>CM077098.1:16679697-17417197 GCA_039513925.1 Platanthera zijinensis
ATTAGGTTGTAAGTTTCTTTTTTTTCTTCTTCAATTCTTTCTCTCCCTCACACATACATATATATATATATATATATATATATATATCATTACATGCCTCCATCATCACCCTTCATCCAACACCCAACTAATCCTAGCCTCATAAAATGTTTGTTTTAACCAAATTAAAAAACACAACATAAATAAGGTTATAAATTTATAACACTAAATTATAAATTTATAACACTTATAAAATGAAACTAGAAAGGAATTTAATGTTATTTCATACGCGTGAAATAACATTAAATCATGAAGACGCGACGGCGGCGGCGGCGGCGGTTGCGGCGACGGTAGCGGTGACGGTTGCGGCGATGGTGGCGGCGGCGTTTGCGGCAACGCCCATCAACGTCCACGAACAAGTAGCGGCGGCGGTCAAATGAGAACTCCATGGCGGCACGAACGAGCGGCGGGGGGGGGGTCCTCGCCATCAATCCTCCGCCGCTCGAAATCACTCATCACCGATGAGTGGCCAGTGAGAGAATAGCAGGAGACAGCAACATCCACTGGTGGCATAGCGAGAGCGGACATCCACGGGGAATCCGCAATAGAACATGACCTGTCATGAGCAAGAACAACAGAAAATCTCGCAGATGTGTCAGCACAAAGAAAAATAGTGCAGTTCTTACCATCCAATGCGAGAACCAGAAAACCCAACTGGAAGAGCGACACGAAAAAAATCTCACCTCTCAACCCAAGAGAATCTGAAGTGGAAGAGGAAAACGTCGGAGAAAGCCACTCAGGTGGAAACAAGATATGCAAAATTAAATTCGAAAAGTTGAAACACGGCGTAAAACCGATTGCATTGTAAGAATCCGAAAAAATTGCATTAAATCCGAAATCCGAGAAAATCAAGTAAGGATCGGCGCTCCAACGTGTGAAATTCATTACAGAACCCGAAGATATCCACTCGAGGGCCGACAAGACTAAACTCAGATCAATCACTCCGTAGTCAGACGCTCTCCAGCATGTATAGTCGTGCGAGTGAAGCAAAGCAAAGGCACAGGTATAAGGCGGTGCCCTGTATACATGAAGTTCTTGTCGGGGCGAATGAAAATAATGTGCAAGGTGACTTGATGGGTGGCCATATCGTAAAGACACCAAATCAAAATGCACAAGCATAGGGAGATCACACATAGTCACCAACAAAACACTATCCGTCGGGAGATATCTCGTGAAGTGATCCGTCTCGTATGAAGCATGAGCAGGATAAAGTGGAGCAGTGACAAGATCAACGATAATTAAGCTCAGCTCATGAACTTCTAAACGAGGGGCCAACGCTAGAGTAGGGGGTATCCAAGTAGGTATATCATAAAAGCATAGACAAAGGCTAGCGGATCCATGTCCTAAAATGATATCAAAAGTATGCACACAAGCAGGAGGGAGGGTCAGTAAAATCGAACCCGGGACTAAATCCAAATCCAAATAAATCTCACACAACAGTGACTCAATCAAGGGACACTCATCCGGGAAACTCACGTCCGGGCAAACATCAGAATAATCGTCCAAGGATACCCAACCCTCAGGAGGAAACTCATCCAAAATAATAACTGAGAAATCCTCAATCTTTGGTTCACTCGACATAGGGATCATAGACTCGAGAGGGTACTCACTAGTAGGGTGAACTGAAATATCACTAACAAGACATGTAGTGGCCAAAGGGGTACTCTCACAAGTCAAAGCCTCATCAACATCCCAAAAATCATCATCCAAGTCGCTAGGATATCCAGTATTCTCATCGTCAGAAAAATCGGCAGAATCAACGGGCACTATCGCACATGCCAGGATACTCTCATCTAACTGGACATCCTCAACAAAATCAGGAGATACCACACCAACGTCCAGATCAGGATCAGCAGCAATCTCAAAAGTAGTCTGGGGTGGCTCCGAAGTGGAGACTAACATAGCTGAAGCCCTAGGCTTGGTGGGGCAGGTCACGGCGTAGTGGCCAGTCACACCACAAGCATAACATAAAGCATTCTCCTTGGCAACCTTAACTGGCTTCCTATGCCTAACCTTCGACTGGATAACATCCCTAGTCGAGATAACAACAGAAGGTGGAACAGGGGACCCAGCATGCTCTGGTTCCCGCACGGCCGGTGTAGGTGTGCTCAAGATGGTGGGATCCTTTTGGGGCAAGGATCTAATGCGAGGCCGATCATCACTCCTATAATCAGAAAGCGATCTAGTGTCCAGGCGGGGTGAAATAACATCATGAGACGTCCTCATATGGGAGTATGGGGGAACGTTCTTGCTCGGTATAGGCAAAATCTTAGGCGGCGCTACACTCGGATAACTAGAAGACTGAGAACGGCAGTATGAGGGATAATACTCATCCGTCAATAAATTCTTCATAAGTTGCCAACCTACAAGTGAGCCAACGAGGGACGGTCCAAAACGTCTCTCCTCATTGACCCAGAAAGTCAGGGCTTGACCAGATAATTGCAATCTCGCAACGGGAATCCGGTGGGGGTCCACCAGGCGATATTGCTCAAAGTAAACTTCCATATCATCTACCCAACGTAAGAAAACCCGCGGTTCACCTAACCCATCGTAAGTCGGAGCAGGAATTCTAACAGGCCTAGAGGTGTGCGATGGTGGTGTCGTAATTGCTTGACTAACCATACTGGAAGGAACATGGGTCCTAAGCTGTTGCCTAGGAGCATCAAGATGCGGTGTCGGAAGCCGACCACCAAGTTGTGCTAACATATCTCTTATGTCATCACATTGGCGAGTCATCTCCTTGCGAAGGGCACCAACCGAGGAACATGGGGGAAGGGGACTCCCAACGCGTGCCATGACAGACTAACGGAAAAAAGAAAAATTCAAATTAGG
Source organism: Platanthera zijinensis (assembly GCA_039513925.1). Classification (NCBI taxonomy): domain Eukaryota; kingdom Viridiplantae; phylum Streptophyta; class Magnoliopsida; order Asparagales; family Orchidaceae; genus Platanthera; species Platanthera zijinensis. The sequence goes on from CM077098.1 coordinate 16,682,569, forward strand.
AAAGCACTTAAAACTTTTTTTTTTGTTTTTATATAACTAAAAATAAAAATTTTAAAATGAGCGAAACGTACCTAAGTGCAAGTGGGGGGTAGCTTGGCTCGAGCGGATCGTTGCCAAGTTGAGAAATTGACAAACCTCCCTCTGATACCAAATTGATGCAGGCCACCCCTACGCGACGCTAAATTTGAAAATAACAACAGGGAATTCCTATGGGAATTTATGCGAACACCTAACGAGCATTTAAAACAACCTAGGGGGCATTTCTACAAACACGTAGTGCGCGTGCGGAATTGGAAATTTCGGCGGAGCTTTGTTTGTAACGGCGCGATCTCACAAGGGGGTTTCTCCCAACCAAACCTACACGAACATCCACATACATATAGCATACCCTAACACAACGCCTAAGCATTCATTTCCAAGCATTTCTATATCAATACGGAGCGTGTCCGGACTCAAGCCACGATCCAAAAATAGTCCGTAATCGGCCCTCAAAACAAATCAACGAGGATATACCAAGCCCTCTTGAATCGTCCGAAATCAAAGGGCTACACAAACCCCGATTTGCAAAACACCCAAGGGGACCTATCCTTTCAAAAACCTTCGCGAAAAATCGGAATGAAACACAATAATTTTCTGATTTTAATACATGCCAATGGAGACAACAAATAGGATAAAATTTGCATTCATAATTTCCACCAAGCTCACAAAAATTAAGAGGAATCACACAAGATTTAGGGGGGAGAAATCGTTACCCAAAGTTCTGAAATTAAAGAGGAGGAGGAGGAGGAGAAGAGTGATAAATATGAAAGCGTCGCACTTCCACGGGTCGCCGGAGTCGCACCGGATGAGGGAGAACCGAGCCGTCTTCTTCGGAGTCACACCGGAGGAGGAACGAGGTCGCCGGGGCAGCAAGAACACTCCACCAAGAGGGGCGGCAGCACTTGAAATCTGCGGCTTCCAGTAGTCCGGGCTGGAGTCGGCCAGGCCGAAGAGAAGGGGGGGGGCTGCTGTCCACGGTAGGCAACAATTAGGTTGTAAGTTTCTTTTTTTCTTCTTCAATTCTTTCTCTCCCTCACACATACATATATATATATATATCATTACATGCCTCCATCATCACCCTTCATCCAACACCCAACTAATCCTAGCCTCATAAAATGTTTGTTTTAACCAAATTAAAAAACACAACATAAATAAGGTTATAAATTTATAACACTAAATTATAAATTTATAACACTTATAAAATGAAACTAGAAAGGAATTTAATGTTATTTCATACGCGTGAAATAACATTAAATCATGAAGACGCGACGGCGGCGGCGGCGGCGGTTGCAGCGACGGTAGCGGTGACGGTTGCGGCGACGGTGGCGGCGGCGTTTGCGGCAACGCCCATCAACGTCCACGAACAAGTAGCGGCGGCGGTCAAACGAGAACTCCATGGCGGCACGAACGAGCGGCGGGGGGTCCTCGCCATCACTAATGTATAAGCGTCCCATACCACTTATACTTTAGGTGTCAGGGTTAAATGAATCGATTATGCCATGACATGCTAGTGGGTATGATGAAACATGCAAGTGCAACTCACACACCCGACTCTGTACACACAGACCTTTAGTTCCCCCTTTCGGAGCCGTTACCTCCCAGGATACCTCCGTAGTGGCAGACGGAAGCGGTGGGTTGGGCCTCGCCCACCTCAAAACCAGTAAAAGCACCACTGGTCTGACCTATCGTACGCCTCAACGCTTGGTGCACTAAGCGGACGCCTGCGTACTCTTGCCGGCTGGCGCACCGGACTTCTGTTGGCGAAGTGCTAACCACCTTGCCGAGTCAACGATATCGGTGTCGGTGCAATCGAACTCCCCGATATCGAAAAACCCACCACCTTAACTTAGTCCTATCTTATGCACATGCAAGTTTATCGTAAACACACAAAACCGAGCCGAAGCTTCTCGGACCAAAACGTCCGTCTCCAAACCAACCAAGCCGAAGCTCCCCGGACCATCCCGTCCGTCTCTTAACCAACCGAGCCGAAGCTCCCCGGACTCAAACGTCCGTTTCCAAATCACCCGAGCCGAAGCTCTCATCAATCTTCTCGTGCCAATAGTGTTTGTGAAAAGTGCAGCCCTAGTTACCTAGTTACTCTTGTCGATTTGTTATTACAGTTTACGTTAGCCCAGGACTGCCCCCGGTATACCCCGTGAAGGGCTCTCAAGGGGCACTAGGAACCAAGACGGCGGCATTACGGCCCGAAGTTCCCTTTCGCAAGGCACTTAATATTATTGGTTTATTTCCCTTAGCCCGCTTCCCTTCTCATATTACAATAGACTATCCTAGGGTAATTTTTAACCTTCCTTTCTTCGGGAAAAGCGATCTTTCGCCCAACCCGAGCACCTCCTAACTCTAGCTATCACCACTTCTCGCCATTCTTTATATCTTCCTATAGTGATTTCCTCCACCATTGCCCACCCAGACATTTGCCTTCCTCAGATCATGTCCTATTGCATTTCACAAATTGCTATATGCAGACCGACCTAGGCTACATGTCGAACCGGTTATGCAATGTCCCATTACTCTTCCAAATGCCCTAAATTATTTACTGGAGACTTACCATGATATAAATGACCTAACTCCAGAAAATAGAAATTTTCCTAATTTATTTGGCATTTAATTAAATTCCTCGAAAATCCCAAGGACTACCGGTTTGAACATGAACTACCCTAAGTTCTCATGCAAGATATCCAGCAAATTTATGATAAATACTAGAATATCTCAATAGGTTAAAACCTAAGTATCATAATTTTTCTATCATTAGAAGGGCATGAAAACTATTTTAGAAATAATCCCTAACTTCTGTTGTTTATGAATCAAGTACAAAAAATATTCTTCCAAAAATTATAAATAATTTATGTCATGCAGATAAATGCCTAAAATTAGCACTGGCTAAGTTTCACAATTTTCCAGCAAGTATTTTATCCATAATTAATTTTTAAACATAAAAGCCCTTTCTATCATCTGTGAATAAAGTACTAGATTTACTCAACATAAAAATTCTATAAAAATCCAGGGATCAATGTTCTACTGGTCAAGATCTAAATCCAGAATTTTAACTGATTATAATTAATTTAAAACCTCCAAATATTTGAAACAACAAATCGGGCTAATAATTCTTTAACACATGAAGTATGATATTTATTAATCATAAAATTCCAGGAAAATTACCATAAGTCTAAAACATCCTAAAACTCCCTCTTTCCGAGTTTCATGATTTTTGGATTAGATTTAGTGCTTAAAATAACTGAATTACATTTCTATCCTAATTCAAACTCTCAACTTCCGAGGTACCTAATTACCTCCAATTCCTTCACTATTCCAACCAGAGAGTTTTCAGTACATCATGCCACTCTCCTCCAAATTTCAAGGTCATACATGAGCTTTTGCTCCTATGTCCTTCACAAACCTCAAAACCCTTCATTTAGGGTTTGAGCTTGGATCCTAGGGTAAGTCAACCCTAAACCACTCCATTTTTCTCCAAACAGGTCATAACACCATTCTAAGTCAGAGATCAGAAAATCAGCCTCTGTTGAGGCGATTTGACCTTTCCAAATTCTCAGTGCACTTTTTATTAAAAGGTGTCTCACTAACGCCTAGTTAAGGGTAGAAGATTTCTCAGCCAAAACTCCTCCAAATCACTTGGAATTTTACACAGACCTAGGTTTTATAGCCAGGGACCACTCACAAAAATTTGGGAGGGTTTGGAGGTCATTTGACCATCTAAATAAATTCCTCTAAGTTTATTAAATTAAAACAAAAACTTTAGGCAAAGTATCTCCAAAAATTCCCATTTTTGGACAGCCTCTCGATATACATATTATAGACTTCCAGCCCAAATTTCAAGTCATTTGGACATGTTATGAACCGGGGGCAACCATTTCAATTTCTGGTTAGCCTAGGTCTTGATCCCACCAAAATGAGTGCTGTGGTCAAACCACTCACCCAAATTGAATAAAATCAATTTTAAATTAAAGTAGACCCAGAGGGCTACAACTTTTGTGACTGGTCATTTTTCCTAATTGAGTTCCTAAGTGCCTCGTTTTGCAGCCTCAAAATACATTCAAATAACCTATTTTTCCATTATGTAATATATAATAATTTATGGATTATAATATTGATTCTACTGTTCATCTTCTTCATGAACCCGAAAACAGACAGAAAACCATTTTTTCCTGTAAGCGTTCCGTGATCCATCGCCGGCTGTTCGGTCACTTCCCTGGCCAGCCACCACCACCACCACCTCCGTTGAGGCGATGACTATCGGTCGGCGGTGGTTTGGCCGCCGGAGGTGGCGGTTTCCGGCGAACTCAAAAATACCTTTTGCATGTTTTTCTCATGAAAACGAGAGACGGGTCCGGCTCCGTTGAGCGCGAACCTCCTTTCTAAGAATCCTAAGATCTACCCATGAAAGAGAAGGAGCAGAGGAGGACCTTGTTCGCGGTATGAAAGCGAGAAGAACGACGGGGTGCCATGGCGCGGTGGTGGCGTTTGCTGAACTTCTCCTACAGCAAGAACAAAGGTCTGATCCGATTACTTGAGCGTGTAACCTTCTCCTCTTGCCTCAAGTGGGCTTTTATAAGTCAGAAAGTGGGAAGATGAATGGGTAAAGCCTTAATGGCCATGAAGGTTCTCCCCTTAACGTTTCGGTTACAGTGAAGGGATAAGAAACGGTGGAAACTGAACAGGTGTGTCCAGCTGGCGGCTTCCTATTGGACCATATCTTCCTCATTTATTATATAATTACAGAAGGAAAACGGCCTGAAATTACTCCTGGTGTAACTTCCCACACCAGCATTTATTACCACGCGTGTTAGAATAATTTCGGGCCTGAACCGTCGTTTCGGCCAATGTCACGGGCGTGACACATAGGTCACGGGCGTGACAGGCCCGGATAGCCAATTCTGGGTTCGACGATCGTCGAACTGAGATCGACGATCGTCGATGGATGGTCACGGGCGTGACACCTTGGGTCACGGGCGTGACAAGCCCGTGCGGTTAATTCTGGGCCGACGATCGTCGATTTGAGATCGACGGTCATCGAATGGTGGTCACGCCCTAGGTCACGGGCGTGACAAGCCCGAACGACAAATTTTGAGGTCGACGAGCGTCGAATTGAGATCGACGGTCGTCGAAGGCTGGTCACGCCCTAGGCCACGGGCGTGACACTCATGTCACGGGCGTGACATGCCCAGGCTGCAAGGTCGACGATCATCTCACGGAGATCGACGATCGTCGAAGAAGTCACGCCCTTAGTCACGGGCGTGACACCTTTATCACGGGCGTGACACCTTTGTCACGGGCGTGACATGCCCAGGCAGCACGTTCGACGATCGTCTCACGGAGATCGACGATCGTCGAAGAAGTCACGCCCAGGTCACGGGCGTGACGGGTCGGTCACGGGCGTGACCAACCCGTGACCCGAAATCTCGATCGATTTATTTCAATTTCCGGGCTTCCTCGGGTTCTGTCACGACCAACCAACTCCTAGGGGTCTAGCCGGAAATGGGATGTTACAATAACATCCCACTCATCCCTCGCATACCAGTGAACTTGGTCTCTTGTTCGGTATTTTGCCCCAGTGTGACCTCTTTTGAAGTACAATCTATACAGGCACGCTTCTCTGAAAGCCAATCCATACCAAAGATTATATCAAACTCTATAATCGGCAATACGTATGTTTCCACCTTGAATTCCCGACTCCCTATCTTTACCTCAAGACCGCAAGATTTATCCGCGCATAACAAACATCCATTAGGTAGAAGCAACTTTATACTGTCTGTCGTGGTCCGTATAGGCACCCCGATTCATAAAACGAAATCTTCCGACAGAAATGAATGGGAAGCACCTTTATAAAACAGTGCTTGCGCCGGATACTCCAACACCAAAATTAAACAAGCACAACACACAGTATAAAATAACATTAAAAACTGCGCGCACCTGTGATGATATCGGCCTGCTTAATGGCCTCCTGTTGTCCAAGGTTGAAGACCCGGGGCTGCGCGTGCGATGCAGAAGACTCCACCACAGTCTTCCCTTTCTCCGCATAGGATGCTCCCGTCTTCTTTTCACCCTTTGGAGGGCCAACTCGGCAATCACGTGCGAAGTGTCCCACCTTCCCACACGTAAAACAGGCGCGAGATCCATACCCCGACGATGCCTCCGTCACAGTCGCTGAAGGAGCTTGTCTAGTAGATTTGGACTTCTTATTCCATCTCCTTCGGTACCCAGATTTCTCCGGATGCGGCGACTTGAACTCAGGATTTGCAACAGCCAAGGTCCCCTTTACTTGCCCCCTTTCATGTCTGTCTCCAACAACCGAGCCGTACAAACTAAGGCTTGAAAACCCTAACTTACAGAACTCGAGAGCAGATATCGTAACTCGTCTCGCAGTCCCACATAAAATCGACTAGTCTTACGCTCCTCTTCGACGAAGATAGAACCTGCATATCTTCCCAACCGCCTGAACTCATGAAGATAATCATCCACACTGCAATCTTCTTGAGTCAACCGCTAAAATTCCATTTCCATTTATATTCTCTACTGCATTGGCATATGCTTTGCCAAGAATAACCGAGAGAACTCTTCCATCAAGACCTGTGCCAACTGTCTGCCGGCCAAGTGATGCAGTTCAATCTCATCCCACCACAACCGAGCCGCTCCCTAAAGAAGGAAAGTGGCCAACATTACCTTCTGCTCCTCCTCAACTCTGATCGCACTCATGATTCTCTTGATCCTTGCAAGCCAATCCTCCGCTTGGGCCGGGGATCCCGCCCCAGTAAATTGAGGAGGATTGAAGCTCATGAATTGCTTCAATTGTTGATCTGCTGCCAGCGGATCAACTACATATTCTGCCGGTTCTTGCCTTACCCCAGTATGCGTTGGCACCACAACAGGACGTGCTAGCCCAGCCTGCTGAGCAGTCATCACAGCAAGTACCGTCTCCGTAATGAAACACACAGTTTCAGCAGATGGAGGAGGTGTGGGCACCTCTGCCGGTGCCACACTTTCAACAGAATGTTGAGGTTCCGATTGACCCGCAACACTTCTAGTCACCTATATGTGTGAAAACACAATTTAGCGACTAAACATACGACAAACATACAAAAATGAACACACCAAACAAGTGTATTTACATTCCTAAGTGGACATTCTTGAGTTCAATTTATGTGTTATAACGACAGCACTGACACGTGCTCGCCACGCCTTAAAAGAATTCGTCCGCGAATTCGGAAGAGATCGACCAACAAGCGGATACCAAATTGTAACACCTCTACCCGTCAAGATGAATATAATAGAGGGTCCGGCCGGGGCCCCACACCATATTCCACAAACAGGCGGAGACGCTACTAAATAATATCAAAACCAACGCATCCTAACACAGAGCTTTCTAGCGGAAGCTTCACGGTTGAAAACTTGAACTCAAGAGTTACAAGAACTGTCCACTATAATAAAATAGGATTTTTTACACCCAAAGTAAATGGCCTTATGGCCTTACAGGTTTCTCTTAACAAATGTGTGGTTTCCAAACATCAGCATGCAGGCCGGCCACACATGAACAAGAAGAAACAAAACAAAGCCTTCGAGGGCAGCACCGCAGCTTGGGCTTCAGCCCGCTAAGTCCCGCTCGGACCAGCAACACCTGCACCTGCAAGAACCAATCCATCAAGCGGTGGCAAACAGGACAACGGTCAACATTCAGCTGACCAATTATAACGACCCTGCCCCTGGCACGGGGCAGCAGAATTCCTTCCCTGCACAGCATTTTACATCTCATACATATATATCCAGCCACCAAGGCAATACATATCACAAATACCAGCACGACGGCCTGACATTCCATGCACTCAGGGCACATTCTGGTATACCAGAAACACCGGGTCCCACCACCGTTCAGAGGTCCCAGACATGATGGTCAAATTATAGCATTTCTAGTCTGATCGGCACGCAAGCCATCGAATCTCGCTATGTGATCCTAACAGGGCCTTAAGCACCCAAGGTTAGACAACCATAATGCGGGTACAGATTCACCTTTCCCGTTGCTCAAAATCGTCAGACTCAAGACTAGACTGACGCGGGTACAACTTCACTTTGCCCGTCCGCCACCAAGGCATTTCTCCAGTTGCAGCCTAACGGCTCAACTTCATATCATATGGTACTCACGACCACAAGAGTTGAACCCAACTCTCACCATTTCCTGGACTTCCTCCAGTACTTCCTACAGCACCAAGCCACAGGTATCCACAACGGATTTCATGCATACAAGCAATGTTCACGGAGTCTTCTCCGATGTGCAAACAAGCATCACCAATCCAGACCAACATGTCCAGATGGGCTTCACACAGCATGCCTAACCATACTCATAATTCCAGTTCAAATGCAATACAACAAGGGACGTACCGCCGACCCAAGGGAATCACTTCTCCATCCACCTTTTGGTGGAGGATTCCTATGCAAATGCAGGAAAGAAGGACTTCACTTGTCCAAGAAGGAAATCGTTACCCTTGAAGGACTTTTTGGCGCCATGGCAAAAAGTACACGGTTGGAAAGCTTCGCAGCGATCAAGCCTCCGTAGAGCTTAACTCGGCTCGATATTTAGACCACCGCAGTACCACCGGCAGCCGGCTTTCCCTTCTTCTTCCTCCCCTTGCTCTCCTCTTTCTCTTCACTTAGGAAGAGAATGACCTAACTCAAATGAGTTTTCTCCATCTTAAATCCGGCCTTATAAACCTAGGGAACATCCTAGACCATTGAATCTTGGTCAAAGAAAATAGAAGGCTCATATTAGCCCTGAAATTGAATTTCCTGGGCCGAACACGGGTTGTGACACACCCGTGTCACAGTCCGTGTTACTGAAGCGGTGCACAACCAACTTAAAACAAACCAGAACACGAGTATCGACACGCCCGTGTCAAACCTGAAACGCTCGTGTCACCCAGTACACGGCCGTGTACCTGGCCGTGTCACCCATGTAACTCGATCTCCAAAATCACCTGAGAACAACACGGCTAAGGCACACGCCCGTGTCCCTAGTCGTGTGCCAAACAAGCCCCAGTGACACGCCCGTGTCATAGGCCGTGTCCTCCTCGGACACAACTGGCCCTCAGCGAAGTTAGACACGCCCTGGGACATGCCCGTATCCCAGGCTGTGTACACCTGACACGCCCTGAGACACGCCCGTGTCTCAGGCCGTGTCAGCCAACCTGAATCCCAATTTTGGCTTTTGAGATTTCTGGGGTGTAACACCCCGAGTCTAGGTTGATGAGTATGGAATTAGCTCGAATGCTCGATGAGATGGAGATCACGATGGTGTATGAAGATCATTCAAAAGAGTATATTGAGTACCTATCTGCTATGAGTATAGTATGTGACATCCGAGATCGTATTTGGGCGAAGCAAGGGAAGGATGCTGCTCTGGCCCTTATAATTAAGTCAATTGAAGATGGAACTATTGAGGAGTATACACTAAAGGAAGGCCTCGTGCATTTCCATGGCCGACTCTACATCCCCAAGGGCAGGAAAATCTGGGAAGACATATTGAGAGAGGCACATTGCTCCAAGTATTCGGTGCACCTCAGGATTTCCAAGATATAAAGCAACTTACGAAAGACCATGTTCTGGCCGGGGATGAAGAGCACGGTCAAGTATTTTGTTACACACTGTGAGGCATGTCAGAAGGTGAAGGTGGAGTGCAAGAGACCCAAAGGATTATTACAGTCATTGCCCTTCCCTGAGTGGAAGTTTGAGGATATCTCCATGGACTTTGTTCACGGGTTGCCTCGCTCGCGCTCTGAAACGATTCAGTTTGGGTGATTGTAGATCGCTTGACGAAGGTGGCTAGATTTATCCCTATGAAGAAGGAGGCACATGCGTATGTTTTAGTGAGGCTCTTTGTGGAGCAATTTTACGGTACCATGGCGTGCCTAAGATGATAGTCTCTGATCACGATGGCCGCTTTACCTCTAAGGAGTGGAAGGTAGTACATGCATATCTGGGCTCTCGCCTGACCTTCAACACAACCTTTCATCCTCAGACGGATGGTATGTCTGAGAGGACCATCAAGACAATGGAAGATCTTTTGAGACTGTGTGTATTGGATAGAAGAGAACCGTGGGAAAGGCTCTTACCACTGGTAGAATTTCATACAACAATAGTCATCAATCTAGCATCGGGATGAATCCCCACAAAGCTCTTTATGGGAGAAGGTGTAGAACTTTATTATCATGGGTACATGATGAAGATCCAAAAGTTTTGGGGATAGAGTACATTGATGACACCAATAAGCTTGTTAGATTGATACGAGATCGTATGCTTGAGGCTCAAAGTCGGCAGGTGAAATACCATAATATGAAACATCAAATGATGGAATTTCAAGTGGGTGACAAGGTAATCTGGAAGATCAGGACAATGCATGGAGTGTCGCGAGTGCGTGGTATAACACCCCTATCCATCGCATAATATATAGCAGTAGGTCCGGCCAGGGTCCGACGCCATATACTACAGACAGACCAAGGAGTTACTAATGAAACCATCATCCAACACAACGTCGCCTAACACAGAGTTCATTCTACCGGAAGTAATTTAGTGGTTGTAAAAGAAGAACCCAATGATAACAACATGAATGTCAACTATAGTCCAAAACAGGAATGAAAGTAAAAATACACAAAGGTCTTGGCCTTAAGGGTTACAACACTTCTCTTAAAATGATAAGTGTTTTACATACTTCAGCACGCAGGCTGACCACACATGACAATAGTAAAAGAAAACACTTCGCTTTGGCCTTCAAGGGCCAGCACATCATCAAGGACTTTTGCCCGCTACTTGCCACATGGCTCACCAGCTCCTGCATAAGAACCATCCACCAAACAATAGCAAAAACAAGGCAATGGTCAGCAAAGGCTGACCAAATTATAACGACCCCACCCCTAACTTGGGGGCGGCGGTGCTCCTTCCCTGCATAACATTAGCAAAACCAAACATAGCAATGAAAGTGCAATTTAAGCACATGAAAGTGAGCGTAAGATCTACCTTAACTCTAGAGGGGGGGGGTGAATAGAGTATTTTAAAATAATTTTGCTAATTAAAAATTAATTGGTAGTGGAAGACTTGATTTATTTATAAGTGTATTGTGCTTGTAGTAAATAAAACTAAGTAAGCAAGAAACAAAAACACAACACACAACAAATAAAACACAGGCAACCAGAAGACACAAGGATCTATAGTGGTTCCCCAATCAACCTGGGTACATCCACTCTTCTATCACCCTAGGTAGGAATCCACTGCAGGAATAGTTGATCAGGTGTCCTGGGCACCAATGAGCTTTTGATAAGGTGCTCAAAAATCGAACCAGATTTTTTGATCAGGTGTCTTGCCACCACTGAGTTTTGACAAGGTCTCAGAAACCAAACACAAAACTTTTGAAGGGAGTTTTGAGTAACCCTTTTACACCAAAGAAAAATAAAAGAGGTGAAGTTGTTCTTCTCTATTCAACAGTCAAAGAGAAGACTAGTGGATTGATGTTGTCAAAGCTCCCCCTGAGATTTGCAGTTGTTCAGGAAGAGAAGCTTTGCACTGGGTGATAGGCCTTCAGAATAATTGAGATCTCCAGCAAAGAATGATTTCAGCAAAGACTGAAATGTGTTGTGTTTGGAGTCTTGATTGATGAAGCCTTGATAAACTTGAGTCTTAGATGAGAAACTATAATCCTGTAGTTGTTGTGTGTCTCACAGATCTCAGATGTTGTTCTCAATTTTTCTCTTGTTGTCTGTTATTCTGTATTGATCATCTCTGTCTCTATTGCCTGAAAATGATATACTGAAATCCAATCTTTTAGATAGCAGTTAGCCAGTCATAAATGACTTCCTTAATTGATATCTGTCTCTAGAGGAAAGTCCTAAGTGACATTCTCCTTTAGTCTCCTTGAAACTTGCTCCAGATTAATTAAAACGGCTACAAAATCCTTTGCATTAACTGCTGGATATGAATAAATTTGAATTCCATAACTGACTGAATTTGAAATCCTGAAATCGTCGATCTCTCAAGAAAATCTTTGATCGAAGCTCGAGAGGTTTGTGAAGCAGAACTTTAACCAGTTCCTGCATCTGGAGAGGGAGGAGGAGGAGGATTATAGTGAGATGTGCCTTTGTCATACATCCTCCTCTTCTTCATAGCCTTCAATTGATTCTTAGAAAATTGCATCTAGTGTTCAGTGATGGGACAATCATGCAGAATATAATAAGGAATATCATTATCATTTTTCACTTTCTCTGGAGGGACTCTCTTCAAGGCTTTACTTCTGGCTTTCCTCTTCCTTGTAATGGTTGCAGAGGAGTCATCAGAATCAGTTCTAAATTTGTCACTGTCTGAGCTTTGAGGATTGTCATACATCTCATCAACCCTTTTAATATATTCTTGCTGTTGTTTAGATTGTTCAGTTGAAGAAGCAGCAGTAGTAACAGAAGTAGTGACAGAAGTTGGAGCAAAAGTAAAAGTAGCAACACTGACAGAAACAGAAGTAGCAACAGAAATAGTACTAACAATAGAAACAACAACACTAACAGTTGGAGCAGCAGGAACATCAGAAACAGTAATAATAGCAACAGTAGATTCTTAAACAAAAGCTAGAACAGCAGGCTCAACAACAATAATAGCAGGCTCTGAATCAGTAGCCTCTGTCATCATCAAATCATTAGCAATATCAAAACTAACTTCATCAACAGCAGCATCAACACACACAATATCAGCAGAAGTAACAATTTCCACAGCCTTGATAGAATTGATATATGAAGATATCAAGCTGGGATCACAACTAGAAATAGGCACAATGGCCTTAGTAAGATCCTCAGCTTCTTGAGCTGGAAGATATCTGCTATGGAGAGCATCAAATTCTGAAAGCAGTGACCTAAAGTCAACTGAACTGAAGGATAGAACTGGAGCTGGGGCTGGAGCAACTGGCACTTCTTCATATGGATCAGGCAGCATCACTTCTTCATTTGGCATCTCCCCCTGCCTGGATTCAGTGTAAACTGGATCAAGGCTCCCCAAAGAAGGGATTGCCTGAGGAGGATGGAAAGAAGAAAGCCTGGCAGATAATTCATTGATAGAGTTTAGAAGTGGAGCCATGGAGGTCTCCAGCAAGAGTGCTATCCTGGGAGCTAACATCTCATAAAGCTTATCTGTAAGGGCTGGAAGATCTACTTGCTCAAGGGATGCTTTAGTAGAGGTAGAAGAGAATGTTACAGAAGTTGATGGAGTTGGTGTAGCTGCAGGTATGTTGAGAGATGATGTGGATGGTAGTGGGATGGATGGTTGAGAAATGGGAATGGTGGTGAGGGATGTCACTGGAATGGAAATGGATGGGGTGAAGGATGGCTGAGCAAGAATATCTTGAAGAAATTGTTGGTAAGAAGTAGAAGATGATGGGGGCTCAAGAGGTGATGAATGAGAATCATCCATGAAGGAATCATCTAACAGATTGAATGATGGAAGATGGATGGATGAATTAATGTCAAGAGGGGAATACTAATGTAGAGGATGGAATTGCTCTAGATGAGTTGTTGGTGGTGGTGAAGAGATAGATGGAGATGGAGTTGAGATGGGAGATGAAATAGTGATGGGGGATGAAATTTAAATGGTGATGGTGGATGTAGGGATGGATGAAGAAATAATAGGTGAAGATGGTGGAGAGGAGGAGGAGGCAGGCAATTCTTCCAGGGGGCAGATGCCTGAGGGGAAGTGACTTGTACAGTCCTTGTGCCTGAAGTTGAGGTAACTGTTGGACCCCTGCTGGGTTTGGCAATTTGCCTGTCTCACTTTCCAAAGAGAGCAGAGGAGAGTCTCTTGGAGGCATTGATGTGCATACCACTGGAAACAAGCAGTCTGGGGCATCTGTTATGCAGAAACAGGCCTAATATCCTCCCAAAATTAACAAAATTCTTGTTAATCTTCTTCTTAATTAAATCAAAGAATATTTCTCCCCAATTCAAATGTTTCTTATCAACTAAGGCACCCATCAAAAAGAATTGATACCTAGAGATTGTGTCATGAGAAGAATGCTTTGCTAACAGTACCTTTCCCACAACATCAGATAAAAATCTGTACTCCACTGATAGATTTTTCTTAAGAACCTTATTAGGGTTTGCTGCTGAGTGACCCATTCTATCAAACATAGAGGAAAATTCCTCTCCAGACAATTCTACTGAATCATGCCCAGTACTCATTTGGAAAACTTCTGTTATAAGTGCAGGAGTTAGGGATACCCGTGTTCCTGAAATTATTCCAATCATGGTGTTTTGATCCAGGTTGTGTGCTGTATACACCCATTCCTTAATCTCATCTACAGCCAATTTCATCCTTGTAGACATGATAGGAACCGACTATTTTTCCTTGAACAGTTCTAGAATATACTTGAAGATTTGATCATTGCCTTCGAATGAATCCATGTCGATGTCGAAGATGGTGTCAAACTTCATTTCTGCTAAGACTGCAACAGAGACGACCATGTTTACCTGCAAAAAAAATGAACAAACAAGACCGAGTGCAGAGAGGTTTGGAGGGAAAGAAAGCTCTGCAGAAGGTATGAATGCGCAAAAGGAGAACGACGGTCAAAAAAAGAATTTTATATTAGGGTTCGACGCAGAAAAGGAAAGATCGTTGAACTCAGTTCGACGATCTGGTCTTCTAAAGGAATCTTAAAGGTCTTCAACATCGTCGATCTCCGTTCGACGATATTGGAGAGCGTCGAGCTGCGCTCGAAGATCTCTGACTAGAAAGAGATAGCCTAGCACTATCTGGAAAACGTTGAACTCCGGTCGATGATTTCTGAGAACGTCGATCTCCGTTCGACGATCTTTGGGAAAAACGTCGAGCGCAGTTCATAGATCAGAAAGAACCTATAAACACTAGAAAAATCAAGTTTTTAGCCTAGTCTTGGTCATTTTTAAGGTTTTAAAATCTTGGATCTTAATTTAAGCTTCCTCCATCTAACATTCCTAACTGATTCAAGAAGAAGGTGTGTTTCTTTTCATCCAAGGGTTTGGTGAAAATATCTCCCCTTTACAAATCAGTTGGGATATATTGAAGTTCAATTTTATTTTTCTCAACATTATCTCTTAAAAAGTGATGCCTAATCTCTATATGTTTTGTCCTACTATGGAGGACTGGATTTTGGGCTATAGAAATAGCACTGGTATTATCACAAAATATTTTGGACTTATCTAAGTTGTAACCATAGTCTAGGAGCTGATTTGGAATCCACAATATCTGTGAGCAACAACTACCTGCTGCCATGTATTCAGCTTCAGCAGTTGATGTGGACACAGATGTCTGTTTCTTACAAAACTAGGAGACAAGTCTGTCACCAAAAAACTGATAGGTTCCACTGGTGCTTTTCCTGTCTACTCTATATCCAACATAATCAGCATCTGAAAATCCAGTTAATTCAAATCCTGAATCTTTTGGATACCAGAGACCTAGATTTGGACAACTTTTCACATACCTAAGAATCCTTTTTACTAATGTTAGGTGTGACTCTCTAGGGCTTACTTGGAATCTAGCACAGATGCATGTAGCAAACATTATGTCAGGTCTACTAGCTGTAAGGTACAATAAAGAGCCAATCATTGCTCTATATGTTGTCTGATCAACAGGTTTCCCATGTTCATCAGTATCTAATACAACATTAGTAGGCATGGGTGTTTTCATACATGATGCTTCAGACATACCAAATTTCTTAACCAACTCTTTTATATACTTGGTTTGAGAAATGAATATGCCATCGACATGCTGTTTGACTTGCAATCCTAGAAAGAAGGAAAGTTCACCCATGCTACTCATTTCAAATTTAAAATGCATTAGGTTGGAAAACCTTTTGCACAAATTTGAATCAGTAGATCCAAAGATAATGTCATCTACATAAATTTGCACTAGTAGGGTATTGGACTTATGGGTTCTAATAAAAAGAGTTTGGTCTACTCTACCCCTTATAAAATCATTTTTCAAAAGAAAGCATGCTAAGGTCTCATACCATGCTCTAGGAGCTTGCTTGAGACTATATAATGCTTTATGCAATTTAAAAACATAATCAGGATGAGTTGGAGAGATAAAACCTGGGGGTTGTCTAACATAGACTTCTTCCTTGATATCTCCATTGAGAAATACACTCTTTACATCCATTTGATAGACCTTGAATCCCTTGTGAGCTACATAAGCTAGAAATATTCTTATGGACTCCAACCTTGCAACTGGTGCAAAGGTCTGGTCATAATCTATTCCTTCTTCTTGTGAGTATCCTGGTGCAACTAGCCTTGCCTTGTTCCTTACAATGATTCCTTGATCATCCAGTTTGTTCCTGAACACCCATTTTGTTCCAACAATGGAGTGATCCTTTGGCCTTGGCACTAGCTCCCAAACCTTGTTCCTTTCAAATTGATGTAACTCCTCTTGCATTGCAATGATCCAGTATGGAGCTTGTTCTGCATCTTGTATGGATTGAGGCTCAATTTGAGATAAAAAGCAGGTGTGCATCAGATTTTGATTGACCTGATTTCTGGTTTGTACACCAGTTGAGATGTCTCCAATCACTTGGGAGATTGGATGATCTCTTGATATTACTAAATCAACAGGGGGTGTTGATTGTTCACCAACCTGTGTTGTTGTTTCCTCTTGTGGAACACCAACTGCCTCTTCAATGTGGTTCTCACCAAGATGTTGAGTGTCCTCTTCATCTTCACTGCTTTCACCTTTTTGTTGGATATGTGAAGGTGTTGTTTCCTTTTCTATAATGTGTAACCTGTCCAAATTTTCTGAAAGAGAATGTACCTGCAAATGTTCTATGGTAGAAGCATTCTTCTCCTTATAAGACATGTTAGTTTCATAAAAAGATACATGTACAGATTCTTTAATTTTAAGAGAAGATTTGTTATATACCCTATAAGCTTTACTGATCATGGAGTATCCCAGAAACACTCCTTCATCAGCTTTGGCTTGAAATTTTGCTATGTATTTCTTGTCATTATTGTGAATGTAACAAATGCAACCAAATTTTTTTAAATAATCTACTTTAGGTTTCTTACCTTTGAGTAATTCATAGGGAGCCTTGCCCTTCAGCTTATGTATCAAACTTCTATTCAACACATAGTTTGAGGTGTTCACTGCCTCTGCCCAAAAGGATAGAGGAAGGTGAGCATCTGTCAACAATATAGTAGTAGATTCAATAAGGGTTCTATTTTTCCTTTCAGCTACCCCATTTTTTTGAGGAGTTCTAGGAGCTGAGAAAGTGTGCCTGATCCCTTCACTCTGACAGAACTCTTGCATAAGAAGAGAATCAAACTCTGTCCCATGATCACTTCTGATCAGGGCAATGTGAGTATTGAACTCAATCTGTATGTATTTGAGAAACTCTATCGAACACTTAAAGTTATCAGACTTCTTCCTCAGAAAGAACACCCATATGAATCTAGAGAAGTCATCTACAACTACTAAAGTGTAAAATTTCCCTCCTAGACTTTGTACTGTAATGGGTCCAAAAAGATCCATGTGTAACAGATATAAGATCCTAGGTGAATCACTCTTATTAAGTGACTTAAAAGTATTTTTAGTTTGCTTGCCTAATTGACAAGCCCTGCAAAGTCCTTCCTTCTTGTAGGGGCCAGAAGGTAGTCATCTAACAAAGTTATCCTTGGATAGCCTAACAATGGTTCTAAGGTTTATATATCCTAATCTCTTATGCCATAGTTCATTTGGTTTACTAACAGAGTTGAACAAGCAAATATCTACCTTAGTTGAATGAAAATCTACAAGATATATGTTACCTTTCCTAATACCTGTCAACACAGTTGTGTTGTCCTCTGATCTGATTTTGCATGAGGATTTGTTGAATGTCACTTGGTAGCCTTCATCACACAATTGACTGATGCTGATTAAATTGTGCTTCAGTCCTTCCACATAGGCCACCTTCTTGAATGTGACTGACCCTATTTGGACTGCACCATATCCCTTGGTCTGTCCAAAGTTTGAGTCTCCAAATATTACTTTGGGTCCAAGCTTGGCTTTGAAGGATGTTAAATTATCCTTGCTTTCTGTCATGTGCTTTGAGCACCCACTGTCCAAATACCATTGCTGGTTCATTGTTAGATAGGTCTTCACCTACACATAAAACAATTTAATTGTTTTTGACCCAGTTTACCTTGGGCTTAGGTTGATAACCTTTAAACTCTGAAATAAAAGACATCCCTAGTTGACTCTTATAGCCTTCAGGATGATATCTCCTAGGAGGTATTATCCATTCAGTATAAGGGTTGAAGCCTTGGGATGTGGGACCTCTAGGATTGAATTTTGATTTACCCTTAAAAACTTGTTCAAAGCTCTGATCTCTGTTCGACGATCTCTGAGCTGAGTTCGATGATCTTAGGTTAGATCGTCGAGCTCCGTTCGAAGATCGACTTTGCCAGAGTCCAGCGATCGTCGACCTGAGTTCGACGATTCAGCTTGAGATCGCTGAGCTCCGTTCGGCGATCGTCGAGCTTGGTTCGACATTTTCCATTGAACTTTGTTTTTCTTAGGAAAATCAGAATTCTTCCTAGCTACCTCTACAACTCCCTTTCCTTTATCTGAGATAAATTTGATTGGGGTTGTTAATACTATAGGTTGGCTGGATTAAGCACCGAAGCAAAGTGTACTGTTAAGTCTTGAGTTCACTGTGCTTATCATGTCCATCAGTCTGATGCTTCTCCCATTAAAGGATTCTTCAAACTTCTTTGCTTTAGATAGTTCACTTTTCAGTGAAGCTATCTCCTCCCTACAACATTCTAACTCCTCAGAGAGTTTGAGGTTATCTGATTTTAAAATGCTATATTCAGATAGTTGATTTCTGAGAGAGATAATCTCCTTCTCAGACTTGAGTAGGTCAAAACATAGTGCCTTAATTTAAAATTTAAAGTCCTTTGAATTGAAATCAAAAGAATCTATTACCTGATCTTCTTCAGCTTCATGTTCAGATTCAGATTCTGAATCTTGTTCTGCATCAGAATTATGTTGAGAGGCATTGATAGCCATCATGCAGAATTCCTTCTCTTGAGCATCATCTTCATCATCACTTGAGCTTGATGAAGCCTCTGATTCCTCTTCAGTTTCACTCCAGGTTTCAGCTACAAATCCCTTCCTTGTGTGTTTGTTCTTGCTGGAGGAGGATTTGTCATTGTTGTTTCTTCTGACGTCTTTGTCTCTTCTCCTATCTTTCTTGTCCTTATTTTGGTTTTCTGGACAGTCAGGCACAGTGTGGCCTGGTTTCCTGCATCCAAAACAAATAATTTCTTTGTTACTGGACTTGTCATACCTTGGCTTTCAATGGCCTCTGGATGACCTTTTCCTGAAATCTTTTCTAGCCATCTTGTAAGATCTTTTGGCTAGTAGACTCATTAACTCTTCATTGCCTGTGACCTTCTCATCAGGCTGTTCTTCTGTAGCTTTGAAAGCAATTGTCTTCTCCTTCCTTGTTGATGGAGAAGCTGTCTTTTGCTCTTCCTCTCTTTTGATGAGTAGCTCATAAGACTTGAGCTTGACCAATAGAGCCTCAGTGGTGATCTCATTTAGGCTTCTGGCATCCTTGATTGGCCAGATCCTTGAGTCCCAAGTGCTGGGAAAGCACATTAGGATCTTATCATTTAGTTCAGTCAATGAGATCTCCTTGTCCAAAGTCTTCAGTTCACTGACAATTAGACCGAGTCTGTTATACATGTCAGCAACTGACTAAGTTTCTCCCTTCTTGAAATTCTCATACTGGGTTATGAGATGAGATCTTCTGTCCTTTCTTTCATCAGCTGATCGTGACACAAGCTCAGATAGCTTGTCCCATATTTCTTTTGCTGAGTTGCATTCAGCCACTTTTTGAAATATGTCATCAGACATAGTCTGAGCCAATATGTTCATTGCCTTGGCATCATTAACTTTCCACTTTTTGATTTCTGCATCTGTTCTTGAAGGGGGTTGAACATCACTTATACTTGTACTTTTTGGAGGTCTTGGACACACTGTCAAAGCAGAATTGAAGATATCCTCATCAATAGAATTCATGTACAATCTAATCCTTGCCTTCCAAAGTGCAAACTCAAAAAGATTGCACACTGCAGGTCTTGTACTAGCATAATCTTTGTTCTGTGTCATGGTTTTATATGAAAATAAATATAATAAAAATAATAACCCTCTATTAAAGATTAATCTTATCAGAGATCTTTTGGTTCAGGTGTTAGCCTGTAAACAACCAACCTAGTGAAGATCTAGTTGTTGAATAACCAACCTCTCTCTAATACCAATTGAAAGTGAGGGTAAGATCTACCTTAACTCTAGAGGGGGGGGGGGGTGAATAGAGTATTTTAAAATAATTTTGCAAATTAAAAATTAATTGGCAGTGGAAGAGTTGATTTATTTATAAGTGTATTGTGCTTGTAGTAAATAAAACTAAGTAAGCAAGAAACAAAAACACAGCACACAGCAAATAAAACACAGACAACCAAAAGACACAAGGATCTATAGTGGTTCCCCTATCAACCTGGGTACATCCACTCTTCTACCACCCTAGGTAGGAATCCACTGTAGGAATAGTTGATCAGGTGTCCTGGGCACCAATGAACTTTTGATTAGGTGCTCAAAAACCAAACAAGATTTTTTGATCAGGTGTCTTGCAACCACTAAGTTTTGACAAGGTCTCAGAAACCAAACACAAAACTTTTGAAGGGAGTTTTGAGTAACCCTTTTACACCAAAGAAAAATAAAAGAGGTAAAGTTGTTCTTCTCTGTTCAACAGTCAAAGAGAAGACTAGTGGATTGATGTTGTCAAAGCTCTCCCTGAGATTTGCAGTTGTTCAGGAAGAGAAGCTTTGCATAGGGTGATAGGCCTTCAGAATAATTGAGATCTCCAACAAAGAATGATTTCAGCAAAGACTGAAATGTGTTGTTTATGGAGTCTTGATTGATGAAGCCTTGATAAACTTGAGTCTGAGATGAGAAACTGTAATCCTGTAGTTGTTGTGTGTCTCACAGATCTCAGTTGTTGTTCTCAGTTTTTCTCTTGTTGTCTGTTATTCTGTATTGATCATCTCTGTCTCTATTGCCTGAAAATGATATACTGAAATCCAATCTTCTAGATAGCCATTATCTAGTCATAAATGACTTCCTTAATTGATATCTGTCTCTGGAGGAAAGTCCTAAGTGACATTCTCCTTTAGTCTCCTTGAAACTTGCTCCATATTAATTAAAATGGCTATAAAATCCTTTGCATTAACTGCTGGATATGAATAAATTTGAATTCCATAACTGACTGAATTTGAAATCCTGAAATCGTCGATCTCTCAAGAAAATTGTCGATCTGAGCTCGACTACCGTCGACCTGAGCTCAGAGACTGGAACTTGACTTGAAACAGAGATCGTCGATCTGAGCTCGACTATTGTCGATCTAAGCTCAAAGATCTGGATTTTGGCTAGAGACAGAAACATCGATCTGAGCTCGGAGATCGTCGAACCGAGTTCGACGACTCGTTGAACTGAGCTCAAAGATAGTCGAACTGAGTTCGACGCCTCGTCGATCTGAGCTCGACGATAATTGCCTTAGCGTCACTACAGTTGCAGTCTGAACTAGGAGGTCTTGGGGGCAGCTTTCAACCTAAGTTCTAAGCCTTATACCTATTCTAGTTGACCTTTAAATCTATACAATGAGGTCAAGACATATTTCTAAGGACATAGTGATCCTTATCCAAATCAGTAATAGGGTGTTCCAACAGCACACTTCATCATAGGCGTAGGCACGAATGGACACACACCTCGTGCACTCAGGGAACATTCTCGGTCTCTGGACAAAACCCAGGGACGCACCACCGTTCACAATACGACAACATATATGAGCATTTTGGTTGTCTTTACGTCCTGCGCAAGGCCTAATTCCCATAATTATGGCAGTGACAGGTAACACTACCCACAAACGCTCCTCATAGCTACTAGGTAGGTTCAACCCTTTCCAATTTCTCACATCGCCGGGCTCAACAAGCAACGATGCTGGTCGGCCTCCCCATTCCCATTTCTCCAGACAATACATAACCACGTTATTTTCTACGAATGGTTCTCAGACCACCAAGCTGGGCTCTCAAAGCACACATACCCACAACACTGGCCCCAGGTTTCCACGACACAAGCCTCCAACAATGCTCTCTCATGGAGCTACCGCTAGCGGTAGCACTGCTGCCGTATGGTGTAACACCTCCCCTGTAATGATCATATAATATGGGTCCGGCCGGGGACCCACAACATACGTACGCCATAGCTTTAGCATTAAAAGATGATATTAACTACCCAACTCATAACTTAGAATAAAGCAACAACGGAAATAGAAAACAAGACCAGAAGTTATCCACATCCATAGAGTATCAACTCCGCCTTAAGGCCTTACAATAAAAGAGAGTCCAAAACTCATTTAATAACATCAAATATCAATGTGCATAAGCACTCTTAGACTACCTCGGCATGCAAGCCGGAAGCATAGTGCACCAAACATACAATCCCACAAAACAGAGCTATTACACTACTTGGAACACTTCATGAGGCTTATGCATTTTTGTCCGGCGAGCTAGCTCCTGCTTGCGATCCCTGCCCTGTAAAAATTGGTGGTAACGTGGGTCAGCAAAGGCTAACCTCAAATGTATAACAACAACATCTCCTCTCAGCCGTCCCTAGCGGACCCTGGGGCACTTTATCACCCTACAGGTCAACACATCGTATGCACTATACATAAATATGTAAAGCATTAAAACATGTTTGGATGTCTCATACAACAAACATGTTTCTACGTTGAGCACAAGAAAAAGGGGGCCTACAATGCAGCATGAATGCAATCCTGGGTTTCACCCAAGGCTCCCTAAGCGTATGAACCTAACACATCATCACGCATCATCAGTCGGGTACTTTCAATTTCCCCATCGGCGTCAAGCCACAACCAAAAAGGGGTAATGCAATTCCTCTAACGGTATACAAACCGCCACACGGAACTCTTGCCAAGGCCCCACCTGCTCATGGATCTTAGACCCGGGCTTGCCTGCAAACTCTGACTTCTCGCGTCAGGATTCCGTCTCACACACAAACCGATTCTAAGAACCCTTGCTAGACCCCACCCACTCATGGCTTCATTGCCCGGGCTTGCCCTACGCTTGACGTTCTCGTCAGTCTCACAGAAGGGGACTAGTCTTGCCCGGACACTCTCCCCACATGACTTGCACGTCATGGGATAGCCAGCCAACCATAGAGACAAAGCCGCACCTTAGCACATCACAGTACATAGCCTTTCCCACCTTAATCCATCATTCGTACGACAACGTTCCCGCGCACCGAGGAAACCATCTACCACCAACTCAGAGCTTACATTGTCCGGTTCCGGTTACGCATACTCACTCGAAAAAGGGGGAAACACATACATCATAAATGATATCTTTCCGCATCAGATTTCTACAAAATCCTTAAGGTTCGCTATACAACATCACCAAGTCGGATTAACGGTCGCGACTATGGCTTCACCCACAATGTCTAATCCACTAATAGAGCGGATCTTTAATGCAATAATATATCGGGGATGGACACAATCGACCCGGTGGTTCCTCTTGAACCATGGAGACCCGAACCCCTCTCATTTGAGAGATCCGGTGCCCAAAAGCTTGAAAGAAAGAGATGTTATGCACGCATCCTAGAAACCGAGAGGAGAAATGTCGTTACCTTACGACCCCTCTTCCTTTCCATGGAATCCTTGATCTTTACGGATGAAAACGAGCGCCTCTCCACCCACTCCACGGATCTGGTCTCGGAACAATGATCGGAGCTCCGTAGCTCCGTCAATGGCGGAAGAAAGCTTCTTCTTCCTCCTCCACTCTCTCTTCTTCCCAAACCCTAATTCTCACTCTTGAAGATGAGGAATGAGGGAAAGACAACTCTCAGCCCTAATAAGACCCTTTGGGCGGAAGATCCTGGGCTCTTGGACCAGTTTTAATGAGAAATCGGACGGTTACGAAACGAACCGACGGAACTGCTTCCGTCCACTACCGCCGCGCGGTAAGTCTACCGCCGGAGCAACGAGAGCGCTAGGCTAATAAAACCGTCGGTGCTACCGCCTGCGCTAACTCTAGCGCTGCGCGCTAGCACTCAATGCTCTCGATGCCCGGCCACTCAACGCTCTCGCCACTGAGCTACCGCCCGCGCAGTAAGTCTACTGCCGGGCAACCCGAGCGCTAGTCAAAATAAATCTTCGATGCTACCGCCTGCGCTAACTCTAACGCTGCGCGCTAGCACTCAACACTCTCAACGCCTGGCCACTCAACGCTCTCGACACTAAACTATCGCCGGGCGATAACTGCTACCGCCGGGCGATAGCGTCTAGATACTCAAGCTCTAAACTTGGGTATTACAACTCCTCCCCCCTTAGAATAATTTCTTTCTCAAAATTAAACATGCACTTGAATAAAGCATACCTGAAGTAAAAAGTTCCGGGAAGTCCTCCCGCATTGCTTGTTCACGTTCCCAAGAGAACTCGTCTTGCCCGTAGTTGTTCCAACGCACCTTTATGAGGCTAACCTCTTTATTCCGCAACTGCCGGACATATGAATCCTCTATGCTAACTGGAAGGACTCTCGTCCTCAGGTTCTCTTCTACCGGCACCATTATCGATTTGACCACAACACTAGCCTCCACCAAGGCTTTCAGCAAGACGGAGACATGGAAAACATCTTGTAATCCACTCAGCTCCGCAGATAATGCTAACTAGTACGCTGCTTCACCAATCCGTTCTAATACCTCGAACGGTCCCAAAAACCTCGGACTAAACTTCTTGAGTCGACGAATCCGCGAAACGCCTTTGAACGGCTTGATCTTCAGATAGACCCAGTCGCCAACCGCATATTCCACATTCCTATGGTGAGCATTAAAATATTTTGCTTGCCGATCTTGAGCAACTATCATGCGCTCTTGAATGGTTCGCACCAACTCGCATGCATCAACTACCACTTCTTTTCCCAAAAGTTTAGTGTCTCCTTCCTCTGTCGAAGACATCGGTGTTCGACACTGCCTCCCATACAAAGCTTCGTATGGCGCCATCTTTATATTTGATTGGTAACTGTTGTTATAAGCGAACTCTACCATGAAGATGTGATCTTCCCACTTCTTTCGAAGTCAAGAGTACACATCCTCAGCATATCCTCCATTGTTCTGTTCGTTCTTTCGGTTTGCCCATCAGTTTGAGGATGGAAAGCCGTACTGAACTTGAGTTTCGTGCCCAGACTCTTCTGAACCCACCTCCAGTCCTTAGACATGAAACGTCCATCGTGATCACAAACTATACTCGTAGGAATCCCATGTAGTCGCACAATGTTGCGAACATACAATTCTACCAACTTCTTCATGCTATCCTCTTTCCGATTTGGGATGAAGTTAGCTACTTTGGTCAAGCGATCCACGATCACCCCAACCGCTCCTACTGCGATCGAGGTAACCCATGCACAAAGTCCATGGAGATGTCATCAAATTTTCACTCGGGAATAGGAAGAGGCTTCAGGAACCCGCCCGACTTCTGACACTCGGCCTTCACTAAGGCACAAGTTTGGCACCGACTCACATACAATGTTATGTCCCGCTTCAGACCAGACCACAAAAAGGATTTCTTCATGTCCAAGTACATCTTTGTACTGCCCAAGTGAATGGAGTACTTCGTGAAATGAGCCTCAAACATCAACTCCTCACGGAGCTTGCCAAACTGCTGTACACAAATCCTTCCGTCCTTCCTCAGAATCCCATCAATCAACTCCCAGGCACTACTCTCAACCTTTTTAGCTTCCGCCATGTATGACTGGAACTCCTCATCCAAACGGGTCACTTCCCGAATACGATCGGACAAGTCATTTTGTAACTCAATCCAGTTCAAACGAGCCATGCTAGACTCACCTCTCGCTGCGCACTCGATGCCAAGGGACTCCCAATCCCGCACTAACCGCTCATCATGAGCTTCGATCCAATTCCCTTGCCAAGAGTATTTTCTACTCAAGGCATCTGACACCACATTGGCTTTGCCTGGCGTATACTGAATCGCCACCTCGTAGTCTCCAAGGAAGTCGACCCACCTGCGCTGCCGCATATTAAAGTCCTTCTAATCTAGTAGATACTTTAGGCTTGTTGGTCCGTGAAGATCTCCACCCTCACACCATAAACCTAGTGGCGCCACAATTTCAACGCAAAAATTACCACCGCCAACTCCAAGTCATGGAAAGGGTAATTCCTCTCGTGAGGCTTCAACTGCCTAGAACCAAAAGCGATCACACTGCCATGTTGCACCAACACGCAACCCAAACCGCATCCAGATGCGTCACTGAAAATTTGAAATCCTTCAGTCCCTTTCGGCAGACTTTGGATTGGAGCTGTCATCAGCCTCTCCTTCAGGGTGTCAAACGCCGGATTGCACTCCTGAGTCCACACAAACTTCTGGTCCTTACGAGTTAATGAAGTGAGGGGTAGAGCTATCTGCAAAAAGTTTTCCACAAACCTTCTATAGTACCCGGCTAGTCAAAGAAAACTTCAGACTTCCGCCACGGTTCTCAATATTGGCCAATCTATGATGGCCTTCACTTTTGTTGGATCTACCGCCACACCATCCCCACTAATCACGTGGCCCAAAAACACCACCTTCTCTAACCAGATCTCGCACTTCGAGAACTTTGTATAAAGCTGGTTCTCTCTCAATAGTTACAAAACTACTCTCAAGTGAGTCTCACGTTCCACCTCTGATTTGGAGTAAACTAGGATGTCGTCAATAAAGACAACTAAAAAAGAGTCCAAGTATCCTCGAAATACTCGGTTCATCAAATCCATGAATACAGATGGTGAGTTCGTCAACCCGAATGGCATTACCGAGAACTCAAAGTGACCACACCTCATACCAAACGCTGTCTTGGGTATGTCCTCGTCTCAAATTCACAACTGATAGTATCCTGACTTCAAGTCTAACTTTGAATACATCACCGACCCCACCAACTGGTCGAACAGGTCGTCTATCCGAGGAATCAGATACTTATTCTTGATAGTTAGTTTATTCAACTCTCGGTAGTCTATGCACAATCGCATACTACCGTATTTCTTCTTCACGAATAACACCGGCGTGCTCCACGGTGAAGAACTGGGTATGATATACCCTTGCTCCAACAGTTCCTGCAACTGTACTTTGAGTTTGGCCAACTCTTTTGGTGCCATCCGAAAAGGAGGACGTGACATCGGCCTAGCCTCAGGCACTAACTCAATCGAGAAATCAATCTCCCATCGAGGAGGTGCTCTAGGAAGCTCATCAGGAAACACATCCTCGAACTATGCCACTACGGGCACTTCCCCAAGTGGTAACATGGGAAGTCGAACCTCCAACAACGCTACAAGGGCTACCCCTCCCTGGTTAACTGCCCGTACAAACTGCATGGCTGAAATTAGGGAACAAGCCACTCCGTTAAGACCCTCAAACTTAACTTCTGCCTGCCCTTCACTCCTCAGAGTTACCACCTTGGATAGGTAGTCAATACTGGTACGCTGCTTTGCTAGCCAGTCCATTCCCAATATTACATCGAACTCAACCAATGGTAAGACTGCCTCTATCAAAATGAAGTCGACTCCGTCTAGATTCCAATAAATGCATCCCTTCGCCCAGGTAGTCATGGATGACCTACTGGGCATGTGCACCTTCAGCTCTGCGTCCGCTGAGAATGACTCAACTCCAATCCTCCGGATAAAGCTTTCTGCAAGGAAGGAGTGTGATGCTCCCGTATCAACCAACACCCTAGCGGGGTATCCGGAAACTAACACAAAGCCTAAACACATGCAACAAACATAAACGGGCTTGAAAGTATGAAGTATAATATTAACTTTAAATTTGCTCATACATATCACCACATCGGGTTGACGGATCACTTCCAGCTGTCCAAGGTTGTAGGCCCTTGGTTGCACCGGTTGAAACTGAGAAGCACTCGACTCCGCCATCTTCCCTTTCTCTGCGGCACTAGAGCCGGAGCGCACAGTCGGCTCCTGCCTTGGTTCCTGCTCAGCGCCTCCTTGAGTAAAAAAACGAGCTATGTGCCCCACCTTGCCACAATTAAAGCACGTTAGAGGTCCCTTAGAGCGAGACCCTCCGGACGTCCAGTTTCTTTTATCACCAGACTTGTACGGGTGAGGCTTTTTCTTCCGTCTATTCCCTTCAGAATTCCCTTTGGATTGAGAAGGCTTCCCTTCCCCTTGCTTGGGTGCGAAACCCTGATGACGTTGGGTTCGCTCCATATCACTCTCCAATATTTTGACAGCCTTAACCAGCTCATTGAAACCTGCGTGTTTCATAGATATGAGGGGTTGCCTCAGGTTCTCCCTTAGTCCGTGGTAGAAGAGGTTGTCCCTCTCCTCATCGTCCTCCATGGTCATTCCAACATATCAACCCAACCGAGTGAACTCCTGAACATACTCGTCCATTGTCTTGTCCCGCTGCACCAAGTGCAAAAATTGCCTCTGAAGAGCTAACCTCGTTGACGCAAGGAATGTACTTCTTCAGGAAAACATTCCCAAACTCTTCAATGGACGGGGTGCGTCCAGGAAACTGCCGACCGCTATGGATCACCCACCACAGCTTTGCGTCTTCTTCCAACATGAAGGCTGTAAACTCGGATTTATTCTCCTCTAGCGTCTCTGCCGCCCTCAGTAGTTCTTTCATCTGTGTCCACCAATCCTCTACATCAGTCGGCGTACCGACCCCCTTAAATGTGGGAAGATGGAAGCTCAGAAAATATTTAACCTGCCGGTCCCCATGCCCGACAACCACCCTTTGGCCAATGGCTCTGCTCGCCTAGCTTCTATGCCCGGCACGGCTAGCGCCGTGTTCAGGGTTACAGGAGTTGCTACCTGAGCAACGAGGGCTGCTACTTGTGCTTCCGCCGCAGCTTGGGCTGCCACCATTGCTTTTGCAAGCATGCGACAAAAATCGGCCAGGGTAACCCCCATGCCTAATGGACCTGGAGCAGTAGCACTGCTCGCTGATGTCTCTTCTCGAGGCCTTGAAGTCCCTGTCTCGCTGCTTGCACCCTTAAGCAAAAGCAAGGTAAACACAAATTCGTCTCAAATCGCAAGACTCAAACATGAGGACACTCATGGTCGCACAATACTCCTATGTGGATAATTTATCTTACGCAATTCGATTATAACATTCAACAATGAATCCTTTCCTTGGACACTAAGCTCGCTCTGATACCAAATTGTAACACCTACCTTGTAATGACCATATAATATGGGTCTGACCGGGGCCCCACAACATACAGATGCCACAACTTTAGCATTACAAGATGATATTAACTACCCAACTCATAACTCCGAATAAAGCAACTGAAAACAAAAAACAAGACAGAAGTTATCCAACATAGAGTATCACTCGGCCTTAGGCCTTACAATAAAAGAGAGTTTAAAACCATGTAATAAAATCAAATATCAATAATAACTCCTAGCTACCTCAACAAGCCAGAAGAATAGTGCACCAAACATAAATCCCACAAAAAAGCTATTACACTACTTGGAACACCAGAGGCTTAGCCTTTTTGGCCGGCGAGCTAGCTCCTACTTGCGATCCCTGCCCTATAAACATTGGTGGTAATGTGGGTCAGCAAAGGCTGACCTCAACTGTATAACCAACACATCTCCTCACGACCGTCCCTAGCGGACCCCGGGGCACTCCATCACCCTGCAGGTAGCATTTCGTATGCAATATACTAAATATGTAAAGCATAAATTGGTTTGGAGTCTCATACAACAAACAGTTTCAAGTGAGCCAAGAAAAAGGGGGCCTCAGTGTGCATAATAATCCTGGGTTTCTCCCAAGGCTCCCTAAGCGTATAAATCTAACACATCATCACGCATCATTAATCGGGTACTTTCAATTTCCCCATCGGCATCAAGCCGTAATAAAAAAGGGGTATTGCAATTCCCCTAACGACATACAAGCCGCCACACGGAACTCTTGCCAAGGCCCCACCCGCTCGTGGATCTTAGACCCGAGCTTGCCTACAAACTCATACTTCCCGCGTCAGGATTCCATCTCACACACAAACCGATTCTAAGAACCCTTGCATGACCCCACCCGCTCATGGCTTCTTTGCCCGGGCTTGTCCTACGCTTGGCATTCTCGTAAGTCTCACAGAAGGGGACTAGTCTCGCTAGGACACTCTCCCCACATGACTTGCACATCACGGGATAGCCAGCCGACCATGGAGACAAAGCCGCACCTTAGTACATCACAGTCCATAGCCTTTCCTACCCAAATCTATCATTCGTACAACAACGTTCCTGCGCACTGAGGAAACCATCTACCGCCAACGCGGAGCAAACCTAGTACGGTTCCGGTTACGCATACTCAGTCGAAAAAGGGGGGAAACCCATACATCACAAACAACATCTTGCCGTATCGGATTTTTAAAAAATCCTTAAGGTTCGCTATACAACATCACCGAGTCGGACTAACGGTCGTGACTAGGGCTTCACCCACAATGCCTAATCCACTAACAGAGTAGATCTTTAATGCAATAATATGCCGAGGACGGACACAATCGACTCGGTGGTTCCTCTTAAACCATGGCGACCCAAACCCCTCTCATTTGAGAGATCCGGTGCCCAAAAGCATGAAAGGAAGAGATGCTATGCACGCATCCTAGAAATCAAGAGGAGAAATGTCATTACCTTACGACCCCTCTTCCTTGCCATGGAAACCTTGATCTTTACGGATGAAAACGAGCGCCTCTCCGCCCTCTCCATGGATCTGGTCTCGGAACAACGATCGGAGCTCCGTAGCTCCGTCAATGGCGGATGAAAGCTTATTCTTCCCCCTCCACTCTCTCTTCTTCCCAAACCCTAATTCTCACTCTTGAAGATAAGGAATGAGGGAAAGATAACTCTTCAGCCTTAATAAGACCCTTTGGGCGGAAGATCCTGGGCCCTTGGATTAGTTTTAATGAGAAATCGGATTGTTATGGAAACGAACCGACAGAACTGCTTCCGTCCACTACCGCCGCGCGGTAAGTCTACCGCTAGAGCAACCTAGAGCGCTAGGCTAATAAAACCGTCGGTGCTACCACCTGTGCTAACTCTAGCTCTGCGCGCTAGCACTCAACGCTCTCGACGCCCGACCACTCAACGCTCTCGCCACTGAGCTATCGCCCGTGCGGTAAGTTTACTGCCGGGCAACCCGAGCGCTAGGCCAAATAAATCGTCGATGCTACCGCCTATGCTAACTCTAGCGCTGTGTGCCAGCACTCAACGCTCTCAAAGCCTGGCCACTCAACGCTCTCGACACTAATACTACCGCCGGGCGATAACTGCTACTTCCGGGCGATAGCGTCCAGATACTCAAGCTCTAAACTGGGGTGTTACATATGGTAAATAGAAGAAATGCAATTCTACCCAATTTTCCCGGTGCTCCTTAGAGTTAATCCGACATAGTTCCCTACTGCAATCTACTGTGTAGAAACTCGAAAAACAAAAACATCACGGAGTCTTCTCCGACAATACAAGCATAATGAAAAATCACCTAATCCAGACCAACCCGTTCGGATGGGCTTCACACACCATGCCTATGTTCGTACTACGATTTCGAATTCTAAATGCAAAACTACAGGGATATACCGTATCTACCCGAAGGAAAACCTCATGCTTACCTGCACACTCGCGGGAGAGGGTTTCTTATGCAAAAGGAAGAGGACTTCATATGTCCAAGTAGAGAATCGTTACACATTGCGCTCTCTTCGGTGCCATGCCAAAGATCTAGACGGATGAACGAGACCGCAACACTCTTGCCTCCACAGATCCGGATTCGTCTTGCTAATCCGAGCTTCGAATCCCAAAAGGCGACGAAGTCTCTCCTCCAGCACTGCTGCTCCTCCCCCAAGAAATCCAGGCCAAGTCCTCAACTCCAAAGAGAAATGAAGTGAAAACGGTCCATGCCAACAATATAAACTGAGCAACCGCTGCGCGGTAACTAACTACCGGCACACGATACCGCCTCGTTTCACATATAACCGCCCAGGCCAGCCAATCCCCGGACGCCACGTGGACACACCGTTATAGTTTAACTATCTTCGCATGATAGGATGCTAACGCCGCGCGATAGCCATCATCGGTTACGACACGACACCCGCTACTATTGTCGCACGCTATCTACTATCGCCATACGGTAGAAAACCGAGATCCTTGTCAATTAAATTAACCTAGCTATCGCCAACGGTATCACTATCGCCAGATGATAACTTCCCGAGAGCTCAGACATGTTAATTCCCCAGCTACCGCCACACGGTAGCATTACCACCACGCGGTAACATTACCGTCACGCGGTAGGTCCACCGTTGAGTGGACTCAATGCTCTTGACGCTCTCAATGCTATCGGCGCTATCACGGGAGCTACCGCCACGCGGTAACTAGCTACCGCTGGGCGATAACCTCCCTAACACAGTTTCATGCTTTATGAAAATTGGGGCGTTACAAATCTCTTACACTTAAAGAATTTCGTCCTGAAATTAAGTTATGCAGAAAACTAAGGAATTAAATCAACATTAAACTGTGTACCTCAAACGAACAACTCGGGGAACTCTGACTTCATGGTTCTGCTCCCACTCCCATATAAGCTCTTCTCCGCCACAGTTGTCCCATCAGACCTTTACCATCCTTATCTCTTTGTTACAAAGTCGCTTGACTTCAACATCCTCAATTCAAATGGGTCTGACCTTCATTATCAACCCACTATCAACATGCACTTGATCTGCAGTAATCACTTGCATAGGTTCTTGCACCGCTTTGCACAACACCGATATGTGGGATACGTCGTGTAGACAACTCAATTCCGTTGATAACTTCAATCGGTAAGCTGCTTTGCCAATTCGCTCCAGTATCTAAAACGGTCCAAGATATCTCGGACTCAACTTCTTCAAGCATCGAACCCTTGAGACACTCTTGAAAGGCTTAATTTTAAAATATACACAATCGCCCATAGCGAACTCAACGTTCTTATGCTTGGCATTATAGTACTTAGCCTGCCTGTCCTGAGCAATCAACAATCATTCCCGGATTGTACGCACCATCGAAGTCGCGTACTCGACTTCCTTTCACTTATACAGCTTTGACTCACCCGTCTCCACCCAAGACAACAGAGTGCGGAACTTCCTACCGTATAGGGCCTCAAAAGGAGCCATTTGAATGTTTGTCTGGTAGCTATTTAATAAGTAAACTAAATCATATACATGTGATCTTCCTACCTCTTACCAAAATCCAGGGCACACATGTAGCATGTCCTCCAACATCCTGTTGACCCTCTCGGTCTGACCATCCGTCTGTGGATGAAAGGCCGTGCTGAACTTTAGCTTGGTCCCCATAATTGTTGCATGATGCGCGTAAAATACGGCAAGCGTACCAGTCGCACAAGTAATAAAGTTGGGAATAAATCCCCGAATGTCGGTCTCTTGAGGAATGCAATTAGCGTCGAACGATTTAGACTCTAAAACTATTGTTATGAGAATTAATTGAAATCAGAAAAAGAAGGGGCTTTGGTTGGTGGTCTTACGACCGATTACACTAATGTAAACTATGCGGGTCGCAATCACCGCTTCTCAAGGCGAGATGGATGTAGCGGCCGCGAAGCCGTACTTCGGTTGGTGAGTGGACGGAAGTCTAGCGAGTGAGGTGATTAGTGCGGAGTGAAATTGAGTGAAACGAACGTGTGGA
This sequence comes from Platanthera zijinensis, assembly GCA_039513925.1. Lineage (NCBI taxonomy): Eukaryota > Viridiplantae > Streptophyta > Magnoliopsida > Asparagales > Orchidaceae > Platanthera > Platanthera zijinensis. The sequence goes on from CM077098.1 coordinate 16,716,406, forward strand.
GTGGAGCGAGATGGAGCGAGGCGCATCAAAGAATAATTCTCATAAGCAAGATGAAACACCACCACTAGAAATTGATGTTCATTACATGCATAAACATTCCATGCAACAAGAAAAGATAGAAAATACAAAATCACGAGATTGAAGATCCACCGCGGTTGTTGGCCGGAGGTGCGGGTTGTCAATCCGCTTCCAAGCGCAGTCCGAGGAGGGCTTCCGGTACCACCGAACCTCGAGGGCCTGTAATTCTGTTCTCTAGGTATGCTTCATCTTCTTCCTTGGTGGAAAGCTCGGAGAAGAATGCTTCAATGGCCGGGAGGATCATCGGAGGATGCGGAATGCTTCGGAATCGCCGGAGAAGGTCCTCCCGATGGTAGGGATAAAGGTGGAGGCGAATGGAACTGCTGGAGGGCGAAACAGCGGACTGGCGGAGGTTTCGTAACAACGTCCGTTACCCTAATTCGCGGAACAGGGCATTTTATAGCTTGCAGAATAAATAGGGCGCACGACCACTGGCGCACGACCAGTGGTCGTGCGCGACCAAGGTCAGTGCCCGTGCGCGAGCAACCTGTAGACCTGCTTCAGAAAATCAATGGTTGCGCACGATCAGCAGCGCACGATCAGTGATCGTGCGAGGCAATGCTGATGATCGTGCGGAAATAGCCAGGCAGAACTTTGTAAAATGGGTATGACTGCGCACGATCGGCGGCGCACGAGCAGTGGTTGTGCGCGGTATGGCAAGTGATCGTGCGGAAGGTTCAGGGCAGAGATTTCACAAATGAGTCCGGGCTGCGCACGATCAGTGATCGTGCGCCAGGAGGTCGATGGTCGTGTGTGGGTAAAAACGCACGACCACTGACTCCTTTGCCAAAAATAGTGAAACGCCTATCCCGAATGCCCTCACGATCCCCAAACCTGCAGGAAAACTGCACGGGACATCGATCGTGGAAGCCACAGCAAACAATAATAATCATAACAAGAATGTAAATGCACACAAGCACAGAAATGGGCTAAAAAGGTGCACAGGGCGTGGAATGTCGTAGCTAACCAAAAGGAGTACTAATGGCGCTAAAAGATAGTGCAAAGCTGAGGAAAAAGGCCTAGATAAGTCCAAAATAAGGTATAAAATAGGGACTCATCATTGCACCAACCTCCAGTCATTGTACGTGAAGCACCCATCTCGGTCACTCACGATGCTACGGGGCACACCGTGTAGTCGTACAATGTTATCAACATACATTTTTGCTTGTTTATCCACCGAATCATCCTTCCTATTTGTGATGAAGTGCGACACTTTCATTAACCAATTTACAACCACCCAGATGACGTCGTTTCGCCTTTGCGACCTCGACAACCCATGTATGAAATCCATGGAAATATCGTCGAACTTCAACTCCTGATATAAGAAAAGACTTCAAGAATCCTCCGGTATTCTGGCATTTCGCCTTCACAAAGGCGCATGTTTGACACTTTGCCACATAAAGTGCTACGTCCTTTTTAAGCCCTGGCCACCAAAACAACTTTTTCATATCTCTATACATTTTTGTGCACCCTGGGTGAATCAAGTACTTAGTATGATGAGCCCCGTACATCAATACCTCCCGTAGCGTACCCGTACTTGGGACGCACAAATGACTTTCCTTCCACAACAGTCCATCATTGACAGTAAATTTGGCATTTAAACCATCCAAAGCCTCCTCCGTGAACCGCTTCATGCTGTCATCCAACTCTAAAGCCTGCCGAATCCGATCAGCCAGGTCATATTGTACCTCTGTCTAGTTCAACTGAGCTTCAACACTAGACCTCTTAACAACACAAGCGATCTCCAAGGCCTCCAAATCCCGAACCAAACGCTCGTCATGCATTATCAACCAATTGGCCTGCGCTGGATCTCTGCGACTTAACTCATCTGCAACCGCATTGCCTTTCCAAGGCACGTCGTGAATCTTGAATGGTGTAGTCACCAATGGAACTCCATCCACCTCCGTTATCGCATTTTTAGGTCCTTCTGATCTAGTAGATATTTCAGGATCTTATGGTAGGTATAGATATCAACCTTCACTTCCATATAGGTAGTTCCTCCAAAGCTTTAGAGTGAATATCACGGCCGCCAACTCCAAGTCATGGGCCGGATAATTCCTCTCATGTTGTTGCAGCACACAGCCTGAGCCGCTGCCCGAAGCGTCGTTGTAAATCTCAAAGCCTTCAGCCCCACCGAACACTGAATAGGTGTCATGTTCAGATGACTTTTCAGCTCCTCGAAGGTCTTGCGCTCACTCCAGCAACCACACAAACTTCAGATCCTTCCTTGTCAAGGTCGTGAGGGGTAATGCTATCTGCGAGAAGTTCTCCGTGAAAAACCTGAAGTAGCTGGCAAGCCCCAGAAAACTCCGTATTTTCGCCACCAAAGACAATACAGGCCACTCCCGTATTGCGACAATCTTTGCCAGATCCACTGCGATTCCCTCATCGCTAACAATATGACCAAGGAACGCTATCGAAGAAAGCCAGAACTCACACTTCGATAACTTAGCATATAGCTGTCTGCTTCTCAAAGTCTCCAAAACAATCTGTAAATGTTCCACATGATCAAACTCGGACTAGGAGTACATGAGAATATCATCAATGAACACTATCACGAACGGGTCCAGATATTCCCTAAACGTCCGATTCATCAAGTACATAAATACAGATGGACCATTAGTCAGAACAAAAGGCATGATCGTAAACTTGTAATGTCCATAACGTGTATTAAACGCTGACTTGGGATTATCATTTTCCGTAAATCTTTCTGATAATAGTGAGACTTCAAACACACCGTCGACCCAACTAGCTGGTCGAACAGATCGTCGATTCTTGGAATCAGGTACTTGTTCTTCTCTGTTAACTTGTTCAGTTCCCGATAGTCGATACAAAGCCACAGACTTCCGTCCCTTCTTCTTCATGAAAAAGGACTGGGCGTTCCAAGGTGACGTACTCGGGCGCACATACGCCTGCTCTATAAATTCTTAAAGCTGCGCTTTAAACTCTGCCATTTCTCTTAGCGCTAAGCGGTAAGGACCGCGACACAGGTTTGGCGCCAGACACCAACTCGATGGTGAAATCAATCTCATGCTGAGGTGGGGCACCCGGGAGATCATCGGGGAAAATGTAGGCAAACTCCAACACTACAAGAATACAGGACAAATAAGGCTTGGGCTTCTTTGCCTCTAGAAGAGTGAAGAACAACTCCACACCCTCAAGAACAACCTTAACTACCTAAAGGGAAGCCATCATCGTCTTACTCAACCCCTTACTACCAGAAAAGTAGTTCTTGACTCGTATTCAACCCTAGTACAACAGTCTTCGAACTGCAGTGAATGAACGCACGTTGCTCCGAGAGCCAATCCATGCCGAAAATTACAACAAACCATTTATGATCGTTAACGACTGAGTTTCTGTTTGGTTTGTCTATACCTAACCGACACAATCGGAAGGCACTACGACGAACCATACGAAGACCTTAGATACTAAGGAGCAATAAGCCCTATTATGAACAGTGCTCTCGACAACCAAAAGTAGAACGAATCCTACTACAAAAGTCATATACCAGTAATTAACCACCTCATAGGTATAAAAGCCATAAACTAATCCATACCTGTCATCTCGTCTTTTTTCTTATGGACTCCTGCCTTTTTCTTTGTCTTAGGAAGTCCACTCCAATAGTCACGAGCTATATATCCCGGCTTTCCACAAGTGTAACATATAATTGGGTCTCATCCAATGGTTGCCCTAGATCCACTCTTCTTTTCCACTGGAACCACTATATTCTCTGGCAATATGCCCTATAACTGCTCCTGATTTAGCTTTCTTTGTCTTCTGGGCATCACCACAACAATTTCGGGAAAGGTGCCCTTCCTTGCCATAAGTATGACAAGCGTAAGTAGCTTTACTAGTAGAAGTTCTAGACCTCTTTTTCCAAATTTTGCAGTATACAGACTTTGCAGAACCAGCAGAGTTCGGTACCCTGCACACTGGCATCCGGTGGATCTTCCCCAAATCAACTTCCAAAGATCTTGCTAACTCCACCAACGCTCGGAATCCAAATAATTTGGGTCCTAGCAATAGAAATTGTAAATCACGACGCAGACCATTATAAAATCTATTGACCATAGTCTACTCGTCCACCTAGTCAAATCCTGGGTAGCGCCTTATCATAACAAACACATGTAAATACTCATAAACTGAGTGCATACCCTGCACTAAAAGCATGTTCAACTGCTGACCTGAAATTCTTTTATTTACCATTTGCTCCAGAGCACCACCCGGAATTGAAGCCACCTTAGGGACATGGGATTGCACATGCCTTCCATGTTGTGCATTAATCATAGCGAACACCGCTTCAGCTAACATTCTTATGGTTTCAGCAGAAGGAGGGTTCGCAGGCATGTTATTAGGGGCACTACTCTTTGCTGAGTGTTGTTGTTGCGATGGCCCCGCTGTTGAAACCAAAAATCGGTCTCTTATTGAGTTCACCCTTGGGGAAGGGGTGATCACACACCTACTTCTCTCCCACAAGCTAGAAGACTGGAAGAGGGAATTGGGAAAGGACCTAAGGGCTCGACGCGGAGGACCCACCATACATCCGGAAGATCACTGAGCGCTTCCCCCCTTAACCAAGTGCCGAGCTAAGGTACCTCAGGAAATGCTAAGGGGACTTTGGAGACAAGTAAGCATGCCTTCTGAGGTACCCCTTGGGTCCTATTTATTAGGTTTCTGAAAACGGCTTGCAAATAGCCAACCTCCGCTATTCTAAATAGCTATGTGCAGCCCACCCGGGTCTACCAACAGCGAGACCTCGCTGTTTTAACTGGCTATGGGCAGGACAGCGGGGGAAATGGTAAAAATACATCACAACTGAAGGGGCGAGTTGCCCTACTAATGCCTGTACTAGGCAAGGGCGGCGAGTACTAGATGGAGCTGGTACTCGCCGCCTTGGCTCGACACTAGGCGAGCTGGATGGGGTAGGGGGCGTCGAGTGAGCTCGGTGCGAGGGGCTGGGCGCCGACAGAACTAGGCGCTAGGGGCTGGGCGCCGACTTAACTCGCCACCCCTGGCTGGGGGGGGGGGGCGCTGAATGGACTCGATGCCCAGGGCCTAACTCGCCGAGGATCTGGGCCAGGTTCGGCTGATCTGGCCTCTGCTGACCCCACTCGCCGGATACGGGGTTGCATACAATCCCCTCTCTTTGCGAGATTGGCACAAACTCGGAAAGAAACATCAAACCCCACAGGATTCGGCGAGTGCAGATTCTGAGGGAATCTCTCAGTGGGGCCCACCGGCGGCTATATATACATACGCCTGCATACTTGGCTGACCTTTTCCCTTCCCTTTACCGCAACCTTGCTAAGATGCCGCTCCCTAAAGAGTTCCTGGAGAGAGTTGTGCGATTCTGGGCGGATATTGCAACTCGCGTCTCGGGCCTGACTGACCTCAGCGCCCACCTCGCAATTTGGCCGAGTTTAGCTCGGCAAAAAAGGCGAAGCCCCTTCCGAAAGATGTTGAGCCCATCTATAACGAGCTCAAGACGACCCTGAATAATTGGGCCGGTTCCTCCACCCAGCTGACGCCGCACCCCAAAGACAAGGATGCCATCGTTCCTCCCGCTGACAAGACCAGCCGGGGGCATAGTGGGGAGAAGTCTGCATCGTGGGCTAAGAGCCCCCTTAACAGTCCACCAAATAATGCGTCAGACGCGCGTTTGCGGGCCTCGTTCCCCAGCTTTGGCACCACAGGGCTGGACTCCCAAACGCCGAAGTCGCCGACTCACCTTCCTTCTCAGCAGCATCTCGCCTCCGCATCCAGGGGGAAGGAACCGAGATCATCCCCACCCCTGGCTTTGCTCACCTTTCTCCAGAGGCTCCCAGCCATGGCAGCGACAAGGTTCTGGGTAGCTCCCCTTCTCGCGTCGGCCTAAAGGAGCGGGATGTACATGGTAGGCTCTTAACTTTCCCAAATTTTGTTCAATCCTGGTGATGCTCGCCCCTATTTCTCAACCCCATATTTGTTCGTGCAAACCTCGCCGTGGACTCCGAGGCCGATTAGTCCGTGGGCCAGATTCGGTACTCTCCTCTCCCTTCACCGCGCACCTTGGATGCCTTCCTAGATTCCTAGTTGGAGGGTCCTTAACGGTCAAGGCGAGTTCCACCAGGGCTGGAGGGACAACCTCAGGATACAATGGGAGTGCGCTTGGTTGGCAGACATGGCGGGAGTCAGCCCGGCATTGGAGGAGGCGTCTTCTTCCCTGCTTCTTGACGAGATTGACGAGAGCTTACAATCAATCCATCGGAACCTGGGACGGATCTGCGAGATCCGCGCGCGGTGTCCTGCGGCGATAGGGTCGCGAGACCAGGGTAGCTAGAAATGGCCCCCCTAATGGGCCTACTGGTACTCGCCCCTGCTCTCCCTGGTCCCCGCGCACCGGGGGACTTTTCATTTTCTTCCTTGGACATCATTTGAATCTTATCTATAATAACCTGTGATAATTTTTCCATTATTGTTTATATGTTTGAGTGATAACCGTTGACATCTCGTTAGTCTCGCCTCGCCGTAGTGAGGAGCCGGTCCTCGGCAATCAGTGAGATAGAACCAGCGAGTAGGTGAGCTGGGGTAGGCGAGCTGGGGTAGGCGAGCTGGGGTAGTCCCAAATTCCTGCCTCTATAAATAGGCCTCCCCACCAACCCCTATTATGCCTTTATTGCCTCCGTACGTTTTCTCTGCCCCCACCCTTTGTCGTTCGCATTCTCGTTCTCGTCAGACATGGGCAAAGGGAACCCTGACTCCGACGGGAGGGCCAAATGTGCTCGGCATTTTGCCGAGCACTGCTTCTTTTAGGGAAACACAATAGCGGAGGAGTTCGCCGAGTGCATGGCTGATTTCGTCCCCTCCAGCTTCACGGCTCGCCTTCCAACCGAGCATGAGGCCATCAATTCTTTCTACACCGATGAACTCGGCTTCCCCATCTCGCATTTCGAGATGGGGTTGCGCCTGCCCCTCTGGCCAGAGATCCGCTAGATGCTGAAGTATTATGGAGCGGTACCCGCACAACTAAACCCAAACGCCATCGCCATGATGGTCGCATTCGTCTGCTACCTCCGCCGCGAGCAGATAGAGTTCAACTTGACAGTCTTTCACAAGTTGTTCTCTTACAAGGCAACTACCGATGGGGTCACCTTCTTCGGCGGCACCCTCATCAAAGTCCACGAGGTTGTGAACAAGCATCACAACTGGATGACCAAGATCGTATTCATCAAGGGCGATCTCGGCAACGTCCCCTTCTCGCCTTAGCAGAAAGCCAAGGAGGTATACCGTCCCCCATCGGTTTCGGGCAACGACGCCGACCTACACAAATTTTTCCTCCACAAAGAATTCGAGGTCGCCTACCTCCACTGAGGCCTCGACTCCCTTCTACCCGTCTTCCCTGGCAAAGGTATGCTCAGATTCCCTTCCGCTTTTGCTGAGCTCGGCAGAGACAATATTGACAAATCTGACTAAGTCTTTTCTATAGGGGAACGGCTTATCCCCGAGAATCCGCCCTTTACAGACTCGGGGCTCTACCCCGACCCACTCCAGCTTACTCGGGCGGCTGCACTGGCCTGCCGAGATGTAGAAGAGACGTCCCAACCCTCCTCCAGTAAGAAGAGGGGGCTTCGCGGGGGGCCGGACTCGTCTCGCTGGGCTACGAACCGCAAGAAGAAGAGGGCCAAGGTCATCTCTCTGGGGGAGAGGCAATCCCCCAAGTACATAGAGCTTCCCGAGACTCCCTCCGACATGGGGGAGAAGTGGAAGGGCCGATGCCCAGCGAGCTAGGCCTACCCAAGGAACACCCCCTATTCGACATGGGGGAGAAGTGCAAAGACTCGGCCGACAAGCCGATGATAAAGTGGGACGGGTCGGCCCACCGGGTCTCCATATCTACCTGCCACCCCTCTTGGAGTGCTCTCCAGCCTCCTGCCTGCCATGCCTTTGCACTCGGCTTCGGCCTCTATGGTTGAGATAGCGCCGCGGCCTTCAAGACCATAACCCCCCGCCAGTTGGGTCATGAGGGCCAGCAGGCCCACTTGCGGGCCTTCGAGCTGCACCATATAATGGTACACCGCGATTTCAACCTCGACCGACTGCTGCTGAAGGCCGAGCAGGAGCGCGATCTCACGAAGAATAAGGCCGCCGACGCGAAAAGACGCTGCGGGATTGCCGAGAGCCTATTCGCGAAAGACACCGGCGGGTTGGTAAGTGTCGACCATCCCTTTCCTTTTTCACTTAGAAAATCTTTCGGAATTGGTGCTTAGTTGATGGTCCACATGAAGCTAAGGACGCTCGCGAGCTACAAAACCGCGCCTCTGGGTTGGAGGAGGAGGTCGCCCAAATGCAGGCGCGCCTTGCCGAGCAAGAGGCTCGCTTCGACGAGTGGGAGATGCGTGCTACCGAGCAGGAGGCTCACGCTGCTGAGCTGGAGGACAAGGTGGGGCGGCTGAAAGTGCAGAACCGGGAGCTTCACGGAGAGTTCCTCCGACTGGCGGAGCTTCTACTTCCATAGGGTGGCGGCGTGGCCCCCTACCCCTACCATAGGACGCGGCTCTTTGGCGCGAAGGAGGTCGAAGAGCGGCTGCGAATCAACTCCATTAAGTCTGCTGAGTGCCTTCTGGATTCCATGAGGGGTACGGGGATACCGGCGGACGGCTACAAGGAGGTCGCGGTTCGTGACCTCATGCCGGGTATAAACCCGCCGAGCCTACCTGGCGAGAAGGAGGACAGCTTCGCCTCGCTGTTCGGGGAGATGGATAAGAGCCAGGGGCGCGGGGGAGAGGAAGGCCGCACCTCTGGGGAGGAGGGCGAGAGCTGTGCCAGATTTTTGTTCTTTATTTTCTTTCCCCCTCCTTATTTTGTAACCTCGCGAAGGCAAGTTTTGACATTGTAATCAGATATTTAATGAATGAAAATCATTTGTAAATGTTTGTGAAATTTCTCTATCTTTTTTGCTTTGAATTCTACTTTTTATGCCGCACTCGCCCGTGAGTTTCCTCCCCTTTGGAGGATCTCACAAGGACAGGACTTGATGCTAGAATGCTTGTTTAGGACTCGTACTCGCGAGCGGATTCCGAGAGCTCCCCCTTCCCCAGGTCAATCAGACATGGGCCTGCCGAGCCGGGGTCGTACCCACCCAGCTCGCACGTGATTTAACCTTCTCTTTGCCAATGTCGAGTCGAAACCATCAAAATATTTCTAAGTAAAACTGAAGGGGGTGGAGTGCCTCATTGGAGCTCTCCCTCAATGGGAGGCTCAGGATGGCTCGCCTTCTTTTTGCCAAGATGGGCCTGCGAGTATGATCTCGCCCACGAGGGTCTTCTCCCCTCATACCTTTAGGAAAGCAATCTTCTCGAATAATTCCAGGAGAAAGTTGAACCCCCTTGAGTGACATCCAGCCCTGCCAGTTAGGTGAGAGACTGACAGCGGGATCTGCTCGAGGTCTGGGGCAGACTCCTCCGAGTGACATCCAGCCCTGCTAGCTTGATGAGAGACTGACAACGGGATCTGCTCGGGGTCGGGGGCAGACTCCTTCGAGTGATATCCAGCCCTGCCAGCTTGATGGGAGCTTGACAGCGGGATTTGCTCGGGGTCTGGGGAAGACTCCTCCGAGTGACATCCAGCCCTGCCATCTTGATTGGAGCCTGATAGCGGGATCTGCTCGAGGTCTGGGGCAGAATCCTCCGAGTGACATCCAACCCTGCCAGCTTGATGGAAGCCTGACAACGGGATCTGCTCGGGGTCTTGGGAAGACTCCTCCAAGTGACATCCAATCTTACCAGCTTGATGGGATCCTGACAGCGGGATCTGCTTGGGGTCTGGGGCAGACTCCTCTGAGTGACATCCAGCCCTGCCAGCTAGGTGAGAGCCTGACAGCGGGATCTGCTCGGGGTCTGGGGCAGACTCCTCTGAGTGACTTCCAGCCCTGCTAGCTAGGTGAGAGCCTGACAGCGGGATCTGCTCGGGGTCTCTGGAAGACTCCTCCGAGTGACATCCAGCCCTGCCAGCTTGATGGGAGCCTGACAACGAGATCTGCTCGGGGTCTGGGGCAGACTCCTCCGAGTGACATCCAGCCTTGCCAGCTTGATGGGAGCCTGACAGCGGGATTTGCTCGGGGTCTGGGGCAGACTCCTCCGAGTGACATCCAGCCCTGCCAGCTTGATGGGAGCCTGACAGCGGGATCTGCTCGGGTTCTGGGGTGGATTCACTTTTCCACTTGCACAAAACATGTCATGAGCATAAGCATCTCAAGAAATTTTATTCCACAAAATAGAACTTACATGACTCAGGGGTAAAAGCGCTTCAGTTCATCACCAATCCAGGTGAGACCTAAGGTATCACCCACATTCCGAAGGCGATACCCTCCTGACTTCAAGACGTCCTGCACTATGTATGGTACTTCCCAATTTGAGTTGAGTTTCCCCACTATGGCTGACCTCCCCGCGGCATCCACCTTTCTTATGACCAAGTCCCCTTTTGTGAATTGTTTGACTCTGATGTGCTTATCAAAGTACTTGACCATTCTTCTCTTCACTTCCTCTTCTCTGATGGTAGAGAGATCTCGCAGCTGTTCAACCATGTCAAGGGAGAGCCGTAGTTCCTCTTCGTTCTCGGCTCTCCATTCCTCTTTACCTTCTCCTGCCCCGACCACTCGAGGCATTCAAACCTCGAACTCTATTGGGAGTACCGCCTCACACTTATGGGAAAGTTTGAAAGGGGTCTCCCCTGTGGCCGTGTGGGGCGTGGTTATGAGGGCCCAGAGGACCGAGGGGAGCTGCTCCACCCAACTACCTTTCAGGTTCTCTACTTTCTTTTTGAGGAGGTTGACAATGATCTTGTTCGCCTCCTCCACCTTCCCATTGCTCCATGGGTGATGGACCGAGGCGAACCTGAGATCAATCCCAAGCTGCCCAGAAAAATTGATGAACTCGGTGCTAGAAAACTGAGGTCCATTGTCCGTGACGATGGCCTGGGGCAACCCGTGTTGTCAGATGATCTCCCCCCAAACAAAGTTCCTAATGACTTGATAGGTCACCTTGGCCAAAGCCTTGACTTCCATCCACTTTTTAAATAGTCGATCATGACTAGCAAGAATCTTCTTTTGCCGCTGGCCTGGGGAAAGGGCCCGACCAAATCCATTCCCCAGATTGCAAATGGCTAGGGTGCTGTGATACTCCTCAGGCGCTGGGCTGATTGCAGCTGGAGGGGGGCGAATAGTTGGCACTTATGACACTCCTTTGTGAACTTTGCCGCATCGTGGCCAAAGGTCGGCCAAAATTACCCTTGCCTGACGATCCTCCCTTCCAGCATCCGACTCCCAGAGTGGCTTCCACATTCCCCGGAGTGGACCTCCTCAAAGATCCTCAGGACTTCCCCCTCGGCCACGCAACGTGCAAATATCCCCGAGAGGGTCTTTCGGTACAACTGCCCATCGCGCATGAGATAGTATGCCGATTTGTACTTGAGCTTCTTCCTGTCCATCCCCTAAGGATACTCCCCCGTGGACAAGAAAGTCGTGAATGGGTCCATCCGCGAGGGGTGCTGCTCCACCTCCATCAGCTCTCCCTCCTCGATGGAAGGGTGGAATAAGTCAGTGATGGTACCCCCCACCCGAGGACTATGCTTTGCCAGTTGATCTACCTGCTCGTTTTCCTCCCTGGGCACGTGTCGGATGGAGAAAGTCTGGAACGTGCCGATGACCCCCTTCACATTTGCCAAGTACAACTACAAAGTTGGCTCCCTTGCCTCGAACTCTCCGTTAATCTTGGAGGCCACCACCATGGAGTCAGTGAAGACCTCCACGTTGCACACCCCCAGCTCCCTGACCAAGCGTAGCCCCGCGATCAATGCCTCATACTCGACCTGATTATTGGTAATGGGAAAGTTCACCACCACTGTTTGTTCAATCCTCGTCTCTTGTGGACTCTCCAAGATCACCCCACCCCTAAAGAATGCCTTCCTGATGCACCGTCCACCATTACCTTCCAGGGGACTGGGTGGGGGAGTTCCACCTCCACCACTTCCACCACATAATCTGCCAGGAAATCGGCCATTGCTTGTGCCTTGATCGAAAGGCGAGGGATAAAGGAAATGTCGAATTTGCTCAACTCTACCGACCACTTTGCCAACTAGCCTGAGTGCTCCACCCCCTCGAAGATGTTGCGGAGGGGGAGGTCAGTCACCATTCGGATCGAGTGTGCCTGGAAGTAGGGTCGGAGCCTCCGAGCTGAAATGATGAGAGTAAAGGCCAGCTTCTCCAGGATAGGATACCGAAGCTCTACCTTCCTCAAGACCCGACTCACAAGTAAATCGGGAGTTGTTTATTCCCATCTTCCCGAACCAAAACAGAGCTTAGGGCCTCCGCTCCGACCCCTAGATACAAGAACAAGTCCTCCCCCTCCTTTGGCTCTTGGAGCAGGGGGCTTGAGTCAGCTGCTTCTTCAAGGCCTGGAATGCCTCCTCGCACTCCGAGGTCCACTCGAACTTCCGGCCTCCCCTCAGAGTCTTGAAGAATGAAGAGCACTTCTCCCTGACCTGGGAGAGGAATTGACTCAACCCTGCTAACTTCCCTGTCAACCGATGCACTTCCTTGGCATTCCGTGGTGACCCCAACTCCACAATTGCCCTCACCTTATCAGGGTTGGGCTCTACACTGGCAGGGGTGAGGAGATGCCCCAGGAATTTGCCCCTGATTGCCTCGAAGATGCACTTCAAGGGGTTCAGCCTCATTTTGTACTCACGGAGAGTAGCAAAAGTCTCTTCCAAGTCTCGGAGGTGAGAGTCGACATCCACGCTCTTGATCATGAGGTCGTCTACATACACCTCCAGGTTCCTTCCCTTCTGCTCTCGGAAGACCTTGTCCATCATCTTTTGATAGGTCGCCCCTGCATTTTTTAGCCCAAAAGGCATCATTCTATAACAGTAGCACCCGTCCCCTGTGATGAAGGAGACATCCTTGACGTCAGGAGGGTTCATCCTGATCTGATGATAACCTGAAAAAGCTTCTAGGAAACTCATTACAGGGAAACCGATGGCTGAGTCAACCAGTGCGTCGATCCGAGGCAATGGGTAACAATCCTTAGGGCATGATTTATTAAGTAAAGAAAAATCAACACACATTCTCCATCGGCCGTCTCATTTTTTAACCATTACAACATTGGAGACCCAGCCGGGGTATTGGATCTCGGATACAAAATCGGCGTTGAGGAGCTTGGCCACCTCCTCCTGAATTGGTTCGGCCAACTTGTCCGTCGTGGACCTTTTCTTCTGCTGGATGGGGCGAGCCTCCGGATCTAGGTTGAGGCGATGGCAGGCCACGTCCTCTTCGATCCCTGACATCTCTACGGCACTCCAGGCGAAGACGTCCACATTCTTCTAGATGCACTCCAGCATCCTGCCCTGAGCCTCTGGGGTCAGCCCCCCGCTGACGCGGACCTTCTCCACCATGCCTCTGAGGGTGAGAACCTCCATCTCCACCACCTCTTCCGCCGCCTCCAAGCGAGACTGCTCCCCCATTCTTCAGCATCCCCCCTCTGGGTGTGAGGACCTCTTCCTCTGCTTCCTCCACAGCCATCGTCTCGGCCGGCTCCTGTACTTCCTCCATCTCCTCCTCCCGAGGGCGGGTCACCTCTACCCCCATCTACTCTTGGATAGCCTCCTGCTCTGCCTCCTCCATCCTTCGCCCCATCTCCTCGGAACCCTCCCGCCATGAAATGGAGTTTACGACAGCGACATAACACTCCCTTGCTATCTTAGGGTCCCCGCGGACCTGGACCAGTACCCCCTCGATGTTGAACTTCAAGCACTGGTGGAAGGACGAGGGGACGTAGCAAAAGGCGCTGATGAGGGGCATCCCGAAGATGGCGGTGTAGCTGCTGGGGCCATCAATAATGATGAACTTGCAAGTGCGGGACTTCCCCCCCCCCCCCCCCCCCGCGTGACATGGAGTCCCACTCCAACTTCTACCTCCTTCCTCTCCCCCGAGAACCCGAACAAGGGTCCGTCCGAGGCCAGCACCCTCTTGGACTCCACCTTCATCGCGTCGAATGCCTTCTTAAAGGTGACGTTGACCGAGATTCCATTGTCGACGAGGATCCGGGCGATGATGAAATTCTTGATGGATGTCTGGATGACCAGCACATCACAAAACGGATCCTCATTATCCGACATATCCTTCCTCGAGAAGGATATCTTCTCCTCCTGGGGTGGGGTCTGGGACGTGGAGGCGACGCTCCTTTGGTACATGGTATGGAGGCTCGCCTTGCGGGAAGCCTCAACACCTGCCCCTCCATGGATCATCCCGATCCTTCCCCGGGTCCCCACATCCACCCGGTCCTCGCACAAATCCTCCTCCGAGCGCGGCAGTACCTCTTCGATCCGCACCTCCTGATGCTCCTACTGCCATTGTTGCTCCCTGTTTCCTCGCAACTCGAGGAACTCCGGGCATGTGGTCATGGCGTGCCCTTCCTCCTGGTGGAAGTCGCAATAGGGCAGCTCCACCCTGACTTCCCTTCTCCTTCTCCTTGCCGCCCTCCTTCTCCCCCCATGGCTATTACCATAGCCTGCTCCTGGTCGGGAAGTGGCGACCTCTGGACCTGCCTCCCTCCCGGATGATAAAACTAGCCTTGGCCTCCCTGGCGACGGTCCCCTCCATGGAACCCTCTTCTCGCCCCTGATCTTGCCATTCTTGCCTCCACCCTAGCCGGTGATTTGGCTCCTGATGCCCCCACCTGGGCTATTATTGTTGTTGCTACTGCTCCTTCTGCCAGGGTTCAGCTCTCCTCTCCTCTTGGCTCCTGGCCCCCCTGGGCCTCTCCTCCTCCGTAGCTAATCTGGCTAACTTACGGGCAAATTCCGAATTTGATGCCTCCCCGTCGACTTCTCTCGCCTCCCTCTCCATCAACTCCTCATAGGAGAGGGGTGAGATCCTCTTCAACTCCATCCAAAAGAAACCCTATTGTATCCCCAGGGTGAAGGCCATCATCAGAGTGTGCCCCGACATCTCCTGAACCTGGGTGACCTCCTCCTAGAAGCAATCGACGTAGCTCCCCAGGGTCACATTCACCCCCTTCTTCATGCAGAACAGGGACCCCGACTCCCTCTTCCTCCTCTTCGAGGTTAAGAACCTCAACATGAACCCTTGGCGTAGGTCCTCGAAGCTGTAGATGGAGTTGGCAGACAGCTGGTGGAACCACTCCCTTGCCTTCTCCTTTAGAGTGATGAAAAAGAGTATACACTTGAAGCCATCCGACATCTGTTGGATCAAGACCACATCCTCAAACCACTGGATGTGCTGGACAGAGTCCCCCTTTCCAGTGTAGTAGGACATCTCGGGCTCCCTGAACCCATCCAGGACTGGTGCAGAGGAGACCAACTCGCTGAAGGGGCTGTCTCCCCCCACTGGGCGAGTTGGGGGGTCTTGCGCCCCCATCTCGCCAAACCTGCTGCTGCCACCCGAGCCTGAGAAGAGCACTCGCTCGGGGAGCTTGGCACCCCGACCTTCCTCAGCGATCTCCTTCCCTGCTCGTCGGACGGGAGCGGCCTAGCCGAGTACCGGATCCACGAAAACTGGGATCGCCAGAGTCGAGCACTCGGCATGCGCGCCGAGTGCGAATCGGACAAAGCCGAGTACCTCCTTCCTGAAATCTTCGAACATCCCCATTGTCGCGAGAGGGAGAGGGATGGCGAGTCGGTCTTATCCAATCCTTGCCCTTCTCCTCCAGTCATTGAACTCTTTGAAGATTTTCTGTGCTGACCACTCTCCATGCTCACCGCACCAAAATGTTGAAACCAAAAATCGGTCTCTTGTGGAGTTCACCCTTGGGGAAGGGGTGATCGCACAATTACTTCTCTCCCGCTAGCTGAAGAGGGAATTGGGAAAGGACCTAAGGGCTCGGAGCGGAGGACCCACCACACACCCGAAAGATCACTGAGCGCTTCCCCTCCTTAACCAAGTGCCGAGCTAAGGTACCTCAGGAAATGCTAAGGGGACTTTGGAGACAAGTAAGCGTGCCTTATGAGGTACCCCTTGGGTCATATTTATAGGTTTCTGAAAACGGCCTGCAAATAGCCAACCTCCGCTATTCTGAACAGCTATGTGCAGCCCACTCGGGTCTGCCAACAACGAGACTCTGCTGTTTTAACTGGCTATGGGCAGCCAGCGGGGGCAAAATGGTAAAAATACATCACAGCTGATGGGGCGAGTTGCCCTACGAATGCCTCTACTCGGCAAGGGCGGCGAGTACCGGATGGAGCTGGTACTCGCCGTCTTGGCTCGGTACTAGGGGAGCTGGATGGGGCAGGGGGCGTCGAGTGAGCTCGGCGCAAGGGGCTTAGCGTCCACTGAACTCGGCGCCAGGGGCTGGGCGCCGACTGAACTCGCCGCCCTTGGCTGGGGGGGGGGGAGGCGCCAAATGGACTCGACGCCAAGGGCCCAACTCGCCCGGAATTTGGGCTAGGTTCGGCTGATCTGGCCTCTGCTGAGCCCACTTCGCCGGATTCGGGGTTGTACACCCGCACCGCTCCTAGTCACCTATAGACATTAAAACACTCAATCTGGCGACAAATAGATTGCCAAAATGTAATCATAGGAACACTAAGGTTCCCCAAACACGTGTATTTACATTCTTAAGTGGACATTCATGGGTTCTTTTATGTTATAACGGTAACACACATACAAGTGCTCACCACCACTTAAAAGAATTCGCCCACAAATTCGAATAAGAAAGACCGACACTAGAGTCTGATACCAAGTTGTAACACCCTTATCCTTCGCATAACATATAACATTAGGTCCGGCCGGGGCCCGACGCCATATACTACTAACAGACCAAGGAGTTACTAATTGAAACCATCATCCAACATAACGTCACCTAACACAGAGTTCATTCTAGCAGAAGTAATTTAGAGGTTGTAAAAGAAAAACCCAATAACAACAACATGAATGTCCACTATAGTCCAAAACAGGAATGAAAGTAAAAATACATAAAGGTCTTGGCCTTAAGGCCTTACAACAATTCTCTTAAAATGATAAGTATTTTACATACTTCGGCACACAGGCCGGCCACAATGACAACAGTAAAAGAAAAACACTTCGATTTAACCTTCAAGGGACAACATAACATCAAGGGCTTCGGCCCGCCACTTGCCACATGGCTCACCAGCTCCTGCTTTAGAACCATCCACCGAACGGTGGTAAAACAATGAAACGGTCAGCAAAGGCTGACCAAATTATAATGACCCCACCCCTAACTTGGGGCCTTGGTGCTCCTTCCCTGCATAGCATTAGTAAAACCAAACATAGTAATGAAAGTGCAATTTAAGCACACTTCATCATAGGCATAGGAATGAACGACAACACACACCGTACACTCATGACACATTCTTGGTGTTTGGACAAAACCCAGGGACGCACAACCGTTCACAAGACGACAACATACATGAGCATTTTGGTAGTCTTTACAGCCTGTGCAAGGCCGAAGACCCGTGACTATGGAGCCG
This sequence comes from Platanthera zijinensis, assembly GCA_039513925.1. Classification (NCBI taxonomy): domain Eukaryota; kingdom Viridiplantae; phylum Streptophyta; class Magnoliopsida; order Asparagales; family Orchidaceae; genus Platanthera; species Platanthera zijinensis. The sequence continues at coordinate 16,733,965 of CM077098.1, forward strand.
ACAGGTAACACTACCCATGGATGCTCGACATAGCTACTGGGTAGGTTCATCCCTTTCCCGTTGCTCACATCGCCGGGCGCAACAAGCCATGACGTGGGATGGCCTCCCGATTCCTATTTCTCAAGACAATACATAACCACGTTATGTTCTATGGATGGATCTCAGACCACCAAGTTGGGATCTCAAAGCACACTGCCCCACAACACTGGCCCTAGGTCTCCACGACATAAGCCTCCAACAAAGCTCTCTCACAGAGCTACCGCCGGCAGTAGCACTGTCGCTGCACGGTACCTGGCAGAAATGTGATTGTACCCAATTTTCCGGGTGCTCCTTGGAGCTAATCCCCAAGGTTCCCTACTGCAATTTAACATGTAGAAACCCGAAAAAAAACATCACGGAGTCTTATCCGGCAATACAAGCATAATGAAACATCACCAATCCAAACAAACCCATCTGGATGGGCTTCACACACCATGCCTATGTTCGTACTTCGATTCAGAACTCTAAATGCAAAACTATGGGGATATACCGTATCTACCCTAAGGAAAACCTCACGCTCACCGCACATACGTGTGAGAGGGTTTCCAATGCAAAAGGAAGAAGAATTCATATGTATAAGTAGAGAATCGTTACCCTTTGCACTCAGTGCCATGCCAAAGATCTAGACGGATGAACGGGACCGCAATGCTCTTTCCTCCACAGATCCAGACTCGTCCTGCGAATTTGAGCTTCGAATCCCAAAAGGCGTCGAAGTCTCTCCTCCGGCGCCGCTGCTCCTCCCCCAAGAAATCTAGGCTAAGTCCTCAAATCTAAAAGAAATGAAGTGAAAACGACCAAGACAACAATATAAAACGAGCTACCATCGCGCGGTAACTAACTACCGCCGCGCGGTATTGCCTCGTTTTGCGTGTAACCACCCAGGCCAGCCAATCCCAGGACGCCACGTGGATACGCCGTAACAGTTTCACTATCTCCGTGCGATAGGATGCTAACGCCGCGCGATAGCCATCATCGGTTACGACACGACACCCGCTACTATTGCCGCGCGCTATCTACTACCGCCACGTGGTAAAAAACCGAGAGCCTTATCAATTAAATTGACCTAACTATCGTCGACGGTATCACTATCGCCAGACGATAAATTCTGGAGAGCTCAAACAGATTAATTCCCCAGCTACCGCTACGCGATAACAATACCGCCACGCGGCAGGTCAACCGTTGATTGGACTCAATGATCTCGATGCTCTCAACGCTATCGATGCTATCACGGGAGCTACTACCACGCGGTAACTAGCTACTGCTGGGCGATAACCTCCATAACACAATTTCTTGCTTTTTGAAAATTGGGGTGTTACACATGGTATGAAGAAGCTCAGCCCGAGGTATGTGGGGCCCTTTGCTATATTGGAGAGAATTGGCCCTTTAGTCTATCGTCTGGAGCTACCACCAAAGCTGGAAAATCTGCACGACGTCTTCCATATGTCATCGCTCCGGAAGGCACTACTACGGCCTGACCAATATGTCCCCACCCCAGATGGAGTGGTAGCAACTGATAGATCCGTTCGGCTTGAGCTGATGCGGATAATGGACACCGAGATAAGGAGCTTGCGGCGAAAAAGTGTACTATTGGTAAAGGTCTAATGGTCTAATCATGGGAAAGAAGAATACACTTGGAAGCCGGTGGACTTAATGCAAAAGCGCTACCTGGAGTTGTTTTCCAAAGGTAAGTTTATAAGTTTATTATATTTTTTGCGCTTCACTCCCCCACAGCCTTAGCCTGATTTCGGGACGAAATCTTTTATTTTTGTTTATAGGATTTGTAACATCCCGTTTCGCGCTAGGCCCCTTCGCATGTGTTTTGGGTCAAGAGAATTGACTTAGGCTCGGGAAGCGTCGAGTGAGTCGACTGGACTCGACGAATAGAGCATATTTTACTTAGAATAACTCTAGAAACTGAAGCTGTCGAGTGCGTTGAGTGCACTCGACACCATTCGACGAATTATAACTTATAAGTACTCTGGATGCTAAGGCGTAGAGTTGACTCACCACACCCCGACGAAATTGTACTTAAAAGATTTTCTGGACTCGGGGCGTCGAGTGCGTTGAGTGCACTCGACGCCATTCAATGAATTATGCTGAGGCGTTGAGTGGAATCAACACCACTCAACGTATTTTACTTAGACTAGTTTCTAGAAGTTGAGGCATTGAGTGAACTCAATGCGGCGTTGAGTGGTCTCAACATCACTCAACGTATTCTGGATGATGTTGGTGTTGGGTGAAGTCAACGCGGCGTTGAGTGGTCTCAAAGCCACTCAAAGCTTTTAACTTAGGATTATCCTGGATGCTGTTGGCATTGAGTGGAGTCAACACGTCGTTTAGTGGTCTCAACGCCACTCAACGCTTTTGACATAGAAATATTCTAGATGACTGGGGCATTGAGTGAAGTCAATGTGGCGTTTAGTGGTCTCAACGCCACTCAATATATTTTTACTTGTGTTATTCTGAGTACTGTCGGTGTCAAGTGCGTCGAGTGCACTCGACGCCACTCGACAATTCGTCGAGTGAAGGTTGCTTACTCAACAATTTTGACTTAGGTTTATTTGTAAGCCTGTAGGCATCGAGTGCGTTGAGTGCACTTGACACCACTCGACGATTAATCGAGTGAAGGTTGCTTACTCAACGATTTTAACTTAGGTTTATTCATGAGGCCTATAGGCATTGAGTGCGTTGAGTGCACTCGATGCCACTCGACGATTCATCGAGTGAAGGCGGCACACTCGACGATTCTGACTTAGGATTTTTCGGCCCACTATTTCTGATTCCAATACACGAGTTGAACTAGATTTCGGGATTGGCGCTAAGCAACTTAAATTGACACGTCTTTTCAAAAGGACATAATTAATCTAAAAATGGGCTGTCCAGTAACACGGTGACACGTGGCAAAGCGGTTCAACCCTAATTTCTCATTATAAAAGAAGACTTACGAGAAAACCCTAGCAGTCACTTCGCCATTTTTGATGAGCAGTTATCCTTACCAAACCTGACGAAGAAGGAGATCGCCGGAGTCGGATTTTTTGGAGGAAAATTCTTCCCTTTCTCTTCCCCGTAAAGAACAACACCAACAAGGGGAAAGATGCCGCCAAGGAGAGTGACGAGATCCATGGCCGGAACTGTCGGAAACGAGGAGTGCTTTGCCTACTCCTCTCCTAGGTAAAGACCATTAGTGCTAGATCTTATAGTTAGTTTCGTGAAGAGAAATTGTATAATGAGGGTGAATAGGAAGCATAGATTAAATGATCGACTCAAAGAGCAGATGTGACTTAGAGAGTAGTAGACAGGTCTCCTAGGTAGAGACCATGCTAAATCTTAAGTACATGTTGTTCTCGGGTTAGTGTGGATCCGGGTTTAAATTTGGAAGAGAGGTCATAGTAAATTATCATTGAGATTTGTCGAACTTAATTTATGAATATTTGTGATAAAAAAGGACTGATGGGATAGATCCTTAAGAAAGTAAATAAGGTTGAGGTTTTGGTAGATTTAGCCTATACGTAATCATGATAAACAAATGGTTTGGTGGAACACGATTGCACCAACAGTTTGAAGAAGGTTGACAAACAAATGGTTTAGATAAGCTGGTGAACAACTAAGTTAATACGTTTGATTGAACAAATGATATTCCTGCGGAAGGATAAATGATTGTGAATGCTTGACATTAAGAAGGAATTGGATGAGATTAATGCATGGCCATGTGATAGGGTGATTAATGGAATGTTTATAATAGTCCACTGCTTAGAGTTGTGTATCCTTACGGGTAGCAGTGTGAGTTTGGTATGTTGTATAAGGTGGCTTGCCACCTGTGTAAATGATGAACCCTTGTGTGATAAGGAAATGTGGAAGTGTTGGAGGTGCGTGTGTGTTTGCCGCACTAGAATGATGTGTTGATAAGTGACTCAGTGTGGAGCCCTTGCGTGCTGTTGAGCATGGGACGTGAATAATAAGAAGGGACTCATTATGGAGCCCTTGGGTGTTGTTGAGCACTAGATTGTTGATGGTAAGGCCATGTGAAATTGCATGCAGTGTGACTTGACACGCAGTGTCATAATCCTAGGTTAAGGATAGTGTGGCAGGTCTATGGGCTTGCCAGTCGTCACACCTATGGGAGTTCATAGATAGACTTTGGGCGGTTGGGCTGGGTCCTCGGTGCTCATTCCCGGGGATCCTTCCGTGCAAAGTGGACGGATTGGCTGTATCATCGGTGCTCATTCTTGAGGCCCTTTCCGTGCCACACCAGTTGGCTAGTTTGGGCTGTATTCTTGGTGCACAACTACCCAAGACCCCTCTGAGCCATAGTACGCATGTGAGCTCCGCTCTTTTGTTCTTAGTGTTGAGGCCTACAAAGGCCTAGGCTTGGTTGTGTGGATGCCCTCCTAGTAGTGGAAAGCCCGTTCCACTGTCACCGTCTGTCCATGACGAATGACGCCTGAGAGGTTAACTACCTGCTCGAAAAGTGGGAACTACAAGTATGTGTAGACATAGCAATTGCATGTGAGTGCATGGGTGAGTCATCACATTGCATTCATAACATTGCATTGCATTACATACATAAGATCCTTATAATATAATGTTGTATGAGCACTCTTATATGATGAGTTAGTTTACTATTAAGCCGATCCTTAACTTATATATCTGTATGGGCATTCATATAAGTTAAGTTACTTCCTGTTGTATATTCATACTTGTACACTGCTATTGATAGTAGAACTGCTAGAATATATTGTTGTAGGTGATTTTATATACTCTGATATAGATTAACACTTTGCCACTTATTTTGTACTACAACTATTATATATATTGTACCCTCTTCTTTTCTCCGCCAGGTGCCTAAGAGTCGCCGGGGGAGCGGATGTGATAGCCACTTAGACTTATGAATAACGGTTGCTATGTCTTCCTTTTTAGGAGAAAACCCAGCAGAACCAGGTTATGCAAGAGAACAGCCAGGCCAGGGTGATAGGGCCTGAAGTGATGATACCATCTCTATCGTTAGTTACTGATGTGAGTTTTTGAGAGACACATTTTGTAACCTTTTTGGCATGATGTAATCTGATATTAAAGATGCCTTGGTTGCTTCTTTTTATTTGATGTATTTGGACTATATACTTATGTGGATTTTGACTTCAGCCTATATTCTTATGTTGGGTTGGCAATGATGATATTGGTTTTAGCTGGCAGGATAAGCGTCTTGTGGTACAGGTCAACCCGTGTGTTGGCGCTACCACAAGAAGACTGTTCTGGGCATAAGACTCCAATCGGCCATGTCTTGTGTTCCAGGAGGGGGGTCTTATATTTCTCGTCTTTTCTATCCCACCGTCCAATGACTCTTTGAGCATTGGGCCCACCTAGAGTTGGTAGCTGCAGGTCTACTTTGTCATTAAATGTTGTACAACAGGAAAGCGACACCATTTGTCGTGAACTGTACACTTCCCGCAACATTTGAATTTCTGCTGACGTCAGCACCAGTGGACTTAGTCAAATTCAGACAATTCAGTATGAGCATTGAGTGAAGGCTTGTCACTCAATGCCAAAACTCTTTGTCAGTTTTTGGCAAACACCAGGCATTGAGTGATTAGTCATCATTCAACGAATATAGACTTTTAGCTGTCTAACAGATTAGGCGTTGAGTGATCCTTCATCATTCAATGCATTTGGACTTAGTCGATTTTATCTGTGTGAGCGCATCGAGTGAAGCTTCTACACTTAATGCTTTCTTCCTTTGCTCGCCATCTTGCTAGGGTATTGAGTGAATAGCCTTCACTCAACGCTTCTGTACTTAATTGATTTTTTTTTGAGTTGGCATTGAGGGAACTGCCTTCACTCAACGCTTCTGGACTTTGACATTTTTTCTATTTACATCTTCTATGGCTTTGAAAAAATGAGCTCCATTCAACGCTATTGCTCTTCTTGCATCGAGTGAGCTATCCTTACTCAATGCTTCTTGACTTAGCCAGAATTCTTGGCAGATTCTTCCGCGGCTTTGACTTCTTGAGCTTTACTCAACGCATTTGGCTCTGGGCATTGAGTAAACTACCTTCACTCAATGCTTTTGGACTTAACCAGATTTCTTGCCTTGGCAATATTGATGCTTTGACTGTCTAGTCTTTACTCAACGCTTAAGGCCATCTGGCGTTGAGTGAAGTGTCTTCACTCAACGCCTGCGGAATTAGGCAGATTTCTAACTTGTCAGTATTCTTCCATGTGTCCACCTGTCATTGTTACATAAATAACCTGTCTAATCAGTGTCTCATGTAACCACCTGCACACATAGAACTTATAACATGCATCAGATACAAACATGTGTATACCATTGTCCTGTAGGCCTTCTTCAAATCTGGGACATTGTGATCAATGGACCCAACAATATCCCCCTATTTTAAGAAGTCAAAACCTTATACAATGATATACACTTGCACATATGCTGCAGATATAATCATTTCAGAAGAAAGCACAGAAAATGTATAAACAAAAAAAATATAATTTTCATTAATAGAAGTCATGTTTTAGTAGTGTGCATAAGACAAAATACATTTCCTACAACCCTTTATGAAAGACAGGAAACTTTTCTAAGTTTTAGGTTCTCTTATCACTATGCCCCTACTTGGCTTCTTGGCTTCTTTCTCTGCTTTAGCTTCTCATTTCTTTTCTTTTTGCCTCTGAAAGTAACTATATGGCTTTGGAAAATACTTGACTGGCTCCACAACATCTGGTGGTAAAGTGCCTAACCACTTATCCTTATTGAACTTTCTTCTATCCTTTTCATTCTTCTTAAGCTTGGTCCACTCTAGGGAGCTATAGAGCTTTCCCATTTAAGTGTTCTTGTTCTTGACTAGATCCTAGGCAGACAGAATTATGGTCCTTGATTGAGGACTCCACTATTCAAAATCAGGCCTTGTTTCCATCTCTTCCCTGTATCTCTTCTTGCTCATCATGACCTCTTCCTCATCCTTAACAACAGTTTTTCCTTTGGCTTGTATCACTTGGTCAAAAGTAGGGCTGAATGTTGGAATTGTAGGAATGTCACCTGCTGTAAAAGGATTAACCCACTGTGTACCATCTTGGATGTCATACTGAGAATCAACTTGAGTATCATTCTATTCTACATTCTGATCATAGTATTGACCATCATACTAATTAATATATTGACCACCATACCGATTTTTAGGGATAGGATCAGTGTCATTGTTTTCATATGATAACATCTCAAGACCCATTGAGCCTCTGATAACATTTGTGGTCTAAACTGCATTTTCAGTATTGCCCTTTATCACACCCTTCTCTCCCTTTTTGACTTCTTCACATATACTCTTAGTCAGGGAGGTGCTGGCCTTTGTCAACTGTCCATCAAGATCATTAATGCCAAGGGTGACATGGTTCTTGACTTTGAGCAAATGATCATCTAGAACTTGAGCACATGCATCCATCCTTCTTTCAAGAATATTTTTGTGCTTTTACATCAATTCTTTTTGTACATTATGGACTGCTAACATGTTGGTGATAGTAATAGTTTGATTTTCCACTATCCCAGTATGAATTTTACTGATTTCATTCAGCTTGCTCTCATTAAATGTAACTGCAGGTGCATCTCTATGGAAGAATTTTATAGTCTAGGACTTCAGCAGGTTGACCTCGAAAAAAATGGATTTGATCTCTGTTGTCAGATCATTTCTGAGATTCTTTATGGAGTCATCCATAAAGTTCTCCAGTTGCCTTCTCTGGTCATCCAGTAATCCTTTCAATTGAGCTAGGAAGACTGGGTACATCTGATCACTCTGATGGGATATACCTTCATCACAGATGTTGTGTTGCTCTGGCCTGACATCTTCTCTTGCATCCGATTTAGCCTTTTCAAACTCTGAAGAATGTTGATTTGCATGGTTATTATTAACAACATTCTCTTCCTCAAACTCAGAGGAGTCAATGTCATTGACTGTACATTGAACAGGGAGTTCAGTGTGAACCTCCCCCTCAATCTCTTCCTTGTCCGCAGGGATATTCAGATCTACTACTGTATTGAATTCAGTATCTTTCTCCATAGACTCACCAGGTTGATCAGTATCAAGAGGATTTTGAATATTCCCTTGCACAATTGGTAGATGCTCCCCCTCAGCAAGAGCATCTTCCATGACTTGCTCTAGAAGTTACCCCTCACCTAGAGAACTGTATTTACCTTGTTGTTCTTGGTCTATGGGAGCAGTTTCTTATTCAAGAGGAGCTGGAGTTTCGACAGTCGCCCCTTCAATCTCTGCAGAAATCTTGTTGACTATCTCCTCAACCATCCTTTAAGCAACCTCAACTGGAGGTATATCCATGGCATCCTCAACAACAAATTCTTTAGACTGAGTTCTGCTTACTTGAATCATTGTTGCAGGTTCAGAGGAAAATGATACCTGAACACTTGTATCTCTTCTGATTTCTTTAGTAGACTGAGAAAGTTGAGGATCAAGAGGTTCTTCCTCAGCATGTTCTGATGAGCTGCTGTCAGTACTTTCCTCTGGAACTAGAACTGCTTTCTTCTTCTTCTTGATAATAGTCTGAGCATGTGGCAACAGAACTCTGTCCCTTCTGTCAAGCATTTTAAATTCCATCCTCCTCAAGTGATGGATCTTTATTCCTAGCCTTATTTTAAGGATCCCTGGAACACTCTTTAGCAAAAACAGAGAAAGAATCCTTCCCATGTCTGGCTCTGCTATACAGTCAACTATTCTTTGAAATAGTATCTTTCCCCAATCAGTCTTCTTGGATAGGATTATCCTTGCCATTAGTTCGAACATTCTCTTAGAGATCTTGTCATGTGTGCCAGTCTTGCACAACAGGGCTTTCCCAATTACATCAACCAGGAATTTTCCCTTGAGATTCAACTCCTTCCTTATAATCGATCCAGTGGTGTCTTTAGAGAGTCCACACCACTTTAGTGCATATTTAATATCAGTCTGATCCAGTTCATCTTCTTCATCTGACTCTTTGAACTTGTGCAGTTGTAGTGCCTTGCTTAGTCTCTTAGGGCTTATCTTAATCTTCTTACTACTGATGTAGGTCCTTATTTTATTGGATGATGAGTTGACCTTAGCATTTGAGTATAACTCAAGTATCTCTCGCTTCCACAACAAACTAAGCTCAGACAGAATAAATTCCAGGTCAGCGACCTGAAGAAGGTTGAGAATAAACTGTACTTCCTCAGGCGCATCCTGGAATCCATTTCGCACCAGCTCCGAACCCTCGAACAAGAAATCAAACCCTTTCGGCGCCATGCCTTCTGTGAATTGCTGAAGATATTCCAAGCTTTCGTCGATTCATCGCAAGGGGCAGAGAAGGGCAAAAAATAATATATTTTGCTTTACACAGACAACCTTCTATTATAGTGATTTCTATTTTAGAAAGTGGAGAGACGTGTACCTGTTTATGATCAAGAAATAATCAACAACTGGGATTGATTCCGATACTTAGCCATAAAATAGAATCACTGGGAGCTTGCATTGAGTGAACTCGACGCTCTCAATGCTCTCGATGCTTGCAGTTCATTCAACTCAGTCAACGCCTGAGCACTTAGACTCAGCGCACTCAACGCCTGAAAACTTAGTCCATTTCTCTTTTATTTATCCTGCAGGGATTAAAACTACCTGCAACAAGCAATAACTATACGGAGAGCTACTTAAGCTGGGCTAAATTCAACATACCCATTTCAAATTTGAAGGTGTTTAATTTTTCTTCATCTAGTGGCATAGTGAAGATGTCAGCCACTTGCTTATCCATGGGGACAAATTCAAGACTGATGTCTTCACTTTCCATATGCTCTCTAATGAAGTGATACCTAATCTCTATATGCTTAGAACTGCTGTGAGAGACAGGATTCCTAGCAATAGAGATTTCACTAGTTGAATAACAATATAATGGAGTGTTATATAGCTTAAGGTTGTAATCCTAGAGTTGGTGTTGGATCCACAGTAACTAAGCACAATAAATTCCTGCTGATATATATTCTGACTCTGCTATTGATATTGCAACACTAGTGATGTAGGCCACTATGTTTGTCACTATAACGGCTAAGGGGATTACACGTACGCCTCTCTATTTCCACTATTACGCTCACACAATAATTAAACGCAGCACACTCACGAACAACGTTATCAACTATTACTAATCGTACGGTAGCCACGCCGTTTTAAGATCGAACAAACGACTATAGGTCGTCGTTCTTTCAAGCTAAAAGGACCCACCCGGTCCGAACGAGCGATGGTTGTACCAAAAGAGATCTACCGAAAAGTTCGATTCGGAATTGGTAGATCTCCCCCAACAAAACGAAAGACGAGGTTCGCCAAACCTTTCGGAGAATTAAACACTCTTGAAATAACAACTTAAGCTATATGAAAATTAAACCACGACGAATATCGATTCCAAAAATAACGCACGGAAATTCCACCAAATAAAATTATCTAAAAAAATAATGGATCACACAAGCGGTAGTAGTTCTCGTTACCCCAACCGGAATGGATGATTCCGGTTCACTTCTCTTGGATTTATTCTTCCACGGCTCCGCCGGAGTTTCGCCGATCGGAGAGAAATTTTGTCCGCTTTGTTCGCTTCACGCCGGTGTTAGGATTCCACAAGGAGGCAAACTTGCCTTGGCCGATTTCTTCACAAACAAAGGGGGGAAAGGGATCCTTAATGGATGGCCGAGAGACCTTGGGGAAGTAGGAAGGGGCTCGGGTTTTGGGGTGAAGAGGGAGGGCTGGTTGGTTTTCTTTGGAAGAGGGAGGAGGAGGAGAGGGAGCCGAGATAGAGAAGGGGAGGGGATGTGGCCGGCGGCCAAGAGAGGGAGCAAGAGGAGGAGGGCCGAAAATTTCCTAAGGGGGAAGAGGAAAAGAGGGGGAAATTCAATCTTGAATTTTGGTTTCAATTTTTCATTCTTCATCAATAATCCAACAATGAAAAGTTCATGCCTATATATAGGCCTATTACAAGCTATGGCTATTTGCAGCCCAAATGAAAATAAAACATAATCAAAAATTAAACAAATACATGAAGAAATAGTACATGCATAATAACTAAATAAAAGTCTTTATTATGTAATAATTTGCCTTTGCCGTCACCGTCAAAATCTCCAACATGTAGGAGAACGCCATCGCCGTCGCCATCGCCGTCATCATCTTTACGCCATCAATCTCCAACATGTAGGAGAACGCCATCACCGTCGCCATCGCCGTCATCATCTTTACGCCATCTTCGTCACCATCATCAACAACATGAATGAAGATGTCGTCTTCATCAATCCTCCCCCGCTTCAATGAACTCATCACCGATGAGTTGGCATGGAGGTACTGGCGCCGAAGAGCATCATCCCAAAGAACCTTTGTCGAGTCCGGAGTCCAAGAGCCACCGGATACCGGACGATCATACCATCGCATTACGGAACACTGCATACCACCGCTTGGAGAGGAGAGCCAAGCACCATCAATGAACCTGTCTAGCCAAAAATTTGTCCTGTGGAACTTGGAAAACGCATTAGGCAAATAAAGAAGACAAATTTCTGCTTCAACCATCAACGTACCTCCGTTGGAGACCAATGGAGAGAATGATCCAAGAACCAACTCACCCCCCGACCCAATTGCAAATTTAGTGGCACCAAACGTAGGGTTAGATATTCTAAATGGTGGAAAAACATAATGCGTGAAATTGGAAACATTTAAACTATGGGAATTACCCCATTCAATGGTTAATCTCAATAGATATTTTGTTTTTCCAATTTGATTAAAAATCCGAAAAGTTATAACTCGCCAAATCGTCAACGTTTCTATAGTGCCCGTTGGCATCCGTTTAGGGGCGAGACACACCAAAAGTAAACCGAGAACTTTATAGGGAAATTCTCTCTTATGTAGGTTAGCAATAGCATAATAAGATGACATGCGCGTGACTAGCGCTTCCTTACGGTGCTCATGTAATAAGGACATGTGAGAGGCAACTATAAGTGCATATAGGCTTAACATAAAGCATAGCAATAACGAAACTACATAAGTAGAAACCCAAGGAAATAAATAAGTAGGAACCACAGGAACTAAACATAATGGCATCAACATAAAGTAATAGGGTGGTGCTAGGGGAACTACACGTAGTGTCGACATCGGAACTAAATATGGCGGTGCCAACGGAAATTCCTCTGGTGGCACCAGAGGAACTATATCCGGAGGCATCATCCTAACGGGATCAGGTGGCACCAACATAATGCGAACAGGTGGCAAAAACGGGACTAGATCCGGTGGTAGTAGTCGAATTAAATCAGGTGGTACTAACTGAATGCAATCCGATGGGACAAACGATGACCACATCATTAATGGATTCTCGAGAATTTGGTCAATCCTAGGAAGTCGAAAGGGTACCGAATTTATGAGACTTTCATCATGACCACATACAAAATCTATCTTCACACTATGTGACATGTCCCAAGGAGGATCCATCGTGGAAGATAAAACAAATTGACTCCAAACAGGCAAAATAATCTCATATCCAAACGGATCCGTAGGTCGGGTCAACAAAATGGTGGGGATAGCCGGTAAAACTAATACGAGGGGAGAGTTAATAATGCAATTAAATTCATGCCACGGAGTTTGCATCAGGGGACGCTCACCCGGGTTGATCTCAATATCGTCCTCTAAAATAATAACTCTCTCGATTGGTATTCCTCCAAACACATCGGTCACGTCAGCAGTAGCGGTAAAAATCTCAGAAGGTGGCTCTACAATATGTCTTGGGCTAAAGATAACCAGTTCATGTCCTAATGTATCATCGCATAAATCACGAACGGGTAAGCTCTCACCATAAGGTAACTCTTCCAACTCATAAATCACTATATTAGCAGCCGTACAATTCTCATGAATGGGCGCATCAATAGACTCCAGAGGAGGGGCTAAATCATGCCGAAAGTCAAAATATGGATTTGTCGTCCAAGTGTAATCCTCCGGGTGCAAGTCATCAAAATCATAGGATAATTCAAACACAGGATTCTCCCTCACAGTAAACTCATCTGGCTCGTCTTCACCTAACTCACAATCAGAGAAACATTCGTCATAGGGTGATTCTATCAACTCATAAGTTACTTCGCCCAAATCAGAATCAGTATCATTCTCAGAAACCTCGACGAGGGGAAGCAGAGATAATTCCTCTGAGGAGAAATCGTCATCCAGGTCACTGGTGTAACCAATCTCCTCATCGTCACTCATGTTGTCAACATTTACAGCACCGTCCTCAGTGACGGGCATACTCGTAGTCACAAGATCAGATTCAGTCACGCTGATAGGAACACTCTCATAAATAGGAAAGGGACTAGTGCCCCGCCGTAAAGGTGTCATTACATCCAACAATTCCGCAGGAGCGTACTGTTGGGTGAGAAGACTTTTCATGATAGTCCAACTGGCATCAGGTGCATAACGTCTCTTGGCGCTGTTCCAAAAGCGCCAGGCTAGACCAGTTAATTGTATACTCGCAACGCAAGCCTGGGAGTGGTCTGGCACACGTGCACGCTCGAAGTAACTCTCCAACTCAACAACCCAACTAAGGAAGGCATGGGGACCTCCCAACCCATTGTAGGGGGCTGATACGATCCTAGTTGACTTAGAATTACCATCACACTGGTGGTGTTGTCTAGGGGCCTCAAGAGGAGACGTCGGAAACTGACCACTAAGTTGGGCTAATAAATCCTCAAGGTTGTCAAATTTGCGGTTCATCTCCTTGCGAAATGCACCAATCGAGGAAGGTGGGGAAGGAGGACTCCGACAACCCGTCATAATTGATTTTCCTCGGGTGACGTTGAAGTCATGGGCCATTTCCGGGGGAACCGGAGAGAAATCTCAACCAGAACCGGTGCACATGAAAAGAAAAGAAAAAGCCTGGGTCTATTTATTTTTTTAAAGATTGATTTGTTCCCGCTAAACCTCTAAGGTTGTAAAGATTATAGGATAGGGTTTTTGCTGGAAAAATAGGATGAACATTAAAAAATTTTGCTGGAATTTTTTTATTTAGAAAGTAAGAATCTAGACCGCTATTAGCACACCAAATACTAAATTTTCAAATTAATTAATAAAAATAAGTACTTAATAAAAATATATTTTTTTTTTGTTTTCTTACTAATAATTAGAGGGAGAAATTCCAGAAATTTTAAATTTTATATTTTGAGAAAAGTTGACATTTTAATGCCGCTATTTGCAGACCAATATGTAGAAAAACTAGTTTTCATGAAACTTAAAAGTTTTGAAATTTGAATTTTGAAATTCGAAATTGAAATTTGAAATTTTGAAATTTGAAATTTAAATTTTGAATTTTGAAATTCGAAATTCGAAATTCGAAATTCGAATTTTGAATTTTGAATTTTGAATTTTGAAATTTGAAATTTCGAATTTGGAAATTTGAGATTTGAAATTTGAAATTTGAGATTTTGAATTTTGAAATTTGAAATTCGAAATTCGAAATTTGAATTTTGAATTTTGAATTTTGTAATTTGAAATTTGAAATTTCGAAATTGGAAATTTGAGATTTGAAATTTGAAAATTTGAAATTTCAAAATTTGAAATTTTGGAGAGTTATATTGGGAACTTCATTGCATTTCAAGATAATTTATATTTTCTAATTAATTAGCCTACTAAATTAGCCTACCTAAAGATAGAAGGATGGTGCCGATTAGGAAATCGACAATAACCTGCTTCTGATACCAAATTGATGTAGGCCACTATGTTTGTCACTATAACGGCTAAGGGGATTACACGTACGCCTCTCTATTTCCACTATTACGCTCACACAATAATTAAACGCAGCACACTCACGAACAACGTTATCAACTATTACTAATCGTACGGTAGCCACGCCGTTTTAAGATCGAACAAACGACTATAGGTCGTCGTTCTTTCAAGCTAAAAGGACCCACCCGGTCCGAACGAGCGATGGTTGTACCAAAAGAGATCTACCGAAAAGTTCGATTCGGAATTGGTAGATCTCCCCCAACAAAACGAAAGACGAGGTTCGCCAAACCTTTCGGAGAATTAAACACTCTTGAAATAACAACTTAAGCTATATGAAAATTAAACCACGACGAATAACGATTCCAAAAATAACGCACGGAAATTCCACCAAATAAAATTATCTAAAAAAATAATGGATCACACAAGCGGTAGTAGTTCTCGTTACCCCAACCGGAATGGATGATTCCGGTTCACTTCTCTTGGATTTATTCTTCCACGGCTCCGCCGGAGTTTCGCCGATCGGAGAGAAATTTTGTCCGCTTTGTTCGCTTCACGCCGGTGTTAGGATTCCACAAGGAGGCAAACTTGCCTTGGCCGATTTCTTCACAAACAAAGGGGGAAAGGGATCCTTAATGGATGGCCGAGAGACCTTGGGGAAGTAGGAAGGGGCTCGGGTTTTGGGGTGAAGAGGGAGGGCTGGTTGGTTTTCTTTGGAAGAGGGAGGAGGAGGAGAGGGAGCCGAGATAGAGAAGGGGAGGGGATGTGGCCGGCGGCCAAGAGAGGGAGCAAGAGGAGGAGGGCCGAAAATTTCCTAAGGGGGAAGAGGAAAAGAGGGGGAAATTCAATCTTGAATTTTGGTTTCAATTTTTCATTCTTCATCAATAATCCAACAATGAAAAGTTCATGCCTATATATAGGCCTATTACAAGCTATGGCTATTTGCAGCCCAAATGAAAATAAAACATAATCAAAAATTAAACAAATACATGAAGAAATAGTACATGCATAATAACTAAATAAAAGTCTTTATTATGTAATAATTTGCCTTTGCCGTCACCGTCAAAATCTCCAACATGTAGGAGAACGCCATCGCCGTCGCCATCGCCATCATCATCTTTACGCCATCAATCTCCAACATGTAGGAGAACGCCATCGCCGTCGCCATCGCCGTCATCATCTTTACGCCATCTTCGTCACCATCATCAACAACATGAATGAAGATGTCGTCTTCATCAACTAGATTTCTTATTGCTGCTCCAAGATACTAGTCTTCCACCCAAGAATTGACAGGAGCCTGAAGTACTTTTCCCGTCCTCTCCACAACCTGCAAAATCTGTATCTGAATACCCGGTTAGCTCAAAATCACTATTCCCAGGGTACCGAAAGCCAAGATCTGGAGTGCCCTTAAGATATCTTAGAATTATTTTACCAGAAGAATAATGAGACTCCTTATGGCAAGCCAGGTATCTAGCACAAACACATGTAGTACACATAATGTCTGACCTACTTGTAGAAAGATAGAGGAGGGAGCCAACTATGCCTCTATATATGATTTTATAAATAGGTTTACTGTTTCATCCTTGTCTATTGATATATTTGATCCCATGGGAGTTTTTATTATGGAGGCACTCTCCATACCAAATTTCTTAATTAACTCCCTAGTGAACTTAGACTGAGAGGTTGATAATCTATCCTCAGACTGTCTTACTTGGAGGCCCAAGAAGTACATGAGCTCACCCATACTACTCATCTCAAATTTCCCTTGCATAAGTTTGTCAAACTTCTTGCAAAGGTTATCATCAGTAGACCCAAAGATTATGTCATCTACATAAATTTGGACAAGTATAATCTTACCCTTAGATTCCCTTAGGAATAGAGTCTTGTCTATCTTTCCCCTTGGGAATTTATTCTCAATAAAAAAATCTAGACAGGGTCTCATACCATGCCCTAGGGTATTTTTTCAACCCATACAAAGCTTTCCTAAGTCTATAAACATGATCAGGAGAGTTAAGAATAACAAAACCTGATGGCTGCTCAACATAGACTTCTTCTCATAAGTCATAATTTAGGAAGGCTGACTTCACATCCATCTGGTAGACTTTGAATCCCTTATGGGTATCATATACAAGGAACCGTCTGATGGCATATAGTTTAGTTATTGGGGCAAAGGTTTGATCAAAATCAATACCTTCTTCTTGTCTATAACCCTTGACCACCAGTCTAGCTTTATTCTTAATTATAACACAATTTTCATCAAACTTGTTCATGTAGATCTATGTAATGCCCCTGATTTTTTGATGTTTATTTTAATTCCTTTAGTGACGTATTTTTGATGTCAAGGCATTACGTTGATGCATAGTTGACGGGTACCATTGTTGGAGCGTGACTTTTGCTCATTTGATATATTAGGTTTTGACTTAGAATATTAGCATGGCTAAATTCTAGTGTGTTTTTGAGATTTCGCTCGCGAGCCGGGTTTGTTTTGGAACTCAGTAAAGCCTTTTTGGGATATTTGGTATATTTACTTCAAGAGTTTTTACTTGAGTTTGGTTTGTCGGATTTTGATTTCGACTTTGCTGTTGGATTCGTAGCATCAATATTTAGTTTCAGTGCGAATTTCGTGGAAATCCGAGATGATTTGGAATTTCGGGTCATTTGGACGTTTAGTGTAATAATAATATATTATATTATTTTATTTAAATATTATAAGTATAAATACCCTTATGATTTAGATGGAACCCTTTTCATCTTCTCCCCCAAGCCGTCAGACTATTTCGCGAAAGAGTGAGAGCGGTGGAGTTCGCAAGCTTTCGACCATCGATTGTAGGAGCTTCGGTGCTCGAAATCATCGTCGGAGGGTAGATTTGGATAAATCTCGCCGAGATCTACGTTCATACGGTGAATTTTTCCCATTTCTTGAATTTTTGGGCGTTAGGTTATTCGATTTTGACCCTCATTTGCCCTGAAAAGTTTCAGGAATCGTTGCCTAGGTGTTCTTGCGGCCAGATCCTTGAGGAGGAGCGATTGCGTGGCCGGAATTTGGGCGGTTAGAGGCAAGTGGTGATTTCTTCCCCTTGCCAAGTCTTTTTCCCTGTGTTCTCTGCTATTATTTCTTCCCTCCTTAGAGCTAGGAGTAGTTTAGGGTTTCAGCCAAGCTTGATCTGCTGCCTAACGTAGGATTCCCGGTTAAGTTTAATCCGTCGTATATAATAGTTAACCTAAGTTTAATCCGTCAATTATATGACAGTTAGTCTAAGATAATTTCTTTCTATATGAAAGTTTAAGTAAATATAAATTCGTCGTATATGATAGTGAGTAGAATTTGTCAAATATGAGTTTTGGACCAAGGCAAATTCGTCGAGGATTCTCGACGAATTCGTCCGGTATCAGTCCTGGCGTTGAGTGAATGTGATTTGGCGTCGAGAGGGTCAAGTTATCTGTGAGTCTAAGTCAGATTCGTCGAGTAATCTCGACGAATTCGCCGAGTATCTGTCTCGGCATTGAGTAATTCTGCATTAGTTGAGTTTTAGGAATTAAGTTCATCGAGTTATAGGATTGGAATTGAGTGATATGATTTTGGCGTCGAGAGGGTCGAGTGACGGTGAGGCTAAGTCTAATTTGTCGTATAAACTCAACGAATTCATCGAGAATTGTCAGTTTGGCGTCGAGAGCGTCGAGTGAACCAAATGACATTGAGTGCTTTGAGTGTTACTGCCTTTGGCGTTGAGTGCGCTCAGTGAAATCAGCTAGGAGTCGAGTGAAGGCATCCAGTAAAGAAAATTTCACTCAGTTAAGTCCAGGCATCCAGTGAGACTGCTTTGGCATTGAATGAACTCCAGATTCATCAAGTATACTCGACGAATTTCCTGTGGACTTAGGTAAATTTTGCCGATTCGTCGAGTATCAAGGTTATGTTAGCCGAATCGTCGAGTATCGTTAAGTTAGTTAATTTTGCTAATTATAATTTGTCGAGTATTTACTGTATTTGTCGTTGATACTCGACGAATCAGTATGGACTTAGTATTTTCTCGCCGAATTAAGCCAATTCGTCTAGTATGGGCCTTAGGGTGAATCTCAAGATTTTTCTTCCTGCTTGTCATTGGAGAAATCCTGCATTTTGGTTAGGGTTTTGTCAGTATTTATGGATGTTTAGGTGTGGCCCATGGTGGTTAGTGGATAAAGGACCACCAACCTAGTGTCGGCTCGTGAATTATTACACTTTGTGGTTTTTGGTGTTTTCTCATGGACTGTTGGGTTGTGTTGGACATTGTGGCCCCCACCATAGTGTCTTTTTGAGATGTTTGGACTGTTGGGTTGTGTTGGACATTATGGCCACCAATGTAGTGCCTTCTCGAGATGTTTGGGTCTGTTAGTTCGTGTTGGACATTGTGGCCACCGACTCAGAACCATTTTTATCGGTGTTAATGATTCATGTGTTTAGAGCTATTCAATCTCTTTCTTCTCATTGTTTATACATATGTCTTTATGCGTACTCTTACAGATATTCTCAAAGCATGGCTTTGTTTCACACTTGGTGCAATTTTCTTACTCTTGGACTTTATAAGTTAATAATTTATTACTATTTTATTTCTCGTCTGCTGTGGTTTGGAAGCCTTTCCTATTTGGGTTGGAATCCCTTAAACTCCGTTGCTTTCATATACTGATGATCTTTTTGTCACTTGTCTATTCTTGCTGAGGTATTCTTTTCTTTTGAATGCCTCAAGTTTGGAGTAGTAGCCGGTTGAGCGGCTAGGGTTGGTTGTGGCTAGTGGTCTACAACTGTTATAGTTGTCTTTTCCTCACTATTGTGAGTTAGTTTTGTTGTTTTTTCTTTAGTTCAGACATATATGATTTTAGTGGATTCGTGTCAGGTTGTTGATGCCCACTGGAGATTTTGGTTGAATGTTAAGTACTTGCTAGCTGCTAAGTTAATTTCTGATTGAATGGTTGGTTTTACTTGCTCTCTGGGAAGGTTTTATGCTAAGATGGCATGTTGGTTACTTTAAAGTATAAAACTATCATTTTGGCTATCTCATGCAGAACATCTTTTAACCTAAGACATTATATTTTAACGAACATAAAAATTATTTCTATACTTATATTAAATCTAGAGGTATGCATATCATGAGTTGTCCTATTTGGATGTTTATGCTCATGTAGAATGTTAATTAATATAAACAAAGTATTTTCCACAGCGTATATTCATGTTTTCACTTGTGGACTAGTTGATCCACTGAGCCGAGAGATACGACTATCAAAATTTAACTTAAATTGCAGTTTCTTCATAATAACTTGAGGATTTCATATAAAGTGTTAGGTTCGGGTTCTTTCTTGAGCATCTGTTGTTATCCCCTGTACAGCATGACATCACAACTCGTGTTTTCTCTTACTCTGATATATTATTTAAATGCGGAGAAAATGCGGGTTGTGATAATCCACTTGGTTCCAATGATGTTATATCCTTGTGGTCTGGGAACCAGCTTCCAGACCTTACATCTCTTGAACTGGTTCAGTTCATCTTGCATTGCCACAATCCAATATTGGTCTATGTTGGCATCTTCAAATCTCTTGGGCTCAACCTGAGACAAAAAGCTGGAATACATAGCTATGTTCATGCTTTTGCTCCTTATTGTAACCCCTTGACTGACATCTCCAATTATCCGATGTATGGGATGATCCTTTAGATGTCTAACTGCTGGAGGAAATCTCTCTTCGCCATCATTGACTTTAAAGGTTGGATCCTGCTGATCTTCATCCACATTATGTGTGCCTTGTCCTCCTTCTGAAATGCATACTCCCTCATCTTCATCATGGGCAGCAGGAGGAGCATTCTTGATGGTTAGTTTGTCCATCACCTATTCTATACCTGTAGATCGAGATGAAGAGCTTGGCAGCTCAATGTTAATCATAGAAGATTCATAAAAAACTACATTTACAGATTCTTCTACAACTTGATTTTTTAAGGTTTAGACTCTATATACTTTGCTCTGGTTGCTGTACCCAACAAATATTCTTTCATAGGATTTAGCAACAAACTTAGTCAAATATGACTTCCCATTATTGAGCACAAAGCATTTGCTACCAAAGATCTTGAAATAGGCAATGTTTGTTTTTATGCCTTTCATGATCTCATAGGGAGTGTTCTTGTGATATTTGTTGACAGAAGCCCTATTCAGGACATGACATGTAGTATTTACTGCCTCAGCCCAGAAGTATTCTGGGAGAGATGTGTCACTTAGTAATGTCCTTCCAGCTTCTATGAGAGTTCTATTTTTCCTCTAAGCTATCCCATTTTGCTGGGGTGTTCTTGGGGAAGAAAATTCTTGGAGAATCCCTTGTGCTTCACAGAATTTTGTCATGCCATCAGACTGAAATTCAGTGCCATGGTCACTTCTAATTCTGACCACAGAACTATCCAAATCATTCTGAATTTTCTTGACAAAGGTCCTGAAGTTGTCAAGGGTTTCAGACTTTTTCTTCAAGAAGAAGACCCAAGCAAACTCGGAGGAGTCATCAACTATTACAAGTGTGTAGACTTTCCTACCTAGACTATGAACCATAGATACTTTCTTGGTCATACCTATTTGATGGTAACACTACTTTCTTAAAAGTGATGGGAGGATGAATTGGAGCTTTGCCTTTCCCTTTGGAATGACCAACTCTAGGGTTACCCTTGAATCCCAAACCCCTCTTATCCTTTTGAGAGGAGAAGGAATATCAGGGGCAACACTGTATTAGGCTTTGAATATTTAGCTATAATACTTTTCTCCCTTTGGAGCTTCTCTTCAAGATCCATAATGATTGAGTTCTTGTGGCTGATGGTCCCAATCTGGATGATTGTGATGGCATTCAGTTGGCTAACTTCCCTTATATTCTAATCTAGCAAAGATGTTGAGTTAGACTGCAGGGAAGCAGCTAGCTATAGGGAGATGTTCTCCTCAGCTTGTTTCTTGGACAACCTCTTGTTTCTATTTAAAGCATCCAGAAGGGCACCATACTTGTCAATCAATTGATTGACATCTTCCTCAAATTCTGACCCATCTTCATCACAAGATCAAGATGCATTAGAATTGGGACTAGACTCATAATCTGAACAAGAAGAGGAGTTGGATAGTGAATATATCTTATCTGGATCAGGCTGATCCTGTCTGGATTGTTCCTCTATCATGGAAATGAGATCATAGCAGCCATTATCATGTTCATCCACCTCAGCATCACTTTCTAAGTGTGATAGAGGGGCCCTGATACCTATCCTTGCAGCATGATAGTCTTCATATTTGTCAGCAATAATAACAAACATCCCTATGTAGGCTTCTTCTTCTTCTTCAAAATCTAATGAAGCTGAGTCACTCTGACTCTAGATCTTCTACTTTTTGACAATGAGGACCTTTCCTTCTTGCCCTTGTGTTGGTGGTGGTGCTTCTTCTCCTTAGATTTCTTCTGCACTTTCCTCTTGACTGGGAAATCAGCAATGACATGCACAGTCTTGCTATAGTAGTAACAAACAACATTAGAAGAAAATTGTTTATTGGGTTTAGTGTCATACCTATCTCCCTTCGAAAACTTCTTCTCGGCCTTATTATATTCCTTCTTGTGATGAGCGGAGGAGGAAGGCCTATTCCTCAACTAATTCCTCTTCATCATCTTATGGAACTGCCTTGAGAAGGCAATAAACTCCCCATCTAACATGTTGCTGTAAGATGAACTTGACTCAGAACTGTCTTAATTAGCATGCTTTCTTGGGGGAGAGGCAATCCTCTCCTTACTCTTCTTAGAGCAATCAGCCTTGAAGGCCACTATCTTATCCTTTGCTAGATATCTGCTGGTGGTCTCCTTCTCCTTTTTGGTAGATAGCTGCATCTCATAGGAGAGTAGCATCCCAACAAAGTATATAGAGGAGTTTCAGCTAGCTTTGCCACCTATTTGATGGCAGAGATCTTGGTTTCCCAGTCTCTGATTAGAGATCCTGAGGAACTTATCATTCAGCTCATAGTTGCTGAAGACCCTTCTATAGGTCCTCAACTCATTCACCACTCTAAATAATTTTTCATATCATTCAGCTATGCTATCTTTCTTAGTCTGCCTAAAGGCTTCATACTCTATTAAGTAGGGATTTCCTATCATCCCTTACTTCTTCAGTTCCTTCTATATAGAAAATCAAAGTGTCCCACATTTTCTTGGAAGTCTTGTAGTGTATAAGATTCTGGAATGTTTAATCATCAATGACACTAACAATTATGTTCTGTGCCCTTTTGTCCATGGTAGCCAGAATGATCTCATCCTTGGTCATCACAGAACATTTCTTAGGTGTCTGGACAGTGGCATCGAGAACTGAAACCTTCATGGGCATGAAAGGTCCCTCTTGTACTGTAACGAAAATTCTAGAGTTAGATGCTGTTGGAACCCTTAGGTGATTTGGGCTAGGTTCTCTTCTTAAGTTGTGACCCATATTGTATAGAAGGGTCAAATTTTATGTGTTTCTAAAGTCTAGGCCATGTTCTTAGAGTCAACAGATCAAAGGACCAACCTACAACACTGCCAAAGACTCAAGACTTAGAGAAATCAAGAATTAGAAAAAGAAATCTACATTCGTCGATCTCAGGTCAACGATAGTCGTGCTCAGCTCAACTAACTCAGAGCTAAAATCTCTGAGCTGAGCTCGATGAACTTCGTTCTTAGATCGACTAACTCTACAACACTCAGCGCCATAATTCACTCAAAGCCAAGGCTGACTCAGAGACAAAGAACACTCGACGCCAGATGTGCTATTCACTCAACGCCGATAGATTGACCAAGTTCTTAGGTCAACTAACTTCACTGTCTCAGGTCGACGGACATAGAGCGCATAATTAGTCAGTTTATGCACAGCAGTTAATTCACAGAGCTCAGGTTGATGAAAGCTGATCTCAGTTCGACGAAGGCTGATCAGAGGTCGACAAAATCTCAGGTCGACGAAAGCTGATTAGAGGTCGATGAAAGCTGATCTCAGGTCGACGAAAACTGTAAGACATTTTGTTATTTATTCTTTCTCTTTCCGTCTCATCATTTTATATCTATTATAGGCTATTAATTCCCTTGTAAATCAATGCACTTATATTCTCTGAATAGAGTCGTTACTGGCAGCATTGATTGCTAACATCCTCTACGGAATTAATTGCTTATATCTCGGGACAGACATAAAATAGAATAATTGACAGCATTCTTGCCGTTTTTCATTCCCAAGATTTTGGCTGAACATTTATTGCAGAGTTTTCTTTTGAATTCGACTAAGTTGCAGATATCTTATACACATCTCCCTACCAAGAAAACCACAAGATAAAGAAGAGCAGAGATTGATTATCAACTAGAGTTGCAGCAAAGAAAACATCCCAAAAAGTGCAGTGAAAAACATCTCTCAGAAAATTGACTGCTCTCAAGAGAAGAAGAAAGAACAACCATCACCATCAAGAGTCTTTCTTTATCTCCCTCTTTGTTTTAAGGGATCTCAAGTGACAGCAACATTCAAATCAGTCAAGGATCTCTGAAAAGCTGAAGGCCTACTCACCCTTTTACAAAGCTTCCTCTCCTAAACCATTCAAGATCTTAAGGGGAGCTTTGTCATCAACAACTCAGAATCCACATAGTCTTCTCATTGTGTTTTGATAAAAGAATAATTTCATCAAACTCTCATCCCACCTCTGTACAGGGTTCTTCAAAATTATTCTGGTTGCAAGTATCCTACCAAAAGACATGAGGTTTGGTTTTTGAGCACCTGATCAAAAGCTCATTGGTGGCAGTCACCTGATCAAAACCTATAGTGGATTCCTACCTAGGGTGGTAGCAGAGTGGATGTACAAAAGTTTGGGGAACCACTATAAAATTCTTGTGTTGTCTGTGTGTCTGTGATCTTCTCTTGTGCTTGTGCTGTGATATAATGTTTGTTATCTAGCTTAGTTACTTTTCTCTAGTTCACTTGCTGAACTTGTACACTTACCTTTTATTTCAGCAAAAGGGTAAAGTTTTCAAAAACCTTAATCACCCCTCCTCTAGAGTTATTCAGAGCTTACCCTATCTTTCAATTGGTATCAGAGGAAGGTTAATCACACCATACAGGCTTACACCTAGATTAATCAAGATCCTCAGGATAAACTCTGAATAAGTCTTATTAGTTTCTTTGATTAGATTTTATTTTCTGATATCATGGAACAAAACAAGGATTATGCCAGCACCAGACCTCCAGTTTGCAACCTGCAAAAGTTTGGAATCTGGAAGGCATGAATCAAGCTGTACATGAACTCTATTGATGAGGATATTTTTAATTCTATCTTGACAGGAACACCAGCTCCAGTAGCCTTTACCTCAACTCCATTAAATCTCAGTGCAGTGCCTCCTCCAGACCAAGCTGATGCACATAAGAAGGAAAAGATTGCAGATGCCAGAGCCATGAACATACTGACCCAAACTATGTCAGATGACATATTTCAGAAGGTTGCTGAATGTACATCTGCCAAAGCTATTTGGGATTCCCTCAACCAAATGGTAGCAGGCTCTGCTGATAAGAGGAAGGACAGAAGATCAAACCTCATATCCCAATATGAGAACTTCAGAAAAGATGATGTAGAATCTGTAGAATTAATGTACAACAGGCTGAGCTCCATAATCAGTGAGCTCAGAACATTGGATAAAGAAACCACTTTAACTGAAGTCAATGACAAGATCCTCATGTCCTTCCCTAGCACACGGGATTCCAGAATCTGGCCCATCAAAGA
The DNA here is from genome assembly GCA_039513925.1 of Platanthera zijinensis. NCBI lineage: Eukaryota > Viridiplantae > Streptophyta > Magnoliopsida > Asparagales > Orchidaceae > Platanthera > Platanthera zijinensis. The sequence continues at coordinate 16,759,490 of CM077098.1, forward strand.
AGCCAGAAGCATGACTGAAATCTCAAAAGAATCTCTACTTGGAAAGCTCAAATCCTATGAGCAACTGGTCAAGTCAATAGAAGATGCAGTTGAACCAAAAACTTCAACACCTACCAGGAAGGAACGAAACTTAGCACTCAAAGCTGCAGAAGAATCTCCCAGCCTATCTGCCAATGAAGAAATTATGAGTCTCTTTGCTAAGAGATTCTATAAAATGGCAAGAAAGGACTTCAGGAGGAAGCCTTCAAGGAATGAAGATAAACCCAGGTATGATAAGACCCCTTCTAAAGAAGTTATCTATTTTGGGTGCAGGAAACTAGGACATTTCATCTCAGAATGTCTAGAAGCTCAAAGAAAGACAGAAGGCATGACAAGGAGTCAACAAGACATCAGCACAACAAGACCTCCTCCGGCAAATACAAAAAGAAAGAGAAGGGCTTTGTGGCTGAAACCTGGAGCTATACTGAAGATGAAACATCCTCATCCAGTTCCAGTAAAGATGATACAGAAGAAAAGTATGCAAGAGAAGTTTGCCTTATGGCAATAGATGCTGGAAGTAGTAGATCAAACTCAGATGAATCAGAAGATGAAGAATTCCTCTCTGAAGAGGATCAAGTAATTGCTTCATATGATTTTCAGTCTAAAGAATTCAAATCTGAATTTAAACTATTGTGTTTAGACCTAATAGGATCTGAGAAGGAAATCAAACTTCTCAGGGAAAAACTATTAGAACAAGAAAAAATCATTGCTGATAATGAAAAATTAACTGAAGAATTAAACCTAGCTAATCAATAAATAATGTTCCTAAAATCTGAATTAAGTAAGGCTAAGGAACTAGAAGAAACCTTAAATGGTAGAAGTTTACAACTGATAGACATAACTAGCACAGCCAATATAAGATCTAGTAATAACAAACTAGGATTAGGAGCCTCATCTAGTGAAAAAATCCTTATTCAGAAAAATCAACTATCAAAACCCATAAGTTTTATTTCTGAAAATGGTAAGAAGAATATTGAACAAGTAGAGAAGGTCAATGAAGTGCTTAAACAACTAGACCTTAAGAAAACAAGTCAGAAAAAGAAAAACACACAATATAACTATGTTCAGCAAATTTCGTCGAACACAGAACGACGAAATGGGTATAGTTCGTCGAACTCAGAACTGGGATCGACGAAATTAGTATGGTTCGTCGACCAGAGATCGACGTTTTTGGGGCTCTGAGAATGGATACTTCCATTCTTCGAGCAGAGATCGAAGAACTCAACGCCGATCGTCGAGCTCAGGTCGACGAACATACCCAAATTTGTCAGATCTAGTTCATAACCAGAGTAATCTAAAAACTAATAAATCCTTTAATCCCTTTAGTCAGTGGGTCATACCTCCTAGAAGGTATCATCCTTTAGGTTATAAGGATCAACCTGAATGCTTTTTTATTTCTAGTTTTGGCTATGTTAAACAACAAGGACCCAAGGTAACCTGGGTCAAAAACTGCTAATCCTCTTTGTAGGTAGAAGAGAATCCTGTCACTCAAAATAAGTGGCACCTGGACAGTGGTTGCTCTAAACATATGACAGGTTGTAAAGAATGCCTAATCAACTATAAGACCAAGACTGGACCTAAAGTAATCTTTGGGGACTCGGGCTTTGGACTGATAGAAGGCTATGGTGACTTCAACTGTGGAGCTGTCACATTCAAAAAGGTTACTTATGTAAATGGTCTAAAGCATAACCTAATATCAGTAAGCCAACTATGTGATACAGGTTATCAAGTAAGCTTTACTAACTCTTTATGTGTTATTTATTTAAACAACACGGCTGTTTTAACAGGAACTAGACAAGACAACATCTACTTAGTAAACTTTGAATCAGCTAAATCTGAAATGTGTTTATTCAATTCTGTTAGCATTCAAACTACTTTATGGCACAAAAGACTAGGACATGTAAATCATAAAAATATAGCTAGGTTATCTAAGGAAAATCTTGTTAGAGGTTTACCTTCTGGTCCCTACAAGAAGGATGGCCTCTGCAGGGCTTGTCAACTAGGCAAGCAAACTAAATCTAGTTTCAAATCCATTAATAAGAGTGATTCACCTATAATTTTGTATTTGCTCCATATGGACCTTTTTGGTCCTATTGCTGTACAAAGTCTAGGAGGAAAGTCTTATACATTAGTTATTGTAGATGACTTCTCCAGATTCACATGAGTTTTCTTTTTGAGAGCTAAGTCAGATACTTTTCAAGTTCTTACAGATTTTCTCAAGAAAATAAAGATTTAGTATTCTACTCAAGTTGCATTGATCAGAAGTGATCATGACACTGAGTTTGAATCTCTTCTTATGCTATAGTTCTATAGGAAAGAAGGTATAAGACACTGCTTCTCAGCTCCCAGAACTCCTCAACAAAATGGAGTAGTTGAAAGGAAGAATAAAACACTCATTAAAGCTGCAGGTACATTGCTTGCAGATGCTTACATGCCTCTATTATATTGGGCAGAAGCAGTCAGAACAACAAATTATGTCATGAATAGAAGCCTAATACATAAACTAAAGCTTAAGACTCCCTATGAACTACTCAAAGGGAAGAAACCTATAATCACCTATTTTAAAATATTTGGATGTATATGCTATATTCACAATAATGACAAGAAACATCTCAGAAAGTTTAAAGCTAAGGCGGCAATGGGAATTTTTCGAGGATATTCCCAAGTCAGTAAGGCATATAGGGTATTTAATAAATCAACACTAAAAATTAAAGAATCTATGCACGTGACATTTGATGAATCTAACATGTTTTATAAGGAGAGAGATATCTCTACCAATAGTCATTTGTAGGTACAAAATTTATGTGAGAGCTTGGATGATCTAAACCTTACCTCAAAGGTTGAATCACATCCCTCTCCACAAGTTATATCAGAAGTTGAAAGTGAAGAAGAGATTGTGGAAGCAACTTAGTCTTCTACAACAGTTGACACAATTCCACAAGAGGAATTTAATCAAATAACTGTGTCTTAACCAACTTCTCTTAATGATTTTGTCACACTTAGGGATCACCTTAGATCTCAAGTAATTGGAGACATATCAGCAGGAGTGCAAGCATGGTATCAACTCAACCCTGATGTGATGCTTGCCTGCTTTCTCTCTAAAATTGAGCCTCAATTTATATCTGATGCAGAGTAAGATCCAAACTGGATTATTGCAATGCAAGAGGAACTAAATCAGTTTGAGAGGTGTAAAGTTTGGGACTTAGTTCCAAGGCCTAAGAGCTATCCAGTAATTGGGACTAAGTGGGTATTCAGAAACAAACTTGATGCCCAAGGTGTGATTGTGAGGAACAAGGCAAGGCTTGTTGCTTAGGGATACAGGAAAGAGGAAGGAATTGATTATGATCAAACCTTTGCACCTGTTGCAAGACTTGAAGCCATCAGAATTTTCTTGGCCTATGCTGCTCACAAGAAATTCAAGGTATATCAAATGGATGTCAAACTTAGCCAACTTTCTTTTAGAGCATAGTTTTTCAAGAGGCATGGTTGATAGAACCCTTTTTACAAAACTGCATCATGATAAAATTCTATTAGTACAAATATATGTAGATGACATAATCTTTGGCTCTACTGATCCAAATCTTTGCAAAAGATTTTCTGATCTAATACACTCAAGGTTTGAGATGAGTAGTATGGGTGAGTTATCATATTTCCTTGGTCTCCAAGTGAAACAAACCCCTGAAGGAATCTTCATCTCTCAGTCTAAAAATGCTAAAGAGCTTATTAAGAAGTTTGGGATGAATGATGCCTTTATCATGAAGACTCCCATGGCTGCCAATACTATTATAGATGCTGATGAATCTGGAAAACCAGTTGATCAGACCAAGTATAGGGCCATTGTTGGATCCCTACTGTATTTAACAGCAAGCAGGCCAGACATTATGTTTGCCACATGTCTTTGCGCTAGGTTCCAGGTGAACCCTAAAGAATCTCACCTTATTTTCTTAAAAAGGATTTTAAGATATATAAAAGGTTGTCCAGATTTAGGCCTCTAGTATTCAACAGAATCAGCATTTGTGTTAACTGGATTTTCTGATGCTGATTAGGCTGGATGCAGAGTAGATAGGAAAAGCACCTCAGGAACTTATCAGTTCCTTGATGACAAACTTGTATCTTGGTTCTATGGAAAGCAAACATCTGTTTCAACTTCCACTGCTGAAGCTGAGTATATGGCTGCAGGCAGTTGCTGTTCACAAATTTTGTGGATACAAAACCAACTACTGGATTATGGTGTCAACTTAAATAATTCAACTAAACTATGTGATAATACAAGTGCCATTTCAATTGCACAAAATACAGTATTGCATTCTAGAACCAAGCATATAGACATTAGACATCATTTCATTAGAGATTGTGTTGACAAACATAAGATTAAACTTGAATTTATCTCTACTGATTTGTAATGAGCAGACATATTCACTAAGCCATTGGAGTCATCCAAGCATCTGTTCTTTGTCAATCAGCTTGGTATGATAAATGGTCAGGATTTAATCTAATGCTCTGTCTGTAGTCAAAGAATTGTCTCTGTTCGTCGACCTGAGATCGACGAACTGATAACTATTCTTGAGAATTTTCTTCGACCTAAGATCGACGAAATCTCTTAGTATAGCTCATTCGTCGATCAGAGAAAGACGGATTATATCTGTACAAGTTTTCTGCGAATGAAGAAAAATTTCCCTCTCTCCGTTCTTAGATCGATGAACCTTGTCCTTTACGTAATTTTCGTCGACCTGAGATCGAAGAATCTTGAGTTTTCGTCGGATTGAGATTGTCATTTCATATTCCAGAAAATACTATATCTGGCTTTTCTTTGACCTCAATCCCGCGCTTTTAGAAATCCCCTCCTGCACTTGATCTTGTGTTTTCTCTTGCAGGTGTGCTCTTTCTCTCTCTCATTCAATCTTAATGTCACAAATGGCCGCTACGGGATCAACCGGCATAAAGTTTGATCATGGTTTCGATATTGATTTTGACTCTTTCCAATAGTTAGATCAAATTTTCATAGATATTCTACAGCTATTTGAGGAACAAAATCTGAAGCAGTTCATGTCTGATAGAATTAGGATTCCTATGACGGAAATCAAGGAATGGGTTGGCTCTTCTTCTTCAACATAAATTGAAATGACTGGGACTATCAGTGGTACTCAGGTGATTCTTTCTCCCTCCGTTCTCTCTGAACTTTTCAATTTGAAAACTGGAGAAGATGATCTACAACTAGATGATAAGGAATATGAAGATATGCTGGCTGGTATGGGTCACTTCGGCGAAAACCCTAACAAACTGTATAAGAAAAATTTCTCCCCGGCATATAAATTTCTTGCGGATGTCGTTGGGAAGGTGCTGTTTGCTAAGCATACAACACATGACTACATCTCCAGGCAACAGTTCCTGGTTATGGCTGCCCTGGTCAGTAAGAGAAGTGTGAACTTGCCACAAATTCTGTTTGACCTAATCAGGAGAAAGAACAGTAAAAAGGAGGTTTGCTATGGCAGAATCTTGGGCTTGTTCTTGAAAGCCAAGGTCAATGCACTACTGCTATCTTAGACAACATGCATCAATGCATCTAAGAAGCTCTCATCTGCCCTCTTTAGCAGATGGGAGAGGACTATCATAAAGCCATCTAAGGGCAAGTCCTCTTCCTCTAAATCTTCTGAAAGTACAAGAGCTACATCAACCACTCCTCACCCCTCTGCAGAGATTCCATCCACCCCTCCACCTCCTCCTGATTCTCAAGCTCCATCTCAGCCTCAAGTTCAACAAACCCGAGCCTCCATTTCTATTCTAATACATACCCCTACACCTCCAGCATCTCCAATTCCTTCTTCCCCTACACATATTCAATCCAATTCTCCCTCTCCTAGGGCTGATACTTCAATCCCATCTTTTAATTTACTTTCATTTTCTCTGAACACTCCTTCTCCTCACCAATCTCCTCAATAGGACCCCCTTGCAGACACTTCCAACCAACCATCTCCTCCAGCAACTATCTTCACTATCTCTATCCCTTCTCAACCACCTCCTGCCCAAACATCTGACTCCACATGTTTGAATCCCTCTATCATCCAACCACTTCTTGAGCTCCTCAAGCCTTGATTGTCTAAAACCCGAACAAGCAAGTGTACCTATCGAATCGTAGTATCAAGGTCGTATTTAAAACTCAGGGATGTCAAGTACTGCTACTCACGCTCGAACTATTATCCTACCGGAAAACTGTTGGGATTTGAGAATTTTTAAAAGTAAAATTAAAGATGATTTTTTAGACGAAAAACTTATAATAAAGAGATAGCATTCGATCAATGATTCACCATAAAATTAAATGAGAGGGATAAAAAGGTATAGTTTTAAAATTTGTAAATCATACTCGATCGTGACGGATACGATATTAGGAAATAATCTCGCTAGAGAATTAAATCCCCTGACTTATAGACATTTTGACCGAAATCTCTTTCTAGTCAAAAAGGCCTAAAGCCGCATTATCGAGGTGACCCGCACTATTGGATTTGACTCCAATCCGGAAGATTTACGTCATCCTATCTATAGGGGTGCATTCAACTCCTTCCTTCTTTGAGTGATCTTTCACATTCACGAGCCTCTCGGCTACTCAAATATGAGATTCTAAGCCTACTACCGTATACCGAAAATACGGAGTCGACAAAATAAAAATCAAAGAAGGATCGAGTAAAATTAAGCAAAAAGAAAACTATGAAATAAAAGCAAACCTCATCTCCTTTTATGGATCCTCACGATCGAAGGATAAGAGAAATTAGCTATGCATAATTGAAAAGAAAACCATAATAAAAAGAGAAGAAAATTCCATTAATAACAATTTATAAAAAGAGATGTACACAATAAGGAAATAAAAGACAAAATTATTCTACTAATAAAAAGACTATTACAATGACAAGGAGATTACAACAAGGAAGAACAAAACATACATAGCAATAAAAATTGAAGACTTGCACTAGAACTCTCTTGCTCTCTCTCCAATCCAAAACTTAACTTAAAACTTCACTTCCAAAAACATAACCCTTTAGCTTGAGGGATGGGTTGGCTTTTATAGGAGATGGAGAAGCTTTTAGATGATAGGAAATATGAGGGGACAAGTGGGTGGCTGGCCAATTAGGGGGAGAAGGTTCATGCATTGCTTTAAATGAGGGGAGAGAGTGAGAGGAAGGATTCAATGTATTTATTTTTTGGGAATGATAAAAGATAATGTAAAGTAGAGAGGGGGAGTGAATATGGAATAAATAAGAGAGAAAGAGAGGGAAGATTCAATGTAGATGGAGAGGGAGGAAGGTGGCCGACCAAGCATAGGGGGATGAATGCATGTGGAAATAATGAGGAGAGAGGGAGAGAGAATGAATGTGGAAGGGAAGGTGTCCGGCCAAGCATAGGGTGCTTCTTGGGCTCGGGTTAGGCTTGGAGAGAATGTTTGGGGGCTACTTCATGGGCTCGGCTATGGACATGAGGGCTGCACCAAATGGAGGCTTGGGTTGGACTTGTTAGAGGGCTGCATCATGTAGGCTCGGGTTGCTTCATGGGCTCGGGTAGGGGCTGCACCATGGGCTGCATCAATGACTCTTGAACCTACAAAATATAACAAACAAAACATTAGACACTTAAACAAAACACATAACATATCATGACATTAGTAAATAAAATTAAACAAAACTAAACATAAAACATAACAATTCATACTATTAATTAGTTATTAAAAATAAAACTAAACAAAATAAAACATAACATAATATAACTTATTAAACAAGAACAAAAATACAAAACACATATAATAAAACTAGAAATAATAAAAACAAAACATGAAAGACATTAACAAAAAATAAAACAAAGCATGCATAAAAAATACTTAAAACATGTAATTAAACTAGGAGTTTTGCATACTATAAAAAAACATTAAAACATGAAATAACAAGCATAAAATATTAATAAACTTAGGCATTTTGAATACTAAACTACCCCAAAAAAGGATGACTAAAACTAGTCATCAAATTCCCCCATGCTTAGACATTTGATTGCTCTCAAGCAAATAGAAATAAAAAACTAGGGAAAAATCAAAAAGAAAGCAAAAGATATTTTTTTTGTTTATTTTAGGTTACATAGTTAAGAGAAACAAAACATGAAAAATTAAACTATCCTAGTTTCCATGTTATCAACTAGTGGGGTGAGAAGTGCACAATAGAAAACTTGAAAGTGGAGGCCTAAAAATCTCATTAAAACATAAGAAAAGTTTACACATTTCTAAATCTTAAAACAAGGCATCCAAAATAAATGAAAATAAGGAAAACAAAAGTAGAGGTTCTAAATAAACGGCGCATTAACGAACTACTAGGTTGCTAGATAAAAATTAACCCTAAAACACCTCAAGGTAACCTCCAAAGAAATCCATCAATGATGGTGGCCATAGGCTTGTTCGTTCACACTTTCTCCACTACGCGAATTTACGTTCTAAAGATCAATATGACTTAAAATAGGCGTTAAGACTTGGCTTAGGTAAATGATTAGGGAATGAAAACAAGGATAAACATGAGGGCTTAAACACTAAACCAAGGTTGAGCTCAAAAATATAAAACATGAAGAGAAATGATAAGTAATAAAAGGCCATATATTTTTACTTTAATAATTTGGCCACAAATAAACTTTTTCTCTCTCTTTTTTTTGATTTAATAACATCTTGACACTAACATTTTTTTCATAAAGGAGAGCTCCAAAAATAGGCTTTAAAATTTCCTTTTCATTTTTTCTCAAAAAGAGACGACCCATCACATAATGATTTTTAAAATGAGGCTCAAGGTTTAGTGTGCAATAGGAAGAGCATTTTTGGCTTTGGTGAAAAAGAAGAAGAAAAGGTGGAGCTAAATCAAAAAAAACATGGAAAAGGCCCAAAATTTTTTTGCAATGGTAATTTTTTTGGTGGGCAAGAAAAGCTCAAACTAGTCAAATGGTGGACTAAATCATTTCTAAAGTAAGTAAAAACGACGCAAATGTTTCGAGAGTAGCTTGGGACAAGTTCTAGACACCAAGAAAGACTACCCCACAAATGAAAAAGAGCTAATATTACCTAGCAACCATTCGTAAGCAACTAACTGAATAAAAAGACATAACTACAAATTGCTAACTTATAACGTAAAAAACGGATGCTTATATTTAAGAATAAGAAACTAGTAAAACTAAACTATGTTAAAATGATAAGTTTAGAAAAACCGTTTCAAAGAAATCTAAATAGAACTAAGGAACCGCACGGGCCTACACATCACTAGAAGAAACATAAAAATGAAGATAAAAAATAATATTAGGTTTTGTTTTTCAAATAGATTTTAGCACAATTTTTTTGATTTTTCTAATTTTTTTTTTAGAATTTGTATTTTATAATTTTTGAATTTTTGAAGAAGTTAAAATAAAAAGCAATAAAAAAGAACTTAAGAATAACTATACTAATTTTTTGGGAATGTAAAACATTTTTTTGGAAGAAAAAAAAAGAAACTAACTAAACCCTCCCCCATGCTAAGATTCTTCATTGTCCTTAATGAAAGAAACAAAAAACGAGAAAGAGAAGGAGACTGAGAAGGAGAGAAAAATTAAATGCAGTAAAGTAAATGAAATAAACAGAACAGGACTTCCCTGGGTTTGTGAGATGAAGGCGGATGTCGCTCCGCCATTCTTGCTTTGCAGTGCACTTGATCATCAACAGGTTTGATTGGATCCATCTTGATATTAGCAGCGTTGGAGCGGCGATCACGAACTTGTACTTGAGCCACCGGGAGGAAGAGCAAAATAAAAGCAGAAAAAAATAGAGTTCATGGGCAGGTGCCCAAGATTGTTTTTTTTATTACAACAATTTAAAGTCCGAATAAGAGTTTCATAATAATAATAATAAGTCCAAAAATAAAATAAAAATGTTCCATAACAAGATAAAAATTTAAGAGTCCAAGATGAGATCCTCCGTTGTAGGAGACACATAATCATTTGAAAAATAAAGTTTAAGTCCATGCCCATTCACTTTAAAATCACCCTTATCGGGGTGCGAAAGCAACACAGTTCTATAAGGAAAAACCTGTTTGACCGTAAACGGTCCAGACCATCTAGATTTAAGTTTGCCAGGAAAAAGACGTAGGCGAAAATTGAAAATAAGAATGTGATCGCCAGGTTTAAACGTTTTAGGATGGCACAAGTTCTTATTGTGATAAAGTTTCGTGCGTTCTTTATAAATTTTATTATTTTCATAAGCGTACGCTCGCCACTCGTCAAGCTCATTTAGTTGGTTTTTTCTATGCTCACCGACCGAGTGCGGATCGAAATTAAAAAACTTTAACGCCCAATACGCACGGTGCTCTACTTCTATCGAGAGATAACATGATTTTCCGTAGACTAATCGGAAAGGAGTACAACCAATAGTGGTCTTGTACGCTGTCCGATAGGCCCAAAGAGCATCGTCTAATTTTAAAGACCAATCCTTACTAGAAGTAGAAACGATTTTTTCCAAAATTCTTTTAAGTTCTCGATTAACTACCTCAACCTGACCGTTCATTTGGGGGTGATAAGCAGTTGATAGTTTATGCGTAACGCCATATTTAGTTAAAGTTTTAGCGAGTTGAGCGTTGCAAAAATGACTTCCCCTATCACTAACGATCGCTCGAGGAAAACCAAAATGAGAAAATATTTTTTTAAGAAAAGAAACTACAACGCGAGCATCATTACTTGGTAAAGCTTGGGACTCCGCCCACCTGGAAACATAATCTACTGCGACTAGAATATATTTATTTCCTAAACTTGAGGGAAACGGGCCTACAAAGTCAATGCCCCATAAATCAAAAACTTCGCATTCCAGAAAATAATTTTGCTCCATTTCGTTTTTATTAGATAAATTTCCAGTCCGTTGGCATCGATCACAACCGCTCACAAAGAGTTGCGCATCTTTAAATATGCTTGGCCAGTAAAAGCCAGCACTAAGCACTTTGTGGGCAGTGCGGTTTGCTTGATAATGCCCTCCAGTCAGACCTTCATGAACATGCCTTAAAATTTTTTGACCTTCTTCTCGGGAAACACATCTTCTAACCACCTGATCCGCACAATTGCGAAATAGAAAGGGGTCCTCCCAAAAATAATACTTTAACTCCGAAAAGAATTTCTTCTTTTGGTGAGAAGAGTATTCTTTTGGAAGGGCCCAGACAACAAGATAATTGGCCAGATCGGTAAACCAGGGGGTAGAAGAAGAAATGTTTAAAATTCGCTCATCCGGAAAAGAGTCATTAATAAAATTTTCATTTAAAAAAATCAAGTTTGAGATTTTCAAGACGAGAAAGATGATCGGCTGCTAGGTTTTCCGCTCCTTTCTTATCCCGAATCTCCAAGTAAAATTCTTGAAGTAAGAGGATCCAACGAATAAGATGCGGCTTGGCATCCAGTTTAGAAAGGAGGTACTTCAAAGCGGAATGATCCGTAAAAACAATAACTTTAGCAAGAGTAACGTACGGTAAGAATTTATCAAAAGCAAAAATAACAGCTAAGAGCTCTTTCTCCGTCGTGGTGTAATTTTCTTGAGCAGAAGTTAGAGTTTTACTGGCATAGAAAATCGGATGAAAGTTCTTAGCAATTCGTTGTCCTAGAACTGCACCTACCACATGATTACTCGCATCACACATTATTTTGAATGGTAAATCTCAAACTGGGGTGATCATAATAGGAGCATTTATAAGTTTTGATTTAATTAATTCAAACGCAGCGAGACAAGATTCATCAAAAACGAAAGTAGTGTCTTTTTCAAGAAGGTGGGTGAGAGGCTTAGTAATTTTTGGAAAGTCTTTAATGAATCATCGATAAAAACCCGCATGCCCTAAAAAACTTCTAATCGCTTTAATATTTGTAGACGGCGGTAACTTTTCAATTACTTCAATTTCTGCCTTGTCCACTTCAATTCCCTTAGCGGAAATCTTATGGCCAAGAACTAGGCCTTCACGCACCATAAAGTGGCCCTTATCCCAATTTAAAACTAAGTTGGTTTCTTCGCAGTGTTGTAAAACATTTTCCAAATTTTCTAAACATTAGTTAAAGGAGTCGCCAAAAACAGAAAAATCGTTCATAAATATTTCCATAATATTTCCTACATATTTATCAAAAATAGCAAGCATACACCGCTGAAAGGTAGCGGGTGCGTTGCATAACCCGAAAGGCATTCTACGATAAGAAAAAGTTCCGAAGGGGCAAGTGAATGTCGTCTTCTCTTGGTCCTCGGGTGCGATAGGGATTTGAAAATATCCCGAGAGACCGTCGAGGAAGCAATAAAAATTGTGCCCGGATAAACGTTCTAAAATTTGATCGATAAAGGGGAGGGGGAAGTGATCTTTTCGAGTGGCATCGTTTAACTTACGGTAATCGATACACATCCTCCATACCATTATCATCCTAGTTGGAATTAAGTCATTATTTTTGTTCGTTACTACCGTGATCCCACCCTTCTTAGGAACAACCTGGACCAGACTTACCCACTGACTATCGGAAATAGGATAAATTATCCCCGCATCTAATAACTTAAGCACCTCGCCCTTCACAACCTCTTTCATATTTGTATTAAGACGACGTTGTGGTTGGACTACACCCTTAGGATTATTTTCAAAAAATATTTTGTGGGTACAAAAAGAAGGGCTTATGCAAGAAATGTCGGAAATTTAACACGCTATAGCTCGGCGATGTTTTTGTAGTACTTCGATCAACTGATCGTTTTCAGATTGAGAAAGATAGGCCGAGACTATAACGGGCAATTTAGAATTTGTTTCAAGAAATGCATACTTTAGATGATCAGGGAGTGGTTTTAAATCAATATGGGGTGGTTCATCATAAGAGTTTTTCAAATTCTTTTCTTTTTCAAAAATAAGATTTTCATACTTTTTTCTACCAAAGACAGAATCATTTTCAAAATTTGCTTGTAATGACATAACCGTGTTTTCAAAATCATATGAAGAAATTTCAGAAAAAGAAGAGGAAAATTCATTTGAAGAGATGTTAGAAAGAGAAAGTGAAGAATATTCATTTAAAACATCAAGAAAGAAGCATGAATCATCATTTTTTAAAGAATTTTTCATTGATTGATTTATAGAAAATATGACCTCATCATCTCCCACACGCGAAAACAACTTTCCGTTACTAACATCGATGACCGCTCGAGAGGTGGCTAGGAAGGTCGGCCAAGGATAAGAGGGACCTCGACGTCCTCTTCAATATCGAGAATGACAAAATCCACCGGAAAGATGAATTTGTCGACCTTCACTAGCACATCCTCAACGATACCTAACGGATACTTAATCGATGATCGGCTAACTGTATACTCATTCTTGTAGGGCTGAGAGTACCCAAACCTAACTTCTTGAATAAAGAAAAAGGCATCAAATTGATGCTCGCTCCTAGATCCGCTAACGCATGTTTAACAAACAGATCACCAAAAATGCAAGGAATGAAAAAACTACCCAGATCATTTATCTTTTTAGGAAGATTAGAGTTCTTGACGACTGCCGAGCATTTTTCATTTAACGTTACATGCAATAAATTTTCTAATTTCTTGTTTGTTAATAAATCCTAAAGATATTTTGCATACTTAGGCATTTGACTAATCGCTTCATGAAATGGACAAATTAATGTGAATTTGTTTGAACATTTCAAGGAAGCGTTTGTACTGATCGTCTAGTTTTTCTTTCCTAAGTCAAGCCAGATAAGGAGGTGGCGGAAATTCCTTTATAAAAACCGGAGCATAATTTTGAACGTCATCTTTTTCTTTTCCAAAATCAGAAAAAATAGAAATATCTTTTTCTTTATCAAAAGTAGATTTTTCATTTTCCGTAGAAATAATTGTTTCCACAATAGGAGGGACAATCACCTTTGGCTCTTCCCTTGTGGTGGGCTCGTTAACAACCTTACCGCTCCGAAGGGAAATCGCATTTGCGTGCTCCCTTGGGTTAGGTTCAGTGTTCGAGGGAAGAGTTCCAGGTGGTCTCTCGAAAAAGCCTTGGCATGTTGCCCGACCTGGTTTTCTAAACTTTTCATGGACCCAGTTAGACTTCTAATATTGGCTTCGTTCGAACTTATATATTTAGAAAGAATCTCTTCCAAAGGGGAAGGTTTTTGAAAGTTTTGGTTTTGTTGTGGTGGTGGTGGTGGTGTAAAATTGTGCGGTGGGCGTACGAAGTTACCATTATTACTCCAAGAAAAATTAGGATGGTTACGCCATCCAGGGTGATAAGAATTCGAAGAAGAATTAAAACCAGGAGGAGAAGAAAAATTCGAAAAAGCAGAAAAATTGTTTGCAGAATTATTTTGAGAAAGCCTGGGTATGTTCGCAACAACATTCACATTTTCAAATACCTTAGCAGCGGAGGCAGCAATCATCTCCGAAATCTTCTTGTTCAACATTTCCACTTGCAGCGCCAGTTGCGACACTGAATCCACTTCATAGATACCTGCAAGTTTAGATGGGTGAGTCCTAGACGAATTCCACTGATAAGTGTTCATCGCCATGTCATCGATAAGCTCAAGAGAGGCTTCCGGAGTTTTGCGGTCCAAAGAACCAGCGGAAGCAGCATCTATCATTTGCTTAGTTTCTTGATTTAGCCCATTGTAAAATGTCTGGACCTGTAACCATACAGGCAAAGAGTGATGTGGGCATCTTCTCAAAAGTTCTTTGAACCTCTCCCAAGTGTCATAGAGGGTCTCAGAAGCAATTTGAGAGTATGAAGTTATATCATTTCTTAGCTTAGAAGTTTTGGCGGGGGGGGGGGGGGGGGAATATCTTGCAAGAAATTTTTCAACTAATATGTTCCAAGTAGTGATTGATCCTCTTGGAAGAGAACTCAACCACTTTTTGGCTTTGGTTCTTAAGGAGAAAGGGAAGAGTCAGCCTTATAGCATCGTCTGAAACACCATTAATTTTAAAGGTATCACAGATTTCAAAAAAACTAGCAATATGTAAGTTCAGATCTTCATCTTGTAATCCGTCAAACTGTACATATTGTTGCACCATTTGTATGATGCTAGGCTTAAGCTCGAAGTTATTGTTCGCGATCGCAGGTCGAACAATACTTGTTTTTGTTCCCTCCAGGTTGGGTCGAGCATAATCAGACATGGTCCTTTGCTGTGCCATTCCTGGGTTGGGATCTCCCATTTCAGAATTGAAATTACAATCACCGTAGGAATCCTCAACTGCTGTTTGAGAAGTGGAAGACCCGAATCGTAGTTGTCTCCGAAAGGAGCATTCGATTTCTGGGTCTAAATCAACAAGTAGCGACGGATTCGTGCGGGTCATGCACTAGAAAAAAAACAAAAGGGAATGAAAATAAAAACTTGAAGAAAGAAAAAAAGAGAAGATAAGATTTTTTTAATTTTTTGCAGAAGTAATAGCGAAAGCGTTTTCAAAATATTGACGAAGAAGCTCCCCGACAACGACGTCAAAAACTTGATGGGCTAAAACCCGAACAGGCAAGTGTACCTGTCGAATTGTAGTATCAAGGTCGTATTTAAAACTCAGGGATGTCAAGTACTGCTACTCATGCTCGAACTATTATCCTACCAGAAAACTGTTGGGATTTGAGAATTTTTAAAAGTAAAATAAAAGATGATTTTTTAGACGAAAAACTTATAATAAAGAGATAGCATTCGATCAATGATTCACCATAAAATGAAATGAGAGGGATAAAAAGGTATAGTTTTAAAATTTGCAAATCATACTCGACCGTGATGGATCCGATATTAGGAAATAATCTCGCTAGAGAATTAAAATCCCCTGACTTATTGACGTTTTGACCGAAATCTCTTTCTAGTAAAAAAGGCCTAAAGCCGCATTATCGAGGTGACCCGCACTATTGGATTTGACTCCAATACGGAAGATTTACGTCATCCTATCTCTAGGGGTGCATTCAACTCCTTCCTTCTTTGAGTGATCTTTCACATTCACGAGCCTCTCGGCTACTCAAATATGAGATCCTAAGCCTACTACCGTATACCGGAAATACGGAGTTGACAAAGTAAAAATCAAAGAAGGATCGAGTAAAATTAAGCAAAAAGAAAACTATGAAATAAAAGCAACCCTCATCTCATTTTATGGATCCTCACGATCGAAGGCTAAGAGAAATTAGCTATGCATAATTGAAAGGAAAACCATAATAAAAAGAGAAGAAAATTTCATTAATAACAATTTATAAAAAGAGAAGTACACAATAAGGAAATAAAAGGCAAAATTATTCTACTAATAAAAAGACTATTACAATGACAATGAGATTACAACAAGGAAGAACAAAACATACATAGCAATAAAAATTGAAGACTTGCACTAGAACTCTCTTGCTCTCTCTCCAATCCAAAACTTAACTTAAAACTTCACTTCAAAAAACTTAACCCTTTAGCTTGAGGGATGGGGTGGCTTTTATAGGAGATGGAGAAGCTTTTAGATGATAAGAAATATGAGGGGACAAGGGGGTGGCCGGCCATGTAGGGGGAGAAGGTTCATGCATTGCTTTAAATGAGGGGAGAGAGAGGAAGGATTCAATGTATTTAATTTTTGGGAATGATCAAAGAGAATGTAAAGTAGAGAGTGGGAGTGAATATGGAATAAAGAAGAGAGAAAGAGAGGAAAGATTCAATGTAGATGGAGAGGGAGGAAGGTGGCCGGCCAACCAGAGGGGGATGAATGCATGTGGAAATAATGAGGAGAGAGGGAGAGAGAATGAATGTGGAGGGGAAGGTGGACGGCCAAGCATAGGGGGCTTCTTGGGCTCGGGTTAGGCTTGGAGAGAATGTTTGGGGGCTGCACCAAATGGAGGCTCGGGTTGGACTTGTTGGAGGGCTGCATCATGTAGGCTCGGGTTGCTTCATGGGCTCGGGTAGGGGCTGCACCATGGGATGCATCAATGACTCTTGAACCTACAAAATATAACAAACAAAACATTAGACACTTAAACAAAACACATAACATATCATGACATTAGTAAATAAAAGTAAACAAAACAAAACATAAAATATAACAATTCATACTATTAATTAGTTATTAAAAATAAAACTAAACAAAATAAAACATAACATAATATAACTTATTAAACAAGAACAAAAATACAAAACACATATAATAAAACTAGAAATAATAAAAACAAAATATGAAAGACATTAACAAGAAATAAAACAAAGCATGCATAAAAAATACTTAAAACATGTAATTAAACTAGGAGTTTTGCATACTATAAAAAAAACATTAAAACATGAAATAACAAGCATAAAATATAAATAAACTTAGGCATTTTGAATACTAAACTACCCCAAAAAGGATGACTAAAACTAGTCATCAAGCCTATCCTCCAAACCATCATTACAGAGGCTATTTCCCCTCTGTCTATCTCCATATCATCTCTTTCTGCTCAAATCTCTATCCTCACCTCTACCCTCTCTTCATCTGGGGGTCTGGCTTCAGTATATATTGAAACCAGGCAGGGGGAGATACTTAATGATGAAGTAGCACCAGCAACACCAGCAGCAGCAGCAGGAACAAATGTTGATATGGAACCAGATTTTCTACATTTTCTTGATACTGATATGGAATCAGATGATATAGAGATAACTGACTCAGTAGCAGATGCAGATAATCAATGTACGGATATTATAGTATCCAATACTCAAGATACCAGCTTGCCAGAAGTTCTTCCTAGAAGGGTCTACTTCATTAAATTTAAAGTAAATCTACATACTCTACTGAAAATTTTTGGATCTTATATTCAGTTCTGCCTCTCCTCTCCCACTCAATCATCCAGAGTAATAGTATGCTACACCTCCCCTACAAGTTTAGAAGTGTTATCCATTATAAAGAAAAGTCTGATAGCTCCTCCAGTAGCATTATATGAACAAAGATCTAGCCCTCCTGGGCCAACTTATATCATGGATAATAGCCCTATTCCTAGTTTAGATGATCTAATAAATCAGGACATTGATATGGAAGCTGAAGCAGCTGAAGCTGAAGTTGTTTCCACTCAAGCTAGCAAAGAAATTACCAAGGATCTGATCAGTCAGATTAGTGAAATGTATGACAATCCTTTGTCTTCTGATGATGATGATAATGATGATGATGATGATTCTGATGATGCTCCAAAGAGGAAGCTAATCTCCAAGAAAAGGAGATCACCTCCTCCACCTTCTCCAAAACCTAAGTCTACAAATGATATTCCATACTACATTCTGCAAAACATAACTCCTTATAAGGGTATGCCAGCTTGGATGTGGCTATCCAAGAATGAACAAAAGAGAAGAAAGAAAAGCAGAAGATACTCTCCTCCACCTGAGAAATTCAAAAGGGATCCTCCTCCTCCTCCTCCAGCTACAAGTGCCTCAGGAACCTTATCTCAGATCTTAGAAGGATTCACTAAACCTACTCTCACTAAAACTTATCAGAGACAGGGAAGATCTTCTCACTCTTATGGAGACAGTCAGCATAAACAGAGATTTCAGTCTTATTCCAGACATCAGTCAGCTCAACAGTCTATCCCTCAGCCAACATTTTCCCCTCCTCCATCTCCTAGCAAAGCTAACAGCTCTGAAGAACCTCCAATTCCAGCTTATGATCCTGAAACTAGTCCAACTACAAGAATGGCTAGATTCAAGGAATCTGTGGCTCTCTCACAAATCAGGCAAGCCAAAGAAAAAGGTCAAGACTCTTCTCAGTTCTCAACTATGTCTAGCTACAGGAAGAAAGAGTTTGAAAGATATCAAGTAGGAAAATTATTCAATGTTGATGAATACATGAGTCTACATCCTAAAGAAATGGTTCCAAGAACTACCTCACAAAAGACTATTGGTGATGCTGATATGACCATGACTATGAAGCAAGCTTATGATCCAAACAGGATAATCAAATTTACTAAGCCTTCTAATTCTCACAAGAATATTTAAATTGTTTATTTTCTGTGCTTTTTGTGAATAATCTGGGTGCATAGCTTTATAAAGGTACTGATAACTTATTTATTCTATCAGTTATCTCAGTTTTCATGCTATGTTTACCTCATTTTGTCTTGTGATCTTTATCTATTTTTGGTTGAAGTAACCTCACCCAAATAGGGGGAGATTGTAGGAACCCCTAGGTGTTTTGGGCTAGGTTCTCTTCTTAGGTTATGACCCATATTGTATAGAAGGGTCAATTTTATGTGTTTCTAGAGTCCAGGCCATGTTCTTAGATTCAACAAATCAAAGGATGAACCTACAACACTGCCAAAGACTCAAGACTTAGAGAAATCAAGAATTAGAAAAAGAAATCTACATTCGTCGATCTCAAGTCGAGGATAGTCGTTCTCAGCTCAACTAACTCAGAGCTATAATATCTGAGCTGAGCTCGACGAACTTCATTCTCAGATCGACTAACTCTTAAACACTCAGCGCAATAATTCACTCAAAGCCAAGGCTGACTCAGAGACAAAGAACACTCGACGCCATATGTGCTATTCACTCAACGCCGACAGATTGACCAAGTTCTTAGGTCGACTAACTTCACAGTCTCAGGTCGACGAACATAGAGCGCAAAATTAGTCAGTTTATGCAAAACAGTTGATTCACAGAGCTCAGGTCAACGAAAGCTGATCTCAGTTTGACGAAGGCTGATCAGAGGTCGACGAAATCTCAGGTCGACGAAAGTTGATTAGAGGTCGACGAAAGCTGATCTCAGGTCGACAAAAACTGTAAGATTTTTTGTTATTTATTCTTTCTCTTTCTGTCTCATCATTTTATATCTATTATAGGATATTAATTCCCTTGTAAATCAATGCACTTATATTCTCTGAATAAAGCCGTTACTAGCATCATTGATTGCTAACATCCTCTATGAAATTAATTGCTTATATCTTGGGACAGACATAGAATAGAATAATTGACAGCATTCTTGCCATTTTTCATTCCCAAGATTTCAGCTGAACATTTATTACAGATTTTTCTTTTGAATTCGACTAAGTTGCAGTTACCTGATACACATCTCCCTGCCAAGAAAACCACAAGATACAGAAGAGCAGAGATTGATCATCAACTAGAGTCATAGCAAAGAAAACATCCCAAAAAGTGCAGTGAAAAACATCTCTCAGAAAATTGACTGCTCTCAAGAGAAGAAGAAAGAACAACCATCACCATCAAGAGTCTTTCTTTCTCTCCCTCTTTGTTTTCAGGGATCTCAAGTGACAACAACATTCAAATCAGTCAAGGATCTCTGAAAAGCTGAAGGCCTACTCACCCTTTTACAAAGCTTCCTCTCCTGAACCATTCAAGAACTTAGGGGGAGCTTTGTTATCAACAACTCAGAATCCACATAGTCTTCTCATTGTGTTTTGAGAAAAGAAGACTTTCATTAAACTCTCATCCCACCTCTGTACAGGGTTTTAATTCCCTTCAAAATTATTCTGGTTGCAAGTCTCATACCAAAAGACTTGAGGTTTAGTTTTTGAGCACCTGATCAAAAGCTCATTGGTGGCAGTCACCTGATCAAAACTTGTAGTGGATTCCTACCTAGGGTGGTAGAAGAGTGGATGTACCCAAGTTTGGGGAACCACTATAAAATTTTTGTGTTGTCTGTGTGTCTATGATCTTCTCTTGTGCTTGTGCTGTGATATAATGTTTGCTGTATAGCTTAGTTACTTTTCTATAGTTCACTTACTGCACTTGTACACTTACCTTTTATTTTAGCAAAAGTGTAAAGTTTTCAAAAAATCTATTCACCCCCCTCTAGAGTTATTCAGAGCTTACCCTATCTTTCAGATGCCTCCATAAACAATCTGACCCTTTCCTTCTAGATAACAAAGTTCTCCTTCCTGCAGATTGGAAGCTTCATGGAGCCTAACTCCTTATTGTTCTCTCCTGAACCCATAAGGGTATTCTTAGCTACTTTTGGAGATCAACTTAGAATGTTAATTTTTTTTGAGTAACCTCCCTCTAATATCACTTGAAAGTCTTTAGTTTAAAGAGTATCTAATCACCTAGAGGGGGGGGGGGTTAAAGGTTTTTAGGTCTTTTTAAGTTTTCTCTATTATTTGGTGTGTTGTGATTTGTGTTAAGTTAGCTTTCAAGATCACACAATCAACACACATGTAATTTATAGTGGTTCCCCAGATTATGGGTACATATACTATCCCTCCTACCTTTCTAACAGATTGTTAGATAAGACAACTTCTCCAAACTCAGCTCAATGAGCTTACAACTCAAATCCCTTAGGATCTCTCAAACTCCTCCAAGTCTTACCTCGAGCCCAAGGCCCTACCACTCAGAGCAAGCAATGCTCCTACAGCTCAATGATCCACAGATCACCTACCTCAGACTTTTCTCAAAGTCCTACATCTCAGGTTAGGAGAATAGCCCTACAACTCAGAGAGAATGACTGTCCTACCTCAGATCTGAACTAGATCCTACAACTTAGGAATATAGGCCCTACCACTCAGCCTTTATGATTTTGACTTAAAACTCAGATCTGTTAAGATCTTACAAAATGAAATGGTTGTTGTTGATGTAAGAAACCAGAGAAATAAACTCGGTGTCTTTCTCTTCCTGAACTGAGATAGCTCAGTCCTTCTTTCTTCACAGCTCCAGGAATGTATCTTCAGGAGTAGTTCTGCTTGGGCTGTGAAGACACTGTAGCTTGGATTAGCTTGTGCTGCAACTTCTAACTCAGAGATAAAGCTCTCTGAACTTGGTCTTGATGATCAGAATATCAGCAATTATCTTTCTTGAACTTTTAGATCAGAATAATAAGCTACTTTTTAAGCTCTACAACTCAGTCGAGTGCAAGAAGATGAAGTTCAACACTTTCCAAAAGTTGATTTCTCCTTCTTTGATCTCATCTTTTCTATCCCACAGTCCAATGGCTTTTTGAACATTGGGCCCACCTGGAGTTGGTAGCTACAGGTCTACTTTTGCATTAAATGTTATATAATAGGCAAGCGACACCATTTGTCGTGTATTGTACACTTCTTACAACATTTAAATTTCTGCTGACGTCAGCACCTGTGGACTTAGTCAAATTCAGAAAATTCAACATAAGCGTTAAGTGAAGGCTTGTAACTTAACGCCAAAACTCTTAGTCAGTTTTCTGCAAACACCAGGCATTGAGTGATCGGTCGCCACTCAACGAATATAGACTTTTAGTTGTCTAACAAATTAGGCATTGAGTGATCCTTCATCACTCAATGCATTTGGACTTAGTCAATTTTCTCTTTGTGAAGGCGCCGAGTGAAGCTTCTGCACTCAATGCTTTCTACCTTTGCCCACCATCTTGATGAGGAGTTGAGTGAATAACCTTCACTCAACGCTTCTGTACTTAGTTGAATTTCTGTTGAGTTGGCGTTGAGTGAACTGCCTTCACTCAACGCTTCTAGACTTAGACAGATTTTCTGTCTACATCTTCTATAGATTTAATAGCATGAGCTCCACTCAACACTACTACTCTTCTGGCGTCGAGTGAGCTATCCTTACTCGATGCTTCTGTACATAGCCAGAATTCTTGGAAGATTCTTCTGCGGCTTTGACTGCTTGAGCTTTACTCAACGCATCTGGCTCTGGGAGTTAAGTGAACTCCCTTCCCTCAACACTTCTAGACTTCACTAGATTTCTTCCTTGGCAATGTGGAGGCTTTGACTGTCTAGTTTTTACTCAATGCTTAAGGCCATCTGGCGTTGAGGGAACTGTCTTTACTCAATGCTTGCGAACTTAGGCAGATTTCTGTCTTGTCAACATTATTCCATATGTCCACCTGTCATTGTTACTTTGACAACCTATCTAATCAGTGTAATAAGTAACCACTTGCATATATCGAACTTATAACATGCATTAGATACAAACATGTGTATACCATTATCCTATAGGCCTTCTTCAAATCTGAGACATTGTGATCAATGGACCCATCAGATATGATAAGATCTCCATTGGCATAGGCACTATATCAAGGGTAGCTTATGTTGGAGGATTGCAATACAATATGATAAACACAAGCCAACTGTGTGATCTTGGCTATGTCATCGTCTTCTACAAGGATGAGTGGCTGATTAAAAAATCTGAAGAGACCATTTTAATTGGCACCAGGAGTGGAAATATTTATTGTTTAAATTTCCTTTGTAATAATTCTGACTCCTCTATATGACTCCTAGCTTAGAATAGAGAATCACTCTACGTGTAATGGCACAAGAAGCTGGCTTACCTCAACTATAAGACAAAAAAAAACTGCTCTCAAAAAATCTAGTTAGAGATAGCCCACGGTGGAAAGGTGTACGTCTATGAAAGCTCTTATCATGCATGCCAATTGGGCAAGCAAACAAACGGCTCATTCAAACCCATTAGGGTTAAGGACTTCACTAAGTGTTTATACCTACTACACATGGACTTGTTTGGTACCATGCCAAATTATAGTTTAGGAGGAAAGGTGCACACCTTATGATTGTTGACGATTAATCTAGGTTCACTTGGGTGTTATTCCTCAAACAAAAGTCAGATACCTTGGAAACCTTCACCAATTTTGTCAAGCAAATTCAGAATGAAATAACTAGTTCTGTGGCCAAGATTAGGAGTGATCATGAGACTTAATTTCAATATAGTGCTATGATCAAACTGTGTGAAAGCATAGGTATATTTAAAGATTTTTCCTCTCCCAAAACTCCACAACAAAATGGAGTTGCAGAGAAAAGGAATAGAGCCCTAATTGAAGCTTATAGAACCATGCTGAGTAACTCCTCACTTCAAAAATATTTTGTGAGATGAGGCTATCAACACAGTTTGTCATGTTCAAAACAACGCTTTAATCTTCTAGAATCATAATAAGACTCCTCATGAGCTTGTGAAAGGCAGAAAACCAACCTTGACCTACTTCAAAATCTTTAGAAGTAAGTTCTATGTATTAAACAATGGGAAGCACTTTCTGACCAAGTTTGCTGAGAAAGCTTATGAGGGGATTTTTGTTGGATATAACTCTCACAATGGAGCCTATAGGATATTAAACAAAAGACAAGAATAATAGAAAGGTTCATTCTTATTGTATTTAATGAGACCAACCCAATCAACAAGGGCTGACCTAGTTCTTCTAGTGATGTTAGTATAGAGAAAAGATTTGAAAAAGCAACCATCAATAAACAAAGTAAAAAAACTGAACAAATCTCACCAAATAAATTGATCAAGGATGGAAGCAACTCCAATGCAGATGAAAGTGAAGCTGCTCAAAGGACAGATCTACCTACAACTCAACCTATACCCAAAGAATAGGAGAATGTAGATTTGGTGCTACCTACTACAAGACATCTAAGAGTCCACTTTCAAACTCAAATTACTGGAGATCTGGATCTTGGAGTACAGAACAGAAGCAGAGCTATGAATGAAGTACTTCACCTAAGATTTGTCTCTCAGGTAGAGTTAAAGAAGTTTGAGGAGGCTAGCACATATCCTTCCTAGATCTTGGCCATGCAAGAAGAGCTTGAACAATTCAATAGATGTACATTCTAGAAGCTGGTCTCCAGGACTCTCAACCATAATTTCATAGAGTCAAAACAGGTGTTTAGGAACAAGCTGGATGAGTATGGAGTAATTACCAAGAATAAGGAAAGATTGGTAGAAAAAGGGTACAAACAAGAAGACAAAATAAATTTTGACCAGACATTTGCACCAGTGGCAAGATTGGAAGCCATAAGATTGTTTCTAGCATATGCAACCCACAAAGGATTCAAAGTTTACGAAATGGATGTGAAATCCCCAAACACCGCTACTCTAAGGGCCAAGAGAAGGGGAGGGTTTGCTATTATACCTAGGAGTGGGGACTGGAATGGTGAGTTCATTCCTTATACGATAAGAAGGAAAGAAATAGTTTTCGATCTACTACTTAAGCAGAGTTCTAAAGAAGGCAGAGCTCAGATACCCCATCCTTGAAAAGTTGGCCTTCTCTCTCATAATCTCAGCCAAAAAGCTCAGGTCGTACTTTCAGGCTCACTCAATCCAGGTGGTTACAGATCATCCTCTCCACCGCATCCTGGAAGGGGTGGAGCATTCTAGGAGGTTGGCCAAATGATCGATAGAACTCAGTGAATTCGATCTCATTTTTACTCCTCGGGTGGCCATCAAGGCGCAAGTAGTTGCGGATTTACTTGCAGACTATGTGGTTGAGGTCGGAGAAGCTGAGGTGCCCCGTCTAGTGTCCTGGTAAATGCTAGTAGATGGAGCTTCTAGAAAAAGTTCTTTTGGAGGAGGGATGATCTTAGTAAGTCCCAAAGGAACTAGAATTTAGGAAGCCTTGAAGATTCATTTCCCCATCACTAACAACCAGGAAGAATACGAAGCGATCATCGCGGGGCTAAAGATAGCTCGAGAGCTGGGTATACAAGACATCAAAGTCTCCATAGATTCTATGGTAGTTGCAGGGAAAAATCAATGGATAGTTTGAAGCAAGGGAGCCCACACTTCAATTGTATCTAATGAATGTAAAAGGTGTCATCAGACAGTTCCGTAGCTTTTCAATTCAACACGTCCCAAGAGAGGAAAATGCTCAGTCTGACCTTCTCCCCAAGCATGGCCCTCAAGATATAGGAACTGTGATGGAACTCTTTCGACCATCTGTAGAAGAAGGAGAATTGATGGAAGTGGACCAGCAAGGATCTTTGATGGACCCCTTCATCACCTTTTTGACCTCAGGACGTCTTCCCGAGAGAGACCTCGTTAAGAAGCAGATCAGGTATAAATTGGCATACTACCTGCTGAAGGAAGGGACGTTATACCGAAATACACTATCAAGTTTATTGGCTCGGTGTGTGTCCGAGAGAGAGATCTCAAGAGTTCTGGAAGAAATTCATTCAGGAGAATGCGAGAGTCATTCAGGAAGTCGGACCTTGGAAGGAAGAGTGTTGAGGCAAGGCTACTTTTTGCCTACCCTCAGGAGAGATGCGGAAGAATTCGCCAAGAGATGTGAGAAGTGCCAGGAGTTTTCCCCCCTTCAAATCCTTCCTACCCAAAGATTACGAACAATCACAACTCCCTGGCCCTTTGTAATATGGGGGCTAGATTTGGTGGGCCCTTTCCCCCAAGCAAGTGGTCAAAGGAGGTTCCTGCTAGTCATCATTGATTACTTTTCAAAGTGGCTAGAGGTGAAGGCGTTGTCTAAGATGACGTCGCAAGTGGTCAAAAATTTCATGTGGGGAGAGATCATTTGCCGGCATGGGCTTCCGTTGGCCATCATCACAGATAATGGACCGTAATTCGCTAGTAGGAAGTTCGTAGACTTATATGTATAGCTGGGCATAGACCTCCGCTTCGCCTCAGTTCATCATCCTCGAAGCAACGGGCAAGTGGAGGTGGCAAACAATATTATCGCGAATCTTTTGAAAAAAAGGTGGAGAACTAAAGGGGAAGTTGGGTCAAACAGCTCCCTTTCGTTTTCTAGGCTTTGAGGACCACATCAAACACCGCCATGGGAGAGACCCCATTTAAACACTCCCATGGCTCGGAGGTCGTTATACCTATAGAGTTTGAGGACAAATCTCCAAGAGTAGCTGCTGCAAAGGAAGGAGGTGAAGGATGGCGGGTAGAGAATGAGGAAGAACAAAAGCTCTCTCTCGACCTAGTGGAAGAGCTCAGGGAATTGGCATCGATCCGGCAGGAAGAAGTCAAGCGTCGGATGGCCAGATATTTTGATACGCACATAAGGGTCAGACAGTTCTAGAAGGGTGACTTTGTCCTCAAAAAAGTAGATGCGGCAGGCAGAGGAGCCTCATTGGGAAAACTCAATCCCAATTGGGAAGGACCCTTTGTGGTAAGGGAGGTCCTGAAGTCAGGGGGTACCACCTCCAGGATATGGATGGGGTACCCTCGATCGTGCTCGAAGCAGTGATGACCTAAAGAGATTCTACCTTTGACATTTTCTCATCTTTTCAAATACTTGTAAATCTATTATGATTTCCTAATATAATGAAATTCCAGGTGTTTTCTTTTATGAAATGAGATTTTGAATGATGATTGGAAAGGCCCCGAGAAGACCCGCTGACCAGGCTCTCATCAAGCTGGCAGGACTGTAGGCTCACTCGGTGGCAGGATGATTGGAAAGGCCCCGAGAAGACCCGCTGACCAGGCTCTCATCAAGCTGGAAGGACTGTAGGCTCACTCGGTGGCAGGATGATTGGAAAGGCCCCGAGAAGACCCGTTGACCAGGCTCTCATCAAGTTGGCAGGACTGTAGGCTCACTCGGTGGAAAGATGATTTGAAAGGCCCCGAGAAGACCCGCTGACCAGGCTCTCATCAAGCTGGAAGGACTGTAAGCTCACTCGTTGGTAGGATGATTGGCAAGGCCCCGAGAAGACTCGCTGACTAGGCTCTCATCAAGCTGACAGGACTGTAGGATCATTCGACGGCAAGATGAACGGTAAGACCTCTCAAATAAAGATATCCTTACGAGTCAGCAAACGGTTCATAGAAAATTAAAAAACTTCTATGGAAAGAAAAGGTAGATGCAGTACAAATAAAGATAGGCATTCCCAGCTGGTGCTCGGGAACGACGGTCTCTCTCATGGCAATTAAGCACTTGCGGTGAGAGAAAGGTCTCGCCCAATAAAAGAGTGGATTAATTCCTGGAGTTCACTCGTGCCAGAGTTTTCTCAACGCGAGACGCGGGGAGAAGTTAAGTGGTCTTACGCGCGGGAGCAGCAAAGAGAAGCCTAAATGACTCGTACTCTAAACCGATTCTCGAGCGAGGCGACGAGATGATGAGTAGCTTCATCTCGCAAGTATAAACCAATTAGAGGGCCGTCTCGCAGTAAATAAAGAAAAGTAAAGCAAAATAAAGAGAACAAAAAGCAAGAGAGCATGACAAAAGTTCCTTATATGTTTGGTCATATTGTTCATCAAAAGAGGAAAAGGGGGGGAGCTTCCCCCATGAAGTGTACTTCGAAGTATCAAAAATATTAGTACAAGTATAGGAAAAAGGCAAAAGGAGGGGAGGAGGAGCCCCAGATCTCGCCAACAATTCTTCAGTCCTCTTCGCTGGAAGATGAATGCTCGTCCACCTCGCCATAAAGATGTGGCACGAGGTCGCGGGAGGCGAAGGTCTCGGAGTCTTCCTTGACAACCCCTAGCTCCTTCATCATCTTTAGAACTAGCTCAGCCGTCTTTATGTTGGCATCTCGGCAAATCTCTTCGACCTCATCGAGGGAGTAATGAGAGGGCGGAGGAGCTTGGAATGGTTCCTGGCGAGAGGAAGCAGAACAATATCCCGACGATGGGCATTTTGGACTGTTAGGTTTTTGTTCTCCTATTACAAAGACGCTATGCACGAGTACATCCGATTTGTCGTCTCGACATCCTGCAAGACGCCCATCAATCAGCAAGAAACATACGCGAGAAAGAAACTGGCCAAAGATAGAATCAA
Source organism: Platanthera zijinensis (assembly GCA_039513925.1). Taxonomy (NCBI): domain Eukaryota; kingdom Viridiplantae; phylum Streptophyta; class Magnoliopsida; order Asparagales; family Orchidaceae; genus Platanthera; species Platanthera zijinensis. The sequence continues at coordinate 16,787,919 of CM077098.1, forward strand.
AAGGCTTACCACGCCATCCTGGGTCTTTGCGAGGAAGGCTTCAACAACGACCAGCCTCTTCTAGAGTCCATCCAACTTATCGCGCTCTGCCGCCAGGCCTGCCTCAGCATCCTTCCATTTCTTGTTTTTGAAAACTAGGCGGCGCGAGATTCGGTGCGATAGCTCCAGGGAGCGAAGCTGAGCGTGAGAGGTCTTCAAGACGAGGTCTCGCGAGGATTCCTTGTCGACGTAATCTGCCTCTAGACCACCATAAAGGTCGTAGCCAAGGGAGAAGGCATGGCTAGTGTGAGGGTCTTGCTCCTTCTATGAGGGAAGGAGGGTGGATACCGACACCCAATTCGTGTCCTTTTTCGACAGCAGAACTGGGTCGGTGGCGGCATCCTGTACCATGGGGCCCATGTTGATGTTTTGATATGAGGCGGGAGCTGGGAGACTAGAGGAACCGACTTCGCGAGACGGAGATCCGGTAGGTTGGGTCTAAGTGTTGGTGGGCTGGTCGAGTAGCGCCATCTCGTGAGTGGGCGATACGGCTTGTTGGTGAGGCGATTGTGATTCCCCTACAGAGATGGGGCTCAGAGATCCCGACATCTCTTTTCTCTCTTCTCGGGTTGTCTCTTTTTTTTCCTTTTGGCAACGTCATAACCTTTTAAACTTTTTTTGGGGCTGTGCCGAGAGGGAGTGACATCATATCCGGGTCTCTTCTTGGAGGCAAGAGCCAATGAATTTTTCTCCGCCTCAGCCGCCATGCTGGCGAGGGCGAGACCTTTTGAAGGCTTCGCGCTGCTCTTGTAAGGAAGATGGATGGGTATATTCTGCTCCCCTATACTAATGAATCGGCGATTAGAGAGCGAGACGAAGGAATAAAAACGCGAAACTAAAGAAGTGCGAGTGTACCTTCGCCAGGAAGCACAGGGAGGAGCGAGTCGAGGCCCCGCATCAGAAAATTGACTTCAAAATTCTTTCCTATAAAGAAGTCACAAAGGACCTTATCCGTGCCACCAACCTGGGGAGACACGTAGAACATCTCGGTAGGCGACACGGGTGCGAGCGGGATGCCCCCAGGTTCTCGCGGATGAAGAAGAAGCAGGTAAGCCAATGGTGATTTTTGTTGGGCGTCTTGCACACCTTCAGGCACTGCCCTGTAAAGTACGAGATGCTGTCATGATTGGCATGGTAGACGAATAACTTGCGGAAGACGGTCAGACTGAATTCGATGTGCTCGCAGCGCAAATAACTGGCGAAAGCAACCAAAATCGAGATAGCGTTCAGATTTAGTTGCACAAGGACGGCTCTAAAGTATTTCAAGACCTATTTAACCTCTGGCCAGAGGGGGAGTCTCAACCCCAACTAAAAGTGCGAGACAGGGAAGATAAGTTCACTAGGGTAGAAAGTATTGATCGATTCACCGACCTTTGGGTGCCGCGACTCGAATCCCTCTGCCAGGAACTGTAACGCCCCCGATTTTTCTGCGATTATTTTTATTCTCGTTGGCGTTACGATGACGTGTTTCCGTGGCATGTGCCATGTGTGGAGTGTGGTTTAGCTCCTTAGAACTGAGTGCCCTGTTTTGTAGCCTGTTGGCAAGATCTCCCTAGCAAGCCGAGTCGTTTTGGGTGACCCGGTGTGGCCTCTCGGGGGGATGTTTGTGTTTGGCTTTATTTGGGTATAACTCGAGTTCTGTTCGTCGAAAGTTAATTTCGAATTCGCCGTTGTGTTCGTAGCATGGGTATTTAGGTACGGTGCGAATTTCGTCGAATTCCGAGGTGATTCGGTTTTCGCGTCATTGGTGTGTTAATAACATAATTATTTGATTTGAATAGTTGAGTGGAATCTATCGGGTTTTGGGCTGATGAGCGGTTTCTGTGGCTGTATTTATTCAGCAGTTATTCCTTGCCTAGGTGGCAGCCATATATTGGCTTGTTCTTTTTTTGGAATTCACTTATGTAATTAAGTGATTAGGCGTATTAGGGTTCGGTTATTTCTGAACCGTCGTGTCAAGCTTTTTATATAAAAGCTTTGTTTTAAGAAGTGGCGGCCCACTTCTTCTTCTTCTTCCTGTAAAACCATCCCTGCTTGTTCGTGGAAAATAGAGGAGAAACCGCCCTTCCTGTACTCCTTCGGACGGCGATTCCGGGCTTGATCGTGGATGGAATTCGATTCCGAAAGCGGTGTTGTCTTGCTCTCTCTGAGATCTTCATTTCGACAGTAAGATATTCGATTTTCGTATAGTTTTATTGAGATTTGGGTTTTCGGTTTTGGAGTTTTCCTCCATTAATGGCCGAGAGATATGTTCTAGGTGCTGCGGCTGTTTGTACCGTGTGAAGAGGAGGAAAGCCGTACAAGCTTCGTTGAAAATTGAGGCAAGTGGTATTCTTGCCCTTGCCAAGTTTCTTTTTGAATATTCTTGTTGAATTTGAAATCCCTGTTAGCCCTAGGTTAGAGGCCTTGTTGTTCTCTTTTTCTTGCTAACTATAGGATTTAGTTCTTCCTATTGAACCCCACTACTTTGTGATGTTGGAATCCAAAATTGTCGGCGTGATGCCATTGTTCCTTACTCAGATTTTTGCTCTGGTTCGGGTGTAGCCGAGAGGGAGTGTTAGGAGGGGGGTGTGATTGCCGATTTCGTTAGGTATTACTGGAAAACGTCGAGCTCCGTTCGACGTTTTTCCAGGAAGTATAACATCGAGCTCAGCTTTTGCTTAGCTTTGAGCTCCGCTTGACGCTTTTCCAGGAAGAAAAACGTCGAGCTCTGTTCGTTCTTAACATTGCCCTTCGCTCGACGCTTTTCCTGGAGAGAAAACCGCTCGACGCTTTTCCGGGAGGAAAAGACGTCGAGCTCAGCTTTTGCTTAGCTTCGAGCTCCGCTCGACGCTTTTCCAGGAAAAAACGTCGAGCTCTGTTCGTTCTTAGCTTCGTCCTTCGCTCGACGCTTTTCCTAGAGAGAAAACGTCGAGCTCCGCTCGACGCTTTTCCGGGAGGAAAAGACGTCGATCTCAGCTTCTGTTTGGCTCTGATCGTCGCTCAACGTTTTTCCCGGAGGGAAAAAGTCGAGCTCCGCTCGACGCTTTTCCTGGAGAGAAAACGTCGAGCTCCGTTCGACACTTTTCTGGGAGGAAAAGCGTCGAGCTCAGCTTTCTGTTTTGGCATCGAGCTCAGTTTTCTGGTTTGGCTTCGAGCTCTGTTCGACGCTTTTCCAGGAGGAAAACGTCGAGCTCAGTTTTCTGGTTTGGCTTCGAGCTCCGTTCGACACTTTCCCGGGAGGAAAAGCGTCGAGCTCCGTTCGACGCTCGATGAGCGTCGAGCTCAGCTTCGTTCTATCTTAGCGCCGTTCGACGCTCGACATTTTCTGGGAGGAGAACGTCGAGCCCAGTGTTTAGTCTTGAGCCGTTCGACGCTCGACGTTTTTTCGGGAGGAAAACGTCGAGCTCAACTCTTGTCTGATCTCCGATCAGCGCTCGACGATTTCCTGGAGGAAGATCGTCGAGCTTCGCTCGCCTTTAGCCTTCGACGATCGTCGACCTCCAGGATGATGATCGTCAGGCTTCTGTTTGGCCTTCAGCCGATCGACGATCGTCGATTTCTGACTAACGATCGTCGAGTTCCGTGTTACCTTAGTGGGATTGTGGTTAGAGTTTGGTTTTGGCATTGAGTGAGGCTAGCTCACTCAACGCCAAGGATTAGGTAGGCATGGAGTGGGTCTCACTCAACGCCTTGTCGTGTTGATTCATTTCAACACTCTTTCTTTACCTTGATTTCTGTTCCCGAGTGGTTTCTTGTTGTATTTCTGGGTTTTCTTGTCGGCCGTTTTCTTTATATTCTTGAAGGCCGAATCGTGGGTCGTGGTTGGTAGTGGTGGTTTGTAGCTCTTTAGGGGGGTGGAGTTGTGTGATGTAGCCAAGGCCACTCTTGTTTTCTTACTCTAGGTACGGCTGGGCCTATTGGGTGGAAGGTCCCTTGTGCTTTCACGTGTTGACCCTCGAGCTTGTTGATTTGGACATGGTGGATTGGGGGACTGCGTTTGCCTTCGATCCGGTTCCTCGTTGTTTGTTTTTGCTACTACCACTTCCCACAGTTTAGGGTGTTAGAAGTTTCTTCCTTGGTGGTTTGCAGCACTTTTGGCTCTTGGTAGCCTAGTAGGCCCTACAGGATGTTGTCCCTGGGTTGGGTTGTTGCTGTTTCCTTGCACGTGGTGCACTTTCTGTTGTCCTGTTTTGGACAGTTGTGACTCTTTTGCTACTGCATGTTTTTCAGTTACTTCTTCCTTTTGGTTGACTCTTGCATGCAGTTGTTTTTACCTTGATTTGCTTGCTGAGGTATTCTGTTTTCTTTTGGAATGCCTCAGGTTCTGAGCTGTAGCCAGTTGGGTGGCTAGTTTTGCAGTGGTGGTGTTGGTGATCTCTTGGTCTTTGGAGATCCGTTTGCCTTGTTGGTGAGGTAGTTTTTCAGTACTTTCTTACAGACATACATGTATGCCAGTGGGTTCGTGTCAGGTTGTTGGCGCCCACTGGTAGTTTTTACCTTGTACTAGATATATTACTTATGCTGCTACCATTTTCTGGAGATAGTCTACTTGCTTTGAGAGGATTTATGCTAGGTTGCTAGTTATTTTTAAACTATAAATATTATTATAAATAAAGCTCATGATCAGCATGTTCTACAAAACTTAATCACTATTTTCCAATCACGTATAAAGACCGTTTTTTTATATATTATATAAATTAAATGTAGGGTTTTGCATAGCATAAGTGGTTCTATTGGGACCCTTTTGCGCTCTTTAGGATGTCAAACCTAAATGAAGTATTTTTCCGCAACGTATAAATATAGTTTTCTTTTGGTGGACTAGGTAATCCACTGAGCCGAGGGATACGGTCTCTAAAATATAACTGATTTTCTAATCATTAAACTAAAGATTTTCTTGCATAAAGTTTGTAGTTGGTTTTGCCTGAGCGTCAGCAGTTATCCCCTGCTTGACGTGGCATCATGACGCGTGTTTTCTCTTACTCTGATAATTCTTAATTCGGAGAAAATGCGGGTTGTGACAGTTGGTATCAGAGGGAGGTTGCTTGACAAGTTAGTTGAGCAACCTTCCTTTGTTTGCTTTAGTAGTTCAGCATCATGTCATTCACACACCGATATGTCATCAGCACGTCTTGGCGAAAGCACGAACACTACACTCATGGCATAACATGAAGTATACGGGGCATATTATGTAGTATGGGATGCATAATATGTGTTCGTATATGGATCCACCATAGGGGCAACATGTGAGGGTTATGTAGTATGGGATGCATAACCTCACCACATGACTGCGACTAGCACGTTTCTTTTTTCGTTGAATGGAAATGTTATGTACTATGGGATGCATAACATTTTCATGCGTACGCCGCTCATAACATGCATTAGGGCCTTTTTAGAATGCATAGCACGATCATGCATAGCATATCATTGCATAAGCACATTGTGCCAAGCTAAAGATTTGCAGGATGACATATGTACACACATAAGTTTTCAAAATAATATAAAGTCATGCATTCCCGATCTAGGCATAAGAGTTAGTAAGGTGGTGGTTAACCATCCTAGGTTAGGGCATAACATCAAATTCTCGTTAAAAAAAAAAGATAAACTCTCAGAGCAAGTTTAGCAGCTTTAAGTATATATCTATATATGTATTGTCTGTACTTGTATTTGGTTCCAGTCGATATTTTGGGATCTGATTTGTGTTGTTATGATTCTAGGATGGCTAGGTTTCCTGCGACTCGATCGACCCCCCTGTCTGAGGGTGAGTCATCTGGAGCTCAGAATGATGCGGTGATCGAGAGTCTGCATTAGAGTAGCGAATCCATGGGCAGGCAGTTGGAGGAGGTGCGAGCCCAGATTCAGTCCTTGGTGGCAGTTGTGGCAGGGCAGGCTCAGGGTATGCAAGTTCCTGCTAGGGGGTTAGCTGTTCCTCCTCCTCCACCCTTGAGACCTCCAGTGGTGGTGCCAGCGGAGATGACCTTCATCTCGCAGTTTCAGAGGCTGAGCCCTCCCACTTATGGCGGGAAGGCAGATTTCATAGTCATTGATGATTGGCTAATCTCCATGGAGGAGATGTTCTCGTACTCAGGGATTGCAGATGACCAGAGGGTGATGATAGCCGCCTATCAGCTTAAAGGCTTGGCTAAGAGTTGGTGGCTGAGAGAAAAGGAGAGCTTGGTAGCTGGATGCTCTTGGGAAGTGTTCAAGGGGATGTTGTTGAGGAAGTTCTTGCCTTTAGTCGAGCGTGACCGCCTCATGAATGACTTCCTCTATCTAAAGCAAAGGCAACTCACGGTGCGTGAGTATGAGATATAGTTCAGTAAGTTGAGTCGTTTTGCCCCTGGATTGGTCAGCGTTGAGGCTGATCGAGTTAAGAGATTTCTCGGTGGTTTGAGGAGCGAGGTGCAGTAGTTGACCAGTGCTTATGGGTCAGTGACTTATGCTGGAGTTGTAGAGGCTGCTCTAAAGGTAGAGGCTATTGAGACTGCGAAGAGCAGAGGCCAGCAGATGAGGAAGGACAAGAGGAAGTCTGTGGAGGAGAAGAAGCCCTTAGTACCCAGTGCTGCTCCGGGAAAGAGGAGCAAAGTGGTGTGCAGTTTCTGTGGCCGGTCAGGCCACCCTGTCGAGAAATGTTTCAAAAAGGTGGCAGCTCAGAGGAAGGAGCAAGTCCATGTGATTCAGGGTGCTCCTAGGAGAGATGTCTCCTATTCTGTTTGCAAGCGATCCGGGCATGATGCGGCCCAGTGTTGGTCCAAGGATAGAGTCTGCTTTCAGTGTGGGCAGAAGGGTCACATCAAGTCTAGGTGTCCTCAGGTTCAGCCAGCTCTTCCTGTAGTTCCATTACAGGCATTACCTCCACCTCAGCGTGTGGATAAGGGAAAGGGGAAGCTGAACGTGATCTCTTCCGAGGAGGCTCAAGCCTCGACTCAGGTCATTTCAGGATAGTTGTTTGTTGTTTTTCTAGCCTGGTAGTTTTATTTGCTAGAATTTTTCCGGTATTGTTGTGCTAGTTCCTTAGTTTTGGGTGCTCCTATAGGGAAATTTAAGGTGAAGAACCGCTGGGCGCGTGTTCTGTTTGATTCCGGCGCTACCCACTCGTTCGTGGCTAGAGCCTTTGTGGAGCGACATTGGTTGACTCTAGATCGTGTTCGGGATTCCTTCCGTGTCAAGTTTCCCTCTGGTGAATCTATGTTGTCAGATTTGGGCATTTTGGATTGCCCGGTTTTGTTGGGGGACTTTCTTGCGAAGGCGGACCTGAAGATGATTGATCTGGAGGACTTCGACGTCATTTTGGGCATGGACTGGCTGTCTAGGTATGATGCGGTCATTCAGTGCAAAGGAAAGCGCTTGGACTTCATCAGGGACGACGGTCAGCCCAGCAGCGTGTATGCTGATCCGTGTCAGGATTCTCCTGTCATCTCTGCGGTATGTGCTCAGAGGTTGTTTCTTTCTGGTTGTTGTGTTGGTTTAGTCTCGACGGTTGGAACCGCTGTTAGCGTGCCACGCTTGGAGGAGATTCCTATTGTTCGTGGTTTCGCCGATGTTTTTCCTGATGATCTTCCTGGTCTTCCTCCTGATCGGGATGTTGAGTTTGTGATTGATTTAGAGCCGGGTACGCGTCCTATTGCTAAGGCGCCGTACCAGATGGCCCCTCGTGAGTTAGAGGAGTTGCGAGTTCAGTTGGATGAGCTGTTGGCTAAAGGTTTTATCAGGCAGAGTTCGTCACCTTGGGGTGCTCCTGTTTTGTTTGTAAAGAAGAAGGATGGGTCGATGCGGCTCTGCATCGACTATAGAGAGTTGAACAAGGTCACTATCAAGAACAGGTACCCTCTGCCGAGGATCGATGATTTGTTTGACCAGTTGCGTGGTAGCACGGTGTTCTCCAAGATCAATCTTCGTTCTGGTTATCATCAGCTCAGGATCCGTGAGGCGGATATTCCACGGACTGCGTTTAGGTCGAGGCTTGGACATTTTGAGTTTTTGGTGATGTCGTTTGGTCTGACAAACGCACCATCAGCCTTCATGGATATGATGAATCGGGTGTTCAAGGATTTCCTTGACAAGTTCGGTGTGGTCTTCATTGATGACGTGTTGGTTTATTCTCGCAGTGCTGAGGAGCATGAGCAGCATTTGCGTTTGGTTCTAACAGAGTTGAGGAACCACAAGTTATTCACCAAGTTGAGCAAGTGCGAATTTTGGTTGCCTCAGGTTTCTTTTCTAGGCCACATGTTGAATAAGGATGGGATCTCGGTCGATCCAGAAAAGATTGCAGCAGTGATGGATTGGAGTAGACCGAGTACGCCTAAGGAGATCAGGAGTTTCTTAGGGTTGGCTGGTTATTACAGGAGATTTGTGGAGGGTTTCTCTTCCCTAGCCGCACCTTTGACCAAGTTGGCTCAGAAGAATGTGGCTTTTATTTGGAGCGAAAAGTGCGAGGAAGCTTTTTTGGAGCTAAAAGAGAGATTGTGCACTGCTCCCGTTCTGACCCTGCCTACTGAGGGTGTGGATTATGATGTATACGTCGATGCTTCGCTTGTAGGTCTGGGATGCGTATTGATGCAGGTTGGGAAGGTGATTGCCTATGGGTCAAGGCAACTGAAGACTCATGAGAAAAATTATCCTACGCATGACCTTGAGTTTGCAGCGGTTATCTATGCGTTGAAGCTGTGGAGACACCTACTTTATGGGGATCAGTGCAAGATCTTCATCGACCATAAGAGCCTGAAGTATGTGTTCACGCAGAATGAGTTGAATCTGCGTCAGCGGCGGTGGTTGGAATATGTGGCTGATTATGATGTGGAGATCCAGTATCATCCGAGCAAAGCCAATGTGGTGGCTGATGCTCTGAGCTGAAAGACGGGAAAGATCTTTAACCTCTCAGCCGATCGTTTAGTAGAGGAGTTCCTCCTTATAGATATTTCAGTGGGATGCTGTAGTTTGCAGAGTAGTTTGTCAGTGGCAGAGCCATCCTGGATTTCTTTGACTAGACTGCACCAGAAGGACGATCCTGATCTCATGCACCTTTTCACCAGGACTGAGAAGGGAGAGTTGCCTGATTTTGCTATCGATGATGCGGGTACTTTGAAGTACCGCGGCAGGTTTTGCGTTCCCGCTGTTGAGGATATTAGGAGGATGATTTGCAGTGAGGCTCATGGTTCAAGCGTTGCCTACCATCCAGGATCTATGAAGATGTACCGTGACTTAAGGCAAATTGCCTGGTGGTATGGCATGAAAGGAGATATAGCCCGATTTGTTGCTGAGTGTCACACTTGCAAGCGTGTGAAGGCCGATCATGGAAGGCATGGTGGTAAGTTGACTCCGCTAGAGATCCCAACTTGGAAGTGGGAAAGTATATCTATGGACTTCATTACGGGCTTACCGAAGTCCCCGGGGGGATTTGATTCTGTTTGGGTTATAGTGGATAGATTGACGAAGTGCGCTCACTTCGTGCCTTATAAGATCGATTACCCGATGAGGAAGATAGCGGAGTTGTATTTGAATGAAGTCATCCGACTCCACGGTGTGCCGGTTAGCATCATTTCTGATCGAGACTCCCGGTTTACTTCTCGTTTTTGGCAGAGTCTGCAGGAGGGTTTGGGTACGGATCTGAGGTATTCTACTGTGTACCACCCACAGACCAATGGGCAGACGGAGCGGGTGAATCAGATTGTTGAGGATATGATCTGATGCTATATTTTAGACCACGGTGGAGCGTGGGATGAGCAGTTGCGACTTATAGAATTTGCCTACAATAACAGTTATCAGGAAAGTTTGCAGATGGCTCCGTTCGAAGCCTTGTATGGGAGGCGCTGTAGGACTCCATTGTTTTGGGCTGAAGCTGGTGAGAGGCCTTTGTTGGGTCCTGATGCGCTTGAGGAAATGGAAGTCGCCGTGAAGCGTATTCGGGAGAAGCTTCGTATAGCCCAGGAGAGATATGAAAAGAACGCCAATCGGCGTAGGTCTGCTTTGGAGTTTTCTGTAGGGGACCTTGTATTCCTTAAGGTTTCCCCGATGGTGGGTGTAAAGAGGTTTGGTAAGAATCGGAAGTTGGACCCAAGGTATGTGGGCCCGTTTGAGATTTTGGAACGGATTGGTGTGTCAGCGTACAGATTGGATTTGCCAGCGAACTTCCCAGGCGTGCATAATGTTTTTCATGTTAGCCAATTGCGAAAGTGTGTGCGCAACAGTGGGAAGCTCTTGGACGTTGTGCCCCGGTTGGAGCCCAACCTCTCTTTTGTTGAGGTGCCGGTTCGTATTTTGGATACTCAGGAGCTTGTGCTGCGAAAAAAGTCCATATCGATGGTTAAAGTTCTTTGGAAAAATCAGGATTTGGAAAGCGCGACTTGGGAGCTAGAGTCGGCTATGAGGAGGGCTTACCCTCACCTGTTTCGCTGATTTAATCGGTATGTTTTCCTTCTTCTAACTCCTATTTGTTCCTCCTCCTTCTTTAGTAGGAGTGTCGTGCGTAAAGTTTCGGGACGAAACTTTCTTTTAGGGGGAGTGACTGTAATGCCCCCGATTTTTCTGCGATTATTTTTATTCTCGTTGGCGTTACGATGACGCATTTCCGTGGCATGTGCCATGTGTGGAGTGTGGTTTAGCTCCTTAGAACTGAGTGCCCTGTTTTGTAGCCTGTTGGCAAGATCTCCCTAGCAAGCCGAGTCATTTTGGGTGACCCGGTGTGTCCTCTCGGGGGGATGTTTGTGTTTGGCTTTATTTGGGTATAACTCGAGTTCTGTTCGTCGAAAGTTAATTTCGACTTCGCCGTTGTGTTCGTAGCGTGGGTATTTAGCTACGGTGCGAATTTCGTTGAATTCTGAGGTGATTCGGTTTTCGCGTCGTTGGTGTGTTAATAGCATAATTATTTGATTTGAATAGTTGAGTGGAATCTATCGGGTTTTGGGCTGATGAGCGGTTTCTGCGGCTGTATTTATTCAGCAGTAATTCCTTGCCTAGGTGGCAGCCATATATTGGCTTGTTCGTTTTTTGGAATTCACTTATGTAATTAAGTGATTAGGCGTATTAGGGTTCGGTTATTTCTGAACCGTCGTGTCAAGCTTTTTATATAAAAGCTTTGTTTTAAGAAGTGGCGGCCCACTTCTTCTTCTTCTTCTTCCTGTAAAACCGTCCCTGCTTGTTCGTGGAAAACAGAGGAGAAACCGCCCTTCCTGTACTCCTTCGGACGGCGATTCCGGGCTTGATCGTGGACGGAATTCGATTCCGAAAGCGGCGTTGTCTTGCTCTCTCTGAGATCTTCGTTTCGACGGTAAGATATTCGATTTTCGTGTAGTTTTGTTGAGATTTGGGTTTTCGGTTTTGGAGTTTTCCGCCATTAATGGCCGAGAGATATGTTCTAGGTGCTGCGGCTGTTTGTACCGTATGAAGAGGAGGAAAGTCGTCCAAGCTTCGCTGAAAATTGAGGCAAGTGGTATTTTTGCCCTTGCCAAGTTTCTTTTTGAATATTCTTGCTGAATTTGAAATCCCTGTTAGCCCTAGGTTAGAGGCCTTGTTGTTCTCTTTTTCTTGCTAACTATAGGATTTAATTCTTCCTATTGAACCCCCCTACTTTGTGATGTTGGAATCCAAAATTGCCGGCGTGATGCCATTGTTCCTTACTCAGATTTTTTCTCTGGTTCAGGTGTAGCCGAGAGGGAGTGTTAGGAGGGGGGGGGTGTGATTGCCGATTTCGTCAGGTATTACTGGAAAACGTCGAGCTCTGTTCGACGCTTTTCCAGGAAGTATAACGTCGAGCTCAGCTTTTGCTTAGCTTCGAGCTCCGCTCGACGCCTTTCCAGGAAGAAAAACGTCGAGCTCTGTTCGTTCTTAGCTTCTTCCTTCGCTCGACGCTTTTCCTGGAGAGAAAACGTCGAGCTCCGCTCGACGCTTTTCCGGGAGGAAAAGACGTCGAGCTCAGCTTTTGCTTAGCTTCGAGCTCCGCTCGACGCTTTTCCAGGAAAAAACGTCGAGCTCTGTTCGTTCTTAGCTTCGTCCTTCGCTCGATGCTTTTCCTGGAGAGAAAACGTCGAGCTCCGCTCGACGCTTTTCCGGGAGGAAAAGACGTCGAGCTCAGCTTCTGTTTGGCTCTGATCGTCGCTCAACGTTTTTCCCGGAGGGAAAACGTCGAGCTCCGCTCGACGCTTTTCCTGGAGAGAAAAGGTCGAGCTCTGTTCGACACTTTTCCGGGAGGAAAAGCGTCGAGCTCAGCTTTCTATTTTGGCGTCGAGCTCAGTTTTCTGGTTTGGCTTCGAGCTCCATTCGACGCTTTTCCATGAGGAAAACATCGAGCTCAGTTTTCTGGTTTGGCTTCGAGCTCCGTTCGACACTTTCCCGGGAGGAAAAGCGTCGAGCTCCGTTCGACGCTCGATGAGCGTCGAGCTCAGCTTCGTTCTGTCTTAGCGCCGTTCGACGCTCGACGTTTTCTGGGAGGAGAACGTCGAGCCCAGTGTTTAGTCTTGAGCCGTTTGACGCTCGACGTTTTTCCGGGAGGAAAACGTCGAGCTCAGCTCTTGTCTGATCTCCGATCAGTGCTCGACGATTTCCTGGAGGAAGATCGTCGAGCTTCGCTCTCCTTTAGCCTTGGACGATCGTCGACCTCCAGGATGATGATCGTCAGGCTTCTATTTGGCCTTCAGCCGATCGACGATCGTCGACTTCTGACTGACAATCGTCGAGTTCCGTGTTACCTTAGTGGGATTGTGGTTAGAGTTTGGTTTTAGCATTGAGTGAGGCTAGCTCACTCAACGCCAAGGTTTAGGTAGGCATGGAGTGGGTCTCACTCAACGCCTTATCGTGTTGATTCATTTCAACACTCTTTCTTTACCTTGATTTCTGTTCCCGAGTGGTTTCTTGTTGTATTTCTGGGTTTTCTTGTCGGCCGTTTTCTTTATATTCTTGAAGGCCGAATCGTGGGTCGTGGTTGGTAGTGGTGGTTTGTAGCTCTTCAGGGGGGTGGAGTTGTGTGATGTAGCCAAGACCACTCTTATTTTCTTGCTCCAGTTACGGCTGGGCATGTTGGGTGGAAGGTCCCTTGTGCTTTCACGTGTTGACCCTCGAGCTTGTTGAATTGGACATGGTGGATTGGGGGACTACATTTGCCTTCGATCCGGTTCCTCATTGTTTGTTTTTGCTACTACCACTTCCCACAGTTTAGGGTGTTAGAAGTTTCTTCCTTGGTGGTTTGCAACACTTTTGGCTCTTGGTAGCCTAGTAGGCCCTGCAGGATGTTGTCCCTGGGTTGGGTTGTTGTTGTTTCCTTGCACGTGGTGCACTTTCTGTTGTCCTGTTTTAGACAGTTGTGACTCTTTTGCTACTGCATGTTTTTCAGTTACTTCTTCCTTTTGGTTGACTCTTGCATGCAGTTGTTTTTACCTTGATTTGCTTGCTGAGGTATTCTGTTTTCTTTTGGAATGCCTCAGGTTCTGAACTGTAGCCAGTTGGGTGGCTAGTTTTGCAGTGGTGGTGTTGGTGATCTCTTGGTCTTTGGAGATCCGTTTGCCTTGTTGGTGAGGTAGTTTTTCAGTACTTTCTTACAGACATACATGTATGCCAGCGGGTTCGTGTCAGGTTGTTGGCGCCCACTGGTAGTTTTTACCTTGTATTGGATATATTACTTATGCTGCTATAATTTTCTGGAGATAGTCTACTTGCTTTGAGAAGGATTTATGCTAGGTTGCTAGTTATTTTTAAACTATAAATATTATTATAAATAAAGCTCATGATCAGCATGTTCTACAAAACTTAATCACTATTTTCCAATCACATATAAAGACCGTTTTCTTATATATTATATAAATTAAATGTAGGGTCTTGCATAGCATAAGTGGTTCTATTGGGACCCTTTTGCGCTCTTTAGGATGTCAAACCTAAATGAAGTATTTTTCCACAGCGTATAAATATAGTTTTCTTTTGGTGGACTAGGTAATCCACTGAGCCGAGAAATACGGTCTCTAAAATATAACTGATTTTCTAATCATTAAACTAAAGATTTTCTTGCATAAAGTTTGTAGTTGGTTTTGCCTGAGCGTCAGCAGTTATCCCCTGCTTGACGTGGCATCATGACACGTGTTTTCTCTTACTCTGATAATTCTTAATTCGGAGAAAATGCGGGTTGTGACAGGAACTCGCGGGTGAAGAGGTTTTAGTCCTCCTCAGAGATCTTGCCAGGGGGAAGTAATGTTCGGAAAATCTCCTACCGCACCGGCTGCGCCCCTGACCCTCCTCTGGCTTCTTCTTTCCCATTATAGGCAGGACGATAAAATCTAAAGGGGGCGAAGACGGAATGGCGGGAGTGCTGGATCAAGACGCAACAGGGGTATGGCAGCACAGGTAAATCATTTTCGTCTAAGAGGGAGGGTATTTATAGTGGATAGTGAATGAGAAAATGGGAGGGAAAAGCATAGAAGAAGTTGGAGAGTTAGCCGATGTTTCACATTATCTCTCCTGACCTCGGACCGTGTTACCCAGCGAGGTATTTTCAACAAGCCAGAACAAAAGAAAAAATAGAGGAAAAATGAATCAATTGAACATAGCTATAATTGATTAAGCCCAGCAGGAAGAGAAATCAACAAGATAGCAGCATTATTAATCGTTTCATTCCGCACGTTGCGGGCATCATGTCCGCAAGGTTTAAATAACAGGCAAGACAAAAAAAATAATAGAAACCACAGAATTACAAAGTATAATCAAATAAGCGTGGCTATTGAATAGGCGAGACGAGAAGGGGGTGCTTCAATTCTTGTGCCATTTCCAATGCCCTCCACCGCGAGACCCTGCACACGGGGGACGACCAGGGATGTTGTTGGAACACCCTATTACTAATTTGGGTAAGGATCACTATGTTTTTCTTAGGAAACCAGGTTGACCTAGATGTATAGTTGAAAAGGTCAACATTAGAATGTGTCTAGGGCTTAGAACTTAGGTTTGAAGCTGCCCCCAGGACCATTCCAAGATTTCAGAGATAGAGCCAAGTCTAAGACCTTTTTCGTCGAGCTTAGTTCGACGAAACGTCGAACTCCGTTCGACGCACTCTGAGCTCAACTAAGTTAAGACGTCGAGCTCTGTTCGACGATCTTCTAGCTCAGGTCGACGATCCTTCTTCACTTATTCTCCAGGTCGCTGAGCTCAGTTCGACGATCTTCGAGCTCAGTTTGACGTTTTCTGTCTGATGATCATTTCCAGTCTCTGAGCTCAGTTCGACGATCGTAGAGCTCAGATCGACACTTTTCCTCAGTTCGACGATCTTAAGGATTAAAACTTAGTCAGACTTTTGAATGTATTTCAAATTATCTCAGCATTTATGTCAAGAGATCTGCCAGCCGTTTTCATTTATTCTGGAGCAAGTTTCAAGGAATTATTCAGAGAATGTTTTACTGGACTTTCCTCTAGAAGACAAAATCTATTATGGAAGGCATTTAATGTCTGGTTAACGGCTATCTTGGATATAGAATCTTCAGAGAATTAAGATATTCTTCTTCACCTCTTTTCCAAAATAATAAGACAGATGCACAGACAGATACAGAGAAGAAAGAAAAGAAAGAAGTGATTCACAGATTTCTCTGATCAACACAAGAAAACTCAAGTGATCCATCCTGAAGAATTAGCTGAATAATTTTGTGTACTCAAAAAGTGATCACAGCTTCATCCCAAGGACTCCAGACATCTCATCTTTCAGCCTCTGCTGAAACTATCTTATGCTGGAGATCTGAAGCTTCTGAAGACCTATCACCCTGAAGCAAAGCTTCCTCTGCTGAACTAGTCAACATCTCAGGGGGAGCTTTGACAATACAAATCCACTAGTGCTTCTCTCTTTGATTGAGACAGAGAAGACAACTTCACCCTTTTTCTTTTCCTTTTCTTTTCCTCTATAAAAGGGTTTTCAAAACTCCCTTTAAAAGTCTTGATTCTGGTTTTGAGAACCTTGTCAAAACTCAGTGGTGGCAAGACACCTGATCAAAAAATCTAGTTTTGTTTTTGAGCACCTTATCAAAAGCTCATTGGTGCCCAGGACACCTGATCAACTCATCCTGCAGTGGATTCCTACCAAGGGTGGTAGAAGAGTGGATGTACCCAGGTTTTTGGGGAACCACTATAGCTCCTTGTGTTTTCTGGTTTGCTTGTGTGTTCTCTTTGCTGTGTGCTGTGCTCTTCCTTTTTACTGTCTTTTTAATTCTATAGCTAGGCACCCTACACATATATATAAATCAAATCTTAAAAGCTTTGCTAGGTTTAAAATTGTGAATTTACTTTAATTAAACTCTATTCACCCCCCTCTAGAGTTGAGATAGATCTTACCCTCACTTTCAATTGGTATCAGAGGCAGGTTGGTTGTTCATACAGGCTAACACCTGAACCAAAAGATCCTTGATAAGATCAATCCTTTAAGAGGGATATTTTCATTATATTTAATTTTATAAAGACATGGCACAGAACAAAGATTATGCAAGCACCAGGCCTCCAGTGTGCAATCTATCCAAGTTTGCACTTTGGAAAGCAAGGATTAGACTTTACATGAATTCTATTGATGAAGATATATTTAATTCTGTTTTGACAGTATGCCCAAGTCCACCAGCAAGCTCAAGTATAAATGTTGTTCCACCTCCTTCAGGAACAGATGCTGAAATAAAGAAGTGGAAGACTGCAGATGCCATGGCCATGAACATCTTAGCTCAGACAATGTCTGATGAGATATTTCAGAAGGTTGCTGACTGCAACTCAGCCAAAGGAATTTGGGACAAGCTCTCTGAAATTGTCTCAGGATCTGCTGATGAAAGGAAAGATAGGAGATCCCATCTGATAAGCCAATATGAGAACTTCAAAAAGGGAGAAGCTGAATCAGTGGCTGACATGTACAATAGACTAAGTCTGATTGTCAATGAGTTAAAGACTCTGGATAAAGAAATCTCATTGACTGAGTTGAATGACAAAATCTTAATGTGCTTCCCCAGCACTTGGGATTCAAGAATCTGGCCAATCAAAGATGCCAGAAGTCTAAATGAGATTACCACTGAAGCTCTCCTGGGCAAGCTCAAATCCTATGAGCTGCTCATTAAAAATAGAGAAGAAGAACAAAAGGCTACTTCTCCAGTCACAAGGAAAGAAAAGACCATAGCCTTCAAAGCTGCAGAAGAGGAGCCTGAAGATAAAGCTACAGTAAATGATGAGCTCCTAAGTCTACTAGCCAAAAGATTCTACAAGATGGCCAGAAAAGACTTCAGAAAGAGATCATACAAGGGTCATGATAAACCAAGGTATGATAAATCAAATAACAATAAAGAAATTATATGTTTTGGTTGCAGAAAACCAGGCCATATTGTGCCTGACTGTCCAGAAAATAAGAACAAGGATAAGAAAGATAGAAGAGAAAGAAGAAAGGAAAAAAACTTCAGAAAGAACAGCTCGGACAAACCCTCCTCCAACAAGAACAAACATATAAGGAAGGGTTTTGTTGCTGAGACATGGAGTGAAACTGAAGAGGAGTCTGAAGCTTCATCCAGTTTCAGTGATGATGAGGATGATGCTGATGAAAAGGAATTCTGCATGATGGCTATTAATGCCTCACAATTAAATTTAGAAGCAGAAGAATCAGAGTCAGACTCAGAAGTTCAACCAGATGAAGATCAGGTAATCAATTCTTTTGATTTCAACTCTGAGGATTTTAAACATGAATTTAAAGTACTATGCCTAGATTTGTTAGAATCTGAGAAGGAAATCATTTCCCTCAGAAATCAACTATCTGAGTATAGCACCTTAAAATCAGAGAACCTGAAACTCTCTGAAGAGTTAGAATGCTATAGGGAGCAGATAGCTTTACTAAAAAGTGAACTATCCAAGGCCAAGCAATTTGAAGAATCCCTTAATGGGAGAAGTATCAAATTAATGGACATCACAAGCACAGTGAACTCAAGATTAAATAGTACACTGGGCTTGGGTGCCTCATCTAGCCAAACCATAGTATTAACAACCCCAATCAAATTTATTTCTGATAAAGGAAAGGGTGTTGTAGAGGTAGCTAGGAAAAATTCAGATCTACCTAATAAAAGGAAAGCTCAACAGAAAACGTCGAGCAGAGGTCGACGATCGTCGAACAGAGGTCGACGATCTCAGGCTGAAACGTCGAACTCAGCTCAACGTTTCCTGAACTCTGAACTCCCTCATAGTCGATCTTCGAACGGAGCTCGACGATTTTACCCAAAATCGTCGAACCCAGCTCGACGATCGTCGAACGAAGTTCAGAGCTTTGAACCTTCTTTCAGAGGCAAATCTCAATTCAATCCTAGAAGTGCTTCATCCCAATGCTTTAATCCCTATACTGAATGGATAGTACCTCCTAGGAGATACCATCCTGAAGGTTATAAGGATCAACCTGAGATGTCTTTTATTTATGAATTTAAGGGTTATCAACCTAGGCCCAAGGTTAACTGGGTCAAAAACATATAAGCTGATTATGTGCAGGTGAAGACCTATCCAACATCAAACCAGCTATGGTATTTGGATAGTGGGTGCTCAAAGCACATGACAGGGAATAAGGACAACTTCACATCCTTTAAAGCCAAGCTTGGACCCAAAGTAATTTTTGGTGATTCAAACTTTGGAACTACAAAAGGATATGGTGCAGTCCAAATTGGGACAGTCACCTTCAAGAAGGTAGCCTATGTTGAAGGACTCAAGCACAACCTGATAAGCATTAGTCAGCTGTGTGATGAAGGATATCAAGTGACTTTTAACAAAGAAATATGCAAGGTCAAGTCAGAAGACAACACAACTGTGTTGACAGGTAACAGGAAAGGTAATATTTACTTAGTAGACTTTCATTCATCTAAGGTAGATATTTGCCTGTTTAATTCCATATCTAGACCTAATATTCTATGGCATAAGAGACTAGGACATGTTAACCTTAGAACCATTGCTAGGCTATCCAAGGACAACCTTGTCAGAGGACTGCCTTCTGGCCCCTACAAGAAGGAAGGACTCTGCAAGGCTTGTCAATTAGGCAAGCAAACTAAAAATAGCTTTAAATCAATTAACAAGAGTGATTCACCTAGGATTTTGTATCTGTTACACATGGATCTTTTTGGACCCATTGCAGTACAAAGCTTAGGAGGGAAATCCTACACTTTAGTGGTTGTAGATGACTTCTCAAGATTCACATGGGTATTCTTTCTGAGGAAGAAGTCTGATAACTTTAAATGTTTGACAGATTTTCTCAAATGCATTCAGACTGAGTTCAACACTCATATTGCCCTGATCAGAAGTGATCATGGGACAGAGTTTGATTCTCTTCTCATGCAAGAGTTCTGTCAAAGTGAAGGGATCAGGCATACTTTCTCAGCTCCTAGAACTCCTCAACAAAATGGGGTAGCTGAAAGGAAAAATAGAACCCTTATTGAATCTGCAACTACATTATTGACAGATGCTCACCTACCTCTATCCTTTTGGGCTGAGGCAGTGAACACCTCCAATTATGTGCTGAATAGAAGTCTAATACATAAACTGAAGGGCAAGACTCCCTATGAATTACTCAAAGGGAAGAAACCTAAAGTAGACTATTTTAAGGTATTTGGTTGCACTTGTTATATTCATAATAATGATAAGAAATATCTAGCAAAATTCCAAGCAAAAGCTGATGAAGGAGTGTTTCTGGGATATTCCATGATCAGTAAAGCTTATAGGGTTTATAATAAAACTACTCAAAAAATAGAAGAATCTGTCCACATTACCTTTGATGAAGCTAACATGTCGTTCAAGGAGAAGAATACTTCTACCATAGAACATTTGCAGGTGCACTCTCTAGCTGAAGACTTGGACAGATTACAAGTTACATAAAAGGATGACAGTAGTGAAGATGAAGAAGCTGCTCACCATCAGGAAGAAAATCTTCTTGAAGAACCAGTTGTTGTTCCACAAGAGGACACAACAACACAGGTTGGTGAACCATCAACACCCCCTGTTGATCTAGTAACAACAAGAGATCATCCAACTTCTCAAGTAATTGGAGACATCTCAGCTGGTGTGCAAACTAGAAATCAGGTCAACCAGAACCTGATGCACACTTGCTTCCTCTCTCAAATTGAACCTCAAACCATTCAAGATGCAGAACAAGATCCACACTGGATTATTGCAATGCAAGAGGAGTTGCATCAATTTGAAAGAAATAAAGTTTGGGAACTAGTGCGTAAGCCAAAAGATCATCCCATTATTGGAACCAAATGGGTGTTCAGAAATAAGCTGGATGATCAAGGAATCATTGTAAGGAATAAGGCAAGGCTAGTTGCTCAAGGGTACTCTCAGGAAGAAGGGATAGACTATGACCAGACCTTTGCACCTGTTGCAAGATTAGAAGCCATAAGAATCTTTCTGGCTTATGCTGCTCACAAGGTATTCAAAGTCTATCAAATGGATGTCAAGAGTGCTTTTCTCAATTGGGAGATCAAAGAAGAAGTCTATGTCAGACAACCTCCAGGTTTTATCTCTCTAACCCATCCTGATTATGTTTTTAAACTACACAAAGCATTATATGGTCTCAAGCAAGCTCCTAGAGCATGGTATGAGACCCTAGCATGTTTTCTGCTGAAAAATGATTTTGTTAGGGGGAGAGTAGACCAAACTCTTTTTATTAGAACCCATAAGTCCCATACCCTACTAGTACAAATCTATGTAGATGATATTATATTTGGTTCTACTGATTCAAACTTGTGCAAAAAGTTTTCCAAGCTTATGCACTCTAAATTTGAAATGAGTAGCATGGGTGAGCTATCCTTCTTCTTAGGATTGTAAGTCAAACAACATGCTGAAGGCATATTTATTTCTCAAACCAAGTATGCAAAAGAGCTGGTTAAGAAATTTGGTATGTCTGATGCATCATGTATGAAAACACCCATGCCTACCAATGCTGTATTGGATGCTGATGAACATGGGAAACCAGTTGATCAGACAACATATAGAGCAATGATTGGCTCTCTATTGTACCTTACATCCAGTAGGCCTGACATAATGTTTGCTACATGTATATGTGCTAGATTTCAAGTTAGCCCTAGAGAGTCACACTTAACCTTAGTTAAGAGGATTCTTAGGTATGTTAAAAGCTGTCCAAATCTAGGACTCTGGTATCCAAAAGACTCAGCATTTGACTTAACTGGATTCTCAGATGCTAATTATGCTGGATGCAGAATAGACAGGAAAAGCACCAGTGGAACTTGTCAGTTCCTTGGTGATAGACTTGTCTCTTGGTATTGTAAGAAACAAACATCTGTGTCAACCTCAACTGCTGAAGCTGAATATATGGCTGCAGGCAGTTGTTGTTCACAAATATTGTGGATACAAAACCAACTCCTAGACTATGGTTACAACTTAGAGAAGTCAAAAATATTTTGTGACAACACCTTTGCTATTTCCATTGCACAAAATCCAGTCCTCCATAGTAGGACAAAACACATAGAAATTAGACATCATTTTCTAAGGGATAATGTTGAGAAAAGTAAAATTGAACTTCAATATATCTCAACTGATTTGCAAAGGGGAGATATTTTCACCAAGCCTTTCGATGAAAAGAAACACAACTTCTTCCTCAATCAGTTAGGCATGTTAGATGGAGGAAGCCTAAAATAAATTACAAGATTTTGAAAAGCTAAAAACAGACCAAGACTAGGCTAAAAACTTATCTCTTTTTGTGTCTGTAGTATAGGTTTTGTCTCTGAACTGCGCTCGACGTTTCCCCAGAAATCGTCGAACGGAGATCGACGATTTCCCAGAAATCATCGACCGAAGATCGACGTTTCTTGAAACGTCGATCTGAGTTCAGCACCGCCGTTAGCTCCAGGCTTCCATTCTGTCTGTTCAGAGGTCGTCGAGCGGAGCTCGACGCTCGACAATATCGTCAAACGGAGTTCGACGCTATTGGCGTCTCTTCAGATTCCTTTAGTAGCCCAAATCGTCGAGCTGAGTTCGAAGTTTCATCGAACTGAGCTCAACGATTTTCTGTTTCGCCGTCAAACCCTAATATAAAATTATTTCATCGGCCTTCGTTCGCCTTTTACGCTTTCATACCCTCTGCAACTTTCTCTCTTTCCCTCCAAATCTCCTACACTTGGTCGTGTTTGTTTCATTGTTGCAGGTACAGATGGCTGGGTCAAGCGCCGCTATTTCAAAGATGAAATTCGATACAGGTTTTGATATTGATATGAGTTCGTTCGATGGAAGTGATCAGCGATTCAAGGACATTCTCAACCTCTTCCAAGAACAGCAGTTATCTCATATCATGACCACCCGAATGAAGATTGCTTCAGAAGAGATAAAAGAATGGTGTTTTACCGCGACAGATGAGAATGAGAATTCTGTCATCGGCTCCATAAAAGGGACTCAGGTACCATTGTCCCCGGCCCTTCTGACTGAAGTTTTCCTCCTTAGTTCTGGAGATGACTCCATTGATTTATCTGGAGAAGAGTATGCCTCTATGCTTTATAGAATGGGTCACACTGCTGTGAACCCTAACAAACTGTTTAAAAATAATCTGTCTATCGAATACCAATTTCTGGCCGATGTGGTTGGCAAAGTGCTTCTGGCAAAGCACTCAGCCCATGACACTATATCAAGGTATCAATTCTGCTTAATGGGAGCACTGGTTGATAAGAAGCATTTAGACTGGGGATCAATCTTTTTCAGCTTAATCAAGAAGAAACTGAACAAAAACAATGTAAGCTTTGGGAGAATATTAGGGGTTTACCTGCACTCCAGGTGCCCTGAGCTACTGACCTCTAGTGGGATGTTCATCAATGCATCCAAGAGGCTTACCTGTGCCCTATTCAGCAAATGGGACAGGCAAATCATCAACCCAATCAGGGCTGCTGCAGCACCACTTGCTTCAGGCACCAGGACTACACAAGTCACTCCTCCTCAGGTATCTGCCCTAGCAGAAGAATTGACTGCCTCTTCCTCTCCTCCTCTAGCTGTTTCTATCCCAGTCACCACCTCAACCTCTCCTCAAATCTTAGCTTCTTCCTCCATTACCATTTCCTCACCAATGTCACCTCCTCCAGCCACAACCTCAGAAGAATTCCATCCTCTATTCTCTTATCCAACTTTCACCTCTCCATCATTCTCTCTTATAGATGACTCCTTTATGGATGATTCTCCTCCCTCTCCTTCTGAGCTTCCCTCAACATCCTCCTATCAACAACTTCTTCACGAAATCCTCTCTCAACCATCCTTAACCCCATCATATGACTCTTCCATCTCATCCATCTCCACCTCAATAACTTCTATCTCCACTATTCCTCCTTCAGAGCCATCCATCCCAACACTTTCCACCATCACATCCTCCATCCCATTAGTCCCAGTCACCCTCATTCCAGTACCTTCACCTCCTACCTCTGTTCAAGCCCATCTTGAACAAGTAGATATTTCAAACCTGGCAGACAAGCTTTATGTGTTGCTAGCCCCCAGGCTAACCTCACTGCTGGAGACCTCCTTGGCTCCACTCCTGAAACATGTTCAGGAGTTGTCTACCAAGTTGTCTTCCATCATCTCTTACCAGGCAACACCTTCATCTGGGTGCCTTGATTCAATTGTCTCTGAACCAAGGCAGGGGGAGATGCCTCATGAAGCAGTGGGTGTGCCTGAGACTGCTGAAGGTTCCAGTTCTTCTCCTATTTTTGCAGTGGACCTTCAGAGTCTGCTCTCTACTTTTGATACTGTATATTTCATCTCTCTGCCAGTTCAACAATCTGAAGACCTCACTAAGGCCATTGTGCCTATCAATTACTGTGATCCCAGGTTGATTGAAATATATGTAAATTCCTTCAAAGCTGTGGATGCTGATATTTTAAGTGCTGCTGCTGCTGTTACAACAAGTTTGCCTTCAGAAGATACTGAAATGGTCTCTGTGATTGAAGATACTGCTGCTGCTAAAGAACTTACTACCTACCTAGAAGAATCTGAATCTATTTCTGCTTCAATTGTTTCCTCCTGCTGTCTCTGCTCCTGTTATTGATGCTACTACTGCTCCAGCCCTTACCCCTGATCAAATCAAGCAACAAGAAAAGTATATAAAAAGCATTGATGACTTGTATGATAGACCACAAAGTTCAGAGAGTGATCAGTTTCAAACTAAATCTGATGATTCTTCTAATACTATTGCCAAGAAAAGGAAGGCCAGAAGCAAGGCTATGATGAAGGTTCCCCCAGCTCAAGCTAAAGATTCAAATGACATTCCATACTATATATTGCATGATTGTCAAATTACTGAACATTGGATGCAATTTTCTAAAAATCAACTAAAGGCTTTGAGAAAGAAAAGAAAGTTTGAAAAGTATGAGAAAGGTTCATCTCATTTTCAGCCTCCTCCTCCTCCTCCTCCTGATTCAGGGACAGGTGGAGGCTCAGCTTCTCAAGCCCCAGCTTCCAAACAAAGTTCCTCCCAGTCTTATCAGAGATACCAGCCTCGGGGGCAATACCAAAGGGGTTATCAGTCAAGAAGAGGACAGTATAGAGGAAGCCCAAGAGAGCATAGATTTCAATCTAGGGAAGGACAAAGGTTCACAGACTCTTCTCAAGGTCCTTTCCCTTACAAGCTCAGAGAAAAAGTTGAGACCAGAACTCCTACTTCTTCAGAAACTATTAACAGATATGAGCCTGCAGTGCCATTTGAAGACCCAGAGAACAATCCATTGTCATGGACTGCAAGGATGAAAGAATTGGCTGCACTAGATCAATTAAAGAAAAGAGAGCAAGGAAAAGATACCTCCAATATTACCACTCTGTCAGAACAAAGAAAAGTTGAATTGGAAAGGTATTCTTCAAGCAAATTCTTTGACCCAGTAGAATACCTGAAGCTGCATCCTGAGGCTTTGGTTCCAAGAGCTAGATCTCAAACCTCCTTAGGAGCAGAAGATGACAGAAGGTCAAAGAAGGAAGCCCTTAATCCTAACAGAGAAATTATATTCAAGAAAGGAAATGAGAAGAAGTAACATGTGTAAGCAGACAGTATAATCTTTCTACACTTTTGCTGAAATTCCTCTTGATTGATGCTATGATTTCTTGCTCTGTTATTTTGTTTGTTGCTCTTCTATATGTTGTTGTAATTTTTATTTCTGGAATATGTAAATAGTAATCCTAACCCAAATAGGGGGAGATTGTTGGAACACCCTATTACTAATTTGGGTAAGTATCACTATGTTTTTCTTAGGAAACCAGGTTGACCTAGATGTATAGTTGAAAAGGTCAACATTAGAATATGTCTAGGGCTTAGAACTTAGGTTTGAAGCTGCCCCCAGGACCATTCCAAGATTTCAGAGATAGAGCCAAGTCTAAGACCTTTTTCGTCGAGCTTTGTTCGACGAAACGTCGAACTCCGTTCGACGCTCTCTGAGCTCAACTAAGTTAAGACGTCGAGCTCTGTTCGACGATATTCTAGCTCAGGTCGACGATCCTTCTTCACTTATTCTCTAGGTCGCTGAGCTCAGTTCGACGATCTTCGAGCTCAGTTCGACGTTTTCTGTCTGATGATCATTTCCAGTCTCTGAGCTCAGTTCGACGATCGTAGAGCTCAGATCGACGCTTTTCCTCAATTCGACGATCTTAAGGATTAAAATTTAGTCAGACTTTGGAATGTATTTCAAATTATCTCAGCATTTATGTCAAGAGATCTGCCAGCCGTTTTCATTTATTCTGGAGCAAGTTTCAAGGAATTATTCAGAGAATGTTTTACTGGACTTTCCTCTAGAAGACAAAATCTGTTATGGAAGGCATTTAATGTCTGGTTAACGGCTATCTTGGATATAGAATCTTCAGAGAATTAAGATATTCTTCTTCACCTCTTTTCCAAAACAACAAGACAGATACACAGACAGATACAGAGAAGAAAGAAAAGAAACAAGTGATTCACAGATTTCTCTGATCAACACAAGAAAACTCAAGTGATCCATCCTGAAGAATTAGCTGAATAATTTTGTGTACTCAAAAAGTGATCACAGCTTCATCCCAAGGACTCCAGACATCTCATCTTTCAGCCTCTGCTGAAACTATCTTATGCTGGAGATCTGAAGTTTCTAAAGACCTATCACCCTGAAGCAAAGCTTCCTCTCCTGAACTAGTCAACATCTCAGGGGGAGCTTTGACAATACAAATCCACTAGTGCTTCTCTCTTTGATTGAGACAGAGAAGACAACTTCACCCTTTTTCTTTTCCTTTTCTTTTCCTCTGTAAAAGGGTTTTCAAAACTCCCTTCAAAAGTCTTTATTCTGGTTCTGAGAACCTTGTCAAAACTCAGTGGTGGCAAGACACCTGATCAAAAAATCTAGTTTTGTTTTTGAGCACCTTATCAAAAGCTCATTGGTTCCCAGGACACCTGATCAACTCATCCTGCAGTGGATTCCTACCAAGGGTGGTAGAAGAGTGGATGTACCTAGGTTTTTGGGGAACCACTATAGCTCCTTATGTTTTCTGGTTTGCTTGTGTGTTCTCTTTGCTGTGTGTCGTGCTCTTCCTTTTTACTGTCTTTTTAATTCTATAGCTAGGCACCCTACACATATATATAAATCAAATCTTAAAAGCTTTGCTAAGTTTAAAATTGTGAATTTACTTTAATTAAACTCTATTCACCCCCCTCTAGAGTTGAGATAGATCTTACCCTCACTTTCAGATGTGAATTGCGCAAACAGCATCGAGACCACGACACGCGAGACAGAGTTGCTGGTCAACCTCGTTTATAATGGCCTGAGGGTCGGTCTCTTCTATCTCGATTCCAGCATCAACCTCGGAGGAGATACATGCATATTCAATCTCTAGCCAATCAATATTCCTGTTGATAGCCTTCTTGTCTAGTTCCATCTCACGGATGATGCGTATGTGCTTTCATAACATCTCGACCATCATGTGCTTCATCTCCAACGGATCCATGGCATCGCCCAGATAATCTTCTATTTCATCTGGGTGAGAGGAGGAGAGATGGCGGGCTGCCCAGAGAAGTCCTCTACTGGCGAGTCGATCTGAGTGACTACACAGAAAGAAGCTCAAGGTCAGGATGAGGGGTGTTCTCGCGAGAAGGCTTAGAAGCGGCGAGCGACATAGAGAAGTGAGAGGGAAGGTATAATTCAATTACCTGGGTTGCGAGAGGTCCCAGTGAGATGGGAAGGGTCATTACTTTTTCGTATTTTGAGGGGTGGATTACTGAGGTGAGTCAGAGACTTGGTGAAGGATGACGGTAATATCAAGCGGGTTTATCGGTTGAGGATGATGGACAAGATGCCCCTGAAGAAGCATGAAGTAAGTAGGCGGGAAGATGGAAAATGGGAAAAGAAGGGCAAGAGAAAAAATTTACCTCTCTCTCCTCAAGATACGCGCGAGGAGGGGTACAAATTTCCAAGGATGTAGGAGTGGGATACTCGACCAAGAATGGGAAGCCAGTGGTTTTAACCTTCTTCAGGCGAGACGACGACGGTAAGGAAGCAGGGGTGCGAGCCAAAATGGGGGCCAGAGCAACCACATTGGCCTTGTTTTATTTACACACCATCACGAGATGTTTGTGAAAACTCTGGCTATGAGACATGGCGGAGATGGAGTTGATGAAGGGAGAAGTGAGAGAGGGGGGTACTCTCCATGCGGGGGGTAAGTGTCACATATTTATAGGCCCCAGAGGAGGGCCCCATAAAAGATTCTCTCATAAATGATCTTTAATACCGCGAGCCTCGATTGGACTTTCTTTCTGAGCTTGAGACAACATCGGAAAGAGCGGGGATTGTGTACAACCTCGGGCACGCGGGAAGGGACTATAGGAAAAATACTAAGGGCGAGAAGTTTGCATAGGCGGAAGGTGCCCGCGGCCCGTGCTGATCCCTTATTAGCGAGACGAGTCTTTGTGAAATGGGATACTCACGAGGCGAGAGGGGAACATGGGATAGGTGAGAGGGCCCTCACGCCGAAGTCTGGCCTCTAGTGGCGAGACGAGGTACCTGGCAAGGCAAGAGAGGAGCAGCAGAGCAGGAGAGAGGGAGCGATGGAGAAGGAGAGACGAGTTACTCGCGAGACAAGATGAGGAGAAACTCTCGCCCGCGGGATGTCGTTTTCGCCGAAGTGCCAATCGACGATCGCCGAGCGCCGTTCGACGATCGATGAGCGCCGTTCGACGATCGTCGAGCGCAGGTCGACGATGGGTCCAGCGCCGGTTCAACGATTGGTCAAGTGTTGGTCCATTTAAAAGGAGGTTTTTACCTTTTTATCCCCAGGTAGGGGTTTTATTCTTTGGCCCCAGGTAATTCTACCCTTTTTCCCTTTGTGGTCTGTATATAACCCTTCAGAACAGTGGAGTTTGGCTGTTGGCAGACCCAACCTAGGGTATTTTGGTAATTTCAGGTCAGTTCAGTTTGTTTATTGGCAGGACAAACTCAGAGGCGTATAAATAGACCAATAAGGTGACTTGAAGTGGTTGTTGACCCCTTTCATTTTTTTCCTCCAAGGCACCTAGCTCAGCATTGGCTAGGGAGGGGAAGGATTTCTAGTTCTTCCGGGTAAGAGGTGGGACCTCCAAGCTGAAGCCCACAGTCTGTTTCTAGTTCCCAAGACTCATGCCAAGGAAGGAATTCAGGAAGAGTAGGTGTGAGCTGCAACTCTAGATCCGAACTCTAGGTGAAGTCGGGTTTCTGGCTTCAACAGCCTTCCTCAATATATATCTAAAATAGGAAGTATATGTAGAATAATGATGGAGATGACGGCCCCCCAACATGATGAAGAAAGCGACAACATGCTTACGGAAGATTTTTCTCCATCTCCAGTCAAAGACTTGTGGCACCGTGGTGATCTTGCGGGGGCGACGCTACAATCTCCGCCCTCAGCGCTTGACGGCTTAATAATATTTAGTATAATTTATTTTTCTATTTTTGAGCATTTTAATTTCATTATGTTATATTTAAACATTGGAGTGTTTTATTTTTATTTTGGGCTGCATGTAGCCTAACTTGGTTGTAAGCCTATATAAGGCCTTGTATTGTTTATTTCTCATTAAGTTGAATGAAAGAAAATTAAAACCCTAATTCCTCCTCTTGAGAAAATTCCCTCCTCCTTCTCTCTTCAAAAAATCGGCCATAGCCCTCTCACCCCTATCCAAGCCGCCAGCCCTATTCCCCTCCACTCCCTCAAGTGCTCGGCCAACTCCTCTCCCAAAACCACCGTCCCTATTTCCTCCTCTCCTTCAAAGTGCTCGACCACCCCTCTCCTTGCCGCCACCTTTTCTCTCTCACCACCATACAAAATTCTCGGCCACCCTAGTCTAAACCTAACCACCCTCCACTAAACCAAAACCCGACCAACCTTCAAGCATCCTTGGGTAGATCTCGGCCAAGGCTTGAAGCGACGACGACATACGAGTTTCATCTCAATCCGGCATGACTCCGGCGGACCCATTGAAGAGCGATCCCAGTTAGAGAATCAGAATCATCCATTCTGATTGGGTAACAAAAACTTCTACCATCATGTGTTTCTTTTCCTAGATTTTCTTATGGTGGAAAACTTTAGCGTTGGATCTTGATAGCTTTAAATAATCGTGGTTTTCTCTGATCGATTTTTGTGTTTATGTTGATTGATTTATTTTTCGAGAGGATTGGCGAACCTTGTTTACTTTTTGTTGGGTGAGATCTACCGTTTCCGAATCATAATTTTTGGTAGATCTCTTTTGGTACAACCGTCGCTCTATCAGGTCGGGTGGGTCCTTTTAGCCGGAAAGAATATTGTCCTATAGCCTTTTATTCGATCCTAATCGGTTTGGCTACTCCTATGTTATCATCTAATTGAAATAATTGCTTGCGTGTGCGCTGCGTTGAAAAATTGTGTGAGTGTAGAATTCGAACGTTGAGAGACAATCATGCTTAATTTGTAGATTTTACGGTGCCAACGTGTGAGCCTACATCAATTTGGTATCAGAGGGAGGTTCACGTCAATTTCCTAATTGACACCCTCCCCCTCTTGCTTGGTACGTCAACACGCACTTTTCATGCATGTCGTATTGCCAAAATTACAAAAAAAATTTCCTGGTCTGCCAATAGAGACCTAAAATTTTTATTTTTCTGCAAAAAAATCAAAAACAACTTTTTTAATAGTCTCTTATTTATTTTCAGTAAGAAAATCAATTTTTTTTCTACCCTAGATATTAAGCGGGAACAATTCCTTCTATTGTTCTTTTCTTAGGATAGAACCACTGTTTCTTTGCATGCGCACTAGATTAGGTACAAAGTATTCTCCGTCTTCTTCCAATATGGCGGGCGAACGAGATGAGGGTCACGGTTTCATAGCGCTTGAGGTACTCTGCCAGGATTTCACTGAACAAATGACGACTATTAGGGAGACGCTTCACGAACAGAGATTAAATCTCGTGGCTCCCCGTAATCAACCCGCCAACCAACGTGCGGAAGGAAATAATAACCATAACATTAACAATAATAATGAACAAGTTATGCGAGCACCGTACGAGTTTGATATTTCTAGGGCCTTCCGGGTCAAACCCCCATCATACGATGGATTGGGAGAACCCCAAGTTTTTTAGACTGGGTTATGGAGATAGAGTGCTACTTTGAGTGGTACAATCTGACTAATGCGGATAAGGTATGAGTGGCGAGAATGAAGTTGTTAAGTAGAGCTAAGATATTCTGGTTGAATGAGGAATGACGTCTGAGAGGCGATAATGGTGTATTACTCATTGGTTGGGCAGACATGAAGGACTCGCTAACAAATCAGTATGTCCCTACGTACCATCGAAAGCATATGTTTGATGATTTGGCTACCCTTAAACAAGGGAATAGGTTGGTCTCTGAGTATATGAGTCTTCTTAAGGATATGATGATTAGGTGTGGTGTGAAGGAAATGCCAGAGATCACCCTCTCTAGGTTTCGTAAGGGGTTAAACCTCGACATCTAGAGAAAGTATTGCGTTATGGTCATACCGACCTAAACTTCACTTTTAATGCTGCATTAGATATTGAGAAGCACAACGTTCATAAAAATAAGACTCACTCATTTCAGAGAGGAAAGTCCATCATAGGACCACCTCCTACCTCCACCTATAAGGATAAGGGTAAGTTCTTGTCCACTGACTCGAACTCTGTAGTCGTGACTGCTAGAAATATTAGAAACCCAACGGGTGAGAGAGTTCCTGTAGGAAGGGTCAGGAAAATGAAGGCTACATATTTTGCTTGCGGGGTTCAGGGTCATTACGCTAGTGAGTGTCCTACCAAGCCCAAGCCCTTTGACATTTTAGATTCAACATATGAGCTCGACAATCTTATATATGAGGCAGGAGAAGATAGCGAGTCAGAAGGAGTACCGAGTGATATAGAGGATGATTCTCATATGATGGTCATGTGGTGTAGTCTGGCTACTCCACGAGCTTTAGATGACTGAAATAGGACGAATATATTTTCGTTAAATTTTAAAAGTGGAGATAAGTGGTGTAAGTTGATCATAGACAATGGTAGCTGTATGAACGTAATTTCTAAAAATGCGGTGACCCGAATGTCATTAGCTACTGAGCCACACCCTCACCCTTATAAGGTGGCATGGGTAAATAAGACATCCCTCCCGATGTTGAAGCATTGTTTGGTACCCCTTACCATCAAGGCTTATTTTGAAAAGGTGTGGTGTGACGTCATCACCATGGATGCTTGTCATGTCTTACTTGGACGCCCATGGCTTTATGACCATGATGTTACTCATCTAGGGCGAGCAAATACCTATGAGTTTAAATTTAATGGCAAGACCATTATTTTTAAACCCACTCCGCCTAAAGATCCATCAGTTTCTTCCAAAGAAACTACTGTACCTGCAGATAAGAAAATGTAAGCTTGATAGGTAAGGAGTTTGAGCGCGAGTCTTTTATAGATGGTGTCATATATGTGCTAGTTTGTTTGCAAATCAAGGAAGATAGCTCCACTTTCGAGAACTTACCGCTAACATTGAAGAACCTATTATAGGAATTTAAGGATGTCTACCCAGATGATTTACCGCCTGAGTTACCCCCCATGAGTGAAATTCAACACGAGATTGATTTTGTTCCGGGTTCCTCGTTGCCTAACCTTCACAATTATTGACTTAACCCCTCCACACACATAGAACTGCAAAAATTAATTTCGGATTTGCTAAGTAAGGGGTTTATTCGTCATAGTAAGAGTCCTTGTGCCGTACCTGCATTATTGGTCCCTAAGAAAGATGGTTCTTGGAGGATGTGTGTAAATTATAGGTCCGTCAATAAAATAACTGTTAAATATAGGTTTCCCATCCCTCAATTGGACGACTTATTGAACATGTTAGCCGTGGCCACAATTTTTTCCAAGTTAGATCTTTAGAGTGGCTACCATCAAATCAGGATTAGGGAGGGAGATGAGTGGAAAACAACCTTTAAATCAAAGGATGGACTTTATGAGTGGTTTATGCTTGGGGAAGGGCTCACTAATGGCCCAAGTACATTTTCAAGATTAATGACTTTAGTGTTTAAACCTTAATTAGGAAAATTCGTAGTCATATATTTTGATGATATCTTAGTCTTTAGCGCCTCACCGAATGATCATGAGTCTCACTTGAGGACAGTACTTACCACATTACGTACGAAAAAATTATTTGTTAATCTTAAGAAATGTACGTTCCATGTTCCATCTGTGGAATTCCTAGGTTATATTATAAGTTAGGAGGGCATCCATGTTGACCCTAAGAAGGTCCAAGCCATCAGGGATTTGCCGAAACCAACCAACATATGGGATGTTCGGAGCTTTCATGGATTAACTACTTTTTACCTCCGATTTATCAAGGATTTTAGTAGTATCATGGCTTCAATCACGGAATGCATGAAGAAGGGAGATTTTACGTGGACTAAATCGGTTGTTAAAGCATTTGAAATAATTAAATCCTTAATTTTGGAAGCTCCTCTTTTACAATTACCAGATTTTAATAAAGTTTTTGAATTGTCCTATGACCCATCTGGAGTCGGTATTGGTGGTGTCTTGAGTCAAGAGGGACATCCTGTTGGATACTTTAGTGAGAAACTCTCAGGTCCAAAACTAAATTATTCTAATTATGACAGAGTTTTATGCGGTTATTCGGTGTTTACAACAATGGCATCATTATTTGATCTCTAAGGAATTTGTTATTTTATCCGACCACGAGGCGTTGAGGTTTATTAATTCCCAAAATAAAGTTAGCCCAAAGCATGCTAAGTGGGTCTCCTATCTTCAGGAGTATACCTTCATAATTAAACATCTAAAGGGAACTTTAAATCGTGTAACAGATGCTCTTAGTCGTGTCTCCTAATTGTTATCTACGCTAGAGGTAAAAGTGATTGGTTTCGATAGGATAAAGGATGAGTACGTTAATTTCCCGGATTTTAAGGACATATATTATTCCACTCAAAACAACTCTCCCACTACCATTTCAGCATATTATATCCGGGACGGTTATTTATTTAAACATTCGAAGCTTTGTATTCCTCATTCTTCCCTTCGACATTTTATCATATGTGAGTTACATAGTGGTAGTCTAGGTGGACATTTCGGGCGTGATAAGACCATTACATTAGTATAAGATAAGTTCCACTGGCCAGGCCTTAAATCTACGGTTAATAAAATTGTGAGAAGTTGTCGCGCGTGTCAATTAGCAAAAGGTAGTAAAAAAAATGTGGGACTCTATACCCCTCTTCCGATTCCTTCCATTACCTGGGAAGATGTTAGTATGGACTTTATCCTAGGCCTACTAGTCATATTTAGACGTCATGATTCTATTCTAGTGGTAGTAGATTGATTTTCTAAAATGGCCTATTTTATTACGTGCAGTAAGACCGATGATGCGTCAAATGTAGTGAAATTATTTTTAAGGAAGTTGTTGGGCATATAGGCGTTCCAAAAGCGATAGTGACCGATAGAGACCTGAAATTTACTAGTTATTTTTGGAAGACCCTGCGGAGAATTATGGGCACCAAACTATTGTTTACTTTGGCCTACCATCCCCAGATAGATGGGCAAACAGAAGTGGTAAACAGGAGTTTGGGGAGCATACTTCATTGTCTTGTGGGTGACCACAAGGGTACGTGGGACCTCATCCTTCACCATGCTCAGTTAGCGTACAACAACTCGAAAAATAGATCCACGGGTTTATCACCAAATGAGATCGTGTACAGATATAAAACACCAGTGCCTCTTGATTTGATTCCGTTACCGCCATCTTATAAGTCAAGTCAATTTGCATAGGATTTTGCCTCTCATATTCATAATTTGCTTAAACACATAAATGAAGCGCTAACCACACAATATGCATCTTATCAAGTTCATGCTAACATACATAAAAGAGAGTCTCACTTTAAGGTTGGCGATTTAGTCATGGTGCGTCTCGTCCCTGAACGGATGCCTTCGGGCACTATAAAAAAGTTGGCAAATCGGCAAGATGGACCTTTTCGGATTTTAAAGAAATTAGGAGAAAACGCATATCTTTTGGAGTTACCCACTGATTGGGGCATTTCCCCTATTTTTAATGTTTCTGATTTAACGCCATATGTTTCTCCACCACTTGAATTATCTAACTATCCATTTAGCTCCACTGCATTTTCTAATGGGTTGGGGGTGAGCTTGTGTCTGGATCGCTCTCTCCATCGGTCTTCAATGAAGGTACATTGGTTGTTGATGAAGAATTTTTCCTCTTTTATTGACTAATGCTTTTCCCAGGTTTCCTAGGACCAACTTTTTGCAAGACAAGATCATCAAGGATAAAGTATTTTTCTCTCCAAGTGGT
This sequence comes from Platanthera zijinensis, assembly GCA_039513925.1. Classification (NCBI taxonomy): domain Eukaryota; kingdom Viridiplantae; phylum Streptophyta; class Magnoliopsida; order Asparagales; family Orchidaceae; genus Platanthera; species Platanthera zijinensis. The sequence continues at coordinate 16,822,682 of CM077098.1, forward strand.
GATGTTCGCCGCTACTTGATTTGATGGCATGATCGTCCGGCCTCTGATGACTCTTGGCTTCAAGAATCGGAGGTGGCTCTCTTGGATGATGTTATTCTGCGCCGGTACCTTCAAGACAACTCATTGGTGATGAGTACTTTCGAGCGGGGAGGATTGATGGAGACGACGGCCCCCAACATGATGAAGAAGGCAACAACATGCTTACAGAAGATTTTTCTCCATCTCCAGTCAAAGACTTGCGACGCCATTGTGATCTTGTGGGGCGACGCTACAATCTCCGCCCTCGACGCAAGACGACTTAATAATATTTAGTTGAATTGATTTTGTTATTTTTGAGTATTTTCATTTCATTATGTTATATTTAAACATTGGAGTGTTTTATTTTTATTTTGGGCTGCATATAGCCTGACTTGGTTATAAGCCTATGTAAAGCCTTGTATTGTTATTTTCTCATTAAGTTGAATAAAAGCAAATTAAAACCCTAATTTCTCCTCTTGAGAAAATTCACTCCTCCTTCTTTCTTCAAAAATTTGGCCATAGCCCTCTTTTCCCTCTCCAAGCCGCCAAACCTATTCCACTCCTCTCCCTCAAGTGCTACGCCAACTCCTCTCCCAAAACCGCCGGCCTTATTTCCTCTTCTCCTTCAAAGTGCTCGACCACCCCTCTCCTTGCCGCCACCTTTTCTCTCTCCCCACCATACAAAATTCTCGGCCACCCTAGTCTAAACCTGACCACCCTCCACTAAACCAAAACCCGACCAACCTTCAAGCATCCTTGGGTGGATCTCGGCCAAGGTGTGAAGCAATGACAGAGGACGAGTTTCATATCCATCCGACGTGACTCCGACGGATCCGTTGAAGAGCGATCAAAGTTAGAGAATCGGAATCATCCATTCCAATTGGGTAATGAAAACTTCTACCTTCGTGTGTTTCTTTTCCTAGATTTTCTTGTGGTGGAAAACTTTAACATTGGATCTTGATAGCTTTAAATAATCGTGGTTTTCTCCAATTGATTTTTGTGTTTATCTTGATTGATTTATTTTTCGAGAGGATTTGCGAACCTCATTTACTTTTTGCTGGGATAGATCTACCGTTTCCGAATCGTAATTTTTGGTAGATCTCTTTTGGTACAACCGTCACTCGATTGGACAGGGTGGGTCATTTTAGCCCGAAAGAATATTGGCCTATAGCCTTTTATTCGATCCTAATTAGTTTGGCTACCCGTACGTTAACATCTAATTGAAATAATTGCTTGCGTGTGCGCTGCTTTGAAAAATTATGCAAACGTAGAATTTGAACGTTGAGAGACAATCATGCTTAATTCGTAGATTTTACGGTGTCAACGTGTGAGCCTGCATCAAATAACCTCCATGTTTTGTAAATTCATGTCATCCAACTCATGTCTATTATTTGAGAAAGGCTTTATATGGTCTTATGCAGCCACCTAGATCCTGGTATGAGACCTTGTCTAATTTCCTCATTTAAAATAAATTTTCAAGGTTAAAGATAGACAATACATTATTCCTTTGGAAAATTAAAGGCATGATTTTGCTAGTGCAATCTATGTTGATGTCATCGTCTTTGGATCTACAAATAATAATCTTTGCAAAAAGTTTGCAAAACTTATACAAGAGAAGTTTGAAATGAGTAGCATGAGAGAGATGATATACTACTTAGGGCTCCAAGTGAAGCAATCTGAAGATGAAATTTTCATCTCACAAACCATGTTCACAAAATAGCTTATAATGAAATTTGGAATGGAGAATGCAACCTCTATAAGGACTCTAATGGGCCCCCACATATCTTTAGACAAGGATGAAAAGGGGAAACCCTTTAATGAAACCATATATAAATATATGATTGGGTCCCTGCTATACCTTACTGCTAGTAGACCAGACATCATGTTCTCCACATGTGTTTGTGCTAAGTACCAAGTGAATCCTAAGGAATCTCACTATACCTATGTCAAGAGGATTCTAAGATACCTTAAGGGTACACCTAATCTTGGCTTATAGTACCATATGTGTAATGATTTTGAGCTAACAAGTTTTTTAGATACACACTTTGCATGATGTAAGGAAGACAGGAGAGCACTTCAGGAATATATTAGTTCCTTGGAATAAGGCTTATTTCCTTGGGCAGTAAGAAGTAGACAAGTGTGGCCATATCCACAATAGAGTCAGAGTATATTTCTGTTGGAAGCTGCTGTACTTAAATGCTTTGGATACAACTCCAACTTTAATACTATTACATCCAGCTAAGTAGAACACCTCTATTCTGTAACTCATCTAGTGCAATCTCAATTGCTAAAAATCCCGTGTCTCACAATAAGACCAAGCATATTGAGATAATGTATCACTTTATTAGGGAGCGCGTAGAAAAAGAAGATATCGTCCTTGAGTAAGTTCCAACTGACAAGCAAGTGGCAAACATCTTCACTAAACCTCTAGATGAAGAGAAATTCAATTATTTTAAAATTGAACTAGTCATGCTAAATCTTGAATAATTTAATGCCTAGCCTTTATACTAGATGAGGTTTTCAGTCTTTAAGATAATTTCTCTCATTTGGTCTGCAAATAGAATTATTTGATTCTCTTTATTACTATTCTGCGGTTTTCCAATAGTATCTAGGGTACTAACCAAGATACAAGCAAAAAGCTAATCAAAAAGGGAGAAAATGGAATTTGTGGGAAATCAACACAAAATATCAACGCAGAAATACTTAGCAGAAAATCTGTATCTTGAGGCGTTGAGTGAACCTTCAACACTCAACACATTTGACTTGTACAACCTAACTGATAAGGCATTGAGTGAGCCTTCATCACTCAATGATTTTTGACTTAGTAGAATTTTCCTATATGAAGGCATTGAGTGAAGATTCTACACTCAATGCTTCTGGCCTTTGCTGATTTTTTGATGAGGCGTTGAGTGATCCGTCTTCACTCAACGCTTCTATACTTAACCGGAATTCCTTTTGTATAGGCGTTAAGTGAACTACCTTCACTCAATGCTTTTGTTCTTAGATAGATTTCAAATTAGCAACATTGAGGCTTTGACTGCTGGATCTCCTGTCAATGCTTTTTGTCTCCTGGTATTGAGTGAAGTGAGTTCACTCAACGCTTCTGGACTTAGTCTATTTTTTTCTTATCTAGCATCCTATTTTTATTCCAACTATCATTGAGACCCAGACAACTTGTCTAATCAATATAATAGTATATCTGCATAGGCGCTGAGTGAGGCCATGTGACTCAATGTAGAAATACTTCATAGAAAATATGTATCTTGAGGCATTGAGTGAACCTTCAACACTCAACGCATTTGACTTGTATAACCTAATTATTAAGGCATTGAGTGAGCCTTCATCACAAAACATTTTTTGACTTAGTAGAATTTTCCTATATAAAGGCATTGAGTGAAGCTTCTACACTCAATGCTTCTAGCCTTTGCTGACTTCTTGATGATGCGTTGAGTGATCTGTCTTCACTCAATGCTTCTATACTTAACCAGAATTCCTTTTGTGTAGGCATTGAGTGAACTTCCTTCACTCAACGCTTCTATTATTAGATAGATTTCAAATCAGCAACACTGAGGCTTTGACTGCTGGATCTCTTGTCAATGCTTTTTGTCTCCTAGCATTGAGTGAAGTGAGTTCACTCAACGCTTCTGGACTTAGTCTGTTTTCTGCTTATCTAGCATCCTGTCTTGAGTCCAACTATCATTGAGACCCTGACAACCTATCTAATCAATGTAATAGTATACAACCTACATACAATGAACTTTGAACATATATCAGATACAATTATATGTATACCTTTGACTTGTGGGCCTTCTTTAAATCTTGGACATTATGATCAATGGACCAAATAGTGGTTCAATCAACAGAAGATATTCATGGGGAGTCTTGTCTGGATGACTTGGCCCAAGGAAAAATTGCTGAGGAAGATGTTGAAAAGGTTATCTGCAAAGTGTTGGCTTTCACAGCAGTAGTGCCTCCTATTGAAGAAAACTCCACAGAATTCACTCCCATAGGTAATGAGCTAATTTTATGGAAAGGAAAAGTGTGCTTGAGGACCAAGAAACTAATATAGTAATCTCAAAGAAGTGAACTCCTAACTATCTATATGAGGACTATGAGGGTCCTGTAGAGACCTCTTAGAGAGCTTTTGAGGCTGAGCCCCAAGCTCCAACTCACCAACTTGCTGAAGAGCCCTGCTCTTTCCTGGTATATATGCAAAAATGATGGATACTCAGAGAAGGAGTATTGAATTATTGTGGAAAAGACAGTCCAAGTACCGAGGACATAAATGCATAAGAGAATATTAGAAGTGGAAAAGGAATTCATCACTTGAATACTTAAACATTCCAATTTTTCATGAAGGCAACAAATACAGTGGCATATACTTCAAGATAAAATGACATGACAAATCAAAGTATTCAAGCTATTATAGACAACCAGGATGGCACTAGAGAGAACTTATATCAGACATTTTAAGTAACCCATGCAAGAATGGCTGACAATTGGATGGCCATCATGGAAAGGATGGACTCATGCAACCAGCTACTAAATGGACACCTTCTGCAAACTAAGAACACTATAGTAGCTGGTGTCAATATATTGTAAGAAAGGATTAGTGAATCCCAAGAGGACATCTACAAAGAAATAATTGAAGAACTCAGAAAGGGGGAGAAGGACATTACCCACTATTCTGCCAAACATGCCATTTGGATTATAAATTCAGTCAAAGAAGTATTGAGATTAGGACCTTTAAACTACTCTCCTCAGCCTATCATTCCTGTGGCTGACCCAACTGCAGATAATGATTACCTCCCTTCTGAGGATTATGAAGTAGCTTGGGGGAGAATATGATATTACTCCTCCAATAGCAGAACATGGTGAATCATCTTCCAAGAAGAGAAGGATTGATCAAGTTTATGATGAGATTATGGAGTCTAGATAGAGAAGAAGAATTGAGATTCAAAATGTGCCAGAATATGAAAATTGGATTCCTATATCCAACATCATTCTCTACACCTAGAATAACTTTGGAAAGCGTGGCATAAACATATCCAGAGACTATAACTCTGAGGAATATAAAAGACATGAAGATTAGGTAACAATGAGGAGAATTCATAGAAGGAAAAACCCAAATGGACCTCTCCCTTCTCCTAGATATATCTTAAAGCCACTAGGATACTTTGAGTGGCAGAAGAGAAAAGAACAAGAAGAAGAATTCAAGAGTGCTGAGAACCTTGGGTTGACCTATTTGATGTTTTGGGATTTCTTAATCTTATTTAACTCAATTCCCGCTGTTTTCAATTTTATCAATATAAATCTAAATTGCTTCACTGTCAAAATGTGTCTTAGTATATTTTTTATGTATCTGTTGTTATTGTCATATGAGGTTCTTACTTCTTCAAATATGAGGAGGTTGATGAGAATATTGTCCCTGAGATTCTTGTTTTGAAGAAGGTCTCAAGATGACAATAAACACGTTGTATTTAATTGTTGTTCAGGTTTCAGTGTGACAGATATAACTTAAGTGCATAGTTAATGTATGGTTAGACATATGGTCACCCAAACAAGATTTTTCCCTTGTAATCCCTCAAGGAGCAAAATTAATGTTGATCTCTATACTAATCACATATTAAACATGCCACTATCAATGGAAAAGTCATAAAGAACAAAATGAATCAGAGATAGAAGCAAAAAATTTACTGAGGAAAAATTCTACTGCTTTGAGTTCATTACAATGGAAAAATTCGACAGTATCGAGTTCATTACTAAGGAAAAATTCGACTGTATCGAGTTCATTACTAAGGAAAAATTTGATAGCATTGAGTTCATTACGAAGAAAAAATTCGTCTTCATTGACTTCACAACTAAGGAAAAATTCAACTGTATCGAAGAGTAAAAGTTTGACTGCATCAAAGGGAAAAATTCGACTGCATCAACTGCACGGTGACAGAATGTTTTCTACAGGGTGAAATGGCTAAGTCCCAGGAGTTTCCTAATATAACTTATATGTGTTTTAAGTTGACCACACATATTTCATCAGGGCCATTTGAGTATGACATCAAGTCATTTTAATCCATTCTCTTCAGCTAGACGCGTGGCATTGCATTTAGGTGCTTGATTTAATGCATAGTTTATTTAGAGATTTTAAATCAGATAGACTAATGAGATTTATTGCATAAAGTTAGGGATTGCCAACAAGGATAATTATTCTCATTCATTAGAGAATAATTTCAAAATGTCAAAATCATTCTTTAGTCAAATTTTGACTGCCATTGAATATTCTATTTCAAGATTATTTCCTATAGTGCCTGCTAGTCGTTTGATAATCTCCAGCCAGAATGATTCCTATTCAGTAAATCTTCCTTAAGCTAATTTAAAATAGTCATTTGAGGTTTCCTAATCAAGTATTTGCCTAAGGAGGATTGACTAGCCATTGGAGAATTATAATTCAATCTTTGTTCTTCCTGCCGGCCAAGTCAAGTATAAAAGAGAGACTTAGAAATTTGAGAACAAGCTTTTTGGAAGTTTTAGCCTTTGAGAAAAAGAATTCCATGCACTCAGTATTCACAGAGATCCTTCACGAGTTACTCTTCTAAGTTCTTTGAAAGTTTTGAATAGTGGCAAACCTTCAACAAGAAATCATCTTCAACCACTACAAGTTCAGAAAGAGATTCTACTTCTTCTTCAGCAATAAATCTCTTTCAGTTAAAAGTCCGCTTGATCAATCCAACCATTTTAGGAAGATAGTTCAAGTGTTGATCAAGGCAAAGAAGAAGAAGTCTGTTGTGTGCTTCTATTTGAAGACTCAAGCTCTTGAGTGTTGAGTCAAATTCTATTTGCTATTACTTTGTAGGATCCTTGAAAGATCTGAGTTTGTAAGGTTTCTTTGTGAATCTGAGTGTAGGATCTGTGAAAGATCTATGTGTAGATCTCTTCTACTAAAGTTTGAGTTTGTAGGGCCTATAGAGCCTAAGTTTGTAGGGTGTGAGGAAAGCCTGAGCAGAAGGATCTGTTAGAGATTTGTGGTATAAGACCTTTGTGTAAGGGTGTGAGGTAGTGGACTTGTGTTCTTGGGATTGTAAGATATGAGGATCTGAGAATAAAATTATGAGAAGTTTGGCCTAAGCTATCTCTCTACTAGATAGGTGAAGAAGGAAAGTGGATGTACCCATTCTAGGGCAACCACTATAAATCCTTGTGTGTTGTGTGGTGTGATGTGTTTCGTTATTGTGATCTATTTAGTCATTGTGCTCTCTAAGGATGACCAAAGAAATTTCAAGAATATGTAAATCTCCTATTCACCCACCTCAAGGTGAGTAACAACCATAAACTTTCAAGTGGTATCAGAGGAAGGGTTTTTAAAAAGGTTTAATAGTTGAACAAGATCCTTAATGGTGGAAAGATTTAAAGCACAATAGGCTTTGGAGAAAGTTACAAAGACTTAGCTCCATGAAACTTCCTATCTGTAGGAAGGGAAAATTTGGAATCTAGAAACAGAGAGTTAAACTCTTCATGGAACCTTTTGATCCAAAAATCTTTGTTACTATTAAAGAGGGACTTTATGTCCCTCTAAATATCTCTCCTTTGGATACAAATCTAAAATTTCCCAAGAATCTTTCAGAGATGACCAAAGATGAATTCATCCTGGATACAATGGACAAGAGAGCCAAGAACATCATTATTAATGCAATAGATGATTCTACATTCAAGAACCTCATTCACTACAAAACCGCTAAAGAAATGTGGGATACATTGATTGTTTACATGGAAGGAACTGAAGAGGTCAGGGATGATAGAAAATCTCTTCTGAATCAGAAGTATGAAGCTTTCAGACATGAAGAAAATACAATATTGTTGACTGTTATGAATAATTTTTTAGAGTTATGAATAAACAGAGAAATTATGGAAGGTCCTTCACAAAATATGAACTGAATGACAAGTTTTTGAGATCCTTACATAAGGAATGAGACATAAATATCTATCATTAGGGAGATAGGAAACTTGGGGAACATTGGCCCGAAAATCTATTTGGGAAACTGCTGTCCCATTAATTCCTCCTCAATACAAGAAAAAATGATGAAGGGCACATTAAGGAAAGATCCATGGCTTTGAAAGCAGATAACTCTAATAGGGGGGAGGAGAAGGCCTCACCTTCTCAAAGTAAAGCAATAATGTCAGAAGAATATGAACCAAGTACTTCCAGGGAAGAAATGTCTGATAGAGAATTGGCCTTGTTTACAAGGCAATTCAAGAAGATGCTAAGAAGGAGGAAACAATAGAAAAATCACAAATCCTCCTCTTTATACAGCTCCAGAAGGCACAACCAGAATTCAGACAAATCTAAAAAGGATCCCAAGAGGGACATGTATGCTTCTAAATAGAACAAATAATTTAATACTGATATTATTTGTTTTTGTTGTAACAGGACTGGGCATATCATTACTGACTCCCTAGTCAAAAGAAAGGAAAGAAAAGGGACTAACGAGGACAAGTCCCTGAAAGACAAGAATGCTGAGAAGTTCCTCTTGACTAAGAAGTAAAGAACCTCGAGTGACAGTGACACCAACTCCTATGGATCTGAAGAGGAAGAAGCCTATATAGGGTTGACTGCACTATTTGAGGATTTAGCACCTGCCATCACCCAGACGAGCGTCAGGGCTCTAATATCATCCTTTTATGTAGTGATGAAGATGAGGAAGAGAGTTATGGATTAATGGCTCTAAATGATAAGAAGGATCAGAATGACTCTCATCCTAATGAGGTAAACCATAAAATTATCTTCTCAAACTCAAATTAAGAAACTAGCTCAAAGTTGAGGGTTGCTACTCACTTAGAGGGAGGTTAATGGATGATTTACTTATTTTTGAAATTTCTTTAATTATCCTTAGAGATCATAATGAGTAAACAGATTGTATAGATAAAATACATCACATCACAAAGCACATGAGGTACATCCACTTTCCCTCTTCACCTATCTAGCAAAGAGCTAGCTTAAGCCAAAATCCTCCATATTTTTTTCTTAGAGCCTCATATATTACAATCTCAGGAACACAAGTTCCCTACCTCAGACCCTTACACACAAGTCCTACACCTCAGATCTCTAAATAGATCCTATACCCCAGGCTTTCAAAGCAAGCTATATAAACTCAGGCTTTCCTCAAGCCCTACAAACTCGGATCTAAAAACAGATCCTATACTCAGATTCATAAATGAATCTTACAAACTCAGATTCTTCAAGGATCTTTCAGAGTAATAGAAAACAAAGATTGCCTCAATACCCTGGAGCTTGAGTCTTCAAGTAGAAGCAAACAGAAGGCTTCTTCTTCCTCTTCTTGATTAGTACCTAATATAATTTCTTTGAATGGCCTACTTGATCAAGAGAGCTTGTATCAGAAAAGGAGTTCTTCCCAAAAGATGTTGGTGAAGAAGATGAAGAAACCTTTTATGAACTTGTAGTGGTTAAAGATGAATTATTGTTAAAGGTTAATCACTGTTCAATTCTTTCACAAAACTTAGAAGTATTAGTCGTGAAGAATCTTTGTGAATACTGAGTACTTGCAATCATTTTTCTCAAGAGCTAGAGATTGAATTCAGAACAACAACCATTTCTATAATCTCGAAGTCTTACTTTTATTCTAGACTTGGCCGAAAGAGAAATTGTGGATTGAATTTCAACTTTTCAACGACTAGTCAATCTTTCTTAGGAAAATTCTTGAACAGGAAGCCTCAAACGGCTATTTAAATTAAACTAAAGAAGCTTTACAAAATAGGGATTCTTCTGGCAAGAATTCTTCAACCGGCTAACAACACTTTAGGAAACAATCTTTAAATAGAAAATTCAACGATTATGAAAATCTGATTAAGGAATAATTTCAAAATCATGGAAATATTCTCCAATGAATGAGAATAATTCCTCTTGCTAGCAATCGCTGACTTCATGCAACAAATCCCATGAATCAATTTGATTTAAATCTTCCGCTTAAACTATGACTAAAATTATGAACATATTCATTGTGTCACGTGTTAGGATGGAGAAAATGGTTCTAAGTGACCATGATATGGTGCCATAAACAATGTCAATTAGCCCACATGATGTATGTATGGTCACCTTAAAACACATAAAAGTTATATAAGAAAACCTCTAGAACTTAGACATTTTAGCCTATAGAACTTTCTGTCTCCATGCAGTCGATGCGGTCGAATCGTTACTGAGTCATGCCTTCGATGCAGTCAAATATTTACTTGGCACAAAAGTTGATGTAGCCAAACTTTTACTTAGCCAAGAGGTCGATGCAGTTGAACTTTTACTTAGCTATAAATTCGATGCAGTAGAACTTCTACTTAACGAAGTGGTCGATGTAGTCAACTTTTACTTAGCTATAAAGTCGACGTATTCAATCTTCTACATAGCCAAGAAGTCAATGTAGTCAAACTTCTACTTAGCCAAGGTTAATGCAATTAAACTTTTACTTAGCCAAGAAGTCGATGCAGTCAAACTTCTACTTAGCCAAGAAGTCGATGGAATCGAACTTTTAGTTAGCTATAAAGTCGTTACAGTCGTACTTCTACTTAGCCAAGAAGTTGATGCAATCAAAATTTTCCTTAGTAATAAAATTTGTAAGCCTAGACTGTTCTTGGATGGTGCTACCACTCCTTTATGGAGCTGGCTACCCTAGCCAGGATACACAGGGTGGCCAGTTTGGCCCAGGGGCCATGCTCTTCTATTCAACTAGTATGGGCCATAACGCCTCGTGTCGTACCTCCCAACACTAGTGGCATTTTTGGACCCCAACAATCCCCTCCATAAATGACCTGGGGTTACGAACCCGTGATCTCCTTTGATTCCACTTGTAGGGACATGACACTACTAACTCTCTCAAAAGCCTGGACTGTTTGAGGACGACGCTACCACTCATTTATGGAGCTTGCTACCCTTGGCATGATCCACGAGGCCGCTAATTAGGCCCAGGATACATGCCTTTCTATTCGACTAGTGTGGGACATAATGCCTCGTGTCGTACCTCCCAACACCGGGGCATTGCTGGGCCCCAACAAACTTAATCCAGTCGATTTTTTTCCTTAGTAAATATTCTGTTTCTGCCTCTAATTCCTTTGTCCTTGATGACTTTTCTTATTGATAGTGACATGTCTAATATATAATTAGTACATAGATCAAAATGAATTTTGCTCCTTGAGGGATTACAAGGGAAAAACCCTGTTTGGGTGAACAAGTGTCTAACCATACATTATCCAAGCATTAAAGTTATACTTATCACACCAAAACTTGAACAACCATCAAATACAAGATATTTATTGTCTAACCATACATTATCCATGCCCTCTTCTTCCTAGAAGATGATTATCCTTATTCTGTTATTTGAGTAGTAATATCATACTCTCCCCCAAGCTGCTTCATAATCCTCTGGAGTGAGGTAATCATTGTCTGTAATAAGGTCAACCTTATGAATGATTAGCTGAGGAGAGTAGTTTAAAGGTTCCAATCCCAATGCTTCTCTAATTGAATTTGTAGCCCAAATGGCTTGTTGGGTAGAGTAGGGGTAGTCGCGCAAGTAATATAAAGTGGGCAAATTTTCCAAAGCATCGAACTCACGAGGAACATAGTAAGGTGGAGTAACTATCGAGGAGGACTTGAGATTGAAGTCTTTAGGTCGGGGTTATGAAGGGGTATTTATTTGGATTGTGGAAAATAAAATAAAACTAATTAAAAACTACTTTGCATGCCGCTATTCTCTACTTTGCTTGGCAGGATGGGAATCAAAAAGTTCTATTTGAAGACCAAATGAGAGAAAATTAACTTAAATACAGAATACCTCATCTAGTGTAAAGTCTAGGCAATGAATTCAATCAAGATTTAGCATGCCTAGTTCAATTTTAAAATAATTAAATTCCTCTTCATCCAAAGGCTTAGTGAAGTTTTCTACCGCTTGCTTGTTAATAGGGTCAAACTCAAGACATATATCTTCCTTTTCTATATGGTCTTTGATGAAGTGATACCTTATCTCAATGTCCTTGGTCTTGCTATAAGACATAAGATTCTTAACACTTGAGATTGCACCAGATTAGTTACAAAATAGAGGTGCTCTACTTAACTGGATGTTATAGTCTTGAAGTTAGTATTGTATCTAGAGCCTTTAAGCACAGCAAATTCCAGCTGAAATATACTCTAATTTTGCTGTGGATTTGATCACACTAGTCTGCTTCTTACTACTCCAGGAGATGAGCCTACTTAACAATTGAGATTGAACTAGATGAGTCATAGAATAGAGGTGCTCTACTTAGCTGGATGTTATAGTCTTGAAGTTGGAGTTGTATCCAAAGCATTTGAGCACAACAGCTTCCAGCTGAAATATACTTTGACTCTCATGTGGATATGGCCATATTTTTCTTCTTCTTACTGCTCCAAAAAATAAACCTTCTTCCAAGGAACTGACATGTTCCTGAAGTGCTCTTCCTATCTTCCTTGCATCCTACAAAGTCTGTATCTGAAAAACCTATTAGCTCAAAATCAATACTCTTAGGGTACCATAAGTAAAGATTAAGTGTACCCTTAAGGTATCTTAGAATCCTTTATACAGAAGTGTAGTGAGATTCCTTATGGTTCACTTGGTTCCTAGCACAAACACATATGAAGAACATGATGTTTGGTCTACTAGCAGTAAGGTAGAGAAGGAACCTATACATGGTTTCATTAAAGGGTTTCCCCTTTTCATCCTTGTCTAGAGATATATTGAGACCATTGGAGTCCTCATAGAGGTTGCATTCTCCATTCTAAACTTCTTTATAAGATATTTTGTGAACTTAGTATGTGAGATGAAAATTTCGTATTCAGATTGCTTCACTTGGAGCCCTATGATGTGTTTAAGATCTCCCATGCTACTCATATCAAACTTCCCTCGCATGAGTTTGACACACTTTTTGCAAATGTTATTATCTGTCGATCTAAAGATGATGTCATCAACATTGATTTATACAAGCAAAATCTTGCCTTTAATTTCCCTTAAGAATAATGTATTGTCTATTTTCCCCTTAAAAATTTTTTTTAAGGAGAAAATTAACACAAGGTCTCATACCAGCCTCTAGGTGCCTACTTGAGACCATATAAAGCCTTTCTCAAATAATAGACATGAGTTTGATGAGATAAATTTACAAAACTTGGAGGTTATTCTACATATACTTTCTTTTTTTGATCTCCATTGAGGAAGGTTGGCTTCACATCTATTTGGTGAACTTTGAATCCTTTGTGAGCTGCATATGCTAGAAATAACCTTATGACTTCCAATCTTGCCATTAGTGCAAAGGTCTGGTCAAAGTCAATTCCTTTTTCTTATTTGTACTATTTTGCTACCAGTCTTGCCTTATTCTATATAATTATTCCTTGCTCATCCAGCTTGTTCCTAAACAACCACTTTGTCCCTATGATATTGTGGTTGAGAGGCCTGCGGACTGGCTTTCATTCCTTACATCTCTTGAATTGTTCAAGCTATTCTTGTATATCCAAGATCTAGGAAGGATTTGTGTTGGCCTCCTCAAACTTCTTTGGCTCTACCTTAGAGAGAAAGCTCAAGTGGATCACTTCATTTATAATCCTGCTTCTAGTATGTACTCCTAGATCCCAATCACCAATGATTTAAGTTTGAGGGTGGTCTCATAGATGCCTTGTAGCTGTTTGCAACAAATATGCATTTTACTGTTCTTCAGGTTCAGGTTGGGTTGTAAGTGTCTCTATTTTTTCATCAGCTTCACTTTTATCTATATTGAAGTTGCTTCCTTGATCAGTTCATTTGGAGAGGTTAAATCATGTTATTTCCTTTGTTCATTGATGGATGCTTTTTCAAATCTTCCCTCAATACCTGCAACACTAGAAGTACTAGACCATCACTTAGGATCAAATTGGACTCATCAAATACAATATGAATGGAATCTTCCACTACACTGGTCTTTTTATTAAATATCTTATAAGCTCTACTATGTGAGCCATATCCAACAAAAATTCCTTCATAAGCCTTTTTAGCAAACTTGGTCAGAAAGTTTTTCCTATTATTTAATACATAACACTTACTTCCAAAAGTTTTGAAGTAGGCCAAGGTTGGTTTTCTGCCTTTTATAAGCTCATAGGGAGTCTTATTGTGAGTTTTGTTAATTAAGGCCCTATTCTGAACATAGCAAGTTGTGTTGACAGCCTCAGCCCAGAAGTACTCTGGGAGTAAGAGTCACTTAGTAGGGTTCTACAAGCTTCAATTAGGGTTTTATTCCTTCTCTCTGTAACTCCATTTAGTTATGGGGGTTCTGGAGAGGAAAATTCCTGAAAGATACCTAGGCTTTCACACAATTTGGCCATAACACCAGATTGAATTTTAGTCCTATGATCACTCCTAATCTTGACCAAAGAACTGCCTATTTCATTCTGAATTTACCTGGCAAAGTTAGTGAATATTTTAAGGGTATCTGACTTTTGTTTAAACTCTTCATGGAAGCTTCTATATAGACAAAAAACTAAGAACATCATTATTAGTGCAATTAAACTCTTCATGGAAGCTTCTATGTAGACAATCAAAGTATCTCAAATATCTTTGGCAATTTTACAGTGAATAAGGTTGGAATATAGAATTATTAATTGCACTAATAATGATGTTCTTGGTTTTTTTGTCCATTGTAACCAGGACGACTTCATCTTTGGTCAACTTTAAAAGTTTTTTGGGAACTTTTAGATTTGCATCCAAGGGAGAGATATTCATTAGGACATAGGGTCCCCTCTTCCACAGTGACAAACTTTCTGTGATCAGAAGCTTCCATTAAGAGTTTAATTCACTGCTTCTAGATCTGAAAATGCTCTTCCTATAGATAGGAAGTTTCATGGAGCTAAGTTCTCTATAACTTTCTGCAGTGCCCATTATGATGTAAATCTTTTTAATCCATAAGAACTTGTTTAGCTATTATGACTTTATGAACAATCTATCTCTGATACCACTTGAAAGTTAAGGGTTTCTACTCATTTAGTGGGGGAGGGGGAGGGGTGAATAGGTGATTTACTTATTTTTGAAATTTCTTTAGTTATCCTTAGAGGGCACAATGAGTAAACAGATTTCACAAACAAAACACAGCATAACATATAGCACACAAGGATTTATAGTGATTTCTCAAGAATGGGTACATCCACTTTCCCTCTTCACCTATCTAGCAAAGAGCTAGCTTAGGCCAAATTCCTCTGAAATTTTCTTATCAGATCCTCAAATTATATAATCTCAGGAACAAAAGTTCCTTACCTCAGACCCTTACACACAGGTCCTACACCTCAGATCTCTAGATAGATCCCACACCTCAGGCTTTTAAAGCAAGCCCTACAAACTCAGGCTTTCCTTAAGCCATACAAATTTAGATTCAAAAATAGATTCTACACTCAGATTCATACTGGAATCTTACAAACTCAGATCCTTCAGGATCTTACAGAGCAATAAAAAACAAAGATTTACTCAATACCCTGGATCTTGAGTATTCAAGTAGAAGCACACAACATGTTTCTTCTTCCTCTTCTTGATCAACACTTGATATAATTTCTTGGAATGGCTGAATTGATCAAGAGAGCTTGAATCAGAAAAGGAGTTCTTCTTAAAAGATATTGCTGAAGAAGATAAAGAATCCTTTTATGAACTTGTAGTGGTTGAAGATGATTTGTTATTGAAGGTTGAGTACTATTAAATTCTTTTATAGAACTTAGAAGTATTTATCGTGAAAAATCTCTGTGAATATTGAGTGCTTGCAATACTTTTTCTTAAGAGCTAGAGCTTAAATTCAGAACAACAACCACTTCTCAAATCTCCAAGTCTTTCTTTCATACAAGACTTTGCTGATAGAGAAATCAAGGATTGAATTTGAACTTTCCATTGGCTAGTCAATCTTCCTTAGGCAAATTCTTGAAAAAGAAGCATCAAACGACTATTTTTAAATTAACATAACGAAGGTTTACAAAATAGGAATTCTTTTTGCTGGAATTCTTCAACAGGCCAGCAACACTTTAGGAAACAATCTTTAAATAGAAAATTCAATGACTGTCAAAATCTGATAAAGGAATGATTTCAAAATCTTGGAAATGTTCTCCAATAAATGAGGATAATTCCCCTTGCTAGCAATCCCTGACTTCATGCAGCAAATCCCACGAATCAATTTGATTTAAATCTTCCGCTAAAGCTACACCTAAAATTATAGATATAACCATTGTGCCACATGTTAGGCTGTAGAAAATGGTTCTAAGTGACCATGAAATGGTGCTATAAATAAGGTCAATTAGCCCACATGAAGTATATATTGTCAACTTAAAACACACAGAAGTTATATAAGGAAACTCATGACACTTAGCCATTTCAGCCTGTAGAACATTCTGCCACCATATAGTCGATGCTGTCGAATTGTTAATGAGTCATGCCTTCGGTACAGTCAAATATTTACTTGGCCATAAATTCATGAAGTCAAACTTTTACTTAGCCAAGTGGTCGATGCAGTCAAACTTTTACTTAGCTATAAAGTCGTTGTAGTCGAACTTCTACTTAGCCAAGAGGTCGATGAAATCAAACTTTTACTTAGCTATAAAGTCGATGCAGTCGAACTTATACTTAGCTAAGAAGTCAATGCAGTCAAACTTCTACTTAGCCAATAATCGATGAAGTCGAACTTTTACTTATCCAAGAAGTCAATGTAGTCGAACTTTTACTTAGCCAAGAAGTTGATGCAGTCAAACTTCTACTTAGCTAAGAAGTCGAGGCAGTTGAACTTTTACTTAGCTATAAAGTCGATGCAGTTGAACTTCTACTTAGCCAAGAAGTCGTTGCAGTAAAACTTTTCTTTAGTTATGAACTCGATCTAGCCGAATTTTCCCTTAGTAAATATTCTATTTCTAACTCTGATTACTTTTGTCCTTGGTGACTTTTCCCAA
Source organism: Platanthera zijinensis (assembly GCA_039513925.1). Lineage (NCBI taxonomy): Eukaryota > Viridiplantae > Streptophyta > Magnoliopsida > Asparagales > Orchidaceae > Platanthera > Platanthera zijinensis. The sequence continues at coordinate 16,839,645 of CM077098.1, forward strand.
TAATAGTGACATGTCTAATATATGATTAGTATAGAGATCAATATGAATTTTGCTCCTTGAGGGATTACAAGGGCAAATTCCTATTTGGGGGACATACATTAGTTATGCATTTAAGTTATAGCTGTCACACCAAAACTTGAACAACCATCAAATACAAGATGTTTATTGTAATCTTGAGGCCTTCTTCAAATCAGGAATCTTGGGGATAATATTCTCAACACTGGTGCTGAGTTAAAGGCCTCCTCATAATCTGGAAATGGGGAGGACTCTGAACTACAGAATGTTGGGTTTCTCTATGAGGATGGCACAACGCTTGTGCACACAGCAGAAGGAGTAAAACATCAAGAACAACCCAAAAGAGATGTAATCGGGCCATGAAAGTTGAATCAAGAAGTTAATAAACAACTAGGCAAAAATTACCTTAGCGGCGTTGAGTCACAACTCAACGGAGATGCTCCAAGCTTTGAGTCCTTGTCGGTGGCGAGTTCTACGTAGAATAATGTCCACGTCTCTGCAGAAATCCACACGAGCGGGAGAACACCGAGCTTCGTCGCATAAAGGGTCGGGAAGGAGATCAACCACACCTTGCACTTCCACGGACTGCTAGGTCCGTTCCAGGAGGAGCAACATCGGCGACAGTCGCCGGAGAGGAGGAGGTCGCCGGAGCGAAGAGGCGGCGGAACACTTCCGTCCGTCGGGGTTCGGGAATCGGCGGAGTGAACGAGCAGCAGAACGTTTCCGTCGGATTCGATTCAGCTACAGGAGAAATCCCGATCTATATTTTATTCCCAAAACCCTAAGTCCCCTATTTATACCAAAGGCATAAACAGTCAAAAGGTATCGCTATCCACAGACCACACAGGATAGGGCTTCTGGACCGTTCGGCGAGAATCACCTCCAGGTTCGGCGAGAATCAATCGCAGAATCGGCAAGAATCAGTCGCAGAATCGGCGAGAATCAATCGCAGAATCAGCGAGAATCAGTCGCAGAATCGGCGAGAATCAGTCGCAGAATCGGCGAGAATCTGTCGCAGAATCGGCGAGAATCAGTCGCAGAATCGCAGAGAATCGAACAGTTCGATTCTCGACGATTATGCCTTAGTCAGCGAGTCATACTCGACGAATCTCGACGATTTTTCCTTAGTCACCGAGTCATACTCGATAACTCTCGTCGACTCTCAACGAATTCTTAACACCCCTATCCATCACATAGTATATAACAGTAGGTCCGGCCGGGGCCCGACGCCATATACTATGGACAGACCGGTTGGTTACGCATTGAAACCATTCAACCAATCACAACGTCCTACACAGCACCTAGCGGAAGCAATTATTAAGTTGCACAATTAAGAACCCTGCTAGCATGAATGTCTACGCAACTAAAAACAAGGAATGTTTAATACACGAATATTGGCCTTAAAGCCTTACAAGAGTTTGCTTAATAAAAAGTGTCTTCCAAACCTCGGCACGCAGGCTGGTCACACATGAGTACAAAAAGGAAAACACTCAAAACTTGGCCTTCGAGGGCCGGCACAGCAACTCGGGCTTTAGCCCGCTATTTACCTCTCGGCTCTGCAGCACCTGCAAGCAACAATCCACCGCACGGTGGTAAACAAAGGCAACGGTCAGCTATGCTGACCAAATTATAACGATTCCGCCCTCAAACCGGGGCGACAAAGCTTCTTCCCTGCACTTGTTAGCAAAACGAGCAACATAGCAAAATAAGCATCACATCACAGGTGCACGCTCACACGGCCGTACACCCTGTGCTCTCAGGGCACATACTCGGCGAAGCCAGTCCGAACCCCGTCCGGTCCTCGACTCCACCACCACCCCTAGGGTGGAATTCTTGTGAGCATTTCGTCTTCTCAGACGCAGCCTAGACTCGATCTCCAAATCTCGGTAAGTCCCACGTAAAACTTTAGGTCGCTTTAACCGAGCAGGTGGAGCGGTTAGGGGTACACCAGCCCGTTGCTCACCCCGCCATTGCCATTAGGCCTTTGACGCGGACTAAGCTTCCCCAGTCCCAAATAACGATCAAACAAGGTACATAGCCCCGCTATGTACCCGGTTGGCTCACAGGCTACCGATATGACAGAAATGCGTTTTCGTCCAGATTTCCGGGTGCACCTCGGGGTTAATCCCCCAGATTCCCTGATGCATACTACCGCATAGCAACCCGAAAACAAACACGATGCTTAGAGTCTTCTCCGGCCAACAATGCATAGCAAATCATCACCGATCCGGACCAACACGTTTGGGTAGGCTTCACACATCATGCTTATGTCCGTACTACGATTTCGGACTCTAACAAGGGAGACTTTACATATCTACCCCAAGGAATACCGCAATCTCGCCGCTCACTCGCGGGAGAAGGGTTTTCCCATGCAAAAGAAGAAGAGATTCACATGCTGAAGAAGAGAATCAGTACCCTTGCATCTTCCGCGGCGCCATGAAAAACTACGCTATTGGAAAACATCGCAACGGCGTTGCCTTCGCGGATCTGGACTCGGATCGCGATTCGGAGCTCCGAAGCTCCACCGGCGGCCGGATCTTGGCCTTCCTCCTCCTCCTTGCTCTCCCCTCTCTCTAGACTTTAGAAAGAGAACCAAGGGGATGAAATGAGGGATTGCAAACCCTATTTCCGGGTTTAAACCGCCAGCATCCACCCCCAGCCGTCGGATCTCGAGCCAAGGTAATCGAACAACTGAGATTCAGCCCAATTTTACAAAATCTGGGCCGAACACGGCCTGCGACACGCCCGTGTCTAGGGCCGTGTCGCCCATTCGCCGTCTCGACCGACGCGATAACCAGCACACAACATTCGACACGGCTTCCAACATGCCCGTGGCGCATGCGACACGGCTGTGTCACGACCCGTGTCACGCCCCGTGTGCAACTGCTAACACTTGCTTCCTGAGGAGGACATGGCCTGCGACACGACACCCGACACGCCCGTGTCACATGTGACACGCCCGTGTCTATGACCATGTCATGGCCCGTGTGCATGACTCAAAAAACTCCCTAGCATGACACGCCCTGGGACACGCCCGTGTCCCAGGCCGTGTGCCTCAACTCGACGATTGCCGATCGTCAAAATGTCGACCACATGACCTGTGGCCGAACACGCCCGTGACACGCCCGTGTCATGCCCGTGACACGCCCGTGTCATGCCCGTGACACCTGCTCCAAAACCCAGACTTGACTTAAAACGTCACCTGTCCCTCTTTTGAGTTTCGGGGGTGTTACAGAATTGTCCTTAGTCGCCGAGTCATACTCTACGACTCTCGTCGAACCATTCTCGACGAATCTCCCTTGCAACATTTGCCTGACCCCATTCTGTATGGTGATTGGTAACCTTTACCAACACAATAAATCTTCCAATTTCTCCACATGCTCTTATGTGTGACCCTGCAGGCTCATATCGCGTTGGCAGTGAGATTACATGTTTGACCACTTCTAAATAACCATGGTACCTCCAACTGTCTCCTACTTTATCTTGAAAGTATCAAACCAAAAACCTCACAAACAATGAGCGACATCTAGAAATGCATCATTTCTCCCCAAGCAATAAGAGTTCATAACTCATAATCATTTATGAACAATGTCCCAGCATTGTCTTTGTCCCTTTCTCCCTTTCATCCGGAAAGAACTAGAGGCATGGACCGTGTCACCCTTATAATAGCTCAATCCAAGTTTCTTGATCTAGAACGGACTTCCAGAGAATGGTGAGTCCAATATCACATATTGACTCAACCAAGCATGGCCATGCATTTCTCAGTCCAGTTCCATCAAGGGGCCCATGGATGCAACTCCTGTCATATAGGAGGACAAATCCCATATCTGCTCACACACAAACACCCAAATAATTCGTAACGTGCCCAACAACCACCCTTATCATCAACCTTTCTCAAGGAAGACTTTAGATGGCATCAAAGCACGCTCTTCCTCACTTGATGAATGCTGTGACTTCAGGTCAAAGGACCACAACACCATTGTCAATTGAGACCTACTCATAACACGATTAGATAACAATCCACAAAGTAGTCTCAGGTTGGGTCTGTCCAGTACAACTTGTTCATTAACAAGTACCCATGTGATGACTTGATATCACAATATCATGACCTATGAGAATTGGTCATCAGTCAACACACGTGCTAGTCTTAATGTATCATCATCACCCTTGGTTTCTATGATGATACAATGACCAGGGACCTTCTAAGAATGAAGCTTCAAATAAATCATAGGCTCTCACATTCAAATCTCATACTTGATGTCCTATGGAAGCAAACATTCTAAGGGTATTTATTATGTTAACATTTAACTATCGCATAGAGAAACCATAATAAAAGAACATGCCATTAATTGTAAAAGAAAAATCTAGGTACACAATTCATCATATGAATAAACAATAAACAGCCAACAGAATATATGTTTACATGCAACCCACAAGACTCTCACTAAAGTTTATCATTTAGGTATCGTATACCCATTGATCTAGTATGACCATCATTCTTTCTCTGCGCGAGAGGCTTTGTCAGTGGATCCGCAATATTCTCCTCAGTCGGCACTATGCAAATGTTCATATCTCCTCGTTCGACAAACTTACGAATAAGATGGAACTGCCGAAGTATGTGCTTGGAGCGCTGATGGGATCTAGGTTCCTTAGATTGTGCAATTGCACCATTGTTATCACAGTAGAGAACTACGAGACCAACAATGCTAGGAACTACATCAAGCTCGCCGATGAATTTCCTAATCCATACAGCCTCCTTCGCTGCGTTAGCTACAACAATATACTCGGCCTCTGTTGTAGAATCAGCAACTGTCTCTTGCTTGGAACTCTTCCAGCTCACAGCTCCTCCATTAAGGAAAAACACAAAACCTGATTGAGACTTTGAGTCATCCCTATCAGTTTGGAAGCTAGTATCCGTGTAACCATTTACAACGAGCTCTTCCTCTCCACCATACACCAAGAACACATCCTTTGTCCTTCTCAAGTGCTTCAGGATATTCTTGACTGCAATCCAGTGACACTCACCGGGGTCTGACTGATACCTGCTAGTCATGCTCAAAGCAAAGGAGACATCGGGTCGAGTACATAACATCGCATACATGATTGATCCAATTGTCGAAGCATATGGAATCAACTTCATGCGGTCCTTATCTTCACAAGATTTTGGACACTGGTCCTTAGAGAGATTCACACCATTAGACATGGGTAAAAATCCTTTCTTGGACTCAAGTATATTGAACCGCTTCAAAACCTTCTCAATGTATGTACTGTAGGTCAAACCCAATAACTTCTTTGATCTATCTTTATAGATCTTAATACTGAGTATGTAAGTCACTTCACCCAAGTCCTTCATAGAAAAGAAGTTCCCTAGGTTGTTCTTAACAACTTTCAGGGTAGGAATGTCATTCCCAATCAACAGTATGTCATCTACATACAATATCAGGAAGACTACAATGCTCCCACTGATTCGCTTGTAAACACAAGGCTCATCTTCATTCTTGATGAAACCAAACTCTTTGATTTTCTCATCAAAACGAAGATTCCAACTTCGAGAGGCCTACTTCAGTCCATAGATGGACCTATTCAGCTTGCATACTTTAGTGGCTTCATTTGGGGATACAAAACCCTCGGGTTGTGTCATGTACACTTCCTCAAGGAGGTTTCCATTAAGGAAAGCCGTTTTGATATCCATCTGCCAGATCTCGTAGTCATAATACGCATCAATAGCAAGCAGTATCCTTATGGACTTTACCATGGCAATAGGGGAAAAGATCTCATCATAGTCAATACCATTAATTTGCTTGAAACCCTTAGCCACCAGTCGCCCTTTGAATGTCTGTACATTCCCATCCATGTCGGTCTTCTTCTTGAAGACCCACTTACACCCTATGGGTCGTACCCCTTCAGGTGGTTCCACCAAGTTCCAAACTTGGTTTGCATACATGGAGTCCATTTCGGATTTCATAGCCTCAAGCCATTTGTCAGAGTCCGGTCCATTTATAGCCTCTTGGTAGGTTGCTGGTTCATCATCATGATCCATAAGCAACACATTACCTATTTGAGACATGAGAAATCCGTATCTCTCAGGCTCAAATCTAGGTCTACCAGATCTACGTAGGACCTGTGTTTCTTGAGATGGTTCTCTAGCTACAACATCTTGTAATCCTGTCTCAGAATCCAATTCCGGTTCATTAACTACTTGTGGTTCTTGAACTTCTTCAAGTTCTACCTTTTCAGTCTTTCTTGATATGAGCTCTTTCTCCAAGAAGACGCCAGTCTTTGTGACAAAAACTTTGCCCTCGGGCGGTAGGTAAAAGTAATACCCTTTCGTTTACTTAGGATATCCCACTAGATAACATTTATCTGATTTGGGTTCCAGCTTGTCAGGCATTTGACATCGCACGTATGCCTCACATCCCCAAATTTTAATGAACGACATACTAGGATGTTTCCCAATCCATATCTCATATGGTGTCTTTAGAACCATTTTTGTTGGAACGCTATTCAGTGTTATTGCAGCTGTCTCTAAAGCAAAACCCCAAAAGGAAACAGGCAAGTCTGCATGACTCATCATCGAACGTACCATGTCTAACAAAGTACGATTTCTCCTCTCAGACATACCATTATGCTGTTGTGTTCTAGGTGGAGTGAGCTGTGATACAATACCACACTCCTTCAGATGATCACAGAACTCATGACTCAGGTATTCGCCACCTCGATCAGATCGGAGTGCTTTAACCCTTTTACCCAACTAGTTTTCTACTTCATTCTTGAACTCTTTGAACTTTTCAAAGATCTTGGATTTGCACTTCATAAGATACACATATCCGTATCTACTGAAATCATCAGTAAATTTAACGAAGAAGAAATACCCACCTCTAGCCATGGAGCTCATGGGTCCGCATACATCACTATGTACAACACCCAAGAGATCCTCAGCCCTCTCAGTATAACCAGTGAAAGGGGCTTTAGTCATCTTGCCTAACAAACAAGATTCGCATCGCTCAAATGATTCATAATCAAATGAGTCCAAATGTCCATCTTTATGGAGCTTGGATATGCACTTCTCGTTTATATGGCCCAAACGACAATGCCAGAGATATGTAGGGTTTGAGTCATTTGTTATTTGTCTTTTATTATTTTCTACATTATAGATCTGATGGTCCAAGTTCAAAACATAAAGACCATTAGACAATTGGGCTACAACATAACAAACATCATTCTTAAATATAGAACAACAGTTGTTCTTAATTATAAAAGAAAATCCAATCATGTCCAAGCATGAAATGGATATAATGTTTCTAGTTATGGCCGGAACGAAATAACAATTATCTAGTTCTATTACAAGCCCACTGGGCAAAATAAGACGGTAAACCCCTACGGCTACAACAGCAACTCTTGCTTCATTGCCGACGCGAAGGTCCACCTCTCCTTTACTCAGCAATCTTCTCCTTTACAGTTCCTTCATATTTGTACAAATGTGAGAACCACATCCGGTATCCAATACCCTGGATGAAGGAGCAGAAAGTTTTATCTCTATAACATAAATATTTGTAGCGGAAGTCATACCTCCCTTCATTTTCTACAGACCCTTAATGTAAGAAGGACAGTTTCTCCTCCAATGACCAGCCTTGCCACAGTGGTGGCATTTCCCCTCCTTCATCGTGCTCTTCTTTTTCATCAGTGCAGAAGACTTGGGCTCTAGATGTGACTTAGGTCCCACCTTCGTCTTCTTAGAGCCCTTATACTTTCCCTTGCCCTTATGCACCATCAATATGGGGCAGGCAGGCTTGGCCTTCTTCATATTGATCTCAGCAGTTCTCAACATGCCTAGGAGCTCAGGCAGTGTCTTGTCTATTTCATTCATGTTATTGTTCAAGACAAACTGCTCATAACTGTCTGGCAACGATTGCAGGATCAGATCTGTGGCCAACTCTTGACCCAGAGGAAAACCCAGCCTTTCAAGGTTCTCTATATACCCAATCATCTTGAGTACGTGAGTCCCTACTGAGTCTCGAACTCCCATATTTCACTGAAATAACGCTTTTGTGACATCGAAACCTCTCTTGACGAGTCTGTCCTTGAAACATTTTCTTGAGATGCTCGTCAATCTCCTTTCACCCCATGTTCTCATGTTGCTTCTGAAGCTCAGAGTTCATGGTGGCAAGCATAAGGCATTCGACGTCTAAGGCGTCATCAATGTACTTCTTATAAGTATCTTTATCAGCACGGGAAGAATTCCCGGTCGGCACCTCGGGGGCTTCTTCTTCCAAGACATAGAGCTTTCGCTCTTGCCTGAGAACAATTCTCAGGTTCCTCTACCAGTCCATGTAGTTAGTCCCACTGAGCTTATCCTTCTCAAGGATGGCTCTTAGAGACAGAGTGGAGTGTGAACCACTTGCCATGGAATTCTACAAGAATTCATGCAGAATAATATCAGTACCTAAATTTCAAAATACAATTTATTTTTAATTTGGACTTCAATTAAAACTCCCACTATTTTATTCGAAATGATAGCCCTCACTATCAATTCGGAGAGTTCATGCGAGCTACTCTCTTAGTGGACAAGATCCATATTTCACCAACACAATGAGTCAGCTTTGGCTTTTCTCTCACGATGCAATTATTTAGGTAGGCAATGCTTGCCAATTGCATCCTCATGCAATTCTTGTATGGTTGGTGAATAACTCCTTATTCGCATCCATCATATGGTGCATGCCAACCCTATGCCTCTAGGCACTCAAACTTTGAGGTCACCTAGTTAATTTATACCCGATGTCAACAGTGGGATATCACAATTATCCGCTCGCACCCTTACCAAGATAGATTAATGCACCTTTATTTGGCAAGCCCACACTTCATCGATCGAGGCAGTAAGAGTGTCATCCATCGGAAGGCATCCGAACACTTAATATTAGATTAAGGGATTTTTAATTATAGGTTAACAATTAACAATAATCAACAGTTGATCATTGTGCACATCCACAGAAAAACAATTTCTAAAATCCACATGCATCCCTTATGTGCACAACGAGGTACTATCAACATTTGATAGAAGAAAGGGCTAAATTTGAACATCCGGACTCTTCCAAATCTTCAAATTTACATGCATTGGACAAAGGCAAAGGCAACTCGACTTAAAGCAGTAGACAAGCTCGTCTCTCATTGTTGGATTCAAAATCCAAAACAATACATGGGTTCATTAACCACTCGAGGGACGGTTACTACTAAGGAGACAAAATTTTCTAACAATTTGAAATAACCACGAAATCCCAGACGTTCCTGGCGGGGTTCCAAGGTGCAGAGCCCCTAACCTGTGGGTTATGGGCCCACAAATTTCCCTTGGAAAAACCATCAACAATTGATGTTCCAGGAATAAATCTAGACATTTAGAACACTTCTAAATCCCTAGGTTTACACGTACTAGAATAACCTAACTTCCAATACAACAATCATGGCTGAAACCTCCCTCTGATACCACTGTTGGGTTTCTCTATGAGGATGGCACAACGCTTGTGCACGCAGCGGAAGGAATAAAACATCAAGAACAACCCAAAATAGATTGGATCGGGCCATGAAAGTTGAATCAAGAAGTTAACAAACAACTAGGCAAAAATTACCTTAGAGACGTTGAGTCACAACTCAACGGAGATGCTCCAAGCTTTGAGTCCTTGTCGGTGGCGAGTTCTACGTGGAATAATGTCCACATCTCTGCAGAAATCAACACGAGCGGGAGAACACCGAGCTTCGTCGCACGAAGGGTCGGGAAGGAGATCAACCGCACCTTGCACTTCCACAGACTGCTAGTTCTGTTCCAGGAGGAGCAACACCAGCGACAGTCGCAGGAAAGGAGGAGGTCGGCAGAGCGAAGAGGCAGCGGAACACTTCCGTCCGTCGGGGTTCGAGAATCGACGGAGCGAACGAGTGGCGGAACGTTTCCGTCAGATTCGATTCGGCTACATGAGAAATCTCGATCTATATTTTATTCCCAAAACCCTAAGTCCCCTATTTATACCAAAGGCATAAACATTCCAAAGGTATCGCTATCCGCAGACCACACAGGATAGGGCTTCTGGACCGTTCGACGAGAATCACCTCCAGGTTCGGCGAGAATCAATCGCAGAATCGGCGAGAATCAGTCGCAGAATAGGCGAGAATCAATCGCAGAATCGGCGAGAATCAGTCGCAGAATCGGCGAGAATCAGTCGCAGAATCGGCGAGAATGAGTCGCAAAATCGGCGAGAATCAGTCGTAGAATCGGCGAGAATCGAACAGTTCGATTCTCGACGATTATGCCTTAGTTGGCGAGTCATACTCGACGACTCTCGACGATTTTGCCTTAGTCGTCGAGTCATACTCGACGACTCTCGTCGACTCTCGATGAATTGGACTTAATCGCCAAGTCATACTCGACGACTCTCGTCGAACCATTCTCGACGAATCTCCCAGGCAACATTTTCCTTACCCCATTCTGTATCGTGATTGGTAACCTTTACCAACACAATCAATCTTCCAATTTCTCCACATGCTCTTATGTGCGACCCTGCAGGCTCATATCGCGTTGGTAGTGAGATTATATTTTTGACCACTTCTAGATCACCATGGTAACTCTAACACAGAATACCTTTGATGAAATGAGGGAGAAGTATGGTGACCTCCTTGAGGAATTGGGTAAAAGAAGGAAGCTTATTAAGATGCAAGCTGAAGAGCTTGAACTCCTCAGACCGCTAAAGGCTTAACTTGAGGTAAGGATGGTTAAAATCCGTTAGATGAACTCAAAAATAATTGAGCTTAAGGAAATAATTCATAAGCATGCCGAGTTTCATATTCAAAAAGAAAGAATAATTAAGATGCTTGGGAGTGATCTCCTCAAGGAAAAAGAATTGGTGGCTAAATACTCTAAGCCCCAGACTATTACCCCAATCATATACACCTTCTCTACGCCATATAAGAATGGCGTAGGGTATAAGAAGAGGAATAAGAAGATAACCAAGGACAAAGGGAAGGCACCCATGCAACCCATTAATTTCAAAAGGGTTCTTTTAGCCTTAAATAACTATGACCTAGAAAGTGCCTTTGGACACTGGAAAAATGGATGTTCCACTAGTGGAACTTAAGATGTGCAATGCGAGAAGAGTGCCCTCAAGGTATCCCATGAAGAATTTCAGATGAAAGATCATGTCCCCTTTGTGGTTGGTGTTAACACCAGCACCAAAGGAAAGGGAAGTGGTTCTGAAAGAAGAGATGCAAGGAAGGGCAAGACTGTGGCTGTGGATCTCAAATCACTACCAGTACAATACCACAAGCCATACAAATATTCACATGTAATCTCTTGCAAACACCCTTGTGATCACAAAAAGACTCATCCAACTCCTGCTAAGAGCTCCAAGTGGAGGTTCAACAAATTTTAGTGCTGGTGCTGTGGGAAGGTTGGAAAATTTGCTAGTGACTGTTGGTTCAACCCAAATGTCTCTAGAACACTCCTCGGGAGACTAGCACCATGGCTTGGACAACTCTACAATGCACCTCCATCAGGTCTAAAGCCAAGGCAAGGTGCCAATGCTAACGAGGATCTAGTACCTAACACGATTTGGGTGCCTAAGAAAAGTTAATCTCTTTTGCAAGCATGCCCAAAGGCAAACCAAACTCCTATTTGGTATTTGGACAGTGGATGTTCCAGACATATGACTAGAACATGTAGCCTTCTGACAGACTACTCTTAAGTTAAAGATGGAACCAAAGTCATCATTCGTTGTTCTGATAGAGGGAATACTAAAGGATACGGTAAGATCTCCAATTACATAATTATCATCTCAAGGGTTGCTTAAGTTGAAATATTGCAACACAATCTGATAAGCATAAGAAAACTGTGTGATCTTGGCTATAACATTATCTTCCACAAGGATGAGTGCCTGATTAAAAAGTCTAAAGAGACCATACTAACTCGCACTAGGAGTGAAAAATATTTACTGTTTAAATTTCCTCTGTAATAATTTTGACTCCTCTATATGTCTCATAGTTGAGAATAGAGCATCACTCTATGTGCAATGACACAAGAGACTAGATCACCTCAACTATAAGACAATCAATAAGTTGCTCTCATAAAATCTAGTTAGAGCTTGCCCATAGTAGAAATGTGTCCAAGAAAGCCCTTGTCATGCATGCCAAATTGGCATGCAAACGAAAGGCTCTTTAAAACCCATTAGGGTTAATGACTCCACTAGGTGTTTATACCTACTACACATTGACTGGTTTGGTCCTATGCCAATTTACAACTTAAGAGGAAAGGTCTACACCTTTGTGATTGTTGATGATTACTCTAGGCTCACTTGGGTGTTCTTCCTCAAACAAAAGTCAGATACACTGGAAACCTTCACCAGTTTTGTCAATCAAATTCAGAATGAAATATATAGTTTTGTGGCCAAGATCAGGAGTGATCATAAGACTGAATTTCAATCTGGTGTTATAACAAAACTGCATGAAGGCCTAAGTATCTTTCAGGAGTTTTCCTCTCCCAGAACTCCACAACAAAATGGACTTGCGGAGAGAAAGAATAGAACCCTAATTGAAGCTTGTAGAACTATGTTGAGTGACTCCTCACTTCAAGAATATTTCTGTGATTAGGCTATCAACACAGCTTGTCATGTTCAGAACAGGGCATTAATCAACAAGACTCACAATAAGACTCTGTATGAGCTTGTGAAGGGAAAAAAACCAACCATGGCCTACTTCAAAATATTTGGAAGTAAGTGTTATGTATTAAACAATGGGAAGCACTTTCTGACCAAGTTTCTTGAGAAAGCTTATGAGAGAATTTTAGTTGGATATATCTCTTATAGTAGAGCCTACAGGATATTCAATAAAAAGATCAGTGTTGAAACAGAGAATTCGGTCTCGATGGAGTTCACCCTTGGGGAAGGGGTGATCGCGCACCTACTTCTCTCCTGCAAGAAAAATGACAAAGGAAAAAGAACAGGGGAATGACCCAAGGGCCCGGCGAGGAGGACCCACCACACACCCAGAAGATCTCTGAGCGCTTCCCCTCCTTAGCCAAATGTCGGGCTAAGGTACCTCAGAAAGCGCTAGAAGGCTGGGAGACAAGTGAGCATGCCTTCTGAGGTACCCCTTGGGTCCTATTTATAGATTTCTGAAAATGGCCTGCAAATAGCCAACCTCCTCTGTTCTGAACAGCCATGTGCAACCCAACTGGGTCTGCCAACAATGTAAATCCACTATTCTAACTGGTTATGGACAAGCTAGCGGGGGTAAAATTGTAAAAACACCTCGCCAATCACTGGGCGAGTAGCCCTCAACAACCCATGCTCAACAAGGGTGGCGAGTGCTCGATGGAGCTGGCACTCGCCGCCTATCTTCGACCTTGGGCGAGTATGGGCTCGGCCTGCCCTGCTCGCATGTCGCGGGTTTGTTGAACGGTCCGAACTCGGCGAGCGGCCCAGAGCTCAACGAAAGGCCCAGAGCTCGACGAAAGGCCCAGAGCTCGACGAATATCCCAGAGCTCGACGAACATGGCTTGGCGAGTACGAGCTCCCAAAAGTATCACACTCCGCCTGGGCGAGCCGGAGACTGCCGAGCTCTCCCTCCTACCGAGTTCTCCCAGGGACTCAGACTGCCTGATTTGGCCGGTCTGGCTCCTGCTTACCAACTCGTCGGATACGGGGTTGTACATAATCCCTGCTATTTGCGAGGTTTGCACAAGCTCGGAAAGAAACATCCAACCCCACGGGATTCAGTGAGTGTGGCAGGAGCCAGAGAATCTTTCAGTGGGGTCCACCAGCAGCTATAAATATGTGCTTGCGTACCTGGGTAACCTTTGTCATTCCTATTTGCTCTAAATTTGCTGAGATGCCTTTCCCCAAGGAGCTCCAAGAGAGGCTTGCGAAGGCTCACGAGGTATCCTCTGCCCGTATTGCCAGCTTGACCGCCGTTACCCTTAACATCCCGAGGAGCATTGTTGGAACACCCTATTACTATTTGGGTCAGGATGACTATATTTCTATAGTGATTTTGTGTTGTGACCTCCTTGTTGTTATAAAGGTCACATAGGTTAGTTAGAGTCAACTTCAGCTCGACGCAGAGTCAACTTCAGCTCGACGCAGAGTCGACCTCAGCTCGACGCTGAGTCGACCTCAGCTCGACGTGGAGTCGACCTCAGCTCGACGTTCCGTCAAGCCCAGTTCTGCTTTCTGAAACCACTCTCTGGCCGACGTGTGTCGTGCTCAGATCGACGTTTTATTGTGAGCTCGACGTTTTCCAGGCTCCCGTCAGTTTTGAATAGGAATTCAAATTCCTTCTGTCAGAACAATTAATGCTGAAGATTTATTGGCCGTTACAGCAAATCTGGTGCATGGCTCAAGGAATTTTCTAAGGAATGTTTGCCTGACACTTCCTTTTGAGACATGGACATTTAAGGAAAGCATTTAATGCCTGCTGCCAACGGCTATCAAAGACTCAGAAGAAGAACACAGAGATATAATTCTATCAGTCAACAGAGAACAACAAGGACTTCTTCTTCTTGCTCTCTGTGATATTCATTCAAGCTTACACACAGGAATTCTGATTGCTTCAGACACAACCATCCAACTTGTTTGGATCATCTTTTGCTGGAGCAGATCAGATCATTGAAGACCTGTCACCCTTGTGCAAAGCTCTCCTTCCGGAACTACTTCTTGATCTCAGGGGGAGCTTTGACAACATCAATAGATCCACCTTGCTTCTCTCTACTTATTGATAGAGAAGACAACATCAGCTTTTTCTTTTTTTCTTTCTATACAGGGTTTTAACTCCCTTCAAAAGTTACCTTTGGTTTTGCTGAAACCTGGTCAAAAATCAGCCCTTTGGTTTGTGAGAACCTGGTCAAAAACTCTCTGGTGTTCAAGACACCTGATCAACTCATCTTGAAGTGGATTCCTATCAAGGGTGATAGAAGAGTGGACTACCCAAGATTTTGGGGAACCACTATAGCTCCTTGTGTATTCTGGTTGCTTGTTTCTTTGTGTTTTGCTTTGTGCTGTGATTCTCTTCTTACTTTGATTAATTGCTATAGCACCATACACTAAGTAAATCTAAGCCTTCTCTCCATACAAGTTTTAATTTGCAAAACTATTTTAAATCACTCTATTCACCCCCCCTAGAGTTAGGATTGATCTTATCCCTCACTTTCAATTGGTATCAGAGGGAGGTTGATCATTCATACAGGCTAACACCTGGATCAAAAGATCTCTGATAAGATCATTTCTCTCAAAAGGGTTATTTCTTTTAGTTTTACTTATCTTTAAAACTCATGGCACAAAACAAGGACTTTGCTAGCACCAGACCTCCTATGTGCAATCTCTCTAAGTTTGCACTATGGAAGGCAAGGATTAGACTTTACATGAATTCATTTGATGAGGACATCATTAATTCTGTGTTGACAGATTGTCCAAGGCCTCCCACAGAAACAAGTACATCAGCTGTTCCTCCTCCTTCAGGAACTGATGCTGACATAAGAAAGTGGAAGGCAGCAGATGCTAAAGCCATGAACATCTTGGCTCAAACCATGTCAGATGACATTTTCCAGAAAGTATCTGAATGCAATACTGCCAAAGAGATCTGGGAAAATCTTTCAGAAATTGTATCAGGTTCTGCAGATGAAAGAAAGGATAGGAGATCCTACCTCATCACCCAGTATGAGAACTTCAAAAAGGCAGAGTCTGAGTCAGTTACTGACATGTACAACAGACTGAGTCTAATCATCAGTGAGCTTAGATCACTAGATAAGGACATATCTCTCACTGAGATAAATGACAAGATACTGACTTGTTTCCCTAGCTCTTGGGACTCAAGAATCTGGTCAATTAAAGATGGAAGGAATGTCTGTGAGTTATCCACAGAAGCTCTTCTAGGAAAGCTCAAGAGTTATGAGCAATTCATTAAGAAGAGAGAAGAAGAGCAGAAGATATCCACACCAACTGAAAAGGTTGAGAAAACCATTGCCTTCAAGGCATAGGAAGAACAACCTAAAGAAAAGGTGTTGGGAAATGAAGAGCTTATGAGCCTACTTGTCAAAAGGTTCAATAAGCTGAATAAAAAGAACTTCAGAAGATGGTCATCCAAAGACAAAGACAAGCCAAGGTATGACAGATCTACTAATAAAGATATTATCTGTTTTGGCTGCAGGAAACCAGGACACATTGTCCCCAACTGTCCAGAAAATCAAGATAAGGACAGAAGGGACAAGAAGGAAAGAAAAGATAAAAGGAAGGATAAGGAGTCAAGGAAGTACCATGACAAGCCTTCCTCCAGCAACAGCAAGCACACCAGAAAAGGATTTGTGGCTGAATCCTGGAGTGACTCTGATGAGTCTGATTCATCATCCAGCTCTAGTGATGATGAGGATGATGCAGAAGAAAAAGGATTCTGCATGATGGCCATCAATGCATCTCAAAAGAATACTGATTCAGAGCTTGATGCTGACCACCTATCTGATTAGGAACTTACTGAGGATCAGGTGATAGATTCATTTGATTTTAATTCTGATGAATTTAAATCTGAGTTCAAATCTATGTGCATTGACTTGATTGAATCTCAAAAGTTAATTATAACTCTTAGAGAACAATTGATTGAATGCAAATCCATTAACTCAGATAATCTTAGACTCTTAGAAGAGTTGAAGTAGTGTGGGGAGGAGATAGCTTCACTGAAAAGTGAACTATCTAAGGCCAAAGAATTTGAAGAAACCCTTAATGGGAGAAGTATCAAATTAATGGACATCACAAGTACAGTGAACTCAAGATTGAATGGTACACTGGGCTTGGGTGCTTCATCCAGCCAACCCATAGTGCTGACAACTCCAATCAAATTTACCAGTGACAAAGGTAAAGGAGTCTTGATAGTGGCTAGGAAGAATGCTGACTTAACCCAGGAAACTGGACAAAAAGCGTCGAACGAAGCTCGACGGAGGTCGAACAGAGCTTGACGTAATCGCAAGAAAACGTCGAACTCAGGTCGACGCCTTCTACCTTCTGAACAAAGCAAGACTTCGCCGTCGAATGGAGCTCGACGCACTCACCAGAGTCCGTCGACCAAAGCTCGACGTGCGTCGAGCCAAGTTCAGAGCAAAAGTCAGTTCTCAGGGGTTAATTCAAGATTTAATTCCAGCTCCACATCTCATCACTTTAACCCTTATGCTGAATGGATAATACCTCCTAGGAGATATCATCCTGTAGGCTATAAGAGTCAACCTGAGATGTCTTTTATTTCAGAGTTTAAAGGATATCAAGAAAGGCCCAAGGTAAACTGGGTCAAAAACAATTGATTTGTTGTATGTGCAGGTAAAGACCTATCCAATTGAGAACCAGCAGTGGTACTTAGACAGTGGGTGCTCAAAGCACATGACTGGCAACAAGGAGAACCTTGTGTCCTTCAAAGCCAAACATGGACCCAAAGTAATCTTTGGAGATTCAAACTTTGGACAAACAAAAGGCTATGGCCAAGTCAAAATAGGGTCAATTACATTCAAGAAAGTGGCCTATGTGGAAGGACTAAAGCACAACTTAATCAGCATCAGCCAGCTATGTGATGCTGGTTATCAGGTTTGGTTTACCAACTCAGCATGTAATATTGCATTAAATAACAACATTGTTTTAATTGGTAATAGACAAGATAACATATATCTAGTTGATTTCAATTCATCTAAAGTAGATATTTGTTTATTTAACTCCCTTAGCAAACCCAATGAACTATGGCATAAAAGATTAGGACATGTGAACCTTAGAACCATTGCTAAGTTATCCAAAGACAACCTTGTTAGAGGACTACCTTCTAGTCCCTACAAGAAGGAAGGACTTTGCAAGGCTTGTCAATTAGGCAAGCAAACTAAAAATAGTTTCAAGTCACTTAATAAGAGTGATTCACCTAGAATTTTGTACTTATTGCACATGGACCTTTTTGGACCAATTAATGTACAAAGCCTAGGAGGGAAATCTTATGCTTTAGTAGTTGTAGATGACTTCTCAAGATTCACTTGGGTGTTCTTTCTGAGAAAGAAGTCTGATAACTTCAAGATTTTGACAGATTTTCTCAAAGGCATACAGATTGAGTTCAATACTCACATTGCCCTGATCAGAAGTGATCATGGGACAGAGTTTGATTCTCTTCTTATGCTTGAGTTCTGTCAGAAGGAAGGTATCAGGCACACTTTCTCAGCTCCGAGAACTCCTCAACAAAATGAGGTAGTTGAAAGGAAAAATAGAACCCTTATTTAATCTGCCACAACATTGTTGACAGATGCTCACCTTCCTCTAACCTTTTGGGCAGAGGCTGTGAAAACCTCCAACTATGTTTTGAATAGAAGCCTGATACATAAACTGAAGGGTAAGACTCGCTATGAGTTACTCAAAGGGAAGAAACCTAAAGTAAACTATTTCAAAATTTTTGGTTGCATTTGCTTCATTCACAATAATGAAAAGAAATACCTAGCTAAATTTGAAGCCAAAGCTGATGAAGGAGTGTTTCTGGGATACTCCATGAGTAACAAGGCTTATAGGGTTTTTAACAAGTGCTCTAATAAAGTTGAAGAATCCATGCATGTTACATTTGATGAAACTAATATGTCTTATAAGGAGAAGGAGACTTCTACCATAAGCAATTTGCAGGAAAATTCAATTTCAGAAAATCTGAAGCAGCTTACCATCACAGACAAAGATTCGTTACCTTCAACAATTCAACAAGACGCTGAACTTAGTGACAATGAAGAGGAATCTCAGGTTTTGGAAAGCTCAAATGGTCAACAAATTGAAGAACCAGTTGTTGTTCCACAAGAGGAAACAATAACACAGGTTGGTGCACCATCAACACCCCTTGTTGATTTAGCAACAACAAGAGATCACCCAATTTCACAAATAATTGGAGATATCTCAGTAGGTGTGCAAACAAGGAATCATGTTAATCACAATATTATGCACACTTGCTTTCTTTCTCAAATTGAGCCTCAAACAATACAAGATGCAGAGCAAGATCCAAACTGGATCATTGCAATGCAAGAGGAGTTGAATCAATTTGAAAGGAATAAAGTTTGGGAATTAGTACCAAGACCAAGGAACCAGCAAATTGTTGGAACCAAATGGGTATTCAGGAACAAGTTGGATGATCAAGGAATAATTGTGAGAAACAAGGCAAGACTTGTTGCACAAGGATATTGCCAAGAAGAAGGGATTGATTATGACCAAACCTTTGCACCAGTTGCAAGGTTAGAGGCCATAAGAATCTTTCTTGCATATGCAGCTCACAAGAGATTCAAGGTATATCAGATGGATGTCAAGAGTGCATTTCTCAATGGAGACATCAAGGAAGAGGTTTATGTAAAGCAACCTCCAGGTTTTATCTCTCCAACCTCTCCTGATCATGTTTTTAAACTGCATAAAGCTTTATATGGTCTCAAGCAAGCTCCTAGAGCATGGTATGAGACCTTAGCTTGTTTATTATTGGAAAATGATTTTAAAAGGGGTAGAGTAGACCAAACTCTCTTTATTAGAACCCATAGGTCCCATATCCTACTAGTACAAATTTATGTAGATGATATCATATTTGGGTCTACTGATTCAAACTTATGCAAACAGTTCTCACAACTTATGCATTCAAAGTTTGAAATGAGTAGCATGAGTGAGCTTGCTTTCTTTCTAGGATTGCAAGTTAAACAACATGTGGATGGCATTTTTATTTCTCAAACCAAGTATGCAAGAGAACTGGTTAAGAAATTTGGAATGTCTGAAGCATCTTCTATGAAAACACCTATGCCTACAAATGTTGTTTTAGATGCTGATGAATCTGGAAAACCAGTTGATCAGACAAACTATAGAGCAATCATTGGCTCATTAATTTATCTAACAGCTAGTAGACCAGACATAATGTTTGCTACATGCATTTGTGCTAGATTCCAAGTAAGCCCTAGAGAGTCCCACCTCACATTAGTTAAGAGGATTCTTAGGTATGTAAAAAGTTGTCCTAATCTAGGTCTCTGGTATCCACATGACTCAGGATTTGATCTAACTGGATTTTCAGATTCTGACTATGCTGGATGTAGAGTAGACAGGAAAAGCACCAGTGGAACTTGTCAATTCCTTGGTGATAGACTTGTCTCCTGGTTTTGTAAGAAACAAACTTCTGTGTCCACATCAACTGCTGAAGCTGAATACATGGCTGCAGGCAGTTGTTGCTTACAGATTTTGTGGATTCAAAACCAGCTCCTAGACTATGGCTATAACTTAGAGATGTCTAAAATTTTTTGTGATAATACTAGTGCAATTTGCATTGCACAAAATCCAGTTCTCCATAGTAGGACTAAGCACATAGAGATCAGACATCACTTCTTAAGGGATAATGTAGAAAAGAAGAAAATTGCACTAGAATACATTTCCACTGAACTACAAAGAGGAGATATTTTCACCAAGCCCTTGGATGAAAAGAAGCACTTCTTCTTCCTCAATCAGTTGGGAATGCTAGATGGAGACAGTATAAATTAAAACTCCAAGATTTTGAAACCCATAATTAACAGGAATAGGAAAAATTTCATTTTAAAATTCCTCTGTGGTTTCTTTGAGCTCTGAACTAAGCTCGATGCTGCGTCGAACTAAGATCGACGGTCCGTCGCCCTCAAAAGCGTCGAACGTCGACCTCAACTTCTAGCGTTGAACTAAGTTCACAGCTCCCTGGCTTCTTGAGTTTTTCTCCCTTCGGTCGACGCCTTCGTTCAACGTCGACCTGAGCTCGACGTATAGCATCAGCCCAAGCGTCGAACGTCGACCTAAGCTGCACGCTGTTGAGCCGTTTCAGTTCCCCTAGAGCCTTAGAGCGCCGACCTGAGCTCGACGTTCTTTCCATTTCTGCGTCGAACCCTAGTATAAAATCATTCTTCTCCGTCGTTCGCAGTTGCGCTCTCATATTTTCTGCTCAAGCTTTCTCCCTCCAAATCCTTTACTCTTGATCTTGGAAGGTATCTATTTGCAGGATAATGGCAATTGCTGCAGGTGCATTGGCGGCAATGAAGTTTGATTCAGGTTTTGACATCGACATCGACTCCTTTGATGGATCATCGCAGAATTTTCTGGATATTCTGGAGCTATTCAAAGAGCAGCACCTGGTTAACTTCATAACAACCAGGATTCCTCTTCCAGAATCTGAAATCAAAGAGTGGATTTTTACTGCAGTGAATTCAGATAACAGTACGATGACTGGAACAATTTCAGGGAATGAGGTAGCCATTTCTCCTCAAATCATTTCAGAGGTTTTCGGTTTTGCTGTTGGAGATGATGAGTTATAACTCTCTGTGGAAGAGTTTGCTGTGATGCTAGACAAAATGGGGCATAATTCTGATAACCCCTCAAAACTTTTAAAAGTTAACCTAGCTATTGAGTTTAGACTGTTAGCAGATATCACAGGCAAGGTAATTTGTGCAAAGAGGACTGCACATGATGCCATTACTAGGCATCAGTTTTGCATTATGGCTGCAATTTTGGATAAGAAGCATCCCAATTGGGGTTTGATTGTTTTTGATATGATTAAGAAGAAAATGGATAAGAACTTTGTCCACTTTGGAAGGGTTCTTGGTATGATTCTGAACCACTGTTGCCCTCAGTTGCTTGTGTCCTCAAAGAAGCACATCAATGCTTCTAAGAGGCTCACTTGTGCACTGATTGGCAAGTGGGACAGGAAGATTGTGAACTCCAGGGCAGCTGCAGCAATGAGGACTTCTGCAGACACCAGGACTGTAGAGGTCACTCTTCCTCAGTCTACTGGCCCAGAAGCAGGGGTTTTGCCATCTTCCTCCATCATCCTCCCATCCTCTTTCATTCCAACAACAACAATCATCTCATCCACTCAACCCATCCCTTCATCCATTTCTACTATTGCATCCTCCATTCCACCACTCATCACTTTCCATCCCCTCCATTATTTTCCTCCCATGAGCTTGGACTCTTCATCTCATGAGGACATCCTTTCCCTTGACATTCATGATGAATCCTTCATGGATGCCTCTCCCTCCTCTCCTCATGACTTCCACCCTTCATCAACATTTTCAGAACTTCTCCTATCCTCCATCCATGAACCAGCTATCCCTCCCATGTCTGCACCACCAACAACATCTTCTACCTTCACCTTCTCTGCTGCTCCCTCTACCTCTCCTCTCTATTGGATGCCAAGCTGGCTCCTCTAGTCCTTTCCCTGAGCTCTCTCTCTGCCTCAGTCTCATCCCTCTCATCCTATCTGGCATGCCCTTCTTCTGGGGGCCTAGAGTCGGCTGCCACTGATTCTAGGCAGGGGGAGATGTCAGCAGAAGAAGAGCTGCAGCCTTCAGCAGTACAGGTAGTACAGGGTTGTTCAGAGACAGTTTCAGCAGTAGAAGTTCAGATGACCTCTGAGGCTCCTCCTCAAGGTTCAGTTCAGATGATCAGCAGTGCCTTAGACTTTCAGTCCTTGGCATCTTCTGTCCAGAGCTTCTACCTTCCAGCACATCTTCACTTCAGAAACTACAGCCTCCTGCCTCCTCAAGAAGACCTGTCTAGGGCCATTGTCCCTTTTCAGAAGATCATTCCATCCTCCTTGGCTGTTGATGCCATGATCCTTGATGAAGCAGTGGTAGCTGTGGCTCCTGCTTGTGATGATGTTGTTGTTGAAGCAGTAGTAGCTGCTAAGACTGTTCCCTAAGAAACTTCAGGTGAATTGATTGAGACACTAGATGAAGTTGAGACCATTGTCTCCCAAGTTCTTCAGGAACTAGTCACCTCAGCCTCTATGGCTCCTGAGGCTATTTCCTTTCCTGCAGTGTTAGACTCCTCTTCTACACTGTCAGTAGACCTTCCTCCAGTTACTTCTTCAGCTGCTCCAGCCCCCATCAATTTTCCTATCTCAAAGAGAACTTACATAGATCCTTATGATGAATCTCAAAGCTCAGAGGATGAATTTGCAACTGATTCTGATGACTCCTCTGCAACCATTGTAAGGAAGAGGAAAGCAAGATCCAAAGCAATGAAAAGAGTTCCATCGGCTAGAGTCACAGATCATGACATCCCTTACTACATCAAGTACAACTGTGAAATCACTGAGCCCTGGATGCAATACTCTCTAAACCAAAGAAAGGCAATGAAGAAGAAAAGAAAGTTCAATGAAGGCCCCTCCAAGCCTGTCCATCAGCCTCCACCTCCACCTCCTCCAGATGCAGGTGCAAGTGCAAGCCTCTCTTCCAATCCTGCCCAATCATCTCTGCATGGCAAGACCTATCAGTCAAGAAGATCCCAAGGGTATAACCAGCAAAGAGGATACAATAGAGGCAGGCAGTCCAGAGGAAGATCAGGATCTCAACCTTACCAAAGGGGAGGACCCATTGATCCAACCTCTGGTCCCTATCCTTACAGACCCAGAGTTGACTTCACTCCAAGAACTCATCAAGAACACTCTGCCAACACATATGAACCAGCTATTCCTTTTGAAGATCCTACTAAAACTCCAGCTTACTGGAAGGCCAGGATGACTGAGATGGCTGCTCTGAATGAGATTGACAGAGCTAGAGCAAAAGGTCTGGACACCTCTCACATCAGCACCATGTCAGATCAAAGGAGAGAAGAATTGGAGAAATACAACTCAAGGAAATTCTTTGATTCTGATAAGTATATGCAGCTTCATCCTACAGCTGTACCAGCTAGTGGAAAAGGTCAGAAATCCTTAGGTGCAGCTGAAGATTACAGATCCAAGAAGGATGCTACAAATCCTAACAGGGAAATTATCTTCAAGGCAAGTGATCAAGACAAAGCTCCAAAGGAAAAGTAATGTAAGGTGTTTTATTTCTTTTTCTCTGCTGGATACAGGACATTAAACATTATTGCTGCTATATAGTGTTATATATATGCTGCTTTATTCTGTCATATGTCTGGTTGTATTTTATTCAGCTTTGTCTTGCTTTACTTCTTTTTGAATCCCTAAATTCATGTAAATAGTAATCCTAATCCAAATAGGGGGAGATTGTTGGAACACCCTATTACTATTTGGGTCAGGATGACTATATTTCTATAGGGATTTTGTGTTGTGACCTCCTTCTTGTTATAAAGGTCACATAGGTTAGTTAGAGTCAACTTCAGCTCGACGCATAGTCAACTTCAGCTCGACGCAGAGTCGACCTCAGCTCGACGCTGAGTCGACCTCAGCTCGACGTGGAGTCGACCTCAACTCGACGTTCCGTCAAGCCCAGTTCTGCTTTCTGAAACCACTCTCTGGCCGACGTGTGTCGTGCTCAGATCGATGTTTTATTGTGAGCTCGACGTTTTCCAGGCTCCCGTCAGTTTTGAATAGGAATTCAAATTCCTTCTGTCAGAACAATTAATGCTGAAGATTTATTGGCCGTTACAGCAAATCTGGTGCATGGCTCAAGGAATTTTCTAAGGAATGTTTGCCTGACACTTCCTTTTGAGACATGGACATTTAAGGAAAGCATTTAATGCCTGCTGCCAACGGCTATCAAAGACTCAGAAGAAGAACACAGAGATATAATTCTATCAGTCAACAGAGAACAACAAGGACTTCTTCTTCTTGCTCTCTGTGATATTCATTCAAGCTTACACACAGGAATTCTGATTGCTTCAGACACAACCATCCAACTTGTTTGGATCATCTTTTGCTGGAGCAGATCAGATCATTGAAGACCTGTCACCCTTGTGCAAAGCTCTCCTTCCTGAACTACTTCTTGATCTCAGGGGGAGATTTGACAACATCAACAGATCCACCTTGCTTCTCTCTACTTATTGATAGAGAAGACAACATCAGCTTTTTCTTTTTTCTTTCTGTACAGGGTTTTAACTCCCTTCAAAAGTTACCTTTGGTTTTGCTGAAACCTGGTCAAAAATCAGACCTTTGGTTTGTGAGAACCTGGTCAAAAACTCTCTGGTGTTCAAGACACCTGATCAACTCATCTTGAAGTGGATTCCTATCAAGGGTGATAGAAGAGTGGACTACCCAAGATTTTGGGGAACCACTATAGCTCCTTGTGTATTCTGGTTGCTTGTTTCTTTGTGTTTTGCTTTGTGCTGTGATTCTCTTCTTACTTTGATTAATTGCTATAGCACCATACACTTAGTAAATCTAAGCCTTCTCTCCATACAAGTTTTAATTTGCAAAACTATTTTAAATCACTCTATTTACCCCCCCTAGAGTTAGGATTGATCTTATCCCTCACTTTCAAGCATCCCAGTCGAGTCTAATTCTTCCAAGAGGACAAAGCCAGATGCAGAAGCATCTGAGTGCGTCTTCCAAGACTTGAAAAAGACCTTGGATCCTGAGGCTGGCTCCTCTACCCTGCCTGTAACACCCTATCCGTCACATAACATATAGCAGTAGGTCCGGCCAGGGCCCGATGCCATATACCACGGAAAGACGGAAGGGTTACTCAATAAAACCATTCTTCCAATCGTAACGTCCTATACAGAGAATCTAGCGGAAGAAATTTATTAAGTTGCAAAAATAAGAACCCAGGCACAAGCATGAATGTCCACTAACAAACCCAAACAGGAATGAACTAAAAAACACAAAGTATCGGCCTTATGGCCTTACCAGAGTTCACTAAATTTAAAACTGTGTTTTCCATACATCGGCGCGCAGGCCGGACATACATGAATTAAACAAGTAAACATAACAAGGCCTTCATGGTCGAGCTCAGCAATAAGGGCTTTGGCCCGCTATTTGCCGCTCGGCTCCACAACACCTGCAAGCACAATTCACCGCAATGGTGTCAAACAAAAGTAACGATCAGCTAAAGCTGACCAAATTATAATTATCCCGCCCACAAACTCGGGGCGGCGATGCTCCTTCCCTGCATTTATTAGCATAATAAGCATTATAGTGAATAATCACAACACCACAGGTGCAGGCACACACGGCCGCACACCCTGTGCTCTCAGGGCACTTATACGGTGAACCTGGTCAAAACCACGGTCTCACCACCGCCCCTTGGACGGCAATACTCGTGAACATTTTAGTCTTTCCGGTCTAAGCCTAAGACTCACATAACTATGCCAATGGCCAGTCCCTGATTTCAGGTCTCTGTCACCAAACCACATAGCCTGGGTCCGGTTCCACATGCCCGTTGCTCACACCGCACTGTCAATCTTAAGCCAAATGCGTGGGTCAAGCTTCGCCGGAACCCAAATTCGATCAAACATGCACATAACCTAGTTATGTTCAAGGCTGGCTCCCAGGCCACCAAGTTGGCAGGAATGCGTTTCCTCCCAGTTTTCTGGGTGCACCTTGGAGTTAATCCCCAAGATTCCCTGTTGCAATCTACTGCATAGAAAACCTGGAAACAACCAAAGGCACAGAGTCTTCTCCGACTAATCTTGCATAATGAAACATCACCGATCTAGACAAACTTGTCTAGGTAGGCTTCACACACCATGCCTGTGTCCGTTTCCTCGATTTCGGACTCTACATGCAAGCAACGAGGACTATTCATGTCTACCCGAAGGAACACCTCAAACTCACCGCATACTCGCGAGAGCGGGCTTCCTATGCAAAAGGGAAAGAGGACTTCACATGTCCAAGTAGAGAATAGTTATCCTTTGGTTTCTCTTTGGTTCTATGGAAATCTATACGGATGAAAAGCACTGTGATGACCTCCCATCTGTAGATCTGGACTCGGCTTGTGATTTGGCGCTCCGAATCTCCTCCGGTAACCGGATCTTTCTTGCTTCTTCCTCCTTGCTTTCCCCTCTCTCTAGAACTTAGAAAGTGATTGAACCAAAAGAAATGAGGGTTTTCAACCCTATTCCCGGCCTTAACCTAGGATGAATAAGCCTGAGCCCTTGGATCCTAAAATAAGGAAACGAACGGCCACGATTCGCCCTGAAAATAACAATTCTGGGCCGAATACGGCTTGCGACACGCCCGTGTCCAAGGCAGTTTTCCACACTCGCCATAAATCAGGAAAATCCAGAAAAGGAAACGGCCTATAATACGGCTTGTGACACGCCCATGTCACCCATGGACACGCCTGTGTCATAGGCCGTGTACCCCAATCAGTACTGGAACTGTCATGTCCCGAGTGGGACACGGGCTTAGACACGCCCGTGTCAACTTTGACACGCCCATGTCAACCAGAACACGCCCGTGTTCCGGGTCATGTATCTTAGTTGATACAGGACCAAAACTTCCAAAAGAGGACACGACCATGTGACCCGCCCATGTCTCATGCCATGTGCAAGACACGCCCTAGGACATGCCCGTGTCACAGGCCGTGTTCCCTGCCTTCAATGATCGTCGACCTCGTCTCGACGACCCGAGCACGACACGACCATGTGACACGCCCATGTCATAGGCCGTATTCACCTTCCCAACTCCCAAACTCGGCTAAAACGCTGCCCGTTTCTTCTTGACAAAGAGG
Source organism: Platanthera zijinensis (assembly GCA_039513925.1). NCBI lineage: Eukaryota > Viridiplantae > Streptophyta > Magnoliopsida > Asparagales > Orchidaceae > Platanthera > Platanthera zijinensis. The sequence goes on from CM077098.1 coordinate 16,867,078, forward strand.
ACTGGTGTACTCTAAGGAGACGAACTTGGACGCACATAACCTTGCTCCAACAACTCTTCAATTTGAACCTTTAGTTCCGCCATCTCCTTAGGCGCCAACCTATAAGGGAAGCGTAACACAGGTTTGGCACCTGACAATAGCTCAATCGTGAAGTCAATCTCCCGTTGAGGTGGGGCTCCGGTAAGATTGTCCGAGAACACGTCAGGGTACTCACACACCACATGTATGCTACCCAAAGTGGGCTTAGGCTTTACAGCCTCCACTAGTGTGAAGAACAGCTCTGCGCCAGCAGGAACTGCCTTGACCACCTAAAGAGCAGACATTAAAGTCTTGCTCGACCCCTTCAAACCCACAAACGTTGTCTCCCAGTGAGCTCCCAACTTGACTTCCTTACGATTGCAATCTATGTATGCCTTCTGCTCCGAAAGCCAGTCCATACCAAAAATGACGTCGAACTCGACTAGCGCCAGTAACGATGCTAGCAAGTCGAACTCCTGACTCCCAATACGAATCTTTACGGCACAAACTCTGTCCGTACGCATAGAAAACCCATTCGGCAATAACACATCCAATTTGTACTTTGCCATCGAAGAAGGGACTCCCATGCGCGATATGAAACCTTCAAACAAAAAGTAGTGCGAAGCTCCCGTATCGAAGAGTTCTCTCGCCAGATTATCACAAATCAGAACAACGCCTATACAAACAGTAATAAGCTAACATGCACAAGGTAACAGTATTTAAAGCCAAATTGCTATAAATTTAAATTGTACCTGTCACCACATCCGCTTGTTTGATGGCCTCCTGCTGGCCAAGATTATAGACTCTTGGTTGAGTCGGAGCATAATGTGATGCGGTTGACTCTACTGCCTTTCCATTTTCCTCGTAAGTTTTTCCCGGCTTCCTCTCGGACTTTGGACGTCCGCTCCAACAGTCACGTGCAAAATGCCCCAGCTTCCCACAAGTAAAGCAAGCGCCCGGGGTTCGGCTAGTAGTTGCCCCTGAAGCACCAGAAGAAGGGGTTGGTCCCGATGTCATAGCCATCTTATTCCACCTTCGGAAACCGGACTTTGAAGGTGGCACCTTGAACTCTGATTTCCTAACACTAGAGTCTTTCTTTGCCTGCACATTCTTCATATCTTCTCCAAATACTGGGCCGTGTTGACCAGGGTCAAGAAGCCCTGCGTCATCGGCCCCGAGAGCAGTAGTCTTAAGTCATCCCTCAGACCTTCATAAAATTCGTTTGTCTTTCGCTCCTCATCACCAAATGTAGCACTTGCATACCGACCCAAACGTGTAAATTCGTGGAGGTACTCATCCACGCTACTCTCTCCCTGCACAAACTTCTGAAACTCGTTCTCCATTGCAATCCTCTGAGCCGAGGGGAGGTATCGAGCCAAGAACAGTCTCGAGAATTCTTCTATCGAGATGTCAGTAAGTTGTCTACCCCTTAAATGGTGTAACTCCAAACCTTCCCACCAAAGTCTTGTGTCGCCATCCAACAAGAAAGTTGTAATAGTGGTCTTCTGCCACTCTTCCGTCTCTATAGCTATCAAGACTCACTTAACTCTGGAGAGCCAATCCTCCGCTTGGGTTGGGGTTCCTGTCCCCGAGAACACTGGAGGATTAAAGCCCATAATGTGTTTGAGCTGTTTCTCCGTTGCTCTCCTAGGCATCATTGGCTCCACAACCTGCTCCACTCTTCTTGGTTCCGCCGCTTGGAGCGGTACTTATTCCACAGTAGGGGCAGGCTGCTGCACTTGCCTCGCAGGCTGTGCATTAATCATAACAAACACTTCTTCAGCTACCAATCGTATGGTTTCAGCCGAAGGAGGTTTTGCCGACGCATCGTTTGGTGCGCTACTTGCCTCAGAAACTGGACGTTCTGACGGCCCTGCATTACTCCTGATCACCTATAGTCGTGCAAGACACCGTTAAGTGACCGAATAATATTGCAAAAAGCAATTATAGGAACATGCAGGTTCCTCAAACATGAGTATTTTCATTCCTAAGTGGACATTCATGGGTTCTTTTCATGTTATAACGGTGACGCACACACATGTGCTTACCACCCCATAAATTGAATTCGTCCACGAATTCATTTAAGCCTGACCGAAACCGGTATTCTGATACCAAATTGTAACACCCTATCAGTCACATAGCATATAGTAGTAGGTTCGGCCAGGCCCCGACGCCATATACCGCGGACAGACGGAAGGGTTACTCAATGAAACAATTCTTCCAATCGTAACATCCTACACAGAGCATCTAGTTGAAGCAATTTATTAAGTTGCAAAAATAAGAACCCAGCCACAAGCATGAATGTCCACAAACAAACCCAAACAGGAATGAACTACAAAGTACACAAAGTACCAGCCTTATGGCCTTACAAGATTTCACTAAATTTAAAACTGTGTTTTCCATACATCGGCGCGCAAGCCGGACACACATGAATTAAACAAGTAAACATAACAAGGCCTTCAAGGGCCGGCTCAGCAACAAGGGTTTTGGCCCGCTATTTGCCGCTCAGCTCCGCAGCACCTGCAAGCACAATTCACCGTAATGGTGGCAAACAAAAGTAACGGTCAGCTAAAGCTGACCAAATTATAATGATCCCGCCCCCAAACTCGGGGCGACGATGCTCCTTCCCTGCACTTATTAGCATAATAAGCATTATAGTAAATAATCACAACACCATAGGTGCAGACACACACAGCCGCACACCCCGTGCTCTCAAGGCACTTACACGGTGAACCCGATCAAAAACGCGGTCTCACCACCGCCCCTTGGACGGCAATACTCGTGAGCATTTTAGTCTTTCCGGTCTAAGCCTAAGAATCACACAACTATGCAAATGGCCAGTCCCTGATTTCAAGTCTCTGTCACTAAACCACATTGCCCGGGTCCGGTTCCACAAGCCCGTTGCTCACACTACACTATCAATATTAAGCCAAATGCGCGGGTCAAGCTTCGCCGGATCCCAAATTCGATCAAACAGACACATAACCTAGTTATGTTCAAGGTTGGCTACCATGCCACCAAGTTGACAGGACTGCATTTTTGCCCAGTTTCCCGGGTGCACCTTGGAGTTAATCCCTAAGATTCCCTGTTGCAATCTACCGCATAGAAAACCTGAAAACAACCAAAGGCACAAAGTCTTCTCTGGCTAATCATGCATAATGAAACATCACCGATCTAGACCAACTTGTCCGGGTAGGCTTCACACACCATGCCTATGTCCGTTTCCTCTATTTTGGACTCTACATGCAAGCAACAGGGACTATTCATGTCTATCTGAAGGAACACCTCAAACTCACCGCATACTCGCGAGAGCGGGCTTCCTATGCAAAAGGGAAAGAGGACTTTACATGTCCAAGTAGAGAATCGTTACCCTTGGGTTTCTCTTTGGTGCCATGAAAATCTATACGAATGAAAAGCACCGTGATGACCTCGCCTCCGTAGATCTGGACTCGGCTTGCGATTTGGCGCTCTGAATCTCCTCCAACAACCAGATCTCTCTTGCTTCTTCCTCTTTCTCTCCCCTCTCTCTAGAACTTAGAAAGAGATTGAACCAAAAGAAATGAGGGTTTTCAACCCTATTCACGACCTTAACCTACGATGAATAAGCCCGAGCCCTTGGATCCTAAAATAAGGAAACGAACGGCTACAATTCTCCCTGAAAATAACATTTCTGGGCCGAACACAGCTTGCGACACGCCCGTGTCCAAGGCCGTTTTCCACACTCACCGTAAATCAGGAAAATCCATAAAAGGACACGGCCTGTAATACGCCCGTGTCACCCATGGACACGCCCGTGTCATGGGCCGTGTACCCCAATCGGCGTTGGAACCGTCACGTCCCGAACGAGAGACCGGCTTAGTCACGCCCGTGTCAACTTTGACACGCCCGTGTCAACAGAACACGCCCGTGTTCCGGGTTGTGTCTCTCAGTCGACACAGGACCAAAACTTCCAGAAGAGGACACGGCCATGTGATATGCCCGTGTCACATGCCGTGTGCTAGACACGCCTTAGAACACGCCCGTGTACTAAGTCGTGTTACCTGCCTTCAACGATCGTCGACCTTGCCTCAATGACCCGAGCACGACACGGCCATGTGACACGCCCGTGTCACAGGCCGTGTTCACCTTCCCAAGACCCAAACTCGGCTAAAATGCTGCCCGTTTCTCTTTTGAGTTTCGAGGCGTTACACTGCCTGCCCCTAGGAAGGAGGGGAATTTTATTGACCTCTGTGCTGACCCGGACTGCCGGGGGGTGGGGGACGGCGAGGTCACCTCTCCACTAGCCGGTATCCTTCCTGCCGACTAGCAGTTTAAGACTCCAGAGGTTTGTCGATGCCACCCATCCCCGCCCTTTAGGACTTTGGGGTTGGGCTCGCAAAGGCCGGGCTCGCCAGCCCGTATTCCCTTCTCTCAGCTCGCTGAGACTTTGAGGGAAGGCACTGGAACTATCCCAGTCCCGGGCTTCAGCTTTCTTCCACCCTAAATAAACCCTCCGGGCCGTGGTAAAAATCTGAAGATGCCTCCACCTCGCCTCTCGTTTGAGGCGCCGAGCTCGTCAGGCAAGTTGTCCTTTATTGGTTCTCATCTATAGTTGTCCTGGCGTGTTTGCCCTTCATATTATTATTCAACTATCCTTGCAGCCTTCTTCAGTCAATCGGAGGCTGATGAATCCCTAGAGCAAGCTCGCTACTCACCCCTTCCTTCCTCGAAGACCTTAGAGTCCTTTCTATACTCCGAGCTTGAGGGCCCCGAGCTGACAATGCGAGGAATTGAGGTCCTCAAAAAGATGGTACTCGATCTCCACCGGTTGTGGGAGGACAACAGGGTGCTGCAGCGGGAGTGTGCATGGCTAGTAGGCGAGGCGAGGGAGGACCTGACGGGTGGGCGATGTCCCTTACACCATTATTGGAGGAGCTGGACAAGAACCTTCTGGCCGCTCGGGGGTGTTTGAGGTGGATCCGCGAGCTCCATGATTTACGTCGACCTGCGGGGAAGGAGATGCGAGGCCGGGGTAGGTATAAAATGGCCCCCCGGCCGGGCCTACCAGCACTCGCCTCCTGCCCCCTCAGCTCGCGCGTGTATCGAACTTGCTGCTTCTTTCTTCACATTTGATTTCTTTGAACAATATCCTTCCTGGGTCTGTAATAACTTAGAATATTTTAAGATTTTATTACTTACTGTTTGAACATAATATCCTTTAGTTCGACACGTGATGAGACAGGTTTGGGAAGTCGGCGAGCTGGGGCTGGCGAGCTGGACCGATCGGTCGGCTCGACCCTTGATTCTTTTTCCTATAAATAGTCCCTCTCACCTACCACGACTTACTACTTTTATTGCTTCCATACCTTCCTTCCCTTCTCGCATTCCTCCTACCTATACTCGCCCCCTAAACCTTCCGCAAGCATGGGTAAGACCAATCCCGATTCCGACGGTCGCTCCAAGTGCGCTCAACACTTCACCGACTACTGCTTCTTCGAGGGGAACACGAAGGAGGAGGAGTTCGTTGCGTTCTATGCCGACTTCATGCCCCCTGGCTTCGAGGTGCGTCGGCCCATGGAGGGAGAGGCCATCAATAATTTCTTACCTGACGAACTCGCCTTTCCCATCTCGCATTTCGAGATGGGGTTGCGCCTGCCTCTCTGGCCGAAAATCTGCCAGATCCTGAAATATTTCGGCGCGGTGCCCACGCAGCTCAACTTGAATGCCATCTCCATGATGGTGGCGTTCACATGCTTCCTCCGCAGAGAGCGAATAGAGTTTAACTTGACAGCCTTCAGGAAACTCTTCACCTACAAGGCGACTCCTGATGGCGTCACCTATTTTGGTGGATCCTTCATCAAGGTTCGGGAGATTGCGAACAAACATCACAACTGGATGACCGAGATCATCTTCATCAAGGGTGATCTCAGCAATGTCCCCTACTCGTCCCAGCAGAAGGGCGAGGAGGTGTACCGACCCCCCCCCCCCCCACCGTGTCCGACAACGATGCCGAGCTCCACAAGATCTTTCTCCACAAGGAATTCGAGGTCGCCTTCCTCCGAAGGGGCCTCGACTCGCTCCTCACCATCCTTCCCGGCAAAATATACCTTTCAACTTTTCTCCTTTCCCGATCTCGCCAAACCCATCGGAGTTTTAACTAAGTTATTTATGCAGGGGAGCGACTGATTCCCGATAACCCGCCTTTTGCGGATCCGGGACTACTGCCTTACCCCCTTGCCCGCGAGAAAGCGGCTGCGGCCGCCTGCCAAGATGAGCCGGCATCGTCCAAGCCCTCCTCTGGCGAGAAGCGGGCTGACCCCGCGGTGTCCAGATCGCCTCGCCATCATCCATCGCAGAAGAAGTTGAAAGCGGTGGTGGCCTCTCGGGCGAGACAACAACAACATCAATAACCCAAGTACATGAGCTTGCCCGAGACCACCCCGGATGGATCGCCGGGGAGATCACTGAAGGAGACAAAAGAAAAAGGGAAGGAGGGAGGCGAGCCCTCCGCTCCTCCAGCTACTAAGAAGGCGGCGGCCCGCAAGCCAGGCCCGCCAAAGAGTCACCCTATCTTCGGCCTCAGGGGGAGGTGGAAAGATTCAGCCGATGAGCCCGTGGTCCAATGGGACGGGGCGGCCCACCGGGTCTCCGTCTCAACCCTCCAGCCCTCCTGGGCAGACCGCGAGCCTTCCTCCGGTCATGCCTATGTGCTCGGCTTTGAACTCTACGGGCATGAAAATGTCGCGGCCTACAAGTGAACGACCCTATGCCTGCTCGGCCATGAGGGCCTACAAGCCCATATGCGGGCCCTAGAGCTCCACCACATGGTGGTTCGTCGCGGCTTCAACCTCAGCCACCTCCTACAGAAGGATGAGTAGAAGCACGACCTCGCCCAGGATAAGGTTGTCGACCTGGAGAGGAGGCTCGGCATTATCGAGGATTTGCTCGCCAAGGATGATGGCGGGCTGGTAAGAACCGGTTATCCCTTTCTCTTTTTACTTGGGATTTTTCATCTTTAGATTTACTTACCCGTTCTTGCCTCAGGATGCCGAGGCCACTAGGGAGCTTCAGACTCACACCGTAGGGCTGGAGGAAGAAAACAACCAGCTGCGTGCTCAGTCCGCCGTGCTGGAAGCTCGCGCCACCGAGCTGGAGGCTCGCACCGCCGAGCTGGAAGGGAAGAACGCGAAGCTGAGTGAGGAAAACAAGGGGATTTATTGCGAAATCACCCATTAGGTGGAAGCCTTCCTCCCTCCAGGCGGCAGCGAGCCCCCTTCCCATACAAGAGCCCGAGGATCTTCGGCGAGGCTGAGGTCGTGGAAAGGCTGCAGGTCAACTCGATCGAATCTGCCGAATGCACCCTGCAAATCATGAAGGATATACGGGTGCTGGTGGAGGGCTATGAGGAGGTCACGTCCTGAGACTTCATGTCGAGTCAGTTCCCAGTCACGCCGCCCAGCGAGAAGGAAGACAGCCTCGACCTGTTCTTTGGGAAGGACTTCAAGGACGATCCCTCTAGCGGGACGGGAGGAGATCGCCAATCCGGGGGAGGAGGCGAGAGCTGACTCCTTTTTTCTTTCTTTTAATTCTCTCCCTTCTTTTAATTACCTCGCCTAGGCGAGTTCTCCCTTTTGTAACCAACTTTATACTTAATGAAAAGTAAAATTTTCCATCTTCTTTTCCTTGAAATTTCTTTCTATGATGCACTCGCCTGCGAGCCCTCTTTCTTATTGGACCTCGCAAGGATAGAACTTGCCGCTAGAGTGCATGTTTAGGATTCGTACCCATGAGCAGATTCCAAGAGCTCGCCCTCCCCAGGTTAACCAGGAGTGGACCACCTGCCAAGCTGGGTTTGTCACCACCCAGCTCGCGCGCGAGCTTCCTCTTCTCTTGCCAATGTCGAGCCAAAATTGTTAAAATACTTCACAAGTAAAGCTGGAGGGGGGTGGAATACATTGTTGGAGCTCGCCTTCTTCATAGGAGGCTTAGGGCATGGATTGCCTTCTTTTTGCTGAGCTGGGCCCGCGAGCCCCAACTCATCTATAAGTGCTTTCTCCTCTATACCCTTAGGAAATATTGATCTTCTAAAATAACTCCAGGAGAGGGTGGGACCACCTCGAGTGACGTCTAGCACTATCAGCTAGGTGAGAGCCTGACAGTGGGATCTTATTAGGGTTCGGGTAAACTCTCTCGAGTGACATCCACCCCTGCCAGCTAGGTGGGAGCATGACAGCGGGATCTGCTCGGGGTCTGGGTAGACTCCACCGAGTGACATCTAGCCTTGCCAGCTAGGTGGGATCCTGACAGCGGGATCTGCTCGGGCTTCTGGGGTAGACTCCCTCGAGTGACATCCACCCCTACTAGCTAGGTGAGAGCCTGGCAGCAGGATCTGCTCGGGGGCTGGGGCAGACTCTATCGAGTGACATCCAGCCCTGCTAGCTAGGTAAGAGCCTGACATCGTGATCTGCTTGAGGCCTGGGGTAGACTCCCTCTTATGACCTCTAGCCCTGCCAGCTAGGTGGGAGCCTGACAGCGGGATCTGCTCGGGGTCTAGGGCAGACTCCCTTGAGTGACATCCAGCCCTACCAGCTAGGTGCGAGCCTTGCAACAGGATCTGTTCGAGGGCTGGGAAAGACTCCGTCGAGTGACATCCAGTCCTAACAGCTAGGTGAGAGCCTGATAGTGAGATCTGGTCGGGGTATAGGGTAGACTCCCTCGAGTGACATCCAACACTGCCAGCTAGGTGGGAGCCTGACACCAGGATCTTCTCAGGGTCTGGGGCAGACTCCCTCGAGTGACATCCAGCCCTACCAGCTAGGTGGGAGCCTGACAACGAGATCTGCTCGGGGTCTGGGGCAAACTCCCTCGAGTGAAATTCAACCCTGCCAGCTAGGTGGGAGCCTAACAGTGGGATCTGCTCGGGGTTTGGGAAGACTCCCTCGAGTGACATCCAGCCCTACCGGCTAGGTGGGAGCCTGACAGCGGGATCTATTTGGAGTTTGGGGCAGACTCCCTCGAGTGACATCCAGCCCTGCCAACTAGGTAGGAGCCTGATAGCGGGATCTGCTAGAGGTCTATCAAACGAACACTTCAACCGATCGCAACGAGAGTATTGGCACTTAATGTTTCATTAGAAAAAGGAACGTTACTTACATGGCTTTAAGGGAAAAAACGTTTCAAGTCATCACTGCTCTAGGTGAGACTTAGGGTCTCGCCCTCCTCATTCTGGAGGTGATACCCTCCTGACCTTAATGTTTCTTTTACAATGTACGGACCCTCCCAGTTGGGGTTTAGCTTTCCCACGACGGCTGACTTTCCTGCGACATCCACCTTCTTCAGGACCAAGTCCCCTTCTGCGAACTGTTTGACCCTAACATCCTTGTCGAAATACTTAGCCATTCTTATTTTCACCTCCTCCTGGAAGATGACAGAGAGGTCTCGTACCTCCTCTACCATGTCGAGGGAGAGCCACAACTCTTCTTCATTTTCCACTTGCCATCCTTCCCTGCATGCTTCTACCTCGACCACCCGAGGCGTTCTGACCTTGAACTCGATTGGAAGTACTGCCTCACACCCATAGTAAAGCTTGAATGGGGTCTCTCCTGTGGCGATGTTAGGGGTGGTTCTAAGGACCCAAATAACCGAGGGGAGCTGCTTCACCCAGTTGCCCTTCAAGTTCTCAACTTTTTTCTTCAGGAGGTTCACTATGATTTTGATTGTCGCCTCCACCTGCCCGTTGCTCCTAGGGTGATGGACTGAGGCAAATCTGAGATCAATCCCAAGCTATTCGCAGAAGCTGATGAACTCGGCGCTGGCAAATTGAGGTCCGTTGTCCGTGACAATGGCCTGCGGCAACCTGTGCTAGCAGATGACCTCCACCCAAACAAAATTTCTGATAACCTGGGAGGTCACCTTAGCCAGCGCCTTCACCTCCACCAATTTAGAAAAATAATCTATCATGACGAGTAAGAATATCCTCTGCCCGCTAGCCTGGGGGAAAGGCCCCACCAAGTCCATTCCCTAGAGGTCGAAAGACCAGGGAGCCGTGGAGGGGGGCATATAAGTGGCACTTGTAACACCTTTTTGTGAACTTGGCCGCATCGCGGCCTAGGGTAGGCTATAAATACCTTTGCCTGACAATCCTCCCTTCCAGGGTCCGACTCCCAGAGTGACTTCAACACTCCCCGGAGTGGATCTCCTCCAAGATCCGTTAGACCTCCCTATCGGCCACGCAAAGTGCCAACATCCCTGAGAGGGTCTTTCGGTACAGCTGCCCATCACGCATGAGATAGTACGCCGACTTATACTTGAGTTTCTTCTTATCCATCCCTTCTGGATATTCCCCTGTGGAAAGGAAGGTCGTGAATGGTTCCATCCATGTGGGGTGTTGTTCCACCTCCATAAGTTCTCCCTCTTCGATTGAAGGGAAGAACAGATCGGTGATGGTACCTCCCACCTAGGGACCATGCTTTGCTAGTTGGTCTACCTGCTCGTTCTCCTCCCTGGGCACATGTCATACGGAGAAGTTTTGGAACGTGCCGATGACCCCCTTCACCTTCGTAAAGTATAACTGAAGGGTAGACTCCCTTACCTCAAACTCCCCGTTGATATAGGAGGCCACCATCATGGAGTTAGTGAGGACCTCCACGTCATGCACCCCTAACTCCCTGGCCAGGCGGAGCACAGCAATCACTGCCTCATACTTTGCCTGGGTTTTTGTGATGGGAAAGTGCACCACCACCGTTTGTTCAATTCTCATTCCCTGGGGGCTTTCCAAGATAACCCCCACTCCCAGGGAATGCCTTCCGAAGCGCCATCTACCATCACCCTCCATGGAATTGGATGAGTGAGTTCTTCCTTCGCTACCTCGACCACATTGTTAGCCAGAAAGTTGGTCATCGCTTGGGCCTTGATCGAGAGACGGGGGACGAAGGTGATGCCGAACTCGCACAGCTCCACCGACGACTTAGCCAATCTGTCCGAATTCTCCACCCCATCGAAGATGTTGTGGAGGGAGTGGTCAGTCACCACCCGGATCGAGTGTGCCTGGAAGTAAGGCCGGAGCCTCCGGGCCGAGATGACTAGAGCGAAGGCCAGCTTTTCCAAGATGGGATAACGGAGCTCGGCCTTCCTCAACACCTGGCTTACATAGTATATGGGGAGTTGCTTCTTCCCCTCTTCCCAAACTAGGACAGAGTTCAAGGCCTCTGCTCTGACCCCGAGATACAAGTATAGATCCTCCCCCTCCTTCGGCCCTTGGAGCAGCGGAGCCTGAGTCAACTGCTTCTTTAGGGCTTGGAATGCCTCCTCACACTCCTTGGTCCACTCGAATTTTTGGCTTCCCCTTAATGCTTTGAAGAAGGGAGAGCACTTCTCCACAGCCCGGGAAAGGAACCTGCTTAACCATGCCAGCTTCCCTGTCAACCGCTGCACCTCTTTAGCATTCTGAGGTGATCCCAGCTCCATGATTGCTCGGACATTATCAGGATTTGGCTTTACCCCCGCAGGGGTGAGAAGGGGGCCCAGGAACTTGCCCCTACTGGCCCCGAAGACACACTTCAGGGGGTTCAGCCTCATCTTGTACTCGCACAGGGTGGAAAGGTCTTCTATAGGTCCTATAGGTGGGAGTCCACGTCTCGGCTCTTGATAATGAGGTCATCTACATACACGTACAGGTTCATCCCCCTCTACTCTCGGAAGACCCTATCCATCATCTTCTGGTTGGTTGCCCCTACATTCTTCAGCCCAAAGGGCATAATTTTGTAGTAGTAGCACCCCTCCCTTGTGATGAAGGAGACATCTTTGACGTCAGGGGGGGTGCATCCTGATCTGGTGATAACCTGAAAATGCATCCAGAAAACTCATTACAGGAAAACCAACGGCTGAGTTAACCAGCGCGTCGATCCGAGACAAAGGATAATAGTCTTTGGGGCATGATTTATTAAGTAAAGAGAAATCATCAAAAATACGCCACCGACAGTCTCCTTTTTTTAACCATTACTACATTGGAGACCCAACCGGGGTATTATATTTTGGATACAAAGCTAGCCTTGAGGAGCTTGTCCACCTCCTCCCTGATGGGCTTGACCAGTTTATCCACGATGGACCACTTCTTTTGCTGGATGGGGCGAGCCTCCGAGTCCAAGTTGAGGCGGTGGCAGACGACGTTTGCATCGATCCCCAGCATCTCCGCGACATTCCAGGAGAAAGATGTCCACATTCTTTTGGATGTACTCCATCATCCTCTCCTGGTCGGATGGGGTCAACCCCCCGCTGATGCGAACCTTCTCCACCCTACCTCCGAGGGTGAGAAACTCCATCTCCACCACCTCTTCTGCAGCCTCCAGACAAGACTGCTCTCCCCACTCTCCAACGTTCTCTTCACCCGAGGCAGGAACTTACTCCTCAGCCTCCTCCATGACCATGACCTTGGCCGACTCCTGAAATTCCTTCGCCACCTCCACATGGGTGCGGTTCTCCACCTCCACATGGGTGCGATTCTACACCTCCATATCCACTACCTCCTGCTCCGCCTCCATCCTCTGCTCCATCTCCTCGGCCCCCTCCCGCCAAGAGAAGGAGTTTACTGCCGTGACGTAGCACTCCCTTACTACCTTAGGTTCTCCCCAGACCCGGACTTGGATCCCCTCGGTGTTGAACTTCAGGCATTGGTGGAAGGAAAAGGGGATGCAGCGGAAGGCGCTGATGAGGGGTCACCTAAAGATGGCATTGTAGCTGCTGGGGGCATCCATGATGATGAACCTACAGGTGCGGGACTTCCCCCTAGAGTGACATGGAGTCCCACTCCTCCTTCGACCTCTTTCCTCTCCCCCGAAAATCCAAACAGAGGTCCATCCGAGGCCAGCACCCTCTTGTCCTCTACCTTCATCGCATCAAATGCCTTCTTGAAGATGACGTTGACCGAGCTCCCGTTGTTGATGAGGATTCGGGAGATGGTGAAGTTCTCGACCGCTATCTGGATGACCAGCGCGCCGTAGAAGGGGTCCTAGTGGTCTAGAATATCCTTCCTTGAGAAGGTGATCTTCTCCTCCAGGGGTGGGTTTTGGGATGTGGAGCCAATGCTTTTGCAGTACATGGTGTGGAGACTTGCTTTGCGGGAAGCCTCTATCCCCACCCCCCATGGATCTCTCTGATCCATCCTCGGGCCCCAACACCGGCCCGATCCTCACACCTATCCTCCTCTGCCTGGGGCAGGACTTCCTCGATCCGCACTCCCTGGCGATCTTGCTGCTGTTACTGCTCCTTTTTTCCTCTTATCTCGAGGAACTCTGAGCACGTGGCCGTAGCATGCCCTTCCTCTTGATGGAAGTCGCGGTATGGCAGCTCCACCCTAACTTCCCTTCTCCTTCTCCGGGCTGCTCTCCTCCTCTCCCCCATGGCTACAGTCATAGCCTAGTCTTGGTTGGAAAGAGGTGGTCTCTGGCCTTGCCTCCCACCTGGGAAATAAAACTTGCCCTGGCCTTCCTGGCGGTTATCCCCCCATGGTGACCTCTCCGCGGCCCTTGATCTTGCCACTCCGGCCTCCACCCTAGCTGATGGTTTGGATCCTCACGCAACCACCTGGGCTGCTGCTGTTGCTGCTGTTCCCTCTATCGGGGTTCAACTGTTCTCTCCTCCTGACCTCTACCACCTCTTGGCCTCTCTTCCTCCGTGGCCCACCTAGCCAGCTTCCGAGGAAACTTCGGATTCGACGCCTCCCCATTTACTTCTCTCGCCGCCCTCTCCATTAGCTCCTCGTAGGAGAGGGGTGGCAACCTCTTCAACTCCATTCGGAAGAAACCCTGCTGCAGCCCCAGGGTGAAGGCCATCATCAGGGTATGCCCTGACATCTCATAGACCTAGGTCACATCCTCCTCGAATCGATCCATGTAGCTCCCCAGGGTCTCGTTCACTCCCTACTTGAAGTGGAATAGGGACTCCAACTCCTTCTTCCTCCTCTTGGAGGATGTGAACCTCATCATGAATCCCCGACGTAGGTCTTCGAAGCAGTAAATGGAATTGCCCGACAACTGATGGAACCACTCTCTCGCCTTCTCCTTGAGGGTGATGACGAAAATCCTACACTTTAATCCATCTGACATCTGTCGGATTGAGACCACGTCCTCAAACCACTGGACGTGCTAGATAGGGTCCCCCTTCCCGGCGTAGTAAGACATCTCTGGCTCTCTAAACCCCTCCGGAACTGGGGTAGAAGAGACCAGCTCACTAAAGGGGCTACCTCCCCCTGTTGGGCGAGCTGGGGGGTCTCGCACCCCCATCTCGCCAAACCTGCCACCACTTGTCGATCCCAGGAAGAGCACTCGCCCGGGAAGCTCGCTTCCTCTCCCTTTCTCGGCAACCTCCTTCCCAGCTCACCTGCCGGGAGCATCCTCGCCAAGGGCCGGGACCGTAAGTACTGGCGCTGTGTGTGTCAAGCACTCGGCACGTGTGCTGAATACGAACCTGACGAGGCCGAGCACCTCCTGCCTGAAATCTTCGAACATCCCCACTGTGGTAAGAGGTGGGGGGGGGCGGCGAGTCATACCTATCTGAACCTCTTCCTTCTCCTCCCGTCATTGAGCTTGCTGAAGATTTTCTATGCTGACCATGCTCTACGCTCAACACATGAAAATGTTGAAACCGAGAATTCGGTCTCGATGGAGTTCACCTTTGGGGAAGGGGTGATCGCGCACCTACTTCTCTCCTGCAAGAAAAATGACAAAGGAAAAAGAACAGGGGACTGACCCAAGGGCTCAGCGCGGAGGACCCACCACACTCCCAGAAGATCTCTGAGCGCTTCCCCTCCTTAGCAAAATGTCGGGCTAAGGTACCTCATAAAGCGCTAAAAGGCTGGGAGACAAGTGAGCATGCCTTCTGAGGTACCCCTTGGGTCCTATTTATAGATTTCAGAAAATGGCCTGCAAATAGCCAACCTCCGCTTTTATGAACAGCTATGTACAACCCAACTAGGTCTGCCAACAGCGTAACTCCGCTGTTCTAACTGGCTATGGACAGGATAGCGGGGGCAAAATAGAAAAAATACCTCGCCGATCACTGGGTGAGTAGCCCTCAACAACCCATGCTCGGCAAGGGAGGCGAGTGCTCGATGGAGCTTGCACTCGCCGCCTATCTTTGACCTTAGGCGAGTACGGGCCCGACATGCCCTGCTCGCATGTCATGGGTTTGTTGAACGGTCTGAACTCAGCGAGCAAACCAAAGCTCGACGAAAGTCCCAGAGCTTGACGAACAGGGCTTGGCGAGTACGAGCTTGCCTCCCAAAAGTATCTCACCCCTCCTGGGTGAGCCGGAGACTACTGAGTTCTCCCTCCTGTAGAGCTCCCCAGGGACTCAGACTGCCCGATTTGGCCGGTCTGGCTCCTACTGACCCACTCGCTGGATACGGGGTTGTACAATCAGAGTAGTAGAGGAGTCCATTCATGTTGTATTTGATGAGACTAGCCTGATCTATAAGGGCTGGCCTAGTTCTTCTAATGTTGCAGGTATAGAGAAAAGATTAGAAAAAAAGCTGCCATCAATAAACAAAGTAAAGAAGCTGAACTAACCTCACTAAATGAACTAATCAAGGATGGACGCAACTCCAATGCAAATGAAAGTGAAGCTGCTCAAAGTCAGAGCTACCTGCAGCTCAACCTGAACTTGAAGAATAAGAGAATACAAATTTGGTGCCAACTGCTACAAGGTATTTAAGAGACCACCCTCAAACTAAAATTATTGGTAATCTGGATCTTAGAGTACAAACTAGAAGCAGGACTATGAATGAAGTGCTTCACCTAAGCTTTTTTCTCAGGTAGATCCAAAGAAGTTTAAGGAGGCCAACATAGATCCTTATTAGATCTTGGCTATGCAAGAAGATCTTGAACAATTCAAGAGATGTACGGTCTGGAAGCTGGTCCCCAGGTCTCTCAACCACAGTGCCATAGGGACAACGTGGGTGTTCAAGAATAAGTTGGATGAGTAAGGAGTAATTGCTAAGAATAAGGCAAGATTTGTTGTAAAAGGGTACAAACGAGAAGAAGAAATAAATTTTGACCAGACCTTGACACCAGTGGTAAGATTGGAAGCCATAAGGTTGTTTCTAGCATAAGCAACTCACAAAGTATTCAAAGTTTACCAAATGGATGTGAAATCTGCCTTCCTCAATGTTGATATATAAGAGGAAGTATATGTAGAACAACCTCCATGTACAACCCCGTGTTCGTCGAGTGGGTCCAACAAGGAAGAACGGGGAACTCAGTGTAGCCCGACCCGCACTCTCCTAAAGAGGCGAGCGAGCTAGGATATCCAGTCCATGCCTTCCTAGAAGGCGAGCGAGCTGGCTTGCCAGTCCGCGCTCGCCTTAGCGGCCGCCAAACCAAGATAGCTGGCCCGCCTTCGTGTAAGGGGCAGGCGAGCCGCAGGAGCCCAGCTCGCGCTCGCCTAAAGAGAGAGGCGAGCTACGGAAGCCAGACTGCATCCGCCCAAGTGAGTGGCGAGCTGGTCCCGATCCTCCCCTGTATGTGGGGTGCAGATAGCGTGTATTTAACATTATTTCGTCTGTTAGTAGCCTCACTAAACAATGGAGTTTTATTGTTGGTAGACCTACTTTGGGCTACATATAACCATTTAGAACAATGGAGTTGCACTATTTGCAGGCCAGGCTTAAAAATCTATAAATAGATCCAAGGGGGTACCTCTGAAAGCAAGCTTTCTCATTCTGATCTTCTTGTGCTTTTTGAGGTACCCTTGGCTCAACACTGGCTAAGGAAGGGAAGCGCTCTAAGATCTTCTGGGTGTATGGTGGGACCTTTGTGCTGGAGCCTTGGGTCAGTCTCGAGTCCTAAGTTCTCAGTCATGCAAGCTTGTAAGGAGAAGTAAGTCTGTGGTCACCCCTTCTTCAGGCTCCAAAATCCATAGAAGCCGGTTTCCGGTTTCAATATTTTGTTGTAGTGAGCATGGAGAGTGACCATCACAAAAAACCTTAGTGAGCTCAATGACTATAGGCGAAGGTAAAGGATCTGACTGTGCCGACTCGCCACCTCCCCCCCCCCCTCTCGCCACCATCGAAATGTTCGAGTGGTCAACACCCTCCGTCCCAGTGATTGTTGCCCCAGTTCTGGGCGAGAACGACCCCGTCAGGCGACCTGGGAAGGAAGTGGCAGAGAAAGGAAGCGAGCGAGATCTCCCTGGGTGATCCCTGTTTCCCAGCTTGGCGAGTGCGGGCAGGACAGGCGAGGTCCAGGAGCGAGATCTCCTGGCTTTCTCGGCTAGGGAACAAAGTCCCTTCAGTTAGCTGGTCACATCAGCCCCAGTCCCCAAGGGGTTCCATGATCCCGAGATGTCCTACTACACCAGAATGGATGATCCGGTCCAGCACATCCAGTGGTTCGAGGATGTGGTCTCGATCAGGCAGATGTCGGATGCATTTAAGTGCAGACTCTTCGCCATAAACCTCAAGGAGAAGGAGAGGGTTTCGTTTCATCAGCTCCCCGCCAGCTCTATCTACTGCTTTGAGGACCGACGCACGAGGTTACTGCTGAGGTTCATCACTTCGAAGAAGAGGAAGAAGGAGTCGGAGTCCCTGTTTCTCATTGAGCAGGGGGTGGATGAGATGCTGGGAAACTATATGTACAGGTTCCAAGAGGAGTTCCTCCAAGTCTAGTAGATATCCGGAGATACCCTCATGGTGGCCTTCACCCTGGAACTATAGCAGGGGTTCTTCAGAGTGGAGCTGAAGTGGATGCCACTGCTATCCTTTGAATAGTTGATGGAAAGGGAAGTGAGGGAGGTCAAGGGCAAAAATGTCAAACTCAACGTTTGGCAGGAAGCTATCCAAGTGGGTTGTATAGGAAGAGAGAGAGCCAAGAGGTGGGAAGGGCTAGGAGGTCATGAGGATAGAGCCCTCGCTGAGGGAGTAGCACCATCAACAGAGGTTGGGCCGCTAGGAGCCGAATAACAGACTAGGCTGGAGGCACCAAGAGTGGAACGATCAGGGCAAGAGGAGAGGTTTTTATGGAGGAGAAAACTGCCAAGGGGGCAGGGCAATTTCAACCCTCTGGGATGAAGGCAAGCCTTAGGCCCCCTCTCCCTGAGAAACATCAGGCGATGGCAATTACTTTAGGAAGGAGGAGGAGAGGTGTCCAAAGGAGGAGGACGGGAGGTAGAGCGGAGGTTCCCTACTCTGACTTTTACTAGGCGGAGAGCCATGCGACGGCTACCTACCAAAATTTCTTGGAGATGAGGGGATCTAGGGGGCAGGACCAGTAGCAACATCAACACTGCCGGGAGGTGCGGATCGAAGAAGTCTTGCCAGTAGAAGAGGAGGACAGGTGTGAGGACCAAGCCGACGTAGGAGGCCAAGGAGGGATCAAGGTGATCAATGGCGGGGAGTCGAGGCCACTCGCAAGGTGAGTATCCACACCATGTATCACCAGAGCGTCACCTCCACAACCTTAAACCCACCCCTAGATGAGAATATTACCTTCTCTCGGAAGGCATGCCAGATCACGAGTATCTGTTTTACGATGCGTTGGTAATTCAAGCTGCAATCAAAAATTTTACCGTCTCCTTGAACCTCGTTGACAATGGGAGATCCATCAATGTTGTTTTCAAGAAGGAAGTTGATGTGATGAAGGTGGAGACCACGAGGGTGTTGGCCTAGGATGGGCCTTTGTTAGGATTATCTAGGGAGAGGAAGGAGGTGGAAGGGGGAGTGGGGATCCATGTTACCTTGGGGGGTTGCATATCATCTACTAGGATATCATACTCTTGTGGAATTAAGACTGCTATTTGAACCTCTTCTGATTGAACATTGTCCTCTTCATCACTGCTATAAACAACCTATGGAGAAGGATGTGTGATAGCCTCAGGAGTGAGGGTCACATTCTCCAACTTCTCACACAAGGTGGGTACCTGCAAATTCTGACTGGTAGAAGCATTCTTCTCCTCATAAAACATGTTAGCTTCATCAAAAGATACATGTACAGACTCTTCAATTTTCAAAGTTGATTTATTATAAACCTTATAAGCCTTGCTTACTTTGGAATATCCAAGAAAAATTCCCATTTCAGACTTGGCTTCAAACTTTCTAGTGTATTTGTTGTTGTTAATATGTATGTAACAGAGACAACCAAATACTCTAAAATAGTCTACTTTAGGTTTCTTCCCTTTGAGTAGCTCATAGGGGGTCTTAGCCTTAAGCTTGTGTATTAAGCTTCTATTCAGGACATAGTTAGCTGTGCTCACTGCCTCTGCCCAAAAGGAAAGGGGCAAGTATGCATCAGCAAGTAATGTACGTGCAACTTAAATCAGAGTTCTATTTTTCCTTTCAGCTACCCAATTTTGTTGAGGAGTTCTAGGAGCAGAAAAACATTGCCTGGTACCTTCCTTCTCACAGAACTCTTGCATAAGAAGAGACTCAAACTCAGTACCATGATCACTTCTGATCAATACAACTTGAGTAGAGAACTCAATTTATATGCACTTGAGAAAATCTGTAAGAACCTTGAAGTTATCTTACTTATTTTTCAAGAAGAATACCCAAGTGAACATGGAGAAGCCATCTACAATAAACAAGGTGTAAGACTTCCCTCCTAGGCTTTATACAGCAATGGGTCCAAAGAGATCCATGTGAAGCAAATACAAAATCCTAAGTAAGTCACTCTTATTAATGGATTTGAAACTAGTTTTAGTTTGCTTGCCTAGTTGACAAGCCCTGCACAGGCTTTCCTTCTTATAGGGGTAAGAAGGCAATCCGCTTACAAGGTTGTCCTTAGATAGCCTAACAATGTATTTTAAATTTACATGTCCTAACCTCCTATACCATAGTTCATTCTGATTACTAGATTGGTTAAATAAACAAATTTCATTTATGGCTGAGTTAAAGTTAACAATATAAATGTTACCTACTCTAGAACCAGTTAAAATAACTATGCTATCAGCTTAAGAAATAATGCAAGAGGACTGATTGAATGATACCTGAAATCCTTTATCACAAAGTTGACTGATGGAGATCAAGTTATGTTTCAATCCACTTACATATGCTACATTCCTGAATGTGATAGCTCCTATTTTGATTTCTCCATAGCCTTCAGTCTGGCCACAGTTATGGTCACCAAAAATAACTTTAGGTCCTAGCTTTGACTTGTAACTGGATAAGTTGTCCTTCCATCCTGTCATGTGAGAGGTCTAAGTTGTTAGCCTAAATCACCTAGAGGGGGGTGAATAGGTGAAATGCGTGTCAAATGCGGAATTAAAAACTAACACAGCAAATATCAAGCAATCACAGACGACAAAAGATTTATAGTGGTTCCCCAATTTTGGGTACGTCCACTTTCCTCACCGATCTAGCAAATCACTAGACTCGGCTACTCCACTATCTCGGATTGAAAACAATCCTACACCTCGGAACCACGTTCCTACAAAGCTCGATCCAAACTGGATCTACAAAAACTCGGAAGACAAAACTTCCTACAAATCTCGGAGAATTAAAACTCCTACAAAAATATTGGTTGTGATTACAAACAAACACACTATCAGATCTGGATCTGTATCCGTCTTCTTCTTTAGGAACTTCGGCTTGATCAGAAAATGTAGAAGACGACTAGAGAAAGATCCACGAATCTGAGATCTAGAACCACCTCGATCGAGAAAGTAGATCTGGAATCTTCAAGGCTCGGCAAGATCGAGTGATTCTCTTTCTTCTGGATCGCTGGAGAAAAGATCGATGAAAACGAAGGTCGCGATCCAAACTTTTCTTCTTCTTCCGTGAACGGTAATGGCGGCGGCGTGAAATTAGGGTTCACGGAATTTCTCTTTCTTAAAAAGAATATTTCTGTAATAACGCTTAAAAGTCATTTCTGAAAAGACCTATTTATAGGTGGGTTCCAACGGTCATAATATTGATTTATGATGACACGTGGACCAATCAGAATTGACAGATTCAAAATACTTATGATGAAAATGGACTTAGAAAAATTCTGGAGAAGTTGACTGCGATACTCGAGTAATGGAGGATATACACGAGTATGGAGAGATGGATTACTCGAGTAGCAAGAAGCAGTATACTCGAGTATAGAAAGAGAGAAATACAGGAGAGAAGAATGAATTACTCGAGTATCAAAAATGGTATACTCGAGTATCAGAATTGTATACTCGAGTAATAGAAAAGTATACTCGAGTATCAAGACGATATACTCGAGTATCAAAAAGGCTAAACTCGAGTATCAGAAAATATACCTGAGAAACGTTTACATACACGAGTATCAGAGTCAATTACTCGAGTATGGAAGAATTTACTCGAGTATCAAAAATCAATTACTCGAGTATGAACATACTTACTCGAGTATCAGAAGATATACTCGAGTATAGAGAAAACTTACTCGAGTATCAGAAGTTATACTCGAGTATCAGAAAACACTTACTCGAGTATCAGGGTATTTACTCGAGTATCAGTACTTTGAACTTGCAGAGAAGAGAAGAAAAGGATCTACTCGAGTATCAAACATGATTTACTCGAGTATCAAGTTACTTACTCGAGTATGAAAAGAACTTACTCGAGTGACTAACTTAACTACTCGAGTATAGATATATCTACACGAGTATTCAGACCCTACTCGAGTAAGCCAAACTGATTACTCGAGTATCTCACTAACTACTCGAGTATGGGACACAGACTACTCGAGTATTAAGACCTTACTCGAGTAAGTCTAACTGACTACTCGAGTATCTCTAACTACTCGAGTATGTCTTACTAACTACTCGAGTATTAAGCCTGATACTCGAGTATCATAAGGGGTTACTCGAGTATTAGGGACTTAGAAAAATTCTATGAGGAAATTTGCTCCAATGCTTCTGTCCATCAATCCAAGTGCATGAAGGAAGTGTATCCCAATAGAGAGGCTATACATGGGCCAACACCTTGGATCACACAATGAGAGATTACATTGCATGGTCCTGTGTTTGGTGACCCATTACAGACTGACATTGGTCTACACTTGTCAATTAGAACCTGCACACATACAACTCAAATACCACATCAAATACAACTTAATTCATCTTAGTTCAAGATCTGACCTCCTACAAATCTGAGGTATTGTGGAGACAAACCCCAACAATCTCCCCTATTTGTAGGTGTCAGCACTCTCTATACTAAGGTGAATTACTTAGGAGTAAAAGAACAAAAAGCATATCAAGGAGAATAAACCTAATTAAAACAGGATAGACAAAATATGGCCATAATCAGAATTAAATATATATATATGAGGAAATGTTTTTAAAGCACATAAACAAAATAGTCCAATTCCACTTTCTCAGATCCACTCATGATGGAGCATCCTTGTGCATCCTTTCCCTTTTGAGCTCTTGCCTCTCCAGGTAGCTGTAAGGCTTTGGGAAATAAGTCCTGGGCCTGGGAGGAGCAGCAGGGTTGTTGTGTCCCCAGTTTCTGTCATGGAGTCTGATTTTAATCTGGGAGACTTCATAGGCCTTCCATTCTGAATAACTGTAGAACTGATCTCTGTTTTCTCCAAGATCTGTCACTAATTTCAGGGTATCAAGAATAAGGGATTTGGAGGTTGGACTCCAAACCTCTGAGTGAACAATTGCTGGATCTCTTCTGGGTTCAGAACGACTTGCAGAAGCACCTTCACCATACTTTCTTTTCTTCTTAGATGGACCTTGAGAACTGGAAAGAAAATCATCTTGCCACATGTCAGAGTAGTTAAGAGGAGGCTCAGTCACATCACCCTCAGGTCTAGGAGAGAAGGCTGGCACACCACTTTCTGGAATGGTAGCTTGGACAGGGGCATCTGCAGAGGGTTGCTCTTCAAGAGGATTTAGGTGCTGAGGTATAATGGTTGGGTTGAGCTGGGCATTAGGGAAGTTCATGTTATGCAGCCACACAGCAGTGTCATAGGTATAAAACTTTACAGATTGAAGTTGAGAGAGAATGTCTGCTTTCATTTCCTTTACAATTCCATCCACTGTAGTTTGAGCCTGTTTAGAGAGAGTTTCAACTTGTTCTTTTACAACTATTTGAGCTTGCTCATGTAGTTTGTCCACTTGTTCTTTTACAACTTTCTCCCCCTTGCTGATATCTATGTTTAGCTTTGCAATGGCTTCATCTTTGAAGGTGCCCACTTCATTACATACTTTCACAACATTCATTTCAGCTCTCTCATCTAGCTTGATCTGATTGTGAGCTACTGTCTCTGCCTGGTTTCTTAGCTCACCTATGCTTGTAATGGTGTGATCTATGGCTTTGCCTCCAAGTTGGAACAACCTTTTTAGTTCATCAGTATTTGCTTGAATCTCAGCAAAGCCTCTGCTCATCTCTGTTTCAAGAGCAGAGACCTTGGATGTTACTGATTGCAGAGAGGCATCAAAGTAATCTCTCTGTTCCTTGAGCATAAGCTCAATCTTGCTTACAAGATCTGAAGAGGAGGGAGCTGAGGTTGGTTCAGGAGCTGAAGCAGCAGGAGCAAGAGCAGAAGTAGAAGCAGAAGCAGTCCAAGGAGGGATTTCTGAGATCACCACTGAGCTGACTGCTCTCTTGAATGGAACTGTGTCAACATTTTCTTCTGAAGGTAGGAAGGAGGGCATGGAGAAATCCAAATTCTTCAGAGGTGCCTCCACAGGATCTGGAGACATGTCCTCATCATCAGACAAGAGAATATGAGCTGATTTGCTTGGCTCACTCTCAGGAGATCTGGCAGGAGATTGGATTGGAGACTTAGCAGGAGAAGGAGCTTGAGACTGATCTGGAGTATGGACTTCAGACTGAACTGGAGACTTTGCAGCTGAGTCATTCTGGAAGAGAGGGGCATCTGAGCTGAGCTCATCAATGAATTTGTTGATATCTTCAGCTGTAGACAGAAGGTCTGCTGAGTCTGGAATCTCTGAGTCTGGATTTGCTGATTGAATATCTGCTGGAGGAGAAGAGATTGGAGGAGTAGGAATTCTTACTTCTTCTTGTTCTGGAATTACTGATTGTGAAGAAACCTGATTCTGAGGTAGAGAAGAGGCAGGCTCCCCCTCAACTATTGTACTAGTGGTAGCAGTAGTTTGATGTAGAGAAGGAGATGGAATCCTGTCTTCAGGTAACCTGGTTGCTTTGGGAGTGACTGATGTGGCAGCAGATTTGGAAGCTTGGGCAGTATTGAGAAGCTTGAGGTCATACCTCTGGATGGAGGAGAGAGAGACCTTCTTCATATGGTGGAGAGGAATACCTTTAGAAAGGTCAAAAACCTGAGGATCTATCTCATGGAGGATGAGTGAGATAATCCTTGCAAAACTGGGTTGCTTGATGCTCCCCTGAATCTTGTCCAGTAGCATCATGCCAAACTGGAACTTCTTTCTGCAGACGATGGCTTGCATGATCTCAAACATGTTGTGAGAGATTTCTCGGATGGAGTAGGTCTTGCAGAGTATGACCTTGGAGATAACATCAATCAGAAATTTTCCCTCTCTATTGCAATCTGCTCTGCTGAAAGTATCACACTCGGGATCAACCCCACAGTATAGGGCTGTTCTGTCAGAATCTGCGGTTGTGAGTTCATCCTCTTCCTCAATGACGGGCAGCCGGAGTAAAATAGAGATTGAGGTTTTGTCCAATCGGATTTTGAGTCCTCTGACCTTGGTCTTTAGAACTTTTCCATTTCGTTTAACCTTTAGGTTTTTGTAGAACTCTTCCACTGCGGGAATAATAGCCTTGCACGGCGTCTGGAGGAGGTAGGTCAATCCAGCGGTGTCGAACAGAATGAGAAGGTTGCGAAAGTCATCTGAGAGGTCTGCAATACCATCTGGAACTAGTTCGGAGCCGATTCCGATCTTGGACGACGGAGGAGCCATCTGAAACTGAGAAATCGGCGGCGACGGAAGAGCGACGAGACAGAGTCGGGAAGACGATAGGTCGGCGGATACACGAGTGAATGGGAAGTGGAATGGACGTTTTCGTTTTATATATATATATAATTAATCCTAATTAGGTCTAAAAATGATTAAACATAAAAACATACCCGAATGAGGCGGCAAATTCGTTGTGCGAATAGAGAGTTTGAAAAATTCCAGAGAAATCCGATTACACGAGAGAAGTTTACGGCATACACGAGTAATCCTTAACATATACTCGAGTATGTACTGAGTATACACGAGTATTAAGTTCTGAAGACTTTTCATACTCGAGTATAAAGAGTGCATACACGAGTATTGATTTGATTACTCGAGTATATTTGACTTGTTACTCGAGTATTCACTATTTCACTCGTGTAAATGTAACTATTCTCGAGTCTCAAATTTCTTGAAGGAATTTTCACAAAAAAAAAAACTGTACCTCAGAGTATCCAACATTTCTGACCTCTTCTAAATTTCTGAGTCCGTCATTGGTCTTCTTTGTTAAGCAGTCCAAGCTCAGTTTTGAAGAATGAAAACTTGGACTCATCCAGCGGCTTGGTGAAGATATCTGCAACTTGCCTGTCTGTGGAGACATACTGTAGATCTATATCTCCATTTTCCACATGCTCCCGGATGAAATGATAGCGAAGCTCTATGTGCTTGGTCCTGCTGTGGGAGACTGGGTTGTTGGCTATTGCTATGGCGCTGGAAGAGTCACAGAACAGGGGAATGTTCTGGAACTTCATGTTGTAGTCTTCAAACTGATTCTTGATCCATAACAGCTGTGCACAACAGCTGCCTGCAGAGATGTACTCTGATTCAGCCGTTGAGATGGCTACACAGTTTTGCTTCTTACTGCTCCAGGAAATGAGTCTCCTTCCGAGGAATTGGCAAGTCCCGGAGGTGCTTTTCCTGTCGTCTTTGCTTCCTGCAAAATCTGCATCTGAAAATCCAATTAGTTCACTATCATTACTTCTTGGGTACCATAAGCCAAGATTTGGTGTTCCTTTGAGGTATCTCAAGATTCGCTTTGCAGCGATGTAGTGAGATTCCTTAGAGTTCACCTGAAATCTAGCACATACACATGTCGAGAACATTATATCTGGCCTACTTGCAGTAAGGTAGAGCAAGGACCCAATTATGCTTCTGTACTTGGTTTCATCAAAAGGTTTCCCTTTCTCGTCCTTGTCCAGAGACATAGCTGAGGCCATTGGAGTCCTCATAGAGGTTGCATTCTCCATTCCGAATTTCTTAAGCAGCTCTTTGGTGAACTTGGTCTGAGAGATGAAAATTCCATCCTCAGATTGTTTCACTTGAAGCCCTAAGAAATACTTCAGCTCTCCCATACTGCTCATTTCAAACTTCCCTTGCATAAGTTTAGAAAACTTCTTGCAGAGGTTGTTGTCTGTAGAGCCGAAAATAATGTCATCGACATAGATTTGCACTAGCAAAATCTTGCCCTTTATTTCCCTAAGAAATAATGTCTTATCTATCTTTCCTCTCGTGAACTTGTTCTCAAGAAGAAAGGTAGATAGCGTCTCATACCAAGCTCGAGGAGCTTGCTTAAGACCATATAGTGCTTTTTGCAATAAGTAAACATAGTTAGGAAAGGTTGAGTCAACAAAACCTGGCGGTTGCTCTACATACACTTCTTCCTTTATGTCACCATTCAGGAAGGCGGACTTTACGTCCATCTGATAGACGGTAAAGCCCTTCAGTGCAGCGTAGGCAAGAAATAACCTGATTGCCTCCAGTCTTGCTACTGGAGCATAAGTTTGGTCGAAGTCGATCCCTTCCTCTTGACGATATCCCTTGGCGACAAGTCTGGCTTTATTCTTTATAATTGTTCCGTCTTCATCCATCTTGTTCCGGTAGACCCATTTTGTCCCGATGACGTTCTTATGCTTGGGTCTAGGAACAAGTGTCCAGACTTTGCATCTTTTGAACTGATTTAATTCTTCTTCCATGGCTAGAATCCAGGATGCGTCGGAGTTGGCTTCCTCAAAGTTCTTTGGTTCAACCTGTGAGAGAAAGCTTAAGTGTAAATTCTCGTTAGTTGTACCTCGACGAGTTCTGACACCATCCCGAGGATCTCCTATGATTTAGTCAACAGGATGATCCTTCAAGTGTCTGAACTCTAAAGTCCTTGCATCTGGGATCTCTTCAGCCACTAGAGTTATATCTTCAGCTGGGATGTCTTCTTCATCTTGATCATCTCCCTCTCCAAAGGTGGTTGTAGAGGGGATCTTGATGAACGTCTCATCTTTATCTTTAATAGGTTCATCCAAGCTGAGTTCTTTCAACTTTGTACCTGCATCTACAATAGGCACACTAGACGAGTTGCTTTGCAACAGACTCGTCTCATCAAATACAAGATGTATCGACTCTTCCACAACCAGAGTTTTTCTATTGAAAACTCTATAGGCCTTACTATGGCTACTATAACCTACAAAAATACCTTCAAAGCTTTTCTCGCTAAACTTTGTAGTGTGATACTTGCCATTGTTAAGTACGAAGCACTTACAACCAAAGATTCTAAAGTATGAAATGGTTGGTTGCCTGCCTTTTAGAAGTTCGTAAGGAGTCTTATCATGGTCTTTGTTGATGAGTGCTCGATTTTGCACGTGACAAGCGGTGTTGACGGCTTCAGCCCAGAAATACTCCGGAAGTGAGGCATCACTCAACATGGTCCGACAAGCCTCTATGAGTGTTCTGTTCCTTCTCTCAGCCACTCCATTTTGCTGTGGTGTGCGGGGAGAGGAAAACTCATGAAAGATACCTTGACTTTCACAAAATTCTGTCATGGCTCCAGACTTGAATTCCGTTCCATTGTCACTTCTGATTTTGACTACGGAACGGTTGTATTCATTCTGGATTTGCCTGACAAAATTAGTGAAAATACCGAAGGTATCTGACTTGTGTTTCAGAAAGAACACCCACGCAAAGCGCGAGTAATCATCCACAATAACCAACGTATATTCCTTACCTCCCAAACTTCTAACCTGCAGTGGACCAAACAAGTCCATATGAAGAAGCTGTAAACTTCTATTGGAATCCTTGCCTATTATGCTTTTAAACGAACTTCTTGTTTGCTTGCCTTTGATACAAGCGTGACAAGGACTGTCCGTAACGCACTTGACCTTGGGTGCATCACGCACTAAGTTTTGAGAGAATAATTTATTAATAGTTTTGAAATTAATATGTGCTAGTCTCTTGTGCCATTGGTCAGCAAGAGATGCACTACTTTTTGCCAAAAGACACACTGGTGTCGAAGAGTCTATACAAATAAAATTCAAACAGAAAATATTTCTGCTTCGAGTGCCTGATAAAATAGTTTCCATATTGTTAACCGATTTTATCAAACACTTGTCAGCATGAAATTCAACTACGTATCCTTTGTCGCATAGTTGGCTTATGCTGATGAGATTGTGTTCCAATCCTTCAACATAGGCTACATCCGAGAAGGATACGCTACCGTTAGAAATCATACCATAGCCTTTAGTGATTCCTCGATCTGAACCTCCAAAGATGACCTTTGGTCCGTTGCAGACTGAGGTGTAGTTCAGTAGTAGGCTCCTTGTCCCGGTCATATGCCGAGAACATCCACTGTCCAAGTACCAGATTGGCATTTTGGTGGCCTTTGGACATACCTGCAATTACAATCATTTAGCCTTAGGAACCCAAACAAGTTTGGGTCCTTGGTCTCGAGTTAGAATACTCCCCCTACGAGTATTAGCCTCGTGAGTGGTCATTCTCACGTTGCTAACTTTAGGGGTAGCAGCATTATTAGGATTGAACCAACAATCACTGGCAAAATGACCAATTTTGCCACAACACCAACAGTTGAACCTGTTGTATCTTTGCCTTGGGTAGTCCTGCCTGACTTTTTGGAATGAAGGTCTAGTAGGAGCCTTACTTTTGGAGGAAGAGGCTTCATAATGATTGTAGTTACATGAAGTCTTCTCCTTCATAGGCTTTTCTACAATGGGTTTTACTTTTGGTGTCTTCTTAAAGTTATGACCATGAGCATAAGGTCCATAGCTTTGAAGCTGAATCTCCTCATAAGGTGCCTTGAAGACACTCTCGCCAAAGTTACGAGGACGAGTCCAACCTTGGTATCTTGACTTAGGCTTCTCAGGGATTGGCCTAGAAAAGTGTCCGTAGGTGGACTCATAATCGAGTTCGTTCGTGGGAAAGATAACTTTCTTGAACACAACAGGTTCCAAGGGAGCTTTCCCTTTTTCTTCAGCTAGAGTCTTTCGGGCAGCCTTATTCTTTCTCTTGGCCTTGTTTCTTCTAGAGGATTTACTAGAAGAGCCAATGTGGCCTAAACCAGCACCCTTGGCCTTAGCAGAGAATTCAGCAACGATTGGAAGAACTGTCTTAGGCTTAGAGAAGCTCTCAACAAGCTTCTTTTCAGCCTCGAGCTGTTTTTCCAGTTCTTTGATGATTTCCTCTTTAAGGTCGAGGTGCTTGAGAGCTTTATTGTATTCCTCCATAGCTTCATTTAGGCTCTCTTGAAGAGAGTTAGTCCTATTGACTTCTTCTCTCAAGTTGCTCTCACTAGCCTGTAGAGAATTGATCTCTTTGGCTTGACTTTTCACCATTCTACGACATTTCTCGTAAGCGGTGAGTAATTCCTTATACTGTCCCATGAGTTCAGATTCATCTTCAGAGGAATATCCCTCTTGCTCATTGTCATTTTCAGAATCAGAGAGAGGAGTGTGAGATTTTACCTCCCCAGTAAACTGGGGGACTTGTTCATCATCCGAATGAGCCATGAGCCCAAAGTAAGCTTCCTCTTCTTCACTCGACTCAGATGAGTCAGAGTCGCTGAGAGTTTTGCTCTTCTTGGCTACTAGGCTTCTCTCTGTCCTCTTCTTGGGGTGTGAGGATTTCTTTTCCTCTCTTCTTCCACCCTCTTTCTTTTTGTGAGGGCAATCGGCGATGACGTGACCTGGCTTATTGCAACAATAGCAAATGATGTCAGTTGAAATATGTTTGTTCTGTTTAGAATTGTACCTGTCATGGCTGCTTGAGCCTTTCTTCCGATGATCACCGTCATGTCGTGATCTTCTATATGAGGCATCCTTGCCTCTCCATTGCTTCTTCTTGTTCAAGAATTTCTTGAACTGCCTTGAGAGTAGGGAGAACTCTCCATCAGATAGTTCTGAGCCAGATGAGCTAGGCTCAGATGATTCTTCTTCATCAGCCTCAGGAACTGGGGCAGGAGAGCTAGCCTTTATCTTCCTTGAGCTATCTGCCTTTAGAGCGACAGATTTCTCCTTGGATGCAGACCTGCTTGTCTCTTCTTCAGTTTTTCTTGAGTTGATTTGCAGCTCATAAGACATAAGCTTTCCGAACAGATTCTGCGGGTCCGTCTCAGCTAACCTTCCAAACTCCCGAATGGTACATACCTTATTGTCCCATTCCTTGGTTAGGGATCTTAAGAATTTGTCATTGAGTTCCCCGTTGGTGAAGACACGTCCATAAACTCTTAGGCCATTTACTATCTTGAAGAAGTTCTCAAAAGTGTCAGCTATGGCTTCCTTATGACCCTGCCTGAAGGCTTCATATTTTTGGTTCAGTAGGGATCTACGATCATCCCTCACTTCTTCTGTACCTTCCATTAGAGTCACAAGGGATTGCCACATCTCCTTGGCAGACTGGCAATGAATCAGATTTTGCAGCATTGAGTCACCCACTGCACTTGCTATAATATTTTTGGCTTTCTTGTCCAGAGAGACAAGTGCAATCTCATCCTTATCTAGATCCATCAGCTTCTTGGGAACTTGCTTGGTGGGATCTATGGTGGATGCAGTCATAGGAATGTGGGGACCTTCTTCAACAATCATGAAGATCCGGGGATCTACTGCTTCCATGAAGAACTTTACTCTTTCCTTCCACATAGGAAAGTTGTTCTTGGTGCAGATAGGGAGTTTAGCAAAATCCTTGGTCTTACTCATGCTTGATACTTTTCAAGAAACAACTTAGAAGGATAAGATCAAGGTGTTAACCTTTTAACGATCAACCTCCCTCTGATACCAATTGAGAGGTCTAAGTTGTTAGCCTAAATCACCTAGAGGGGGGTGAATAGGTGAAATGCGTGTCAAATGCGGAATTAAAAACTAACACAGCAAATATCAAGCAATCACAGACGACAAAAGATTTATAGTGGTTCCCCAATTTTGGGTACGTCCACTTTCCTCACCGATCTAGAAAATCACTAGACTCGGCTACTCCACTATCTCAGATTGAAAACAATCCTACACCTCGGAACCACGTTCCTACAAAGCTCGATCCAAACTGGATCTACAAAAACTCAGAAGACAAAACTTCCTACAAATCTCGGAGAATTAAAACTCCTACAAAAATATTGGTTGTGATTACAAACAAACACACTATCAGATCTGGATCTGTATCCGTCTTCTTCTTTAGGAACTTCGGCTTGATCAGAAAATGTAGAAGACGACTAGAGAAAGATCCACGAATCTGAGATCTAGAACCACCTCGATCGAGAAAGTAGATCTGGAATCTTCAAGGCTCGGCAAGATCGAGTGATTCTCTTTCTTCTAGATCGCTGGAGAAAAGATCGATGAAAATGAAGGTCGCGATCCAAACTTTTCTTCTTCTTCCGTGAACGGCAATGGCGGCGGCGTGAAATTAGGGTTCACGGAATTTCTCTTTCTTAAAAAGAATATTTCTGTAATAACGCTTAAAAGTCATTTCTGAAAAGACCTATTTATAGGTGGGTTCCAACGGTCATAATATTGATTTATGATGACACGTGGACCAATCAGAATTGACAGATTCAAAATACTTATGATGAAAATGGACTTAGAAAAATTCTGGAGAAGTTGACTGCGATACTCGAGTAATGGAGGATATACACGAGTATGGAGAGATGGATTACTCGAGTAGCAAGAAGCAGTATACTCGAGTATAGAAAGAGAGAAATACAGGAGAGAAGAATGAATTACTCGAGTATCAAAAATGGTATACTCGAGTATCAGAATTGTATACTCGAGTAATAGAAAAGTATACTCGAGTATCAAGACGATATACTCGAGTATCAAAAAGGCTAAACTCGAGTATCAGAAAATATACCTGAGAAACGTTTACATACACGAGTATCAGAGTCAATTACTCGAGTATGGAAGAATTTACTCGAGTATCAAAAATCAATTACTCGAGTATGAACATACTTACTCGAGTATCAGAAGATATACTCGAGTATAGAGAAAACTTACTCGAGTATCAGAAGTTATACTCGAGTATCAGAAAACACTTACTCGAGTATCAGGGTATTTACTCGAGTATCAGTACTTTGAACTTGCAGAGAAGAGAAGAAAAGGATCTACTCGAGTATCAAACATGATTTACTCGAGTATCAAGTTACTTACTCGAGTATGAAAAGAACTTACTCGAGTGACTAACTTAACTACTCGAGTATAGATATATCTACACGAGTATTCAGACCCTACTCGAGTAAGCCAAACTGATTACTCGAGTATCTCACTAACTACTCGAGTATGGGACACAGACTACTCGAGTATTAAGACCTTACTCGAGTAAGTCTAACTGACTACTCGAGTATCTCTAACTACTCGAGTATGTCTTACTAACTACTCGAGTATTAAGCCTGATACTCGAGTATCATAAGGGGTTACTCGAGTATTAGGGACTTAGAAAAATTCTATGAGGAAATTTGCTCCAATGCTTCTGTCCATCAATCCAAGTGCATGAAGGAAGTGTATCCCAATAGAGAGGCTATACATGGGCCAACACCTTGGATCACACAATGAGAGATTACATTGCATGGTCCTGTGTTTGGTGACCCATTACAGACTGACATTGGTCTACACTTGTCAATTAGAACCTGCACACATACAACTCAAATACCACATCAAATACAACTTAATTCATCTTAGTTCAAGATCTGACCTCCTACAAATCTGAGGTATTGTGGAGACAAACCCCAACATCATGTGCTTTGAGCACCCACTGTCCAGATACTATTGCTGGTTATATGATGGACAACTCTTTACCTGCAACAATTAAAAGATTAGTTGTTCTTGACCCAAGTTACCTTGGGTCCTTTATTTTCTTGATAATAAAAACATGAAATAACAGACCTAGCTGGCTGAGATTGATATCCTAGTGGATGATATCTCCTATATGGAATTTCCCAATGTCTGAAAGGATTAACTATTTCCCTTTTCTGATTAGAGTTTTTGTTAAAGTTAGAATTTCTGTCAGGATTAGAAGTTTTATTACTTCTTACTGGGTTCGACGATTGAATGTGAGATCATGGATCTAAGTTCGACGACATGGATTGGGATCGTCGATCTCTGCTCAAAGAGGGATAGTATTCATTCTCTGTGCCCCATGTTCGTCGATCTCTGCTCGATGATCTATACATAAATCTTCGATCGCAGTAAGACGATTGATTATAGTAAATATTTTCGTTCATAGATCGTAGATCTGGGTTCGACGATCTGTTCACATTTCTTCGATCTGAGTTCGACGAAAACTGCTGAACATTGTTTTTGTTTTGTTTTTATCTGTTTCTATTTTTCTGTTTGTTAGGTTTATTTCTATTTGCAGTTGGGGGTTTTTCATAGATTAGTTCCTTACCCTTTTCAAAGATGAAATTTATAGGAGTCCTTAGTATATTTTTTTGAACCAGTGGGGGTTGGCTTGATGAAGCACCCAAGCCCAGCTTGCCAGTGAGTCTGGCATTAACAGTGCTTGTAATGTCCATCAGCTTGAGGCTTCTCCCATTAAGGGATTCTTCAAGTTGCCTTGTCTCAGCTAGTTTAGTTTTTAATTTGATTATTTGTTCATTAGCAAGTGTAATATCATCTTTTAGTTGATTGTTCTCTACAACTAGATTACTTTGATCATGTAATTTCTCTCTAAGTTATTTGATTTCTTTTTCTGAACAAATTAAATCTATACACATAGTTTTAAATTCAAGTAAGAAATCTTCTGAATTGAAATCAAAAGATGAGAGTACCTGGTCCACTTTAGAGAGTGGTTCTTCATCATCTGATGAGTCTTCTTCTGAATGAATGCTGGAAACATCAATTGCCATTAGGAAAAATTCCTTTGCCTTTGATTCCTCTTCATCTTAATCACTGGAGCTAGAGGATGAGGAATCCTCTTCTGTATCACTCCAAGTTTTTGCTACAAAGCCTTTCTCTTTCCTCTTATGTTTGCTTGAGGAAGGCTTGCTATACTTCTATTTTTTGGAGTCCTTATCTTGACTTTTCTCCTTCTTCTGATTCTCTGGACACTCAGAGATGTAGTGTCTAGGTTTCCTACAACCAAAACAAACAACCTCTTTAGTTGGTGTTTGTCATACCTGGGTTTATCTTCTTGTCTGGATGACTTCTTCCTGAAGTCTCTTTTACCCATCTTGTAAAATCTCTTTGCTAAGAGACGCAATAATTCTTCATTAGTAGTAGGACTTGTTGTTTCTTCTGTAGCCTTGAATGCAATATTTTGCTCTTTTCTGACAGGAGTAGAAGCCTTCTGCCCAGCCTACCTAGTCTTTGTCAAGTGCTCAAAGGATTTGAGCTTCCCTAGAAGAGTTTCTGTGGAGATTTCTGTAATTATTCTAGCATCCTTGATTGGCCAGATCCTTGTATCCCATGAGTTGGGAAGACACATCAAGATCTTGTCATTGATCTCAGTCAATGAGATGTCCTTGTCCAATGTCTTCAGTTCACTGATGATGACACTTAGTCTCCCATACATTTCTTCCACTAACTCACTGTCCTGTTTTCTGAAATTCTCATATTTGGAGATGAGAAGGGATCTTCTATCCTTTCTTTCTTCTACTAAGCCTGCCACCATCTGGTTCAAGTAGTCCCAGATGGCCTTTGCTGAAGTGCAATCAGCAACCTTTTGAAATATGTCATCTGTCATGGTCTGTACCAGTATGTTCATGGACTTGGCATCAACAAACTTTGCTTTCTTCTATTCATCAGTCCAATCTGGTGGTGGAACTGCATGAGTTTTAGCAGTTGAAGAAGTGGTTGCAGTTGGTTGAGGTGGACCTGTCAGAATGGAGTTAAAAATGTCTTCATCAATTGAGTTCATGTATAATCTTATTCCTGACTTCCAGATACTGAACTTATTTAAGTTACAGACTGGAGGTCTGGTTCTTGCATAGTCCTTGTTATGTGCCATGTGATAAAAGAATAACTAAGGAAAAGGAAATCTGAATAAGCAAGGATCTTGGTTCAAGTGTTAGCTTGTTCAACCAAAGAAATCTAAACCTCTGATACCAATTGAAAGAGATAGGTTATTAAGATCTACTCTAGAGGGGGGGGGGTGAATAGAGTATTAAAACTTTTTGGCCGTTTTTAATTTAATATCGAAGTTAAAATATAAGTGATACCAATAATAAATAAATAAAAGAAAATAGACAAGCTATTCTAATTATCACAGCAATCAACAAGAGCAAGAAGAAAATGAGCAACCAGACGACACACGAAATTTATAGTGGTTCTCCAAATCTGGGTACATCCACTCTTCTACCACCCTTGTAGGAATCACTCTCAGGTTTTTGATCAGTTGTCTGCCACCAAATAATATCTATTTCCAGGGAGATATTGCAATCCTTCTGGCTTTTGATCAGGTGCCTGAAAACTACATAAGTCTTTTGATCAGGAGACCTCACAACCAAAAATACTTTTGAAGGGAGTAAGAACCCTGTATACAATGGGGGAAAGTAAAAGTTGAGTTGTCTTGTCTGTTCTCAAACAAATGAGAGAAGACTTGAGAGTGATCCTAATGATGTCAAGGCTTGTCCTGTGATCTTGAATGGTTAAGGAATCCAAAGCCTTGCTCAGGGTGTAGGTCTTGATTTCTAGAAAGCTTAGACTGATTGTGAAGAATGTCTCTTCTTGCTTCCTGGAAGAACACTTGTGTGAAGAACTGAAAAACTGTTCTTCTTTGTCAGTCTTGTGTTCTCTGTGTGAATGTCTGTATGTTTCTGTATTTTTTTGTGTCTTGATTCACAGTGTATCATTCCTTTTGAATAATCCAATCTGAATTCGAACTGGCACACCTTGATTGGCTGCCGAAATTATGGGAACTTGTGCAACGGCTATAAGGGAATTAAATTCATTTCCCTAACTGTCCCATGAATAGCTGTATAATAACTCTGTGAATACTAGTAATTAATGCTTGCCAAGAAACAGCTATATTTATAGAATATATGCATCAATTATTCAGAGTTATATAAAAAATAAAATATTCAGTCAATAAAGGAAAATAATAACTGCAAAGAATAATTGTTGATCTAGCAATTATCGTCGATCTGGTCCTATGATCGTCGAACTCAAACATCCTCTATCGTTGAGCTGAGCCCTGTGATCGTTGAACTAAAATTCTGCTTTCTAAAATGGGCTTCAAGATCGTCAAACTGAGATGGTTGATCGTCGATCTCAATCCTGAAATTAGATCAGAGATCGTCGAACTAAGTTCAGTAATCGTCGATCTCAGCATTAAGAGGTTAACTCTGAGATCGTCGAACGCAGAAGGAAGATCGTCGAGCTCTTTTCACTTAGTCAATTTCTGCCTAGTTCATTCTCTGTTGTCTTCTAAGTCTCTGATGTCTTGATCTTGTCTTACTGAGATGTTTACTGATGCAGGCTTGGGTGTAGATACCGAAATATATTTACGAACGCGGACGAATACCTCTCTACGAACCAAATCCTACACTCAAACAATCATTCTACGCCGCACCACGTTATTTATTCCAATCAATTATATGCTAGCGTACGGGTAGCCAAACCGTTTAGGATCAAACAAGGGCTATAGGGCAATGTTCTTTCCGGCTAAGGGGACCTACACGATCCGATCGAGCGGTGTTGTACCAAAAGAGATCTACCGAATAAAATACGATTCGGAAAAGGTAGATCTCTCCCAACAAAAGAAAACGAGGGCTCGCCAAACCCCTTTCGGAAATTAAGTCAATCAAGAAAAACACAAGTCGATCGAAGAAACCCACGATGATTTAATTGCTATCAAAATCCAACGCTAAGAAAATCCACCACACGAATTAATCTAGAGGGAAAATCACCAATGGTAGAGTTGTTTCGTTACAAAACCGGAATGGATGATTCCGGTCACTTGGCGAGGATCGTTCTTCAACGGCTCCGCCGGAGTCACGCCGGTAGGAGAGAAACTCATCCGCCTTCGTCGCGTCACGCCGGAGTTGGAAACCCACCACGGGGAGATCTTCTAGATTTGGTAATAAATATATATATATATGGTAGGAGAGAGCAAATATGGTAGCTTTTTAGGGTTAAATATCGAGGGTGGTGGTTGGTTTTGGAAGGGGATGAGGAGAGCGGCGGCTAGTTGGGTGGTGGTCGGTTTTGTGAAGGGAGGAGGTGGTCGGTTTTGGAAAGGTGGTGGGTGGTTGAGTTTATGAAGTGGAGGGAGGATGGTGGCCGATCTAGATGTTGCAAGGAGAAAGGGGCTTGGGTTTCTAGAAGGAGAGGAGGAGAGGAAGAGGGGAGGGGGGAGGAAAGAGTGGCCGTCGGCAAAGAGGAGGGGAGAACCAAGGGAGGCCGAAATTTGCCAAGAGAGGGACTAGGGAAACTTCTCAAAGTGAGGGTTTTAATTTTTTCATTCATTCAATAATCAATAAGGAAAAGATATATGCCTATATATAGGATACACCACTCAATCTCCCTCCAATCAAAATTCAAAATGAACATGTGATGGTTATATGCACCCATCATAGCTCATGAAATGAAATAATTAAAATACTGCATGATGGTTATAAGCACTCATCTTTACACCTGAAATAAAAATTTAAATAGGAAGTAAAATAACAACACAACATAGAGACCAAACATAGAAATGAATTATTAATTAATAATAATTTATTAATAATAATTATTAATTAATTATATATAGGCTTCCGTTCGGGACGGTTATTATTGCGATGCTCCACATAGTCGTCCTGCAAGCACGCCGTCACCGTCTTCAAAATGTTGTGGGTCGTTGTCTCCATCAATCCTCCCCTGCTCAAATGTACTCATCACCGATGAGTTGGTCTGAGAGTACCGGCGCAGGAGAGCATCATCAACAAGAAACACGTAGCAGCAAACAACACCACTAGGAGAAAAGAGCACTTCAACCTGGAGTATCCTGTCATGCAAAAAGTTGGTCCTGGGGACCCTTGGAAAACCATTAGGCAATAAAGGAAGATAAGTTTCTACATTGACTATCAACATACCTCCAGTGAAGACAGATGAAGAGAGCGATCCAAGCACCAACGCACTACCCAACCCATAAGAAAACAAAGTGGAACCACACAGACAGACAGATAATTCAAATGGTTGAGAAACATATAACGTTAAATTAGAAACATTAAAAATCGGGGTATTACCCCAATTAGTGGAAAACCTCAAAAGAAATGTGTGTTCTCCTAATTTCATTAATTTCCGCAAGAGGTCCAGCTCGCCAACTCGCCAACTTTCTACAGCACCCGAAGGCAACCATTCAGGTACGAGATGCACCAAAACAAAATCGCAAATTATGTAGTAAGACGCCCTTTTATGTAAGCTAGCAAGAAATTGATAAGACTTATATGATGTGGTTAGCGTTTCACTAAAGTGATTACGTAAATAATGGTCATGGCGAGCATGATCTTGTGAAAATGCACTTAATATATTCGGTGGAGGTAACAGATCTAAATAAGGAGGCACCAACGGAACTAAATCTGGAGGCACCTGGTGGAATAACATCAGGTGGTGCCAACAAAACGAGATCAGGTGGAACTATAAACGACTTCTTCATAAACTTATGATTTGATATTTGATAATTTTTAGAAAATAGGGAGGCTAAAACTAGATAAAATGCACCGTCGCCACAGAAACAAAATCGAATGCCGTCGAGGATATGACCAACGATGGACACGCTGAATAATGGATAGTCAAAGGTGACATGGCCAAAGGAGGGGACCGTGAGGTTGGCCAATTAAAATGATTCAGATCAGGAATACAAAATGTGTGTCCTAAAGTGCCCACTAGACGAGTCAAAAGAATAGGAGGGAGACTCCGTAAATCTAAAACCGGGAGAGAGTTGAGAACAAATTTAATTTCACACGACGGAGATAGCATCAGTTGCCGTTCATCCGAGTTTACTCCAATAACGTCGTCCAAAAATACAACTCTCTCACTAGGACTTTCTTCCAGCACACTCGACAAGTCATCCAATTCAGAATCGTTAATGGTCGCCGACTTGGGCAGAATTGAACCCGACAAAATTTCTAATCCATATTGTACGACAGGCAAAGGAGTTATCATCAAAGACATGTCCGTCGGGTCCTTAGTTCTACCGTCATCCAAAATTAACTCTCCCACACAGGGTAAATCTTCCAAAACATCACATTATTCGCTAACCAAATCTTCTCATGAAGTGGGTACATCGTCTAAATCACGATAGAGGGATGGGAAAATCGAATCCTGGGGAGAATCTAAATTAGCTTGAACCTCACGCAACGTTGATAACTTCAAAGAACTAACTCCCGGATGTGCCTCACTAAGATCATCCCAAGCTAAACACCCATCCCAAGGTGACTCTTCCAACCCCGTTGAAACATTTACCAATCCGGGGTCAATCATAATAATTTTGTGATCCTCACTCGCACGTATCCGACTGGATTGATCTAATGGGGAAGCTGAATAAATGGGCACCTCAATATGTTCCGGGTTAGAAGGAACTTGCTCGTGTTCTAGCAGGTCATCACCTAAATCAGTAATTGGTAAGATCTCAACATAGGGTGACTCTACCGACTCAGCCAGAATGTATCCTGACTTAGGGTCATCAGAAGACTCCATAAATATCAAGGGAGACGCCTCAGAAACATCGTCGAAAGGAAGAGGAGACGATTCCTTAGAGGAGAAATCCTCATCCAGGTCACTAGGGTAACCAATCCCCTCATCATCACTCAAATCGCCAGCGTATTCAACCTCGTCCTCAGTGATGGGCACAGTCCTAGACACAGCCTCAGACTCAACAGGAGAGTCAATGACTAATTCAGGCAACTCAGGGAGAGACTTAATAGGGATTATGGGTGTAATTGGGGTAGGATGCTCAATAGAGCCAAGATTAGGTGCGCCACTTGACACATATGTCGCAATCGTTTGCCTACCTTGACGGGTAGGATTTCTCTCACCCTGCGGGCTCATGGAAGTCCTAGCAATCACATGTACAGAACTCGGGATAAGGGACCTCATTGTTTCCCTTCCTCTATAGGTGGGTGCAGGTACACTAGGGGTAGCTCTACCAACCTGGGGAAAGGACCTTATCTTGGGATAATATGTCACTCCTATGATTCGGCTTGGTTCTAGTACCAAAACAATACTGGGTATCAAATGTCGGGCTAGTACTAAGGCGGCAGGGGGAATCAAATTTCGCTGAGAGAATTCTTCGCATGTGCGGTCAAGCATAAGGATAGCTACCAGCACCGCGCTCTTTCTCTTCGTTCAGCCAAAACTCGCGGGATCGACCTCTTAACCTCTCTCGGACTACACTAATCTTTTGGTATTCGCCCAATTGGTTATATTCGAAATAAGTTTCTACCCCCTCAAGACAGTATCTAAAATACTTGGGATCCTCATAACCATCATAGGTAAAAATATTAGTGTGTAGATAAGTCAGGGGACGATTGGAAGCATTAACGTCAAAAGCCATTTCAGGGTGAACCGGAGAAGACACTCGATCCGAATTTTGTGCGAATGCAAAGAAAAGAGTACGTGAACAACTAATTCTAGGATAGATGGAATTGTTCCCGCCTAATAGCTAGAGTAAAAATATATATTTTTGGTTTGCTTGCAGGAAATAATATGATGATTATTAAATTATATATATATATTTATTTATTTTGCTGAAAAAAAAGATAGGCCGCTATTTGCAGACCAAAATTAAAAATTTATAAAGATTTAATAAAAATAATGGCTTATTAAATATAAAATATTTTTTGATTTCTTACTAATAAAATGATAGAGGATTTCCAGAATTTTAATTTTTTTGAAATTTGAGAAAAATTGAAAATTTTAGGCCACTATTTGCAGACAAAAAATTTAAAAATTGATTTTTTTTTTATGTTGTGCAATGAACGTGCAAGTGCGTGTCGGTGCTCAAAGCAAAAGGGGGAGGGGGTCAATTAGGAAATTGACGTGAACCTCCCTCTGATACCAAATTTATGCAGTCTTGGGTGTAGATACCGAAATATATTTACGAACGCGGACGAATACCTCTCTACGAACAAAATCCTACGCTCACACAATCGTTCTACGCCACACCACATTATTTAGTCCAATCAATTATATGCTAGCGTACGGGTAGCCAAACCGTTTAGGATCAAACAAGGGCTATAGGCCAATGTTCTTTCCGACTAAGGGGACCTACACGATCCGATCGAGCGGTGTTGTACCAAAAGAGATCTACCGAATAAAATATGATTCGGAAAAGGTAGATCCCTCCCAACAAAATAAAACGAGGGCTCGCCAAACCCCTTTCGGAAATTAAATCAATCAAGAAAAACACAAGTCAATCGAAGAAACCCACGATGATTTAAATGCTATCAAAATCCAACGCTAAGAAAATCCACCACACGAATTAATCTAGAGGGAAAATCACAAAAGGTAGAGTTGTTTTGTTACCCAACCGGAACGGATGATTCCGGTCACTCGGCGAGGATCGTTCTTCAACGGCTCCGCCGGAGTTATGCCGGTTGGAGAGAAACTCATCCGCCTTCGTCGCATCACGCTAGAGTTGGAAACCCACCACAAGGAGATCTTCTAGATTTGACAATAAATATATATATGGTAGGAGAGAGCAAATATTGTAGGTTTTTAGGGTTAAATATGGCGGGTGGTGGTCGGTTTTAGAAGGGGATGAGGAGAGCGGCGGCTAGTTGGGTGGTGGTCGCTTTTGTGAAGGGAGGAGGTGGTCGGTTTTGGCAAGGTGGTGGGTGGCCAAGTTTATGAAGTGGAGGGAGGATGGTGGCAGATCTAGATGTTGCAAGGAGAAAGGGGCTCGAGTTTCTAGAAGGAGAGGAGGAGAGGAAGAGGGGAGGGGGGAGGAAAGAGTGGCCGGCGGCCAAGAGGAGGGGAGAACCAAGGTAGGCCGAAATTTGCCAAGAGAGGGAGTAGGGAAACTTCTCAAAGTGAGAGTTTTAATTTTTTCATTCATTCAATAATCAATAAGGAAAAGATATATGCCTATATATAGGCTACACCACTTAATCTCCCTCCAATCAAACTTCAAAATTCAAAATTCAAAATGAACATGTGATGGTTATATGCACCCATCATAGCTCATGAAATGAAATAATTAAAATACTACATGATGGTTATAAGCACCCATCTTTAAACCTGAAATAAAAATTTAAATAGGAAGTAAAATAACAACGCAACATAGAGACCAAACATAGAAATTAATTATTAATTAATAATTATTTATTAATAATTATTAATAATTAATAATATATAAGGCTTGCGTTCGGGATGACTATTATTGCGATGCTCCACATAGTCGTCTGCAAGCATGCCGTCGCCGTCTTCAAAATGTTGTGGGTCGTCGTCTCCATCATTGACCTAACTGACACCTAAGACACTAGACTAGACCCTGGCTATACAATGTGGGTCTGATACAGCCTATATTAGTGAACCTAGTCAAATCCAAACTAGGGGTCCAACAATCTTTGTGTGGAGCGCGAACGACATGCCAAGAATTGATGCGGATGTGTCTTGCCACCTCATCAACCTTGACGCTGATGCTCATCCCATCCGGCAGAAGAAGAGGTCAACTACTGATAAGCTGGTCGAGCCCATCAGAGAAGAGGTGGGAAAGCTCCTGAAGGCAGGGTTTATATAAGAGATCCAAGTATCCAGGCTGGGTCTCCAATGTGGTGATGCTCAAAAAGGGGGACAGTCGCTGGAGGATGTTGTATTGATTTTCTCTTTGAAATAAAGCATGTCCCAAAGATTGTTTCCCCTGCCTCGAATTGACGCGCTAGTTGACGCAGCCGTCGGTTTTTCTCTAATGAGTTTTCTAGATGCATTTCAGGTTATCACCAGATCAGGATGCACCTGCCCAACGTAAAGGATGTTTCCTTCATCATAAGAGATGGGTGTTGCTGTTATAAAATGATGCCCTTAAGGCTGAAAAATGCAGGGGCAATGTATTAGAGAATGATGAACCGGGTCTTCCTGGGAGCAGAAGGGAATGAACTTGGAGGTGTATGCGGATGACCTCATGATCAGGAGTCGGGATGTGGACTCTCACCTCCAAGATCTAGAAGAGACCTTCACCACCCTATGAAAATAAAAAATGAGGCTGAACCCCTTGAAGTGTTTCTTCAGGGCATGCAGGGAAAAGTTCCTAGGCCATCTCCTTACTCCCGCGTGGGTGGAACCCAACCATTATAAGGTGAGGGCCGATCATGGAGTTTGGGTCACCTCAGAATTCCAAAGAATACCAGTTCCTGAAAGGGAAGCTGGCAGTGCTGATCAGGTTCCTCACTTGGGCAGGAGAGAAGTGCACGCCTTTCTTCAAAGTGCTGAGGGGAGGCCAGAAGTTTGAATGGTTCGAGGAGTATGATAAGGCCTTCCATGCCTTGAAGAGATAGCTAACTCAGGCTCCGCTCCTCCAGGGACCAAAGGAGGGGGAGGATTTGTCTCTGTCCCTTGGGGTCAGGGCCGAGGACCGTGAGCTCCATCCTGGACCGGGAAGAAGGCAAGAAGCAGCTGCTGATCTACTATGTGAGCAGGGTCCTGAGAAAGGAAGAGCTGTGACACCTAATTTTGGAGAAGTTGTCTTTCACCTTAGTCATCTCGGCTCGGAGGCTCCGACCATATTTTCAGGCATATTCCATTCGGGTAGTGTCTGACCATCCCCTCCATAACATCTTTGAGGGGGTGGAACATTCTGGAAGGCTTGCAAAGTTGTTGGTGGAGCTAAGTGAGTTCGACATTTCTTTTGTTCCTTGCCTCTCGATCAAGGCCCAGATAATGGCCGATTTCTTGGCCGATTATGTGGTTGAGGTGGAAGAGACGGAGAACACTTGTCCGGTCCCTTGACGGTGGATGGAACTTCGGGAAGGCACTCCTTGGCAGTAGAAGTAATCCTGGAGAGTCCTCAAGGGACGAGGGTAGAGCAGACAGTGGTCATTCACTTTCCAATTACCAACAATCAAGCAGAGTACAAAGCAGTAATAGTGGGTCTGCGTCTGGCAAGAGAACTGGGGGGCGGGTGCA
Organism: Platanthera zijinensis; assembly: GCA_039513925.1. NCBI lineage: Eukaryota > Viridiplantae > Streptophyta > Magnoliopsida > Asparagales > Orchidaceae > Platanthera > Platanthera zijinensis. The sequence continues at coordinate 16,911,258 of CM077098.1, forward strand.
CGACGTGGAGGTCCTAACGGACTCTATGGTGGTATCCTCTCAAATCAACGACGAGTTCGAAGCAAGGGAGCCTACCCTCAAGTTGTACCTGGCAAAGTTTAAGGGGGTCATCTACATGTTCCAAACATTTGTCATTCGGCACGTGTCGCGGGAGGAAAATGAGCAAGTTGATCAACTAGCCATGTTTGGACCCCTAATAGGAGGAACCTTAACTGATCTTTTCCACCCTTTATTGAAGAGGGAGAGATGATGGAAGTGGATCGGTGCCCCTCCTGGATGGATCCCTTCACAACCTTCTTATCCACAGGAGAGTTCCCAAAAGACATAGACGAGAAGCGGTTCAAGTATAAATTCGACATATTACCTAATTCGTGATGGGAAGCTATACAGAAAGACCCTCTCTGGATTGCTAGCACGTTGCATGGCTGAGGAGGAGGTCCCGAGAATTCTGGATGAATTCCTCTCCGGGGAGTGCATGAGCCACTCAGGGAGTAGGAATGTGGAAGGGAGGATAGTAAGGCAAGGGTATTTCTGGATAACCCTAGGCCATGATGCCACCGAGTTCACAAAGAAGTGTCAGAAGTCCTAGTTGTTCACCCCTCTCCAACTATTACAGGACTAGAGGCTCAGAAGCATCACTACACCCTTGCCCTTTGCCATTTGGGGGATGGATCTCGTGGGACCCTTCCCCCAGGCCAGTGGACAGATAAGATTCTTGTTGGTCATGATCGACTATTTTTCTAAGGGGTTGGTGGTCAAGTCACTAGCCAAGGTGATCTCCCAGGTGATCCAAAACTTCATATGGGGAGAGATCATTTGTCGGCACAGGTTCCCTAAGGCTATTATCACGGACAATGGGCCACAGTTCTCTAGTGTTGAATTCATCAGTTTTTTATGGCCAATGTGAAAGTAGCGAACAACTAACTAAAAAACAAGCCGGAACTTTGAATAATTAAAAGTTTTATTATCAAAAAAGATGTCTATTACAAAGGTATGCCCTCTCTTATATAGAATGGAGGAGAGATGAGAGAATACAAATAAGAGATGTGGGACTAAAAAATTACAGGACTATACAGAAGTAACCCGCATAAGCCGCGCGGTTAAACAGGAGGGCTAACCATTCGGCTACCACCAGAGAGAGAGAGAGAGATCGCCAAGGGAGACTGCTAGACCTCCCGGTCTCCAAGTCGACTGAGACAAACCGCCAGACCGCACAGTCTTCAACCCGCCAAGACAGACCGCCAGACCGCCCGATCACCAACTTCAACACTCCCCCTCAAGCTGGAGCATATATATCGATCATGCCCAGCTTGTCACAAATATGAAGAAACGAGGCGAATACTGGCTTGGTGAAGATGTCAGACAGCTCTTTATCAGAAGTGACAAAGAGAGTGCAAATTTGTTCCTTCAAGATATCTTCACGAATGAAATGACAGTCGACCTCAATGTGTTTGGTTCTTTCATGGAACACCAGATTTTTGGAGATGTATATAGACGCCTTGTTATCACAGAACATAGGTGGAGGATGGCTGTAGACCTCTCCTAAATCTAGCATGAGAGCCCGTAGCCATTTTAACTCACAAGTGGTCGATGCCATACTACGATACTCTGCTTCAGTACTGGACCTGGAAATAACATACTGCTTCTTGCTCTTCCATCTCACCAGATTTCCCCCAACAAAGGTGCAAAAACCCGAGGTTGACTTGTGATCCCCTTTGTCATTAGCGTAACTTGCATCTGAGTATGCTTCAACTCTCAGATGACCATTCTTCTGAAAAAGTAATCCTTTCTCAGGCGCTGCTTTGACATACTCCAAGATCCGCAAGGCGGACTGTAGATGGCACTCCCTAGGTGCTTGCATGAATTGACTCACCTTGCCCACAGCATAGGAAATGTCGGACCTGGTCACTGTTAGATATATGAGCTTACCAACCAGACGCCTGTATCGCCTACTATCTGAAAGAGGAGGCGAATCATCTGTCCAGGTTTTGTCTTCTCCAATTGCCATGGGGCATCGGGCAGGTTTTCTCAAGTCAATCCTGCCTCTTTTAAAAGATCAAGGGAATACTTACGCTGGGAGAGAACTAAAGAGTTGGGCTTCCGAGAGATTTCGATCCCCAGAAAGTACTTTGGAGAGTCCATATCCTTCGTGACAAGATGTTGACGAAGATGTCGCTTTGTCAGGGCTACCCCTTCCTGGTAATCGTCAGTGAGAAGAATATCATCGACGTACACAGCAAGAACAACCAGTCCTGAGGGGGTTTTGCGAATAAATAGCGAGTGATCGGCAGAGCTTCACGCAAAACCAACGACTGCCACAATGCCGCTGAACTTGTCAAACCAAGCTCGAGGGCTCTGCTTGAGGCCATAGATTGCCTTCTTCAGTCGACATACTCGTGTCTCCCCCTGAGCAACATACCCAGGAGGTTGCTCCATGTAGACGGCCTCCTGAAGATCACCATAAAGGAAGGCATTCTTGACATCCAGTTGGGAAATCGACCAATCTCTATTTACCGCCATAGAGAGTAGGACCCGGATAGTGCTGAGACGAGCCATAGGAGAGAAGGTGTCAAAGTAATCAACCCAATAGGTCTGAGTAAAACCCTTAGCAACAAGGCGAGCCTTATAACGATCCACAGTTGCCATCTATGACAAATTTGACCACAAAAACCCAGCGACAACCAACAACATTAGTGCCGAAGGGAGGAGGAACAAGAGTCCAGGTACCCCGCTCAGTTAGGGTTGCCATTTCCTCATCCATGGCCATATTCCAATGAGGAATAGCGAGGGCCTCGTGGTAGGAGCGGGGTGTGACAGTGGCAGAGATAGCCAGTGCAAAGGCCCTGCGAGAAAAGGTAAGACGATCATATGAAATAACAACAGCAAGGGGGTGTAGGGTACACGTCCGCACCCCTTTGCGAAGAGCTATAGGAAGATCCAGGTCAGCGGGTCCCTCGGCATCCAGAGCATCCATGGCAGAGAGAGCTGGCCCAGGAGTAGAGAGCGACGGCGGCGGAGATGAGGGAGACGGTGCGGAGAAGAGGGAGTGGACGGAGACGGTGTAGGGGTGGAGATCGTAGTAGAAGACGAGGGAATGAAGGGAACAACAGGAGAATCAGAAGCTGGGGGAAGAGGAGAGGAGTCATCCGAGAAGTAGGAGGTATTCTCGAAGAAGGTGACGTCAGTAGAGACGAACTATTTACGAAGAACGGGATCAAAGCAACAATAACCTTTCTGAGTGGTGGAGTACCCCAGAAAGACACATTTGGTGGAGAGAGGGGAGAGCTTATCACGGGTGGCAGATAGGGCATGCACAAAGGCAGTGCACCCAAATATTTGGAGAGGGAGAGGAAAAGGCTCCTTGCCCGGATACAGAATGGAGAATGTGGTTTTTTCGTGGAGAACTGTGGAGGGAATGCGATTGAAAAGGTAGCAGGCAAGGAGAACAACATAGCCCCAATAGGAGCGAGGAACATGCATCTAGGTCATCAAGGTGCGAGCGACATCGAGGAGGTGACGGTTTTTGCGTTCTGCCACACCATTTTGTTGTGAAGTATAGACACAACTAGTTTGATGAATAATCCCACTTTGCATGCAGAAGGTAGAAAAGTCATGACTGATATATTCTTTGGCATTATCAGATCGAAAAACTTTAATAGAAACATTAAATTGAGTTTTGATCATGAGATAGAAGGACGTCCATACAGAGAATAATACGGAGCGATCTTTTAACAGATACACCCACGTATAGCACGAGAGAAATCATCAATAAACGTGACAAAATATGAATTACCCCGACAAACGGTAAGGGTAGGAGAAGGACCCCAAACATCGGAGTTGATGAGATCAAACGAACGGGTAGAGCCACGAACATGCTTTGGAAGGAAGGAGGAGCGGTGATGCTTGCCAAGCTGACTGGCCTCACAGTTGAAGGGAGGACTTTGTGGAGGAAGTTGGTGCAGAAGTTGACAAAGAAGACGTGGAGGAGCATGACCAAGGAGGAGATGCCATTGGAGAAGATCTGTGGAGGTGGAGGAGAAGGTGGACAAAGTGGAAACGTTGTCAAGGAAGTATAGGCCGCCACTCTCAGTCCCAGTAGCAATCATCCGTTGGGAGTCATGATCCTGAAAATAACAAGAAGTAGAAGTAAATGAGCGGAACATTGTAATTGCTAGCATAGAGAGGTAACAAATAATAAGTTGCACGAGAACTTGGGCATGTAGAGAGTATCCGCCAAGCGAAGAGACGGAATGACATGAACCATTCCCGTCCCATTGACCGATGATTAAGAGCCGTCAGCGAGAATAACCGGGGGAAACCGATCATGTGTTTCTAGGAGAGAAAAACACTGAAGATTGCCGATCATATGATTGGTAGCACCGGTGTCGATCAGCCATTTTCCTTGAGTAACAACGTGAGCACTACCAGAAGACGTGACCGCCGAGGCAAATGGCTTTGAGGAGGATGTGAAAGCCATGAAGGGAGGAAAAGAAATCACGCGAGAAGAAACAATAAGCCGCGCGGACAGGGAGAAGATCCTGCAGCGGTCACGGTGACAACACACTAGCGACAAGGAAGGCAACGACAAAGATGTAGAGCAAGGCAAAGGGGAAGCTGCGCAAAGGAGCATAGGTCACGGTGACTTAGATACATGTCGCGGGGAAAAGTGAGATAGAGCGGCTAAGGAAGAAGGGTAGAGAGGCCGCCTATACAAGGAATAAACCGCGCGAACAGGGAGAAATCATAGCGGTTAGGAGAAAGAGATCTGAAGCGGTCACGATGATAGACACAGCGACCAGAAAAGCCACGACCAAGCCGCAGAACCAAATAGAGGGAATGAAGTCGAGCAGCTAGAAATCGGTCCGCGCGAACAGAAGAAAGAGAAGACTAAAGAAGAGGAGCGAACAGGGCGCAAGCAGGCGCGGCGACTAAGGCGAACAAGGCAAACAAAAGAAGGCGAACAAGGCAAACAGGTCGCAGCAACAGGCCGCGCCGACTACAGAAGAGGAGCAGCTAGAAAGGAGGGCGCGGTGACTAAGCACAGGTCGTGGCGAGAAGAAAGGAGAAACAAAGAGGTCACGCACACAAAGGGCAACGACAAGGAGAGAAAGAAGCCATGCGAATAGGGCGCAAGCAGGCAGAAGAAACAAGCCGCAAGGACAGGTCGTGAGAAGAAGAAGAAGAAGCAAGCCGCGCGGATAGGTCACGCGGTCAGAGAGGGCGCACAGAATCAGGAAGAGAAAATTGAGTCCTTTGATACCATGTGAAAGTAGCGAACAACCAACTAAAAAAAAGCCGGAACTTTGAATAATTAAAAGTTTTATTATCCAAAAAGATGTCAATTAAAAAGGTATGCCCTCCCTTATATAGAATGGAGGAGAGATGAGAGAATACAAATAAGAGATGTGAGACTAAAAAATTACATGACTATATAGAAGTAACCCGCATAAGCCGTGCGGTTAGACAGGAGGGCTAAATGCTTGGCTACCACCAGAGAGAGAGATCGCCAAGGGAGACTGCTAGACCTCCCGGTCTCCAAGCCGACTGAGAGAAACCACCAGACCGCACGGTCTTCAACCCGCCAAGATAGACCGCCAGACCGCCCGGTCACCAACTTCAACAGCCAACTTGGGATTGATCATAGATTCGTATCGGTCCACCATCCCAGGAGCAACGGGTAGGTAGAGGTGGTGAACATGATCATTGTGAACTTCTTAAAAAATAAGGTAGAGAATCTGAAGGGGAGCTGGGCGGAGCAACTCCCCTCGGTCCTTTGGGCCATGAGAACCACTCCCAACATGGCCACGGGGGATACCCTATTCTCCCGTGGCTGCAAAGCTATACTCCCGATAGAGTTCGAGTTTAAGACACTCCGAGTAGTGGAGATCGAGGATGGTGGATAAAAATGGAGGACCGAGAAAGAAGACGAGTTGTGGCTCTCCCTAGATATAGTGGAGGAGCTGCGCGACTTGTTAACCATCTGGCAGGAAGAGGACAAGCGGCAGATGGCGAAGTACTTCGACAAGCACGTCAGGGTCAAGAAGTTTGCAAGGGAGACTTGGTCTTAAAAAAGGTCAATGCGACCAGGAGGTCGGCAACCATTAGCAAGTTGAATCCCAATTGGGAAGGTTCCTATGTAATTAAAAAGGCATTGAAGTCAGGGGGTTATCATCTCCAGAACGTAGAGGAAGAGCCCCTCAGTCATGCCTGAAGTGGCGATGACATAAAATGCTTCTATCCATGAGAGTAACAAAACATTTATTTTTCACATTCTTACTTCTTATTGATGGTTCATTTGCTCAACATGAGGAACATGGATGGTGGCTGGCCAAAGAGGAAAGTTCAGTTGATGCTCAACACCCGCCGTCAGGCTCCTACTAGCTTATCGGGCCAGTGGTAGTGTCGGGTGGACGGACAAGAGATTAGTCTGGTTGATGCTCAACACCCGTCGTCAGGCTCCTACTAGCTGATTGGGCCGGTGGTAGTGCCCGGTGGCTGGATAAAAAGATAAGTCCAGTTGATGCTCAACACCCGCCATAAGGATCCTACTAGCTGATTGGGCCGGTGGTAGTGCTTGGTTGTTGGCCAAAAAGATAAGTCTGGTTGATTCTCAACACCCGCCGTCAGGCTCCCACTAGCTGATTGGGCCGGTGGTAGTGCCTGGTGGTTAGACAAAAAGATAAGTCAGGTTGATTCTCAATACCCATCGTCAGGCTCCTATTAGCTGATCGGGCAAGTGGTAGCGTCTAGTGGATAGGCAAGAGATAAGTCTGGTTGATGCTCAACACACACTGTCAGGCTCCCACTAGCTGATTGGACTGGTGGTAACGCCCAGTGGTTGGCCAAAAAGATTAGTCCGGTTAATGCTTAGCACTCGCCGTAAGACTCCCACTAGCTGATTAGGACGGCGGTAATGCCCGGTGATTGGACAAAGAGATAAGTCTTGTTGATGATCAACACCGCCGTCAGGCTCCCACTAGCTGATCGGGCTAGTGTAGCGCCCGGTGGTTGGCCAAAATGAAATTCCAATTGATTCTCAACACCTTCCGTCAGGCTCCTACTAGCTGAACGGGCCGGTGATAGTGGCCAGTAGATGGAAAAGAGATAAGTTCGGTTGATACTCAACACCCGCCATCAGGCTCCTACCGACTGACAAGGGGAAAGAGGTGGAAGTTCCTTATGGCCCGACAAATGAAAAACCGAGGGGGGGGCACATTATCAAGGGAGAGCCCTCATGGTGAGATGGGTCTCGCCTCTCCTGACGAGCTAGGTCTCGTCACTCCCACTCGGCAAACATCTCCCCCGACAACGACGAGGCAAACCAAGTCACGAAGGTCAGTCGTACGGGATGCTCGCGAGACCCTTTGACCGTCTTGGCAGAATGAGGCCCAGGTTGCGTGAGCCAAACACCTCGTGCGCAGGTGGGAAGGTGCCTAGACCTAAGTCTCACGAGCACCGTAGTGAAAGCTCTCTGAGTAAAGGGAGCGGATCTCCGCTAGCGGGCTTACTACCTAAGGTCTAATCTTTTTCTAAGCTAAGTCCTTTAGAGTCGCGCGATCTCACTAGCAAAGCTTGGGTTCAGAGGTAGCGATCAAGAGGATCGATCATGCTGGATTGCGAATATAGAGAAAATTATAACGAGCAGTAAAAATAACATAAGACAGAAGATCAACTATTCAGGAAAAAAGGGTAGTATGTGTGTGCTTACAAAATATGGGCTCGGCCCGCATATACAATATGACGGTGATAACAAAAGAGAAAATACATGATTGCGAAAAAGAAAAAAAGTACAACGTCCGGGTACTTCAAGGTGAGCTCTTGGGCGGCGAACTCTCCCAAAGCGAAAGGAAGGAGTCGTCTCCTGACTTCGAGACCGGAATGAACAGCTCTGGGACCACGTTGCTCGTCAAGAGCCCCACACCTTCGCTCATCACCAGGCCGGCCCGGTGCATAGTTTGGAGGGTGAACTTCGCTTCTTTGGTAGCTTTCATCAATATCAACTCCTCTAGCTTGTACTAGGAGTGCTGGACGAGCCTACCGCTGCTGCTAGAGGGCGGCGGGAGAGCTGGGAACTCCAGCTCGCGCACCCGCTTCCTCAGCTTCTTGTTCTCATTTTCAAGGGTGGCGATTCGGAAGCCGAGGCGCCTTGCCATCCCGCATATTGCGAGAAGAAGCAAAAGTATTTAGGGCAATAAGACCAAAAGGAAAATAATTTTTTTTGGACTCACCATCCCCCCAGATACCCATCGAGAGTGGCGTCGAACGCGTTTGCTCACTTATTGTGCAGCTCCACCTCCTCAAGTGTAAGAAGGTGGGCTTATTCTTTGTTGGCAGCATTATTCTGAAGCGAGGAAGAATTCCTCTCCACCTACATGCACCGGCCGTCCATCATATGAGTCAGATCCAGGCCATGAAGCTGGGCTCGGGCGCTTTCATGCACAAGTGCTCACGTGTTTTCCTTGTCAAAAATCGCAGCGTCCTCCCACGAGTAAAGGCTGAAGGAGAAGGCAATGGCCTCCCCACCGATTATATCCTGCTCCAACCAGCTCGATATCAGGGTCGAGATGGATGCTCGGTTCTCCTCTTTGTCCAACAACAGGAGGGGGCGACCAAGATCTTCGAGAGGCCGCTCGTCGTAGCCGAAATTTTTGTGCCCCCACGACATGTGCTTACTGGGAGCCTTCTGTTCTCGCGTCTTGGTGCTGGCCGCCTCACCAGGAGATCCACTGGTATAAGCCTCAAAGGTGGCAGCCTTCTCAGGTTGATGGTCCGCGGGAGCTTTACCCTTCTCCCAAGATGCGGGAGGTTTGCCGCCCGTTGTCCTTGACTTCTTGAACAACGGAGGTGGAGGAGATTGTCCGCGAGTGACCCGCCTTTCAGAAGCAAGGAGGCCCGAGGCCTCACGATGTGCGGCAGCAACCGCCTTGGCATGGGCAAGCTCGTCAGGAGCGACTCGCGTGCTCTCATATAGGAGGAGCAGGGGGAGGTCTCACTCACCTACAACAACAGAGTTAGAACAAGTAAAATAAAAGTGAGAAAAGGGATGGAGCGCAAAGTAGCCTTACCTTCCTCGTGCGGGACGGGGATGAGGTTGTCGACGTTCCTTTGAAGGAACACAACCTCAAAGTTCTTCCTCACAAAGAATCTGAAGAGGTCGACTTTGTGGCCTCCCAAGACGGGAGGGCGGTAGCTTGGCTCACTGAGCTGAACTAGCAAAGGGGATGTTGCCGAAGTCTCCCTTCCCGAACACGAACTTCCTAAGCCAATTATGGCTCTTTTTCACTATCTCTCGCACCTTGACGTGGTTGCTGGAGAAGTAGGTTGTGCGATTTTTGTTTGATCGGAAGGAGAACAGCTTGCAGAAGACCGCAAGGCTGAACTCAATCCTCTCCTCCCGTAATAAGTAGGCGAACGCAACCACCATAGCGATAGAATTCGGGGTGAGGTTGTCCAGGATGACCCCGAAGTACTTTAATATCTGTCGAACCTCAGGCCATAAGGGAAGCTGGAGGTCTGCATCAAAGTGGGCGATGGGGATGTCGAGCTCAATGTCGGAAAGGTCATAATCTTCTCCTCATCTCCTGGATGCCTCGCCTCAAACCCGGACGAGATGAAATTAGCGACCACCGATACAAGCTCATTCTTGGTGAGGTTGGCGCATAAGAAGGCATAATATGAGAAGGTCCACACACACTTGCTTCTCCCCTCAACATCGTCGCTGCCTCCTCCCATTATGCGATCAAGTAAGCAGGTTGTATGCTGGAGTTCTTGTGGAAAGTTGCGAGCTGAGAATCGGATGCAGGAGAGAGGAAGGTGTAGAGGAAGAGTTTAAATGAAGTAGGTGGATGAGGGAAAAGTGAGATATTTATAGAAAAATGTAGGGTCGGGAAAACATCCTTTCGGCGGGAGGTGTGAAGATAGCAAAAATACATATCGATGCTTCGATATTCGAGCCCGCCCGCCACGATCCTATAAAAGCCAAGCGGTAGCGAGACAAGAGTTTAGCGAGCCAGGTTGTCCCGCATCTGCCTAGAATAGCGAGCGAGCCAGGGCTGGTCCGCATCTACCTAAGGGTAAGCAAGCCGGTGGACAGCTCGCATCCACATGAAGGTCGAGCGAGCTCGAGCAGTGGCCCACATTCGCCTAAGAGGATAAGAGAAGCTAAAAATAATGAAATAAGCAGTAAGAAGTAAGCAGAAAGAAAATATACATACAAACAAAAGCCCATTTGCGGGTGAGTTCAGTTACAAATAATAAAGGGGGGAGGGGGAAGCACCCCCTAAGAAAAGAAGAAGATAGAGCTCGCAATTGGACCACTCGAGTTGAAACAAAGGTACAACGAGGAAGTGGAGGGCTCAGTATAGAATCCACTTCCACCTGCCTTTCCCTCGCACCCCAGAATGGGCGGTAGGCGAGGGTAAAAATACTCGCTAATCACCAGCATTCCTTCTGGACCAGGTTGACCTATTCCGTGGCATGCCTAAGCCAGTCCTCAGCCCGCACAATATGTACTCCAGGTGAAATTGTCCCATTGCCGTCTTCCTTGCGCCTCACACCCTCCAGGACCCCGATGCATGCCTCCTCCTCTGCCTTGTCCTCGTCCACCCTGTCGAAAATCTCATGCATCATCATTGAGTGTTTCTGGAGTATCTCGATCACTCACTTCTTCATTCCCTCAGCGTCTTGAGGGACACCTAGATAGTTGAAGATGCGGTCTGGGGAAGGAGGAGGCGAGTACCCCTCGCTCACATCGGCATCGGAAGACGATACCACGTTAGAGCCTGAAGAAACAAAGGAAAGGTCAGAAAAGACAGGCAAGTAGTAACAAGCGAGCTAGCGCATAAACACACCCAGGGTCGACACGTCCCCTATGCCAGCATGCGGGCAGGATGTACCTTGTTGGCCCGGGAAGTGCTCACCTTCAAGAGTCATGAAGGATTTTCCCAACCTAGGGAAGGTCGGTAATTGAGGAACCTGCAGGGGCAGGTCGGCGACCCCTATGGTTGAAGCTGCGACAACAAATGATCAGGTAAGGCGCGATCAAATGAGAAAGCAGAAAAGGAGTCGAGAATTCACCAATAGTCGTAAGAGGAATGGTCAGGACCGCGGGAAGGGAGGATCCCATAGCAGATGGGCTGGCGACCCGCTGCGGAGAAAAGCATCTCGGCTCCATTCCCCCGTCTCCTTCCTTCGCAAGGCACCTCCAACGGGAGAGAAGATGTCAGAATCAGAGTGACAAAATCAAATAATCGGCCCGCATACTTGTTGGGGAACTTCCAGACCAGCCATTAGACTATGAGGTGTGCCATTCTGAGGAGACCTCCTGATCACCTTGGCCTTTTTAGGCCTAAAGGTAGGCCTGTGCGACCCCTGAGCCAGCCAGGGGGACACATCAATAACCTGCTATCGTGTGCCCTCCCTCGCAGATGCCAGACAAGCTCGCATCTCTTCTGATATGGGCATCACTTAGCTACAGTAACTCATGAAAGGAAAGAGGAGGAAAATAAAGTAAATTCCATCGAGACCAGCAATATATATAGGGCGCGGAGGTTGTACCCACAAAAATATTCCCTCTAGCTCAACAGGCACTCACCGAACACATGGGGTTGGATGTTTCTTTCCGAGCTTTACCAAAGCTCATAAAGAGTGGTGATTATGTACAACCCCATGTTCGCCGAGTGGGTCCAACAAGACAGAACAGGGCCCTTAGTGTGGCCCAACCCGCACTCGCTTAAAGAGGCAAGCGGGCCAGGATAGCCAGTCCGCGCTTGCCCAGAAGGCGAGCGAGCTGACTTGTCGATCTGCATTCTCCTAAGTGGCCGTCAAACCAAGATAGTCGGCCTGCCTCTGTGTAAGGGGCAGGCAATCCGCAGGATCCCGACTTGAGCTCGCCTGAAGAGAGAGGCAAGTTGCGGAAGCCGAGCCGCATTCGCCTAAGAGAGTGACAAACTGGTCCCGATCCTCCCCCGTAGGTGGGGTGAAAATAACATGTATTTATCATTATTTCGTCAGCTAGTAGCATCACTGAACAGTGGAGTTTCGCTATTGGCAGACCCACTTTGGGCTGCAAATAACCGTTTAGAACAATGGAGTTGCGTTATTTGTAGGTCAGGCTTCAAAATCTATAAATAGATCCAAGGGTTACCTCTAAAAGCAAGCTTTCTCATTCTCTGATCTTCTTGCGCTTTCTGAGGTACCCTTAGCTCAACACTGGCTAAGGAGGGGAAGCGCTCTAAGATCTTCTAGGTGTGTAGAGGGAACTCCATGCTGGAGCCTTAGGTCAGTCCCGAGTCTTAAGTTCTCGGTCAAGTAAGCTTGTGAGGAGAAATAATTGTGCGGTCACCCCTTCTTCAGGGTACGAACTCCATAGAAGCCGATTTCTGGTTTCAACACTCCAGGTTTTGTAAATTCATCTCATCCAACTCATGTCTATTATTTGAGAAAAGCTTTATTTGTTCTTAAGCAGGCACCTAAAGCCTAATATGAGAATTTGTCTATTTTTCTGATTGAAAATAAATTTTCAAGAGAGAAGATAGACAATTCATTATTCGTAAGAGAAATTTAAGGGAAGATTTTGCTAGTACAAATCTATATTGATGACATCATCTTTGGATCTACAGATAATAACCTTTGCAAAAAGTTTGCCCAACTTATGCAAGGGAAGTTTGAAATGAGCAGCATGGGAGAGTTGAAATAATTCCTAGGATTCCAAGCAAAGCAATCTAAAGATGGAAATTTCATCTCGCAGACCAATTTCATACAAGAGCTTATAAAGAAGTTTATTGGAATGGAGAATGTAACCTCTATTGGGACTCCAATAGTCTCCCATATACCTCTAGACAAGGATGAAAAGGGCAAACACTTTAATGAAACCATGTATAAATATATAATTGGGTCTCTACACTCCCTTACTTCTAGTAGACCAGACATCATGTTCTCCACATGTGTTTATGCTAAGTACCAAGTGAACCCAAAAAAACCTCACAATACCTCTGTCAAGAGGATTCTAAGATACCTTAAGGGTATACCTAATCTTGGCTTATGGTACCCTAGGAGTAATGATTTTGAGCTAATAGATTTTTAGATACAAACTTTATATGATGCAAGGATGATTGGAAGAGTACTTCAGGAACATGTCAGTTCCTTGGAAGAAGGCTTATTTCCTAGAGTAATAAGAAGCAAGCAAGTTTGGCCATATCCACAGCAGAGCCAGAGTATATTTTAGCTAGAAGATGCTGTGCTTTAATGCTTTGGATAAACCTCCAACTTAAAGACTTTATCATCCAGCTAAGTAGAGAACCTCTATTCTGTGACTCATCTAGTGCAATCTCAATTGCTAAAAATCATTTGTCTCACCGCAAGACCAAACACATTGAGATAATGCATCACTTCATCAGATAACACGTAAAAAAGGAAGATTTCTGCCATAAGTATATCCCCACATACAAGCAAGTGACAAACATTTTCACTAAGCCTCTAGATTAAGAGAATTAAATTATTTTAAAATTGAACTAGGCATGCTAAATATTGAATAATTTTAAAGCCTAGCCTCTGCACTAGACGAGTCATTTTGTATTTAAGAAAATTTCTCTCATATGTCTACAAATAGAATTCTTTGATTCTCTTTATTACTATTTTGTGGTTTGCCAATAGTATCTAAGGTATTAACCAAGACGCGGGCAAAAAGCTAATCAAAAAGGAAGAAAATGGAATTTGCTGGAAATCAACACAAAATATAAAAATTTTAATCAAAAGGACATCAACACATTAATTATGCATATTTTTCCTTAAACATGTACGTGCCTTTTGCAATTCCAATTATATTAATAAATTAAGAAATAGAAAGAAACATTATGTTAAATCATCCCTAGAACCCCAAACATTGACATCTTTGTTCTCACACTCCCGCTCTTGTCTCGACAGAGAAAAACCCTTTTCCCCTCAAATCTATGTTTCGTCGATGGCAACGAAGGTGAGCTCATCAGAGAAGATCAACAATAGAAGTAAAGTTGTAAGAGAAGAGTTTAATACATGTTCAGAAGATATTCGAAATCTGATATTCCTCTTGAGTGTTGCAGGCTTAGGGGTAGTTCTATTAAAGCCAAATAAGATTGTTCCAACATTGGTAGAAGAATTCTTTCAGAATGTAGAGGTCAGTAGTTACGGGTCTAAAATCAAAACTAAAGTACTCAATTACAGTCTGCGAGTCACGACGAGAAGCATAAGCCATAATCTAGAACTTCCCAACCTTCAAGAGGGTGAAGAAAAGGAGGAAATTGCCAAGGAGGAGACCACCGCTGCACTCAAATGGTACAATTACTCTAGAAAAGAAACCAACACACTGGAGAAAAGTGGCATGAACCCTCCAGGTAAACTATTGGCAAACATATAATAGGAAGAGCCTTGTTATGATAACCTGGATCAAATGATAGGATCTCCATGGAAATGTTCAAAATTATGATAGCGGTTATCTTGACCAAAAGAACTGACTAGAGCAGTCTAGTTCTGAGAAAATCCAAAGCGTGTATGTCTGCCCCAACATGGGGAGAATATTCTCTCTTTATTTATTCAAGAGCCTAGGGGATAGGCTGGTTGAAGTATCTGAAGTACCACTCTACTAAATGAAGAAGATGGATCACAAAACCATAAAAAGATGGGATAAACCCTTTCCCAAACCTGAGGAGGGGCAAGCTCCAGGCTCTCCCAGGGAGAGGAGAAGAAGAAAACGACTGATCTAAGCCACAAAGGGCAAGTGGCTGAAGAAAAGAGAATACTAGAGAAAGCTATTCAAGCTAGAAGCTCTCACCCAATCCCCAGTCATATTGAGGGGGAGGAAATAGGGAACCATCACCCTGATACCTATGAGAAAATGATTGTTCAAGATATATAAAGCACTGTTCCCATTTAGGAATCCAGGGGAGTGGTTGGTCAAGAAGTACTTGAGATGGGAGAAGTTCACTAGGAACTTGCTACCCTAAAACCAGCTAAAGAACATCCAGGACAAGTTCATGAGGAACTTTCTCACTAGTTCACAGCTATAGAGGTATAGGAAGCCACCACATTTCACACAGAAGTGGTGGAAGTATAGAGTCAACCACCCTTACTTCAGCTAGGTACAGTTGAGGGGGAGCCAACACTGAGGTTTATGCCCAACAAACTGAAGTGGTTAAATCAATAGAAGATATTTAGGGGGAGTCTAGTCTGGATGACTCAACCTAAGGAAAAGTTATTGAGGAAGATGTTGAAAAAGTTATCTACAAAGTGCTTGCTTTCACAGTAGTAGTGCCTCCTGTTGAAGAAAACTCCATAGAATTCACTCCCATAGGCAATGAGCTAATGTTATGGAAAGAAAAAAGTGTGCTTGAGGACCAATAAACTGACATAGGAACCTCAAAGAAGTCAACTCCTGACTATCTATATGAGGACTATGAGGGTCCTACAGAGACCTCTCAGAGTGCTACTGAGGCTGAGCCCCAAACCCCAACTCTCCAACCTATTGAAGAGACCAACTCTTTCCCTGCCCAGCTGTAGAAAATGATTGATACTCAGAGAAATAGTATTGAAGTCTTTGTGGAAAAGACAGTACAAGGACTTATGGCAAAAATGCATGAGAGAATATCAGAAGTGGAAAGGAAAATACATCACTTGAATACTCAAACTTCCCGGTTTTTCATGAAGGCAAAAAATGTAGTGGACTATATTGCAAGGCAAAATGACATGACATGTCAGGGTATTCAAGCTATTATAGACAACCAGGATGCCACTGGAGAGAACTTATATCAGGCATTCCAAGAAATAAATATAATAATTACTGGCAATAAGATGGCCATCATGGAAAGGATGGACTCATGCAACCAGCTATGATATGGGCACCTTATGCAAACTAAGAATAATATGTAAGTGGTGTCAACATGCTGCAAGAAAGGATTGGTGAAGCCCAAGAGGCCATCTACATAGAAATAGTTGAAGAACTCAGAAAGGGGGAGGACATTACCCACTATTCTGCCCAAAAGACCATTTGGACTACAAATTCAGTCAGAGAAGAATTGGAATTGGAATTTTAAACTACTTTCCTTAGCCTATCATTACTAAGGCTTACCCAACTGTAGATAATGATTACCTCCCTCTAGAGGATTATAAAGCAGCTTGGGGTGGAGTGTGATCTTACTCCTCCAACAGCAGGATAAGGAAAATCATCTTCCAGGAAGAGGAGGATTGATCAAGTTTATGATGAGATTACAGAGGCTAGAGAAAGAAGGAAAATTGAGATTCAAAATATGTCAGGATATGAACATTGGAGTCCTTTATCCAGCAACATCATTCTCTAGACCTGGATTAATTTTGGAAAGCATGACATAAATATATCCATATATTATAACTCTATGGAATGGAAAAGACCTGAAGATCAGGAGACCAGG
This sequence comes from Platanthera zijinensis, assembly GCA_039513925.1. NCBI lineage: Eukaryota > Viridiplantae > Streptophyta > Magnoliopsida > Asparagales > Orchidaceae > Platanthera > Platanthera zijinensis. The sequence continues at coordinate 16,927,676 of CM077098.1, forward strand.
AGAAGAATTCATAGAAGGAAAAAACCCAAATGGACCTCCTTCTCCCAGATATATCCCAAAGCCACTAGGATACTTTGAGAGGTAGTATAAAAAAGAGAAGAGTTCTAGAGTGCTGAGAACCTTGAGTTGACCTATCTGATGTTTTAGGATGTCTTAATCTTGTTTAAATTAATTCCCACTATTTTTAATTTTATCACTATAAATCTGAATTGCTTCTTTGTCCAAATGTGTCTTAGTATATTTTTTATATATCTATGGTTATTATCATATGTGGTTCTAACCTACTTCAAATAGGGGGAGATTGTTGGGAATATTGTCCCCAAGATTCCTAATTTGAAGAAGGTATCAAGATGATAATAAATATCTTGTATTTGATGGTTGTTAAAGTTTGGTGTGATATGCATAACTTATGTGCATGGATAATGTATGGTTAGACACTTGGTCACCCAAACAAGGTTTTTCCCTTATAATCCCTCGAGGAGCAATATTCATGTTGATCTCTGTACTAATCACATATTAGACATGCCACTATCAATGGTAAAAGTCACAAAAAACAAAAGGAATCAGAGACAGAAATAGAAAATTTATTAAGGAAAAATTTGACTGCATCGAGTTCATTGCTAAGAAAAAATTGACAGCATCGAGTTCATTACTAAGGAAAATTTCGACAGCATCGAGTTCATTACTAAGGAAAAAATTCAACAATAACGAGTTCTTTACTAAGGAAAAATTTGAGTGCATCGACTTTACAGCTAAGGAAAAATTCAACTACATTGACTGCATCGAAGAGAAAAAGTTCGACTGGATCGAAGGGAAAAAATTTGACTGCATCGATTGCTCGATGACAGAATGTTTTCTGTAAGGTGAAATGACTAAGTCCCTGGAGTTTCCTAATATAACTTCTATGTATTTTCAGTTGACCATATATATTTCATCAGCGCCATTGACTTTGACTATAAAATCATGTCATGGTCACTTAAATCCATTCTCTCTAGTTATATATAAGGCATAACGACTAGGTGCTTGATTTAAGGCCCAGATTATGTAGAGATTTTAAATCAGATTTACTAACGAGAATTACTGTATAAAGTTTGGGATTAACAACAAGGATAATTGTTCTCATTCATTGGATAATATTTTTTGAATTTCAAAATCATTCCTTAGCCATATTTTGATAACAGTTGAATATTCTATTTCAAGATTATTTCCTATAGTTCCTGCTAGCCGTTTGATAATCTCCAGCCAGAATGATTCCTATTCAGTAAATCTTCCTTAAGCTAATTTAAAATAGCCATTTGAGGTTTCCTAATCAAGAATTTGCCTAAGGAGGATCGACTAGCCATTGGAGAATTGTAATTCAATCTTTGTTCTTCATGCCGTCCATGTCAAGTATAAAAGAGGGACTTAGAAATTTGAGAACAAACTTTTTGGAAGTTTAATCCTTTGAGAAAAAGAATTGCAAGCACTCAGTATTCACAGAGATCCTTCACTACTTACACTTCTAAGTTTTGTGAAGGTTTTGAATAGTGGTCAACCTTCAACAAGAAATCATCTTCAACCACTGCAAGTTTAGAGAGAGATTCTTCTTCTTCTTCAACAATATCTTTTTTAAAGAACTCTCCTTTAGATACAAGTTCTCTTGATCAAGGCAGCCATTCCAGGAAGATATTTCAGGTGTTGATCAAGAAAGGAAGAATAAGCCTACTGTGTGCTTCTACTTGAAGACACAAGCTCTTGAGTGTTGAGTCAAATTCTGTTTTCTATTACTTTGTAGGATCCTTGAAATATCTGAGTTTATAAGATTCCTTTGAGAATCTGAGTGTAGGATCTATGATAGATCTGAGTGTAGATCTTTGCTAATAGAGATTGAGTTTGAAGGGCCTTTGGTTCCTGAGTTTGTAGGGCTTGAGGAAATCCGGAGTTGAAGGACCTGTCTAGAGATCTGAGGTGTAGGACATGTGTGTAAGGGTCTGAGGCAGGGGATTTGAGTTCCTGAGATTGTAAGAGCTGAGGATTTGATAAGAAAATATGGAGAAGTTTTGCCTAAGCTAGCTCTCTACAAGATAGGTGAAGAGGGAAAGTGGGTGTTCCCATTTTAGGGGAACCACTATAAATCCTTATGTGTTGTGTGGTGTGCAGTGTTTCATTGCTGTGATCTGTTTACTTATCGTTCTCTCTAAGGATAACCAAAGAAATTTCAAGAATAAGAAAATCACCTATTCACCCCATCTAGGTGAGTAGAAACCCTAAACTTGCACGTTTGATCCATTAGAGGTGCATTAAGGAATATCCCAAGCTTAGCAGCTGGCCTGTTAGTGGGTGCTCTTGAGATAGTTGGGTTGAACTTACAGTCATTGGCAAAATGTCCAATCCTTCTACAACACAAGCAATCATACTTGTTGTTCCTCCTTTTGGGGATTATAATAGATATGGGATTATTCTTCTTATGATTAGGAGGGCTTCTATGGGGGTATTGCATGAGAATCTTTATAGGGTATGTGGTGGTTTGTTGGAAGGAACTTGGTCTGCCCATCCACTTTCTTGCCCTTCCTAGCAGTTCTCCAATTAGAAGCCTTGCCATTTCTCTTGGGGTTGGCCCCAAACACATAAGTACCATGATAATTTAACTCAATCTCCTCATGAGCTCCCTTGAGGGCTCTTTTTCTATGATATACATCCTTAGTAACACTAGTGGAACAATCATTTTTCAGGTATCTATAGACACTTTCTAGATCATAGCAATTTGATGCTAAAAGAACCTTTTTGAAAATCATGGGTTGTATGAGTGATTTCCCTTTGGCATTAGTCCTCCTTCAACACTTCCTCTCATACCCATACAACAATTCTCTATGGCGCAGAGAAGCTGTCAATTATTGGAAGAACTGTCTAAGGCTTGGAGTGTTTAGCCATAAGTTCCCTCTCTTTGAGGAGTTCATTTCCCAATTTCTTAATGATTCTCTCTTTTTGAATCAATAGTTTAGTTTGCTCATCAATGATTTTCTTGAGCTCAATTATTTTGGAGTTCATCTGATAGACTTTGTCCATTTTCTCATCAAACTGAGCTTTGCGAGGTTTGAGAAGCTCAAGCTCTTCAGCCTGCTTCTTAGAAAGCTTCTTGCTTTTCCCCAAAGCTTTAAGGAAGGCACTATGCTTCTCAACTATTTCCTAAAAGTTGTTCTATAACTCAGAGTCATCCTCATCATTAGATGATGAGATTGCCTCTGTCTCAGCACCAGTCTCATAATCAGAATTAGATAAGGAAGTTTTGATGTTTACCTCATCAGGATGGGAGTCATCTTGATCTTCGCATTCATTTAGTACCATAAATACACAGTTCTCTTCTTCATCTTCTGTATCACTGTCAGATGGTAATGGTGGGTTTCTGATGCCTAATTGGATAATGGTAGGTTCCAGTTCTTCTATTAGTGCAGTCAACCCGACATAGGCTTCCTCCTATTCAGATTCAAAGGAACTTGTCTCACTATCACTCCAGGTTTTTTCCTTCTTAGTCAAAAAATTCTTTTCAGACTTCTTTCCTGAGTGATGTTTCTTTTCTTTAGGTTTGCTACTAATCTTCCTTTTGGATGGGCAGTCAGCAATCATGTGACCTACTTTTCTGCATCCAAAGCAAATAGTGTCATTAGAATTAAATTTATTCTGCTTAGAGTCATACATGTCCCTCTTTGGGTCCTTTCTAGATCTCTCTGAATTCTTGTTATACTTTTTGGAGTTAGAGGAGGAATGTAACACCCCCATCCATCGTATGGCATATAACAGAAGGTCAAGCTGGAACCCGATGCCATATACCACGGACAGTTGGAAGGGTTACATTAGAATATCAAAAACTCAACTACTCGCCCTAACATAGAGCATTCTAGCAAAAGCTTTTAAATAGTTTAAGAGAATCCAAAATTTGCACAACAACGTCATGAATGTCCACTATACACAACATGAATGAAATACAACAAATACATAAAAGAGTACTTGGCCTTATGGCCTTACAAAAGTTCACTTGACAATATAATGTTTTATATACATAGGCTCACAGGCCGGCCACACATGAAAAAAGTAACACAACAGTTGCTTTGGCCTTCGAGGGCTAGCTCAGCAACTTGGGCTTCAGCCCCCTATTTGGTTCTTGGTTCCGTAGTACCTGCAAGGAACATTCCACCGCACGGTGGCAAACAAAGCAACGGTCAGCTAAGGCTGACCAAATTATAACGACCCCACCCCTTACTCGGGACAACGGTGCTCCTTCCCTGCATTTCATTAGCGCAGCTAAACAATTAAGTGCATAAGTATAATTCGCCACAAGTGTTGGCTCGCTCGGCCAAACACCCCGTGCACTCAGGGCACATTCTCGGTGAATCGAGTCAATTCCGTGGCTTCACCACCATCCTCGGGATGGCAAACATTGTGTCTAGTCTTTTTGACTATAGTCCAAGAGTCCCAACTATGCCAACGGACCAGTTCCACTTTAGGGCCTCTAGCACCGAACCACAAAGCCCAGGTCCGTTTCCACCCGCTCGTTGCTCACTCCGCCTAGTCACTTTAAGACATACGCGCGGGCCAAGCTTCACCCGGATCCTAATTCATTCCCAAACAACACATAACCCAGTTATGTTCAAGGCTGGCTCCCCGTCCGCCAAGTTAGCAGAATTACATTTCGGCCCAGTTTTCCGGGTGCGCCTTTGAGTTAATCCCCAAGGATCCCTGCTGCAATCTACCGCGTAGAAACCCGAAAACAATCAAAGGCAAGGAATCTTCTCCGGCTACTCATGAAATGCAACATCACCGATCCATACAAACACGTCCGGGTAGGCTTCACACATAATGCCTATGTCCGTACTACGATTTCGGACTCTAAACAAGGGGGAATTTACATATCTACCCCAAGGAACACCGCAAACTCACCGCACACTCGCGTGAGAGGGTTTTCCTATGCAATGAAAGAAGAGATTCACATGCTCAAGTTGAGATTCGTTACCCTTGAAGTCTGCTTTGGCGCCATGGAGAACTAGCTGGATGAAAGGCTTCGCAAGGGAATTCTCTCCATGGATCTGGTCTCGGTTCTATATTTCGTGCTCCGATGCTATGTCGGCGGCCAGAATTCCGCCCCTTCCCTCTTCCTTTCTCTCTCCTCTCTTTAAATCCTTAGAAAGAGAAAACTTAAGAGGAAATGAGGAATTAATCCTTTATTCTCGGACTTAAGAAAGCAGGAACTCATCTCAGCCATCACATCTTGTTTAAAGAAAACGAACGGCTCAGATTTGCCTAAAATCTCTTAATCCTGGGCCGAACACGGCTTTGCTCACGGCCATGTCCCAGGATGTGTGCCTCGATCCAGACACGATTGTCGAGTACAAAAAAGCACACGGGTTAGGACACGGCCGTGTCCCAACCTGACATGCCTGTGTCGGGTAATTGACACGCCCGTGACCAGTGGCGTGTCACGAATAACCGTCACGCCAACTATCACGACCCTTGGTGGACACGAGTGCCACACGCCCGTGCCGAATCTGACACGCCCGTGTCATATAGTACACGCCAATGCTCCGGGCCGTGTTCCAAGTCGACACAGGACCAAACTTCTAGAGGAGTACACGGCCATGTGATATGCCCGTGTCACATGGCGTGTGCCTGACATGCCCTGGGACACGCCCGTGTCCCAGGCCATATTCGAGCACTCAACGCTTATCGACCTCAACTCAATAACCCGAGCACAACACGGCCATGTGACACGCCCGTGTCATAGGATGTGTTCACCCTACCAAGACCCGAACTTGGTTCGAACACTGCCCGTTTCACTTTTAAGTTTTGGGGTATTACAAATCTCCCCCCCCCTTAAATAATTTCGTCCATGAAATTATGTAAAGATTCACAAAACAATTTAAATATTACCTGCGTCGAATAATTTGGGGTATGCTTCCAACATAGTCTGCTCTCGCTCCCAAGAAAGCTCCTCAAGTCCGCAGTTATCCCATCGGACTTAAACCATTCGAATTTCCTTATTGCGGAGTCGTTTGACTTCAAAGTCTTCAATGCGAACTGCCTTGAACTTGGTCATCAACCCATTATCAATCGGCACTTGATCGACCGCAAAAACCTGAGAAGGCTCTTGTACCACCTTCCTCAATACCGAAACGTGGAATACATCATGTATCCCACTCAATTCCACCAACAACTTCAATCGATACGCTGCTTTGTCAATCCGCTCTAGGATCTCAAATGGTCCAAGGTATCTCGGACTCAGCTTCTTCAAGTGTAGAATTCGCGAGGCACCCTTGAAAGGCTTGATTTTCAAATACACCCATTCGCCAACACTGAACTCCACATTCCTATGCTTGGCATTATAGTATTTTGCCTACCTGTCCTGAGCGATCTTTAACCGTTCTTGAATCGTACATACCATTAAAGTGACGTCTTCCACTGCCTTACATTTGTATAACATTGACTCGCCTGTCTCCAACCAAGACAACGACGTGCGACACTTTCTCCCATACAGGGCCTCGAAAGGCGCCATTCCAATACTCGCTTGAAAACTGTTATTGTATGCAAACTCTACCAAGTACAGGTGATCTTCCCACTATTTTCCAAAATCCAAGACGCACATGCGAAGCATGTCCTACATCGTCCTGTTGACCCTTTCAGTCTGACCATCCGTCTGCGGATGAAAGGCTGTGCTGAAACTCAGCTTAGTTCCCAATAACTTATGCACCAGCCTCCAGTTATTTGACGTGAAGCGTCCGTCTCGGTCACTAACAATATTGTGTGGCACACAATGCAATCGTACAATATTATCCACATAGAGCTTGGCTAACTTTTCCACCGGATCTTCCTTCCTATACGGGATGAAGTGTGACACCTTTGTCAATCTATCTACGACCACCCAGATGGCGTCGTTTCCCCTCTATGACCTTGGCAAACCATGCACAAAATCCATGGAAATGTTGTCGAACTTCCATTCCGGGATAGGCAAGGACTTCAAGAAATCTCCGGGCTTCTGGCACTCTGCCTTCACCAGATAACAAGTTTGGAACTTCGCCACATAAAGTTCTACATCCTTCTTCAACCCTGGCCACCAAAATTACTTCTTCATATCCCTATACATCTTCGTGCTCCCCGGGTGGATTGAGTACTTGTATGATGAGCCTCGTACATCAACTCCTCCCGAAGATTATCCGCACTAGGGATGCATAGGCGACCGTCATTCCTTAGCAGTCCATCTGTAACCGCAAATTGGGAATTTGACCCATCCAATGATTCATCCAAAATCTGCTTCATACTGCTATCCTGAATCAAAGCCCGCCGAATCCTATCAGCTAGGTCAAACTGCACCTCCGTCCAACACAATATTGCCTCGGCACTAGCCTTCTTGTCAACGCAGGAGATCTCCAATACCTCCAAATCACAGACCAAATTATCATCATGCACCGCCAACCAGTTGGCTTGCGCCGGTGCACTACGACTCAACGCATCTGCTACTGCATTTCCTTTCCTGGGCACATAATGAATTTTGAAAGTGTAGTCCCCCGAGGAACTCCATCCACCTCCGCTGCCTCAGATTCAGGTCCTTCTGATCTAGCAAATACTTCAGGCTCTTATGATCATTGTAGATATTGACCTTCACACCGTACAGATAGTGCCTCCACAACTTTATAGCAAATATCACGGCCGCTAACTCCAAGTCATGGACCGGATAATTTCTCTCATGAACCTTCAGCTGTCGTGATCCATAAGCTATTATGCTCCCATACTGTAGCAGAACACAGCCCAAACCACTGCCCGAAGCATCACTATAAATTTCAAACCCTTCAGACCCACTCGACGAACGCAAAATAGGCGTCGTGACCAACCGCCTCTTCAATTCTTTGAAAGCCTGTGCACACTCCAGCATCCACACAAACTTTTAATCCTTCCTTGTCAGCATTGTGATTGGCAGCACTATTCATGAGAAGTTCTCTACGAAGCGCCTATAGTAGCCAGCAAGCCCCAGAAAGCTCTGAACTTCCGCCACCATAGTCAACACTGGCCACTCCTGAATCACCTCTATCTTCGCCTGATCGACCATTATGCCTTCACCACTAACAATATGACCAAGGAACGCGATTGATGATAACCAGAACTCACACTTTGAGAATTTTGCATGCAACTAATTCTTCCTCAACGTCTCCAATACCATATGCAGATGTTTGTAGTGATCATCCTCACATTGCAAGTACACCAAGATGTCATCGATAAATACCATCATGAAATGGTCCAGGTACTCTCTCAACGTCCTGTTCATCAAATCCATAAACATGGATGGCGCATTGGTCAACCTAAACAGCATGACCGTAAACTCGTAATGCCCAAACCGCGTGCTGAATGTTGTCTTTGGGTTGTCACTTTCCCTTAACCTTAGCTGGTAGTATCCGGATTTCAGATCTAGCTTCGAATATACCACTGAACCAACCAACTGATCAAATAGATCGTCAATCCTTGGGATAAGATACTTATTCTTTTTCGTAAGCTTGTTCAACTCCCGATAGTCGATACAGAGTCACAAGCTCCCATCTTTCTTCTTAACGAAGAGGACCGGTGCGCTACAAGGCGACGAACTTGGACACACATACCCTTGCTCTAACAATTCTTGCAGTTGCACCTTCAGCTCTGCCATCTCCTTAGGCGCTATCCGATATGGAGGGCGTGACACCAGTTTGGCAACTGGTACCAGCTCAATTGTAAATTCAATCTCCCGCTGAGGAGGGGCTCCCAAGAGATCGTCTGGGAAGACATCAGGATACTCAGACACAACTGCAATACTGTCAAGACTAGGTTTAGGCATTGAAGCCTGCACTAATGCAATAAACAGTTCTGCCCCAGACTGAACTGCCTTAATCACCCGAAGAGCCGACATCAAAATCATAATCAACCCTTTCATGCCTGCAAACGTATTCTCTTGATCAGTATTCAGTCCCAACTTAACCTCCTTTCGGTTGCAATCAATGCATGCTCGCTGCTCCGAGAGCCAGTCCATACCAAAGATTACGTCGAACTCCATTAACGGCAGTACCGACACTTGCAAAACGAACTCCTGATCCCCGATCCATATCTTTACCACACAGACTCTATCCACGCGCATTGAGCACCCATTGGGCAGCAACACATCCAACTTGTCCTTTTCCATCGAAGAAGGAACTCCGATGCGCGATATGAATCTTTCGGAAAGAAGGAATGCGAAGCTCCCATATCAAACAGGGCTCTCGCCGGACAGTCAAAAATTAACACAAAGCCTAGCACCAACATTCATAAGCTAACATGCAAAAAGGTAACAACTTCAAAAATCTAAACTATTAAATTTAACTCATACCTGTCACCACGTCAGCTTGCTTAATGGCCTCTTGTAGGCCAAGATTATAAACTCTAGGCTGGGCTTGAGCATGGTGGAATGCGGTTGACTCTGCCGCCTTCCCTTTTCTTCAAATGTTGCTCCATGCCTCTTCTCAGACTTTGCACGTCCGCTCCAACACTCACATGCAAAATGCCCCACCTTTCCACAGTTGTAGCACGCATCTAGGACTCGACTTGAGTTTGCCCCCGTCGCACCAGATGAAGGGGCTGAACTCGAAGTCTTCTGCTTCTTGTTCCATCTGCGGAAACCCGACTTTGAACTCGGCACTTTGAAATCTGACCTCTTATCCCCTGGGTCCTTCTTCTCTTGAACTTTCTTCGTGAACCTTTCCAATGACCGAGCCGCATTTACCAAGGTTAGGAAGCCCTGCGCCTTAGGCCCAGCGAGGAGTAGCTGTAGGTCGCCCCATAGGCCCTCATAAAATCGATTGGTCTTCCGCTCCTCTTCAGTAAACATAGCACCAGCATAACGACCGAACCGAGTAAATTCGTGGAGATAATCATCCATGCTTCTCTCTCCTTGAGTCAAACCGAGGTACTTATTCTCCATCTCAAGCTTCTGGGCTGAAGGTAGGTATTTGGCCAAGAACAACCTTGAGAATTCCTCCATCGGTACTTTAGCAAGTTGCCTTCCCACTAAGAGATGAACCTCCAACTCATCCCAACACATCCTTTCCTCACCATCCAATAGGAAGGTTATTATTGTGGTCTTCTGCCACTCCGCAGTTTCTGTGGCGGTCATGACCCTCTTCATCGTAGAGAGCCAACCCTCAGCTTGAGTTGGCGTTCCCATCCCGTCAAACATCAGAGGATTAAAGCTCATCACATGCTTGAGCTATTTCTCCGTGGCTCTCCTTGGTTCTACAGGATCAACTGCCCCCACGCTCTACAACTCCCGGCTCTGCCACTCTAATCGGTTCTTGCTCATTAGTAGGTGGTGTGTGCTGCACTTGATGGGCATTTTTCATGGCAAAGACTGCTTCAGCCACAAATCTGATGGTTTCTGCTGAAGGAGGTGTTGTAGGCACGTCACTTGGTGCACTACTTTATGCCGATTGCGGACGCTCAGATTGCCCAACACCGCTCCTAGTTACCTATAATAGCATAAACCCTTGATTAGGCGACACACAAATTGCTAAAAGTAATCACTAGAACACTCAGGTTCCTCAAAACAAGTGTATTTTTCCATTCCTAAGTGGACATTCATGGGTTCTTTTATGTTATAATGATGACGCACATACATGTGCTCACCACCCCTTAAAAGAATTCGCCCACGAATTCAAATACAGACGACCGACACACTAGTCTAAGAATCGTTACCCTTGAAGTCTGCTTTAGCGCCATGAAGAACTAGCCGGATGAAAGGCTTTGCAAGGGAATTCTTTCCGCGGATCTGGTCTTAGTTCTCAATTTCGTGCTCCGATGCTCTGCCGGCGGCCGGATTCCTCCCCTTCCCTCTTCCTTGCTCTCTCCTCTCTCTAACTCTTTAGAAAGATAAAACTTAAGAGGAAATGAGGAATTAATCCTCTATTCCCGGACTTAAGAAAGTAGGAACTCATCTGGGCCGTCAGATCTTGTTTAAAGAAAACGAACGGCTCAGATTTGCCTAAAATCTCTTAATCCTGGGCCGAACACGGCTTTGCACACGGCCTTGTCCCAGGCCGTGTGCCTCGATCCAGACACGATTGTCGAGTACAGAAAAGCACACGGGTTAGGAAACGCCCGTGTCCCAACCTGACATGCCTGTGTCGGGTCATCGACACGCCCGTGACCAATGGCGTGTCATGAATAACCTCCATGCCAACCATCACGACCCTTAGTGGATATGGGTGGCCACACGCCCGTGTCGAATCTGACACACTCGTGTCATACAGTACACGCTCGTGCTTTGGGTCGTGTCCCAAGTCGACACAGGACCAAACTTCTAGAGGAGTACACGACCATGTGACATGCCCGTGTCACATGCCGTGTGCCTAACATGCCCTAGGACACGCCTGTGTCCCAGGCCATGTTCGAGCACTCAACGCTCGTCGACCTCAACTCGACGACCCAAGCACGACAAGGCCATATGACACGCCCGTGTCACAAGCCGTGTTCACCCTACAAAGACCTGAACTTGGTTCGAACACCGCCCGTTTCACTTTTAAGTTTTGGGGCGTTACAAGGAAGATGATCTTTTATGGTTTCATTGATTCCTCCTTCTCAGCATCTTCTTAAATTGCCTTGTGAATAAGGACATGTATCCATTAGATAGATCTTCCTCAGAGGTGTTGGGTTTTGATTCCTCTGATTCAGCTGATCTATTAGGAGGGGATGAGGTCTTCTCTTTGCCCCTTCTGGAGTACTCAACCTTCAAAGCAATTGACTTGTCCTTGTTGCATCCTTCCTCACTCTTCCTAGTGTTCAGGCGGAGTTCATGAGACAACAACTTCTTATATAAGTTCTGAGGCTAGATGTTGCCCAGATTACCCATCTACCTTATAATACAGATCTTAATATCTCACTCCTTATTCATGGATATTAAAAACTTGTCATCCAGCTCATAATTGGAAAAGGACCTTGCATAATTTTTCATCCCATTCATTATCTTGAAAAACTTCTCATAATAGTCAACAATATTGTCCTTTTTCTCCTATCTGAAGGCTTTATATTATTGGTTCGATAAGGATTTTATGTCATCCCTAACTTATTCCGTGCCTTCCATGTACACCATTAAAGTCTCCCACATTTCTTTAGCAGTCTGATAGTGTATAAGATTTTGAAAGGTGGAGTCATCAATGGAAATGACTATGATGTTCTTAGCTCATTTATCCATGGTGGCCAAGATGACTTCATCCTTAATCATTTCTGAAAGTTTCTTGGGAACTTTTAGATTTTCATTTATGGGTAAGACATTCATTGGGACATAAGGTCCCTCTTCAATGGTGATGTATATTCTAGGGTCAGATGCCTTCATGAAGAGTTTAACCCTTTATTTCAAAATGTCAAAGTTCTCCTTCCTATAGATAGGAAGTTTCATGGAGCTTAGTTCTTTATAACTTTCTCCAGAACCCATTGTGTTGTAAATCTTTTCAACCCTTGGGGATCTTGTTCAACTATTAAGCATTTTTGAACAACCACCCTCTGATACTACTTGAAAGTTAAAGGTTATTACTCATATATAGGGGGGTGAATATGTGCTTGTCTTATTTTATGTTTTCTTGTAGTTTTATTAGGCCGAGTACAGTAGCAAGATAAAACAACATAATCAAACAACAACACATCACAGTACACCAAGGTTTATAGAGGTTCCCTAATTATTGGTACAACCACTTTCCCCCTTCACCTATCTAGTATAGTGCTATCTTAGGCCAAACATCTCCAAACTTTCTCAGATCCTCGGATCTTATAACTCAAGAATGACTCATCCCTACCTCAAGCCATCAACATAGACCCTACTACTCAGATATTTGATAATAAGATCCTAAAGCTCATGCTACACACAACCCTACACCTCAGGATAAACAAGCACTAAAACTCAGGCCAAAAAAGCCCTATAACTAAGGTTAACCAAGCCCTACAACTCAGGCCAAACAATCCCTACAATTCAGATCTCAAAGATCCTACAGATGAAAAGAATGACAAGATTTGACTCAATAGACAATAATTAAGTCTATAAATAAGAGCACGGTGCATTCTTCTTTCTTTTCCTTGATCAGCACTTGAATATCTTGGCGTGAAAAGATTGAAGGCTTGATCAGGAACACATTGACAAAGAGAAGAAATCTTTAGAAGAATTTTTGCAAAAATTAGACTTGGAAGAATTTCTCTGTGTTGCTTGCAGGAGATGAAAACTAAAATGAATTTTTTCGTTGAATCACTGCTAAGAACTTGCATAAAAAACTTTGAAGAGCTGGTTGTTGGAGTCGATAATTCACATTTCCTTAGTTTGATAATATCAATTCCCATGTTGTATTTGATCACATCTTGTGCTTGGTATAGTGTATAGGTTTACAGGTTCAAGCGAAGTGAGAAACTCTTCTTTGGAACCTACCGCCGCATTCTATGCGCTAAGGCCGGGCGATAGCCTGAAGTAAATACATCGGGCGCTCTGGATCCTATCGCATAGCGCTAGCGCTACCTCCATCACTAGCCCGAGGATTTATTTTGGCCAGGCGCTCGGGGTACTACCATGCTACACTAGCCCACTCAACGATCATCGAGTTTGTCGAGATGACTAGACAACTGACAAGCAATACCTTCCTACCGCACTGTGCTAGTCCACTCAACGATCAGTGGGTTCATCAAGACGACTGGACTACAGCCAGGTGATACCTTCCTACCCCGTATCGCTAGTACAAAAAATAGGAAAAATATTCTTTTTGAATATTGTTTCAAATTTGCAGGACAACTGTCAGCATCAAGCGCGTCGACCTACCACCGAGTGCTAGCTCTACTGCTATCAGTAGTCTATTTTTGATAAACATATAAAAGGCTTTGTTTTTCATTCTAGAAAAGAGGAGACACCTATTCTCAAGTCTAAGGTTTGTGTGCCGCCTCTGGAGCACCGAAACGTCTTCTGCATCGAAGGAAAAGAAAACCACATCCCTCCTGTTTGCGCAAGAAGATCTCTAGCGAGCAAAGGATTACAAAACTATGAGAAGTTGATCAGTTGCAAGCACACAAAGATCTCTAGCACCGGTCACAGATCGCTCCACGGAGAAATTGTCTTAAAGGAGATTCAATCCTTTGTCCTTTTATACTTGTTGTATTGTCTTCTCTTTTTTGTGTTCTTGTGGTGAGAAAATTGATCGGTGAAGGTCGTCGAAATCTTAGGAGGATTCTGTGAGAAATTGTCCTGAGGAAGGGACGTCTACATCAGGGGATCTAGTGGGGCTCTAAGACACTTCCTTGTGTGTAGGTGAAGAGCTGGCTTGAAGACCATTCTTGGAGGAAAAGAGAGAGAGCCAACCGGTCTGGATAGTAGGTCGATATAGAAAACCAAAAGAGTTTTTTAATTCACCGCCTCCGATCTTCGGTGTCATGAAGATCAAACTTTTGTAATTGTAAAATAATTTTAATTGTGATTGAATAAAATATCTGTGTTTTTATTTTTGTGAAAAATGTTCTGTTTGTTCTCTAATGGATCTCTGAAGGGGGTGTATTTCTCCAAGGAGAAATTTGCCCAGGAAAATGAGGTCTATGACTTAATGCCGAGCGCTAGCTAGTTAGCGCCCCGCGGTAGCTTCCAGAACTAGTTTTTCTTGACAAAATTATTTAAAATTTTAATTAACGCATCAAATCTTATTCACCCCCCTCTAAGGTTGGTCACAGGATCTAATAAGTGGTATCAGAGGGAGGTTACTTCAAACAGGCTTAAAATCCTGAAGTAAGATGACCAGTGCGGTTCACGCTTTCCCTGAGGGATAACATGTGAGTAGGCCTCCACTGTTTATGGGGAGTGACTACAGTCACTGTAGAATGAGAATGAAAATCTTCTTAATGACTTAAAACATGTACGTATGGGCCATTATCAAAACAAAATACACCACACTGACTATCATTATAGGTGATACCGTCTTAGTCAAACCGCGGGATAAATGGGATGATGCTGATAAGCTGAGATGTACGAACAATGCCAAAGCCATAAACTCGCTATTCTGCTCATTGGATATAACTTAATTTAATAAAATCTATAATTGTGAAACTATGTATGATATATGGCATTTACTTGAGCTTACTCACGAAGGTACCTCGCAGGTGAAGCAGTCGAAGCTGTGCCGACTCAAATCTGAATATGTACAATTCTAAATGGAGATCGATGAGGAGGTGGACAACATGTATACCTGCTTCACCAAGATTGTCAACGCCTCAAGATCCCTCGGGAAGAGCTACTCAAACGTAGATCTAGTGAGGAAGATACTGCGATCTCTGCCTCCATGTTTTAACCCGAAGGTGATGGATATTGCTGAATCACATGATATCAGCACCCTAGAGATAGAGAGCCTCATTGGAAACTTGAAGGCACATTAGCTCGAATTAAAGATACAAGCTGAGGAATATCCCAGGGAGATAAAGAAGAAGGGGATGGCACTGAAGGCTGCGAGGGAGAGGAAGGCTGCGGAAGAATCTGAGGATAATAAAGAAGAAAGCCTCTATGTCCGAGATTTCAGAAGGTTCATGAAGAATCCTAAGAGATAGTGGAAGTTTAAGAGATTTCTGAAGAAAGGCACTGAATAAAAAAAGAGGTGGAAAAAACCATCAAAGGATACGGAGAGCGATGATGAGAAGTCTTTACCTGAGTGCTACCATTGTCAAAAGCCTGGACACATCAAGAGGGATTGTCCAAGGTTCCAAAAGGAGGAAATGGAGAAACAAAGTTGGCATAAGGGAAAGAAGAATGTGTTGAAGGAACTAACATGGGACGAGGATGGATCTGACGAGTCAAGTATTTCTAACTCAAGCAGTAAAGACAAGGCGAATATGTGCCTCATGGGGAGGAATCAAGAGGAGTCAGAAGATGAGTCCCGTGTCCAGAGCGAGACTGATATAACCCACCCTCTTATAGTGAACTTCTTGAAATTTATGAGCATCTATGTTATAAGCTAGATAGTGTTATACTCGAGAAAAAGTCCGTTAGAAATGAAAACAAGAAAATTAAAAAGGACTTAGAAAATATAAAAAGTGAATTAATAAAATATGGCAAAGAGAAGATAGAGTGCCTAGAGTGTCCACACTTGATGGCAATGACGAAAAAGCTAAAAGTAAGTCTATCCAAAGCATCGTTGAAAACGAATAATCTTATTAATGAAAGAAATGTCTTGGAGAAAAGCCTTCAAATATCTCTTGCTAAAATAGAAGAAGGTAAAAAACAATTCTCCAATTGATGCGTAATGCTAGTTACTGAAAACACCACCCTAAAGGCGAGGATCCATGACCTTTACTGGGCCATCCAGAAATTTGGAATAGGGCAAAAATCTCTGAATATACTATTGGGTACATAGTATCATGGATCTAGAAAGTTCAGACTAGGATATGTAAGTCCAACGCTACCACCGAGTGGTAATCATTTTCAAGCTAAGCCTAAAATGAATTATAAAAAATCACAAAATAAGGTCAATAATTCTAAAAGGCTGTCCCCATCCTCAAGCATGATCTCTACGAACACAAAAAGGCTGCATCCATTGCTTATACCTTGTGTGCAAACTGTCAAAGGTTTGGTCACACGTCCAGCTCATGTCTGAGGGAAGGTGCCAAGAAAACTATGCAAGTCTGGCTACCAAAGTCTTCTACCTATTGTTTGGGTGGGACAACTTGGGTAACCAGATCTTTACCCTAATCTTCTTTTTAGGTGTGTTAGCAGGCTAATGCCAAAGAGAATGTGTGGTACTTGGACTCTGGGTGTTCCAAGCACATGATAGGAGATAAAGTCAAGTTACTTAGCCTAGAGAAGAAGAAGGGGGCATGGTGACATTCAGGGACAACATCAAAGGATGGATTCTTGGATTCAAGACGTACAGCTAGTGTGGATTTTAAGGAATCATTTACACCGGTTGCACAGCTTGAATCCACTCGTATGTTTTTGGCATTTGCGAGTTATAAACAAATTAAATTATTTCAAATGGATATTAAGAGTGCATTCTTAAATGGATATATTAAGGAAGAGGTGTATGTCAAACAACCACCCAGGTTCAAGAACGCTGACTTCCCAAATCACATATATAAGTTAGTGAAAGCCTTGTATGGACTGAAGCAGGCACCCCATGCTTGGTATGATAGGCTCACAACTTTTTTCCTTGAACATGGCTTTAGGATGGGTAGTGCAGACACAATTCTGTTTGTGAAGCATGAGAATCTTGATCTAATTCTTTTACAAATTTATGTGGATGATATCATTTTTGGGGCCACAAATGAAAAATTATGCAAAGAAATTGTCACTTTAATGAATTCTGAATTTGAGATGAGCCTAGTTAAAGAGTTAACATATTTCTTACGATTTCAGATCTCTCAACATAATTCTGGAATTTTTATAAGTCAATCGAAATACATAAAATACATGCTTGTGCGATTCGGCTTTGAGAATCTGAAACAAGTAAAAACTCCAATGAGTGCGTCTCTAAAATTTGGAAAGGATGAAAGTGGCATTTAAGTGGACCAAACTGTATTTAGAGGAATGATTGGATCACTACTCTACTTAAGTGCTTCTAGGCTCGATATTACATTCGCGATGTATCTTTATGCTAGGTATCAAGCCAATTCTAAAGAATCTCACTTCAAAGTGTTAAAAATATCTTTAGGTATCTTATTGGCACCCAAAATCTTGGTCTCTGGTACCCCCACACCACCAACTTCACAATCTATGGGTACTCTGACTCTGATTATGCTGGATGCTCACTTGATCGCAAGAGCACAAGTGGTACCTGTCATATCCTAGGTCCAACACTAGTCTCATGGTCAAGTAGAAAACAAAACTCTGTTGCCCACTCTACTGCTGAAGCCGAGTATATTGCTTTAGGTAGTTATTGCGCAGAAGCACTTTGGATGTCACAAACGTTAGAGGACTTTGGCATAGTCATTAGGAACGTTAACCTTATGTGCGACAACAAGAGTGCCATAGACTTGACAAATAATCCAGTACCTCACTCACGTTCCAAACATATTGACGTTCATCATCATTTCATTCGAGATCATATTAAGAAAGAGAACGTGAGAGTAAGCTTCATTGGAACCGACGATCAACTAGCTAATATCTTCACAAAACCCCTCCCCGATGCTCGCTTTTCGTTACTTCGACTTGAGCTGGGTGTTTTGGATCTCTCTACCTAGTCATGTTGCATCACCAACTGTCATTGGGGCTTCTTTTTTAGTTTTCTTGATTTCTGTGAGTTACCACTGCTTGGTAGCCTTAACATCGGCAGTACGATTTTGTTTATTTGTTTCTACTTCTGTGTATTTCTGTTCTTTCATTCGTTGTCTTTAAATAAAAAAAATAAAAAATTTAAAATATCCCACAAAAATCCAAAAACATGTCTTATTCTTCGTTTGTTTTGATGTTCGCTTTATTTATTTTTTGTTAAATCAGAAATTTTTAAAAAAATTATAAAACCAAAAAATGTGGATCGTTCACTCCTAGGACATACTTGGCTAGACCCTAGAGCACAATGAGTACGTATAATGTTTGATTTAGGATTGTTAATCCATGTGACCATTGTCTACTTATGTCATGATGTGTCAAATCTATAGGTGCGTGGCTACTGAGTGCGACTAGACATGTTAGTGTATGTTGAAAATGCCTCTAGGTATGTGTGAGGATTTAGGTAGCGTAATGACTTTGCACTATTCACCCATCCCTAGAAGGAGCACTCATGTAGAAAATATATGTTTACTTGCAATTACTCGTGATATTGTGTCTAAAATATTAGGAATAACTTGAAAAATCAATGTCACGGTATACATGTGTTTATATAAAGGAGAGAACTTTGGGCCAAATCTCTAGTGGTCAAATCTTGTGTGTATAAGTTAAAGTGTATCTATCTATGTGGATAGATTTCGATTGATTTGGGGTCCTTGAAATCAAAACAATAATATTGATAGTACAAAACAAATACACGAAAAAAACATGCTATTAAATCATGTGTCAAGGATAACCCCCAAGCACTACTTACTCCTGATAAGTTTCATGAGCATTGTGAGGATGAGCACCTTAGTCAAAAGAATCATTTTGATCTTGTGCCAAGACTAAACCTTAAGCATAGTTCCCCTTGTTCTAGTCTTGGTATTATGTAGATAGAAATGCGACATGATTTTTCACTCTATTCCTCTCGTGATAGCATATTGAATTATTGAGATAAAACTTGTAATAAATGTTATTTCTACTTGGTGTTTTTTATTTTGATGCTACACGTTCACACGTCATTGCTCTATCTAATGCTTCCATGCATAAGAATTAGACTGAAACTACATTGTATGTATATAGCACATAAGTACTAATACACAATTTCTATTCTTGATGTGTACAATGTTCAACCGTATTAGTTCTATAAATCTCTTAGCATTGTTCTCTAAATCATTATATGCTTAGTTTAACCTATGCCGTCCAATTCTTTTACTCTAAACACTCATTTAAATTACTTCTGTGTACTCCGCTCATCTGTTTGACTTGTATGCTTCATAGTCTTTGATTTATATTTTTGGTCACCCCTATTGTTTTCACCACGCGCTTCACTTTATATAATCCACTATTTGCTATTTTAACACTCTTATCATACATTGCATTTTTTTCTCGTACATGCGTACGGTTTCTTTTGATCTCGCCCACCCACTTTCGATAATATCAAAGGGGGATAATAAAATGTTCATGAGTCATGGGTTAGGGAAGATCAAGTGTAGGGGGAGCTTGTTACAATGTGTGCACGTAGATAGGGGGAGCGCATAGAATACGTAGATTAGGGGGAGCGCGTAGAATACGTGCATAGGGGGAGCGCGTGTGTAGAGGAAGTTATATGTAACCTGAAACCTGACCTTTTTAACGATTATTTCTTATATGCGCTATATCATACATCTCATTATTATATCTCATGAACGAGATTTGATATTATCAAAAGGGAGAGTTTGTTGGAGCCGACAGTTCACATTTCCGTAGTTTGATAATATCAATTCCCATGTTGTATTTGATCACATCTTGTGTTTGGTATAGTGTGCAGGTTTACAGGTTCAAGCGAAGTGAGAAACTCTTCGCTAGCACCTACCGCCGTGCACTAAGCGCTACCAGTCAGGTGGTATCATGAAGTAAATAGACCGGGCACTCGGGATCCTACCGCATAGTGCTAGCGCTACCGCCAACGCTAGCCCGAGGATTTATTTTAGACAAGTGCTAGGGGCACTACCGCACCGTGCTAGTCCACTCAATGATCGTCGAGTTCGTCGAGATGACTGGACTACCGCCAAGCGATACCTTCCTACCGTGCCGTGCTAGTCCACTCAACAATTGGCGGGTTCATCAAGATGACAGGAATACCGCCAGACGGATACCTTCCTACCACGCGGTGCTAGCATGAAAAAGAGGAAAATATTCTTTTTGAATATTTTTCCAAATTTACAGGACAGCTGTCAGCATCAAGCGCATTAACCTACCGTTGGGCGCTAGCTCTACCATCGGCGGTAGTCTATTTTCAAGAAATGTATAAAAGGACTTCGTTGTTTGTTCCAGACAATAGGATACAGCTATTCTCAATCTTAGGGTTCATGTGCTGCCTCTAGAGCACTAAAACGCTTTCTCTATCGAAGGAAAATAAAACTGCCTCAGTCTTCGTTTGCGCATGAAGATCTCCGTAGAGCAAAGGATTATAACATCTATGAGGAGTTGATCGGTTGTAAGCACATGAAGGTCTCTAGCAACGATCACGGATCACTCAACGGAGAAATCATCTTGCGGGAGTTTCAATCCTTAGTCTTTTTATACTTATTGTATTTTCTTCTCTTTTCTGTGTTCTTGTGGTAAGAAAATCGACCAGTGAAGTTCGTCAGAATCCGGGGAGGATTCCGTGAGAAATCAACCCAAGGGAAGGGACGTCTAGATCAGGGGATCTAGCGGGGATCTAAGACACTTCATTGTGCGAAGGTGAAGAGACGGCTCGAAGACCTTTCTTGGAGGGTAAGGGAAAGAGCCAACCAGTCTGAGTAGTGGGTCAGTATTGTTGGGTATTGTATCCATAATAGCCCTTATTTGAAGAATGGTACAGTTAAGCTAAGATGAATTGTGATTGTATTTGATATTGCATTTTAGTTATGTACTTGCAGGTCTATATTGCTAAGTGCACACCAATGTCAGGTTATAGTGAGTCAATAAACACAAGACTATACAATATAGTCCTTCATTGTGTAGGCCAATGTGTTGACTCACATGTAATCTCTTTATTGGGGTGTACTTCTACACCAAGTGCATAAGAAGGATCAAGAAAGAAGAAGAAGTTGAATTCAGGAAAACATAAATTTTACCCAAGTAAAATTCGTCGACTATTGTAAGGGATATTCGTCAAATTCGTCGAGTATACTCATTGATACTTGTTGAATTTATCATATATACCTACTAGCGCCCGTCGAATTCATCATATGTACTTGCGGTAGAATTTTTGATAGTTGGAAAAACAGTTAAGTAAAATTTGTCGAGTATCTTCAAGTATACTTGTCGAATTCGTCGAATGTATCTAACGATACTCGCTGAATTCGTCGAATATACATGATGATACACGCAGAATTTGTCGAATCATCTCGACGGTACTTCTCTCGATTTTCTTAAGATGAAGGCGTTGAGTGCGTCGAGTGCATCGATGGCATCGAGTGCGTCAATGGCATCATGTCAGCTAGCCTATACTCGTCGAATTAGTCGAGTATACTAGTTGATACTCGTCGAATTCGTCGAGTATGTCTTCAGCCTTGGCATTGAGTGGCTTGCTAGATTGAGCTGCATTTCTCTATGTCAAACTCGTCGTATATCTATGACTATTTGGCGAGTATACTAGCTATACTCAATGATACTCGACGAATATGACTTGGAAAATTTTCCAACCGGTTTTCAAATTTTAGGCTCGGGTTGGACGACGACCATGCGCAGTAAATTTCGCAAGGTCCCGATTTGGAATTTCCTTTATAGCCATTGCTTCGAAGTTGCCTATAAATACTTAGGGTAGATTTTTCATCAACCCTAATCAAGCAAATCTTTCAAAATTAAAAATCACCCAAGTTTCCGAAAACGAACTCGTTGGCCCCCGTACATTTCACAAACCTCTTTCTGCCGACCCTTGTTTTTCTCGAATCGATCTTCTTCCGATATAACTGGATCTTGGCATTCTGAAGGCTTCTACTCTCCTAGATCTAGTTGATTCAAGATAAAAGATTCAAGTCTTCAAGATTTCCGATTCTACCATGTTCTCCAAGTGATTCAAGTTTGACCTAAACGAAGAATGACGGGTATAAGACTTTAGATCTTGTCAAAGTTCATTTGCATAACTCTTCTATAATTTTCTTTTACATTTGTAGGAGATTTTTCTCCAAGCTGTAGATCCATTTATGAATCAAGTGGTCGATCCGTTTGTGGATCGAGTCATAGATCCGTTTGTGGATCGAGTTGTAGGAGAGGTTATTCTTTAAGTGGTAGGAGCGTTGTCTCTGAGTTATAGGACTTGCGGCTCCAAGGTGTAAGATTTGTTGAAATCTGAGAAAGGTGAAGTAGCCAAATCTAGCCTTCATGGTTGATAGGCGAGGCGGGACAGTGGACGTACCCAACATGGGGAACCACTATAGATCCCTGTGTTTTGTGTGCTGGCATAATTTTTAAGTAATTTTTAATTCTGCAAAAAGACAGACATCACCTATTCAACCCCTCTAGGTGATTTAGGTAAACTCTAGATACTTTCAATTAGTATCAGAGGGGAATTTTGTTCGATATAAGGTTAACACCATGAACAAGATCCCAGATCTAGTGTCAAAAGATTCCGCTCAGTAGCCATGGACAGAAGCAAAGACATGTCTTCTATAAAGTTATCGGTATGCACCATAGAAATTTTTCCCATGTGGAAAGAAAGAGTCTGATTCTTCATGGAAGCTATAGATCAAAGATTTTTCAAATTATGGAAGAAGGACCTCATATACCTACACATGCCTCTACTCTGAACCTAGCCAGCATGATTCCTAAGACAATGATGGATCCCACCAAGGATGAAATTGCCCTAGTCTCCTTGGAAAAAAAGGCTAAAAACATTATCGTAAGTGCAGTGGATGACTCAATGCTTCAAAACCTATTACACTGCAAATCTGCCAAGGAGATGTGGGACTGCCTTGTAGTTCTGATGGAAGGAATAGAAGAAGTTAGAGATTATCATAGATCGTTGCTGAATCAAGAGTATGAAGCGTTCAAGTCGGGACCAAATGACACCATTGCTGACAGCTTCGAGAAATTCTTCAAGATTATCAGCAGTCTCAGAAACTACGGCCGCACCTTCACTAATATTGAATTGAATGACAGATTCTTTAGATCCTTGTTAAAGGACTGGGATACTAAAGTGGTATCCATTAGGGAGTTTGAGAAACTGCCTAAGATTGACCCTTAAAACCCCTTTTTAAAGTTTATCTCCTACGAACTTCAAATGAACAGCTGAAAGAAGGAGGAGCAAAGAAGCAAGACTTCCAGCAGAGAAAAATCAGTTGCTCTAAAGGCTGAAGGTTCGAGGAAATCCAAAGTCATGTCACCAGTTAGGACACGATCTCCAGACACACCAGAAGACTCTGAGCCAAGCACATCAGGCTCTGAGCTATCTGATGGAGAGTTCTCCCACATCTTTAAGCAGTTCAAGAAACTGCTCAGCAAGTGGAGACAGATGAAAAATCAGTCATCCTCCTCTAACTTCAGAAGATCATATCGTGATGTTGATTGCTCCAAGAAAAGCTACAACCGAAAGGAAAGGTACAAATCTAAACAGAACAAACATTCTTCCTCTAACGCTGTGTGTTATTGCTGTAATAAGACATGACACATGATTGCCGAGTGTCCGTACAAGAATAAGGAAGGTTCCAAGAAGGACGAAAAGAGATCCTTAAAAGACAAGAGGAAAGAATTAAAGAGCTTCGTTGCCAAGAAGTACAAGTCTCTAAGCGACAGTGACTCGAGTGAGTCTAGTTCAGAGAATGAGGAAGCTTACTTCGGGCTTATGTCTCGATCAGATAAGGAAGTTGGCGAATCTGAGTATCACAGGAAGGTAAACTCGCATATGATACTCTTTGAATCGGAAACGTCAATAAATGGTCATAAAGGATATTCTTCTGAGGAAGACGATTCTGACTTGATTGCTCAACATGAGAACCTTTTGAAAGCTTTTGAAAAATGACGAAAGGTAGTCAAAAAGCAAGCAAAAGAGATTGCCTCCCTCAAGGCAGTGGAAATAAGTCTGGAGGAGGAACTTGAAAAGTTACTTCCTTTCAGAGATGAAATCCACTCCTTGAAAGTTGAATTGAAAATTTCGGCTGAGACATTAAGACAGAAGGAGAAATACCTAGATGAGCTAGAAGAAAAGTTCTTGGTTGAAAGGAAGCTAGTTGAAAGTTACTCAAAGACAAAGACAGTTCTTCCTCTCATTGATGAGTTTTATGCTCTAAAGAAGGGTAGTGGTCTTGGCCACATAGTTGAAAAAGGTAAGGCTGCTAAGAAAGCCGCCACCAAAGGTAAAAGGAAGGCACCTCAAAGTCAACCCTCTTTTAAGAAGGTTATTTTCCGCACAAACAAATATGACTCTGAGACGTCCTATGGGCACTTTGTCATGTCTACCTGTGTAGAGCCTAAGAAGAGCTATCAAGGATGGACCCATCCCTGAGACTTTGGTGCTAGTGTTTTCAAAGAACCTTATGAAGAGATTGTTATTAAATACTATGGTCCTTATGTTCATGGACATAATTATAAGAAAGCACTGAAAGTCAAAACTTTGGTACCTAAGGCAAAGGAGATGGAGAAGCCCTGTGTCTGTTGTAATCAGGAGGCTTCCTTCTCTAAGTATGTTGCCCCTGCTCGACCTCACATTCAAAAGGTAAAGCAAGAGTACAAAAGAAGGTACAACATGTTTGACTATTGGTGTTGCGGCAAAATTGGTCATTTTGGTGTAGATTGTTGATTCAACCCGAAATTTTTTGAAACTCCACAAGTTAACAATGTGAGACTGACCACTCGCAAAGTTAATGTTTCTAGTGGTGTTAAACTGACAAGGAACCAAGGAAACAAATACGTTTTGGTTCCTAAGGTAAAATGATTTATGATTGCAGGTATGTCTAAAGGCCAACAAAAATCCAATCTGGTATTTGGACAGCGGATGCTCTCGGCAAATGACTGGGACAAGAAGCCTGCTACAAGAATTCACCCCAGTTGAAGACGGTCCAAAGGTCATCTTTGGAATGTCAGACAGGGGAATCACGAAAGGCTACGGTATGATTTCCAACATCATAGTTTCTTTCACAGACGCAGCTTATGTTGAAGGATTATAACATAATCTGATAAGCGTAAGTAAACTTTGTGACAAAGTCTATATCATTGTGTTCTATAGGGACAAGTGTCTGATAAAGTCGTCTGCTAATTTGGAGATGATCTTAACCGGCACTCGGAGTAGAAATTTTTTTTAAAAAAAATTTATGTTTAGATAATTCTACACAAGTGTACTTTTTGGCTAAAAGTAGTGCGTCTCTTTGTGACCAATGATACAAGAGATTATCACATATTAATTTCAAAACAATAAATATGTTATTTTCTCACAAGTTAGTGTGTGATGCCCCCAACATTAAGTGACTTAAAGAGAGTTAGTGTCACACATGCCAAATGGGAAAGCAAATAAGGGCTACCTTCAAGGGTATTGCTGAAAAAGATTCTTCGAGAAGTCTGTACTTACTTCACATGGACTTATTTGGTCCTTTGCAAATTCATAGTTTAGGAGATTAAGTATATACACTAGTAATTGTGGATGACTACTCTCGTTTTACTTTGGTGTTCTTTATGAAACACAAATCAGACACCTTTGATTCTTTCACTAATTTTTGTCCAGCAAATTCAGAACGAATTGAACTCCTCAGTGGTCAAAATCAGAAGTGACCACGGAACAAAATTTGAGTCTGGTGCCATGACAAAATTCTATGAAATCCAAGGTATCTTTCATGTGATTTCCTCCCCGCATACTCTACAACAAAATGGAGTTGCTGAGAGAAGGAATAGAACCCTAATTGAAGCATGTACAACTATGTTGAATGATGCTTCACTTCCAGAGTACTTCTGGGCTGAAGCAATCAACACAGCTTGCCACGTTCAAAATAGAGCTCTAATCAACAAGAATCACCATATGACTCCCTATGATCTACTGAAAGGCAGAAAACTGACCATGTTCTACTTTAGAATCTTTGGAAGTAAATGCTTTGTACTTAATAATGGGAGGTATTACTGTAGAAAGTTTAGTGAAAAATGTTTTGAAGGTATTTTCGTAGGTTATAGTAGCTATAATAAGGCATATAGGATTTTTAATAAGAAAATCCTGGTGGTAGAAGAGTCTATTAATGTTATATTTGATGAGACAATCCTGCTCCAAAGCAGCTCGTCTAAAGTTATTGGTGCAGATGCAGGTACTAGGTTCAAGGAACTAAGCTTGGATAAAGCAGTTAAGGAAGATGCTCCAAGCTCAATCAAGGTCGTCGATACAAGCTTGGTGGATGAAGAACTTCTAGAGGAAGAATTATTTCTACCTATAGAGGATGCACTAGATGTTGCATAACCTGCTGGAGGGAGAGAAAGAAACTAGTGTTCAGACACCTAAGAGATCACCCAGCTGGTCAAATCATTGGAGATCCAGGCGATGGAGTTAGAACCAGGAGAGGTACAACTAACAAGTTATTGCATCATAGTTTTCTATCTAAGGTCGAGCCAATGAAGTTTGAAGAAGCAAACAAGGATGCCTCTTGCATTATGGCAATGTAAGAGGAGCTCAACAAGTTTGAAAGATGCAAAGTCTAGGAGTTGGAGCCCAGGGACAAGGAATAGAACGTGATCGACACCAAGTCGGTTTTCATAAACAAGATGGACGAGAATGGCGTAATCATAAAAACAAAGCCTGTCTTGTAGCTCAAGGATATATACAAGAAGAAGGGATCAACTTCGACCAGAACTTTGCTCCAGTTGCCAGGCTTGAGGCGATCAGGCTGTTTCTTGCGTATGTTGCCTTCAAAGGATTCAAGGTATATCAAATGGATGTAAAATAAGCATTCATCAACAAGAATCTGAAGGAGGAAGTATACGTAGCACAACACCAAGGTTTCGTCAACTCTACTTTCCCTAAACATGTTTATTTTCTTAATAAAGCTCTATATGGCTTAAAATAAGCTCCCTGAGCTTAGTGTGAGTGGTTGTCTAGCTTTCTTCTTAAAAACAAGTTCACAAGAGGAAAGATAAACAAGACATTTTTTCTTAGGGAAGTAAAAGGCAAGATTCTGCTAGTGTAAATCTATGTCGACGACATTATATTTGGCTCTACGAAAGACAACCTTTGCAAGAAGTTTTCCAAACTTATGTAAGGAAAGTTTGAAATGAGCAGTATGAGAGAGCTGAAGTATTTCTTAGGAATTTAGGTGAAACAATTTGAAGAGAGAATATTCATCTCTCAAACGAAGTTCACCAAAGAGTTACTAAAGAAATTCGAAATTGAGAACGCAACATCGATGAGGACTCTAATGGGTTAAACTATGTCTCTAGACAAGGATGAGAAAGGGAAACCTTTTGATGAAACCAAGTACAGAAGCATAATTGGATCCTTACTCTATCTCACTGCTAGTAGACCCAACATAATGTTTTCAACATGCGTCTGCTCTAGATTTCAGGTGAACTCAAAGGAATCTCATTACGTCACTGCAAAGTGAATATTAGGATACCTTAAGGGTACACCCAAGCTTGGATTATGGTACCCGAGAAGTAATGATGTCGAGCTAATTAAATTTTCAGATGCAGATTTTGCAAGAAGCAGGGATGATAAGAAAAACACTTCTGGGACGTGCCAATTCCTCGGAAGAAGGCTTATCTCATGGAGCAGTATGAAACAAGACTTTGTGGTAACCTCAACTACTGAGTTAGAGTATATCTCTACTGGTAGTTGTTGCGCACAGCTTCTATGGATTAGGAATCAACTTGAAGTCTACAACCTAAAGTTAAAAGAGATTCCATTGTATTGCAACTCTTCCAGCGCAATAGCGATCACACATAATCTAGTCTCTTACAGTCGGACAAAACACATTGAAGTGCGATATCACTTTATCTAGGAGCATGTAGAGAACAAGGATATAGCCCTAAGCTATGTCTCAATGGATAAGCAGGTAACGAATATTTTTACGAAGCCACTAGACAAGGATAAGTTCTCGTTCTTCAAAATGGAACTGGGCATGTTGAACAAGGACTCGTGAAGGTGGACAAAAAGACAGGAAGTTTCTCGGGAAATTCATCAAGGAAGAAAGTTTTCCCAAGGCAAAATCGTCGAATATCGGACGACAATCTCAACGATTCGTTGGAAATACACGTCTACACTCCACGAATCTAACTTTGCGTCCGGTGTATCTCGCATAATTTAACTTAGGTCAAAATCAATCTTTCTATATTAGATCCGAAGAGCCGCCGAATATCAGGTACGCGCCTTCCTAGGTCAAATTTAAAATTATACACATATATATAATCAAGAGTTGGGGAAACCGCGCTACACTTTATCGAAACCAGACAACAATTTTTGCCAAACTGTTTCTCCTAACCTTTCGGCTCTAGTGAACTATTCATCCCGCTGAACTATTCTTAATCTCCATCTCGTGGCCCTGCTCTCGTTCTTCATGACTTAGTTCAATGACAATAGTCTAGGCTTGATTCTCAGCAGCAATTTCCTCTAGAGGACTTGATAACGACGGGTTGTTCTCACCGTTCCGTCAGTGACAGTAATCAATTCTAACCGGCAGTTCAATACAAATATTTTCTCTATTCCATTTTTTTGATTCTCCATGGCTCCTCGAACCACCAGTGGGTT
Source organism: Platanthera zijinensis (assembly GCA_039513925.1). Lineage (NCBI taxonomy): Eukaryota > Viridiplantae > Streptophyta > Magnoliopsida > Asparagales > Orchidaceae > Platanthera > Platanthera zijinensis. The sequence goes on from CM077098.1 coordinate 16,956,622, forward strand.
GTTAGGGGGTGGAGAGTGGATTTGCACATTTTTTGCCTCAGCTTATGATGAGTTCAGGAATGTAATCCTAATGTTGGAGAGAGCAAGTCTCTCGTTAATCATAGAACACCCTTGCAAAATTTTGGACAAAGACATTCTTGAGTTCTTCCAGAATGCCAAGCTCTGGCATGAAGATACTGTCATCAAAAGCAAAGTTCATATGACTTAAATTAAAGTGAAGGCCTCTTTAATCTTACCTGTCTCTTGAGGCTTCCAGCCTGTGAAGAAGCAGATCACCTCGAAGAGGAGGACTTTTCAAGGGCATTGCTATTCTGTGGATTGCCAAGAGGCACCAAAGCTGTTAAAAGGAAAGGGATGAATGATTAAGGGAAGCTGCTATCGGATATTATTGGAAAAGTATTGTTATACAAGACTGGTTAACACGACAACCTATCATCAGAGATGTTAAAAATTCTTGTGATGATCATCTGAAGAAAAAGAATGGATTAGGGTGCAATGTTGTTTGAAAAGAGCAAGGATAGTCTCCGCACACCAAACTTTGGAAGGATTATTAGCTTGTACTTGAACCAACTGGACAGAGAAAAGTTTGATATGAACAAAGGTGTGCTTATCCATCACCTGAAAAAGATCGACTCATCCATCTTCTAAAGGTGGGATAGGAGGATCTTAAGGCCAGGGGGAGCCCCAGATGTGCCTGAGGAGGAGGAAGAACAAGTTCCTGTGTAACACCCCCATCCGTCACATGGGATATAACAGAGCGTCCGGCCGGGGCCCCACGTCATATACCATGGACAGTTAGTGGAGTTACGTATTAATACCAACAAACTACCATAGGAATTCCAATACTAACTCAGAGCATTCTAGCGGAAGCTTTTTAAGACAGTTATAAGAACCCATAAACAATACATGAATGTCCACTACAGTCACAAAAGGAATGAAAGACCATAAGCAAAAGACTTGACCTTATGGCCTTAAATTAGTTTGCTTAAATAATAAGTGTTTTACATACTTCAGCACGCAGGCCGGCCACACATGACAATAGTAAAGAAAACACTTCGCTTTGGCCTTCAAGGGCCATCACAGCAACAAGTGCTTCATCCCTCTATTTACCACTTGGCTCACCTATTCCTACATAACAATCCACCGAACGATTGCAAAACAAGGCAACGGTCAGCTAAAGCAGACCAAATTATAACGACCCCACCCCTTGCTCGGGACAGCGATGCTCCTTCCATGCATTACTTTAGTATATTCAACCATGGTATAGAAAGTACAATTAAAGTACACTTCACCACAAGCATAGGCATGCATGGACACACACCCCGTGCTCTCCGGGAACATTCTCGGTGAATCCGGTCCATTATGAGGCTTCACCACCGCCCCCAGGACGACAACCCTTGTGAGCATTTAAGTCTTTCCTGCCATAGCTTAAGAATCGCCCTCTATGCCCCCGGTAAGTGCCACGTATATTAGGTCTCTTTAACCGAACCATATTGAGTGGGTACGGTTCAGCTAAACATATTGCTCACATCGTCATGTCAATTTAAGTCATCGATGCTAGTCAGCCTCCCCAATTCCTTAAAAATCAATCATACAATAATACATAACCCGGTTATGTAAAAGGTCGGTACTTAGGCAACACAGCTGGGCACCCAGAGCTCTCAACCCCACATATTGGCCCCCAGGTCTCCGCGAGACATGCCTCACAACAGCTCTCTCACAGAGCTACTACCGGCAGTAATACTACCGCATCGCGGTACTTAGCAGAAATGCATTTCTGCTAAGTTTTCCGGGTGCTCCTTGGGGTTAGTCCCAAAAGTTCCCTGCTGCAATCTACCGCATAGAAACCCAAAAACATAAAGCACGAAGTCTTCTCCGGCAATTCATGCATAATGAAAACATCACCAATCTAGACCAACTTGTCTGGATGGGCTTCACACACCATGCCTATGTTTGTACTACGATTCCGAACTCTATATGCAAAACTACGGGGATAAACCATATCTACCCGAAGGAATACCTCACGCTCACCGCACACTCGCGGGAGAGGGTTTCCTATGAAAAAAGGAAGAGGACTTCAAATGTCCAAGTAGAGAATCGTTACCCTTTGCGAATTCTTCGGTGCCATACCAAAGATCTAGACGGATGAGTACGACCGCAACGCTCTTGCCTCCACAGATCTGGACTAAGCTTGCGAATCGGAGCTTTAGAACTCCAATGACGGCGGGATCTCTTCCTTCTTCACTCTCCCTTCTCTCTAGTACTTAGAAAGAGAAAGCCAATGAATAAATGAGTTGGGAAAACCTAACTCCCAGCCATATACCAGCAAAGGCACGCACCAGCCATTGGATCTCTAAGTAAAACCAGTGGAAAGACAAGATTCCTCCAAGAATTCAGTTTACGAGAACTACCGCCGCGCGGTAGGAAGTTACCGCCGTGCGGTACCTCAATCGTTTTGCTTCTTGAGGACGCCGCCGCCCCTAAACTCGAATCGGGCATTGACACGCGGACGCGTCATAACTTCTATGCTACCAATCCGCGATAAGTCTAACACTGCGTGGTAACTTCCTGAGAGCTTTGCCCAATAAATCGCCACAGCTATAGCCAGCGTTAAAACTACCGCCGCGCGCTAGCAAGAGCTGAGGCGTTGAGAGCGTCAAGAGATCCGAGCTACCGCCGCGTGGTAATCATTACCGCTGCATGGTAATGTCTTTATCGAGAGCTGGATGTTTTCTCCACTCGACAAACGCAAACCCTGGAGTTACCGCCACACGGTAACTAGCTACCGCCGAGCAGTAACCCCTAGGGAAGCAACTCATGCCTCAAGAAATTTGGGGCATTACAATTCTCCTCCACTTAAAGAAATTTCATCCCAAAATTTACGTTATAGGGTTACAAGAAAAAAAAACAGTACAACTGATTACCTTAGAGAAAAATCTCAAGGAATTCCTCCCTCATAGATTGCTCGTGCTCCCAAGACAACTCTTCTTGGCCACAGTTGTCCCAAAGAACCTTGACCATTTTAATGGACTTATTCTGCCGTTGTTTGACTTATACGTCCTTGATCCGAATAGGCTTGACCTTCGTCATAAATCCACTATCGACCGGCACTTGATTCGCAACAACCACTTGAGTAGGCTCTTGAATAGCCTTCTGCAACACCGAGATATGGAACACATCATGCAATCCGCTCAACTCCACCGAGAGAGCAAACTGATAGGCGGCTTCACTAACCCGCTCAGAGATCTCAAAAGGCCCTGCGTACCTCATACTAAGCTTATTTAATAGTCGAATCCTTGATACCCCTTTAAACGGCTTTATCTTGTGGTATACACAGTCGCCCACTGCAAACTCCACGTTCCAATGCTTAGCATTGTAGTATTTGGCCTGTCTATATTGAGCAATCAGTAACCATTCCCAAATCAACTGTATCGTTGAAGTAGCATCTTCAACATCCCTCCGCTTATAAAATTTTGTTTCTCCCATTTCTACCCAAGCCAAAGGTGTACGACACCTCCTCCCGTATAAAGCCTCAAAAGGCGCCATCTGAATACTGGCTTGGTAGCTGTTGTTGTAAGCGAAATCAATCATGTAAAGATGGTCGTCCAACCTTTTCCCAAAATCCAAAGCACACATACGAAGCATATCTTCCATTGTCCTGTTAACCCTTTCAGTCTGACAGTCTGTCTGTGGGTGAAAGGTCGTGTTGAAATGCAACTTGGTACCTAACAACTGATGAATGAGCCTCCAGTCATTAAATGTGAACCGACCATCTCGGTCACAAACAATGCTCCAAGGTATGTCGTGCTAACGGACTATGCTGTCCACATAAAGCTTTGCTAGCTTCTCCACTGAATCATCCTTTCTATTGGGTATGAAGTGTGACACCTTCGTTAAACGATCAACAATCACCCAAACAGCTTCATTCCCTTTATGCGATCTCGGAAAACTGTGCACGAAATCCATGGAGATGTCATCAAATTTCCACTCCGGTATAGTCAAGGACTTCAAAAATCCACCAAGCTTCTGGCATTCGGCCTTTACCAAGGCACAAGTCTGACACTTCGCCACGTATAGCGCTATGTCTTTCTTCATACCTGGTCACTAGAAATGTCTCTTCATGTCTTTGAACATCTTTGTGATCCCAAGGTAAATTGAGTATTTGGTGAAATGCGCCTCGTACAACAATTCTTCTCACAACTTCCCAACATTAGGGGCGCACAATCGACCATTATTCCATAACAGGCCATCAACAACAGAGAACTGGTCATTCTACGCATCCACGGACTCTGCCAAGTGACGTTTCAAGCTTATGTCCAACTCCAAGGCTTGTCAAATCCTGTCCGCGAGGTCATATTGAACCTCCGTCAAACTCAAGCATGAGTTTGTGCTAGATTCCTTTTCAACACAAGAGATCTCCAAAGCCTAAAAATCACGAATGAGCCGCTCGTCGTGCTACTGCAACCAGTTGGCTTGTGCAGGCGTCCTATGACTCAATTCATCTGCCACAAAATTCCCCTTCCCGGGAATGTAATGAATCTTAAAGGTGTAGTCCCTGAGGAAATCCATCGACCTTCGTTGACGCATGTTCAGGTGCTTCTGATCTATCAGATACCTCAGGATCTTATGGTCTGAATAAATATTGACCTTTACCCCATACAAAGAATGCCTCCAAAGCATGAGAGCGAATACCACGGCCGCCAACTCCAAATCATGGATCGGGTAATTCCTCTTATGCACCTTCAGCTGGCGTGATCCATAGGCTATCACCTTCCTGTGATGGAGCAGAACACAACCAAACCCATTCCCAGAGGCGTCACTGTAAATCTCATAGCCCTCCGAACCATATGTCGACCCTAAGACAGACGTCGTGGTCAGATGACACTAGATCTTTAAATGTTTGTGCGCACTCCGCAACCAAAAAAACTTCTGGTCCTTCCTTTTCAGAGTAGTGAGGGGAAATGGTATCCGCGAAAAGTTCTCCACAAAGCGCCTGTAATAGCAACAAGTACACAAAAACTCTGGACTTCCGCCACGGTAGACAACACAGGCCACTCGCGTATCGCAACTATCTTTTTCGGATCCACTGCAATTCCTTCACCGCTAACTACGTGACCAAGGAATGCTACCGTGGATAACGAAAATTTACATTTGGATAACTTGGCATATAGTTGGTTCTTCCTCATGATCTCCAATACCATATGTAGATGCTTGAAATGATCATCCTCGCACTGCAAGTATACCAGTATATCGTCGATAAAAACTATCACGAACTGGTCCAAGTATTCTCTGAACATCCTGTTCATTAAATCCATAAACACGGATGACGCATTCATCAGCCCAAACGGCATGACGGTAAACTCATAATGCCCATAACGTGTGTTGAAAGCCATCTTGGGAATGTCACTTTCCCTTATCCGCAGCTGATAGTATACGGTATGGAGAGCGTGACACAGGTTTGTCACCTGACACTAGCTCAATGGTGAAGTCGATCTCTCGCTGAGGTGGAGCTCTAGGGAGATCTTCAGGGAATATGTCAGGAAACTCAGATACAACTGGGATGCTGTCCAAACGAGGCTTGGGCTTCGAAGCCTCCACTAAAGTGAAAAATAGCACTGTACCACTACGAACTGCCTTAACCACCTAGAGAGCAGACATCAAAGTCTTGCTTGACCCCTTCATGCCTGAGAACATCCTCTCATGATCTGTATCCAGTCCCAGTCTGACCACCTTATGGTTGCAATAAATGTACACACGCTGCTCTGATAGCCAGTCCATTCCAAAGATCACATCGAACTCCACTATCAGTAGTAGCGATGCTTGCAAGTCATATTTGTGACTCCCAATCCCTACCTTCACGCAAAAAACTCTTTTCATGCGCATAGAGCATCCGTTAGGTAGAAACACATCCAATTTTTCCCTTGCCATCAAAGAAGGTACTCCTATGTGCGATACAAATTCTTCAAACAAAAAGGAATGTGAAGCTACCGTATCGAACAGTGCACTCGTCGGACAATCAAGGATCAATACAAAGCCTATTACAACCAGTCATAAGCTAACACGCATAAGGTAACAAGTATATAAAGTTAAACTGCTATTAATTAAAATCATACCTGTCACCACGTCAGCCTGTTTTATGTCCTCCGGTTTGCCAAGGTTGTACACACTAGGTTGGGCTGCAGCATAGTGGGATGCGGTTGACTCAAGCACCTTTCCCTTCTCCGCGTAAGTTGCTCCAGGCTTCTTCTCGGGCTTCAGACGTCCGCTCCAATAGTCTCAGGTAAAGTGTTCTAGCTTTCCACAGTTATAACAAGCGCCCCTGGTCTCGGCCTGTAGTTTCCCCAGACACACCCAAAGAAGGGGTTGGACCCGAAGTTATAGCCTTCTTATTCCACTTACGGAACCCAGACTTTGAGGAGTTCGTCACTTTGAACTCCGTCTTCTTCGTACTCGAGTACTTCTTCTCTTGGACTCTCTTCAGATATTTTTCCAATGATCGGGCCATATTGACCAGGGTTAGGAAGCCTTGCATAATAGGCCTAGAAAGTAGTAGCCTCAGGTCATCACATAGACCCTCTTAGAACTGGTTGGTATTACGCTCCTCATCAGCAAACGTAGAGCCAGCATAATGATCTAACCACGTAAACTCATGGAGATACTCATCCAAGCTACTAGCTCCCTGCGTCAGTATCTGGAACTGATTCTCCATATCGATCCTTTGTGCCAAGCGAAGGTATCTTGACAAGAATAACCTCGAGAATTCCTCCATCGAGACATCAGTGATTTGCCTTCCAACCACGTGATGCAGCTCCAACTCTTCCCACCATAGTCTTGCCTCCCCATCGAGCAAGGAGGTGGCTATGGTGGTATTCTGTCATTCCTCCATTTTAGTGGCCGTCAATACTCTCTTCACCCGAGAGAGCCAATCTTCGGCCTGGGTTGGGGTTCTAGTCCCCGAAAACACGCAGGTTCCTCAAACATGTGTTTTTCATTCCTAAGTGGACATTCATGGATTCTTTTCATGTTATAATGATGACGCACATACATGTGCTCACCACCCCTTAAAAGAATTCGTCCATGAATTCAAATAAGCAAGATCAAAACCGTGCCTCTGATACCAAATTGTAATACCTCCATCCATCACATGGTGTATAACAGAGGGTCCGGCCGGGGCCCCACGTCATATATCACGGATAGTTAGTGGAGTTACGTATTAATACCAACAAATTACCATAAAAATTTGAATCCTAACTCAGATCATTCTAGCAGAAGCTTTTTAAGACAGTTATAAGAACCCATAAACATCACATGAATGTCCACTACAGCCACAAAAGGAATGAAAGAACATAAGCAAAAGACTTGGCCTTAAGTCTTAGAATAGTTTGGTTAAACAATAAGTGTTTTATATACTTCGGCACGCAGGCCGACCACACATGACAATAGTAAAGAAAACACTTCGCTTTGGCCTTCAAGGGCCAGCAAAGCAACAAGGGCTTCAACCCGCTACTTACCACATGGCTTACCTGTTCCTGCACAACAATCCACCGAACGGTGGTAAAATAAGGCAACGGTCAGCTAAAGATGACCAAACTATAACTACCCTACCCCTTGCTCGAGGTGGCGGTGCTCCTTCCCTGCATTACTTTAGTATATTCAATAATGGTATAGAAAGTACAATTAAAGTACACTTCACCACAGGCATAGGCACGCACAGCCACACACCCCGTGCTCTCAGGGCACATTCTCGGTGAATCCAGCCCATTCCAAGGCTTCACCACCTCCCCCAGGACGGTAACCATCATGAGCATTTAAGTCTTGCCGGTCGTAGCCTAAGACTCGCCCTCTATGCCCCCGGCAAGTGCCACGTACATTAGGTCTCATTAACCGAACCACATAAAGCCAGTACGGTTAAACTTAACCTGTTTCTCACATCATCATGTCAATTTAATTCATCGACCCGGGTCAGCCTACCCAATTCCCGAAGAATCGATCATATAATAATACATAACCCGGTTATGCACAAGGTCAGCACTCAGGCCACCATGTTGGGCTGCCAGAGCTCTCAGCCCCACATACTGGCCCCCAGGTCTCCGCCAGACAGGCCTCACAATAGCTCTCTCACAGAGCTACCGTCGGCGGTAACACTACCGCGACGCGGTACCTGGAAGAAATGCATTTCTGCCAAGTTTTACAGGTGCTCCTTGGGGTTAGTCCCCAAAGTTCCCTGCTGCAATCTATCGCGTAGAAACCCAAAAACATACAACACGAAGTCTTCTCTGGCAATTCATGCATTATGAAAATATCACCAATCCTGACCAACTTGTCCGGATGGGCTTCACACACCATGCCTATGTCCGTACTACGATTCCGATCTCTATATGCAAAACTACATGGATAAACCATATCTACCCGAAGGAATACCTCATGCTCACCACACACTCGCGGGAGAGGGTTTCCTATGCAAAAAAGGAAGAGGACTTCACATTTACAAGTTGAGAATCGTTACCCTTTGCGATTTCTTCGGTGCCATGCCAAAGATCTAAACGGATGAGTATGATCGCAACGCTCTTGCCTCCACAGATCCGAACTCGGCTTGTGAATCGGAGCTTCGAAACTCCAATGGCGGCGAGATCTCTTCCTTCTTCACTCTCCCTTCTCTCTAGGTTTTAGAAAGAGAAAGTCAATGAAGAAATGAGTTGGGAAAACCTAACTCCCGGCCATATACCCGTAGAGGAACGCACCAGCCATCGGATCTCCAAGTAAAACCAGTGGACAGACAAGATTCCTCCAAGTATTCAGTTTACGTGAGCTACCGCCGTGCGGTAGGAAGTTACCTCTGTGTGGTACCTCAATCTTTTTGCTTCTTGAGGACGCCACTACCCCTAAACTTGAATCGTGCATTGACACGCGAATGCGTCATAACTGTTATGCTACCACTCCTTGGTAAGGCTAACGATGTGTGGTAACTTCCAAAGAGCTTTGCCAAATAAATCACCACAGCTATCGCCGGCGTTAAAACTACCGCCACGCGCTAGCAAGAGCTGAGGCTTTGAGAGCGTCGAGAGATCCAAGCTACCACCACGCGGTAATCATTACCGCTGTGCGGTAACATCTTTATCAAGAGCTCGACATTTTCTCCACTCGACGAACGCAAACCCTGGATTTACAGCCACGCGGTAACTAGCTATTGCCGCGCGGTAACCCCCAAGGAAGCAACTCAGGCCTCAAGAAATTTAAGGCATTACATCCTGTGGATAGGATCTCTTCTCCAAACCCTAGGGAATCTCCTGAGAGATTGAGTGCAGGAGCTAAGGGGGAGCCAGCTGAAACACAAGTGGCAACAGTGCCCTTGAGTATTACTATAGTTACAGAGAACCCAGTTCTAGTTCCAGATGCTAAGATTACCGTTCCAAAGAGAGGAGATATTCTGACAGAGGTTGCTAAGATTGCTCAAACTGTAGTAGATGAGTTAGTGCCAGATGAGTCTGAGATTTTTGCTACTGTTGGGGATTATTTGAATATTGATGATTATGAAATAGATGATGATGAGGAAATGATTGTTACTGATGAGATCAAAGCTGCTGATAATGCTAATGATGGTTCTGAGCAAGTGTTAGTGGACAACATGATTGTCACTCTCCCAGAGATTACTCATGCTTCAGCTTCTGAGGGGGAGGTGACTCAATCCTTGATATCTGTCTCTACTCAGGTTGACAGGTTTATCCAAAATCTTGAGAAAATATTTGCCAATGCGTCATGTATTCCTATAGTCATTCCAGAAGAGATAATTGATATTTCTAATAAGGAAGGGGATGCAGAAGAGCATGTTCCTATACTATCTACTGTTGAAGATCTCTGTTTGATCTCTAAAGCTCATTTAACTCCAATAGTTGAGTCCTCCAATGAGTCAGAAGTTTGTCAAGATTTGCCCTCTCATCCAAGTGCTCCTACAGAAGAGGTTCCTAGCTCCAGTGCTGATAGTTCTATAGTGAAGAACATAAAAGCCATGTTGGATAAACAGTAAGCTTATTTTGATTCCTCAATGCAAAAGGTTTTGAAAAAGGTCAAGGAGATGGAGAAAGATCTGAACAACAACCTTGCAGCTTTCAAGGTGCGTTTTGACAAGATCGATGCAAGGTTGGACTCATGGTTTGAGCAAGGTCGTGCAACTCTCATTCATAATATGGCTAGACTAAAGAGTAATGTAGAAGTTCTTAAAAATGTCGATAAGACGTTGTAACCATGATTGATGCCCATAATCGATCGATGGCTCATTTTGATAAGGCAATGAAATCCAATGCAAATATTGTAGAAGAAGAAGTCAGAAAGGGGGAGGATGCTGATGGCGATGCTGTCCTTCCACTGGTTCATGATGACGTTGCTCAGGAGGCCTTTGATCCCCGACATTGAGAGTTTGTTGATTGGGACGATCGTTGCCGCAAGCTTGAAGATGGGATGCTACCGCGACATTCAACGCAAACGCCGTTACATGTTTTGCACACCGTCCGCCGTCGCCATTACCCTCATATAAAAATATATGATTATAAATTAAATATTTATAATTAAATATTTTTAAGAATTATTATTTTTGGGCATTTTTATTTTAAGCATTTTATTTTCATGCATTTTATTTTTATGCATTATCCTATTTGTTTTTTTACTTCATGTTATGATGGGTGCTTAAAACCATCTTTTGTATTTCAATTTCATGAATGGTGGAGATTGAGTGGTGTAGCCTATAAAAGACAATGTCATGTAGGAATTATGTATTGATGAATAAAAAATTGAAAACCTAAACTCAAATTGAGATTTCCCCCCTCCTTTCTCTCTTGCTAATTTCGGCCCCTCTATCCCTCCAAGCTGTCGGCCCCCTCTCTCCCTCTTTGTGGAATTTGGCCACTTCTCCCAATCCTCCTCTCTTCTCCTCCATGAGATCCTTCCTCCTCTCCCCTTTGAGAAAACAAAAACAAGGAGTTTCTCCCTTGAATATCTTGGCCAAGTCCTTTATCTCCCCCTATGGTTCGGCCACCAACCAAATCCTCCATCGTTGGTGATTTCGGCCAAAGACAATAACCCCGATGACGACGAATCTACCCCAGCATGAAGCAAGGAAGGCGGACGAGTTTTCTCTCCATTCGGTGTAACTCCGGTGGAGCCATAGAAGAGTGAACCATTTTTAATCAAAATCATCCATTCTGATTGGGGTAACGAAATCTCTACCTTTGAGTGTTTCCCTCCTAAATTAATTTCTTGTGGTGGTTTCCTTTGGCGTTGCCTACGAACTTTGAATTCGTCATGGTTTTGATCCGAATGATTTTGTTATTTTCTTTTGATCTATTTAAATTCGTGAGGATTGGCAGACCATGTTTTCTTTTGTTGGGAGAGATCAATCACTTTCCGAATCGTTTATCTTCGGTGGATCTCTTTTGGTACAACACAAGCTCGCACTGATCGGGTCGATCCATTTTTCTTGAGAAAATATTGGTCCATCGCCTCTATTTGATCTCTAAGGGTGTAGCGAACCCGTGCGTTAGCATTAGATTGATTTTATTGTGAATCGGGTGTTCCGCGTTTAAACTATGCGAGTGTAGATTTGGAACGAGTGAGAACAATTCAATGTCGTTTTGTCCGTTGCGGTTCGTTGGGAGACGTAGCCTGCATCAATTTGGTATCAGAGGGAGATTCACGTCAATTTCGTAATTGTCACCGTCCCCCTTTTCTTAGAATGCCGATACGCACTTGCACTATCCGTTGTCCAAAATGATAAAATAAATTTTTAATTTTTTTGTCTGCAAATAGCGGCCTAAAATCTTTATTTTTCTACAAAAAAATCAAAATGTTTTTTTAATAATCTCCTATTTATTTTCAGCATGAAAATCCAAAAAAATATATTTATTACCCTAGTTATTAAGCGGGAACAAATCCATTTATTATAATTTAATTGGGTCAGGATCATTATTCATTGTATGCGCACAAGATTCGAGTAGGTATTTTCTATCCCGTCCCCACTAAAAATGGTCCATGACATTTATGATTCCCGATTCAATTATTTGTGCTCTAGAGATATGGCTAACTACAACCCAATATTGCCCCAATGCCTTAGGAAGCCCAACCATCACCACGCTTTTCCTCACACTAAAATTGAGGCACCCACTTATGACGGTTATGGTCAAGCCCAAGATTTTAGGGACTAGCTTAAAGAAATGGAAATTTATTTTGATTGTCACGAATGGGATGACCACCAAAAGTTTATCGTCGCCCAAGAAAGATTAGTATATCAAGCCCAGGTGTTTTGGCTAAACGAAGAGTGTCGTGTGGGTGGTTATCATTATGTGTGGTCGCAAATGCGTAGCCTTCTCACTTATCAACTTGACCCTGCCTACCTCCGTACTAATAGCATCCCAGTCGCGAGCGAGTATAAATATGGTACTAGAACTGAATCTGCTTATAGGAGTGACCATATTCCTCAGGCTAGATCCTTTCCCCACAAAGGTAGGACTACCCAAAGTGTGTCTATTTCCACCTTTAGGAAAAAAGACCAGTTTAGACCCAATATTCTAGACTCAAAAGATGTTACTATTAGGGTTTTGGCTCCTTTAGCTTCGATGTTAAAGCCTCTGAAGATTGAGTATGATACCCATGAGGATTCTGATGTAGATGTGGTATCTTTTTATTCTGAGGATGACCAGCTAGATGAGAGTATTCTGTCATGTACGATAGTGCCTGACGATTCTGATGATTCTGACATTGATGGGATACCTTGTGACATTGATGGGAAGGTTATTTTTTGATGACTTTAGCGTTGAGAACCAGAAAGATATTTCTTTGAAGTTATCACCATTGTCTGAAGATCTAGATGAATTAGAAATTTTGTTGGGGTTGATTTTGTCCATTTCTGAGACCTTTACCGATTTTGATTTGGATGATGTATCCAGTGTGTTGGAAGAATTTCCAAGTGAGGGAGTTATGCTTTTGGATGACGTTATTGATGTAGCCCCAGATGATCGTCCTTTGATGTTGTCTCCATTGCATGAAATTCAAGATGATTTTGATTCTCTCCCGAGTTTGATTTTACCGACCCTCCCTCCCGCTCCATGACCCGACTAGCACCTATGTAAGGACACAAATTTGTTATAACTAGTCCAAGCCATTTGGTGTTGTCTACATTAGTAACCCCTCCATTGGACATGTCTCGTGCGATAGGTATTAGTGAGTTGTTAGAATTCGTGTTCGGTATCATCACAAGTTTTTGTAGTTCTGTATCCTCAAGATTTCCTATGAATAATCAAATCTCTGATTATACATTTACGATGAGGTCGTCTATTATTCCCACTTCGGATTTCGTGACGGGTGTGCCCATTGGTTTGTGTCCGCTAAACATTAAATATAAATTAAATCGATTAAACCATTTAGCACCGGTGCCACCTGATTTAGTTTTGTTACCTCCAACGAATAAATCAAGTGATTTTTCACAAGAATTCGCTCTTCATATTCACAATTTACATAAGCACATTCCTAAAATGTTAGTCGCCCAATTTGCATTTTATAAATCTCATGCTAATGTACATGGAAGAGTGTCTCACTTTAATGTTGATGATTTGGTCTTGGTGTGTCTCATCCCTGAACGGTTACCTTCGGGATCCATAAAAAAGTTAGCGAATCGGCGAGCCGGTCCTTTCTGAATTTTAAAGAGGTTAGGAGAAAATGCATATCTTTTGGAGATACCCACTGATTGGGGTATATCCCCTATTTTCAATATTTCGGATTTAACGCCTTATGTTTCTCCACCACTTGAATTATTTGCCTCTTGATTAATTCCTTCCACTTTGTTTTCTAATGGGTTGAGGGGTGAACTGGGTCTTGGATCGCTCTCTCTTATGGTTTCCACTGGATTTATGTTAAATGTTTGTGTTGAAACTTTTTCTCCTTCTTTGACTAATGCTTTTCCAAGGTTCCCCAAGACCTTCTTTTTGCCTGACAGGTGCTATTTGATGTGGGATGATCACGCTACTATGACTTGGATTGTGGGACAGATTTGCCCCTATTGCTGCTACTTTCGACTATTTTCCCCTCACGGACCACTCATCGGTGATGAGTAATTTTGAGCGGGGGAGGATTGATGGCGATGAAGTCCCGCCACTGGTTCATGATGACGTTGCTGAGGCAGCCTTTGATCCCCGACATAGAGAGTTTGTTGATTGGGACGATCGTTGTCGCAAGCTTGAAGATGGGATGATACAGCGACATTCAACGCCAATGCCTCTACATATTTTGCACGCCATTCGCCATCGTCATTACCCTCGTATAAAAATATATGATTATAAATAAAATATTTATAATTATATATTTTTAAGTATTATTATTTGTAGGCATTTTTATTTTAAGCATTTTATTTTCATGCATTTTACTTTTATGCATGATGAGTACAATTGTGATAGGCTTTTTACTATCATAATTGTAATCATGTCCATTGTTTTCCTACCTCTTTATCAAGTAATTGAGCAAGAATAGTTAGGAATTGGTATTATCATGAATAGTAGAGCATAGTTTGAAGTTTTTACTATTTCATATATTGAGCTCTTCACTTACTACTTCATTTCTCTAATATAGGTACGACGAACCAGTGGAACTAAAAATCTTGGAGCAAACAGGGGAGTTGACGGAACCAACATGGCTAAGCACAGGAGAAGAATTGGTCACACACGAGTAGGAACACGGCCGTGTTCCTACCTGTGTTCTATTCCAGCTGGATCTTATTAAATGGAGGAGGAGTCAGAGCACCATACGGGTGGGAACACACCCATGTTACCAGCCTGTGTCCTTTTCGGGACAAATTGAAGATTTAAAGCCGCCTAGCCCGTGTCTGAAGAACATGAAGAACAACACGCCCGTATTCGACAACACGGCCGTGTCAGTTACCGTGTCAGATAACACGGCCCACGACCAGACGTGCCTTATCATGTTGAACCGTCCTGGAACTGTCAACATGGCCTGTAACACGGCCGTGTTGGAACCCGTGTTCGACCATGTTTGCTATGAGACTATAAAAACCTGGAGAAAAAATAAATCTGGACTTTTGGATCAACTTGCATTGGAGCTTTTCTGGAGGACGAAAGTGGAGCACACAAGAGAAGGATAATTTAAGAGGATTTTTGTATGCCTTTAATTCTTCATGTATCTTCTTAATTTTGATCTTATCTTGGTGATTCAACTTTCCTTATTTTTATATTTTACATGAACTTTGTATTTGAACAATTTGTTTAATCATGCATCGCATTGTTTTCATCAAAGTTGTGGTAGTTTATGCGTATATAATCCTTGGAACAAAAATGATTATCCTAAATATGAATTTAGCTTTTGTTATTCATGAATTTCAAACCTCTAGATTGAGAAATTGGATGTTTGTAATGATGTTAATAATTTCATAATTAGGTGTTATTTCTATTTACATTGCAATTTTCATGATCGAGAGATATGTTAATTATATAACTTTGATACGCATAAATGAATTTATGATATGCTAGAAATAGGATTTCATGAGTTTGTGTAGTAAATAGGGTAACGTACTTAATGCAAATTTGAGTATTGTAAATTGTTCGAGAGAAAATTTACTCACTTAGGTTAGATTTTGAATTGCTCGAGAGAGAATTTAACGGATGTCGTACCCTTACATTATAATGGATTTGATAATGTTTCCATCACATGATTAGATAGATTTGAATCAATGTGAAAGTAATTTCATGTGAATGCTCTTAACTTTCACCTTTTCATGAATTTGACACTCCAATGTATTTTATCTAAAGAGTCATAGTTAGGTTATTGTTGGTTAGAATTCAATTTTAATTATCGGTGTGATAATAGAGTGAGGGTGAGTATGAGTATTTGAAAAAGCCCTGTGGAATACGACACGAGATGTAGAATTCTCCTATATTATGATTGATAGGTGCACTTGCCTGAAATGTTAAATCAATTTAGCTTATGCCTGTCTACATAGTTATTATTAAATTATAGAATGAATCCGCATCAAGTTATTATCATGTTATGTGAAAATTTTCACCAAGTTTTTGGCACCGTTGTCGGGGAACTCGTTTTTCAATATTTTGAAAGCTTAGAACTCTATTAATCTGCCATTTTTGCTTAGTAATAAATAATAGTAGACTAGTTTATAGTATAATTATATTACTTAATCTCTATTTTGTAGTCTGTTAGTCTATGACCATGGGAAGAAATTCTGGGCTAGAACCATTTTATCCTGATCCAGAACAAATTATTCACAACACCAATCAAAGAGACGTGGGGATCAATACCACAGATATTGTAAACGAACTGTTAGAAGAAGAAACAATGAATCAAGGAGAACACCATCCTGAAGATTTAGATACCATGGCAAACCAAAATGAGCAAACCATGTCTGACTTTGCTAGGCCCAATCTCTAGGGTACTGGGTCGAGCATCGTTAGACCACCTATTCTAACCAACAATTTCGAATTAAAGCCGAGTGTAATACAAATGGTTCAAAAATATGTTCAATATGATGGCTTGTAAGATAAGGATCCCAACACCCACTTAATCGGATTCTTAGAGATATGTGATACATTCAAGATCAATGGTGTTTCAACGATGCCATTCGATTGAGATTGTTTTCGTTCTCACTAAGGCATAAGGCGAAGCAGTGGCTCAACTCTTTACCTAGAGGATCGATTACTACTTGGGACATGATGGTTGACAAGTTTTTGATGAAGTACTTTCCACCAGGGAAAACTGCGAAGCTAAGGAACGACATCTCTACATATGTTCAATTGGAATCTGAATCGTTGTACGACATATGGGAATGATTCAAGGATCTATTAAGGAGATGTCCTCATCATGCCTTACCTTCATGGCTTCAGATTCAGACTTTCTATAATGGTCTCAATCCAGCCACCAAATAGATGATCGATGCGGCTAGTGGGATCACCTTGAACAATAAGATACCTGAAGCGGCTCAGCAATTGATAGAGGACATGGCTATGAACAACTATCAATGGACTACCGTGAGACCAAAGCCTAATAAGCCTGCAGGAATGTATGAAGTGGATGCCGTTACTGCCTTAGCCATTCAAGTGGAGAAGCATCATCAAAAGATGGACAACCTTTCTTTAGCAACACCCTCCATGGTACCTAACCAATGGGACCCTTCCCTTGTTGGAATGCCTAGTGGTGAACCTCAAGTGCAAGAGCATGTTGACTATATGGGTAACAATCCCAGACTACCCTTCAACCCTGCAAACAACCCATATAGTTTTACATACAATCAAGGATGGAGGAACCACCCCAATTTCTCATGGGGAGGGCAATGAAATCAAGGCAAGCAACCCGTATTTGGGCAACAACAACAACAACAATTGGAGCCACGAAAGCCGGCATTGGAAGATGTCCTTACTAAGTTCATGCAAACCACCGATGTTGCTTTCCGTAATCAAGAGGGTTCTATTCGAAATTTGGAGAATCAAATTGGTTAGTAGGCAAGGATGGTATCTGAAAGACAATAAGGAACACTTCTGAGAAAAACTGAGACAAATCCGAAGGAACATGTAAGAGCAATTCAGTTGAGGAGTGGAAAGGAGTTACAATACCCAAGGCTTGCACAATAAGCACCTCAAGAGGAGTCTAGTAGCAAAGCACCGAATGATATGAACGTGAAGACGATGGAGTATCAATCGGCCGTACCATATCCAGCAAACCTGAACAAGGAGCGTATGGATGTGCAATATGGTAAATTTCTTTCTATGTTTAAGCAATTAAATGTTAATTTACCTTTTTCTGAAATTATTCAAATGCCTAAGTATGCAAATTTTTTGAAGGATCTGATATCTAATAAAAGAAAAATAGAAGAATTATCGTTAGTCACCCTTAGTGAAGAATGTTCTGCTATTTTGCAAAATAAATTGCCTGAAAAACTTAAGGATCCCGGTTCATTTTCAATTTCATGTTTAATCGGTGATCTACATGTTAATAAAGCTTTAGCGGATTTAGGAGCTAGTATAAATCTAATTCCTTACAAATTATATTTGAAACTAGGCCTAGGAGAACTTAGTCCGACTAGAATGAGTATTCAATTAGCGGATAGATCGGTTAAGTATCATAAAGGCATAGTAGAAGATGTATTGGTTAAGGTAGACAAGTTTATATTTCCTGCTGATTTTGTTATTCTAGATATGGATGAAAATATTGAAGTACCACTTATATTAGGTCGTCAATTTTTAGCCACATCCAGAGCTTTAATTGATGTTTTTTATGGCAAATAAGTTCTGCGAGTAGGAGAAGATGAAGTCACTTTCCAAATAGGCAATACAATGAAACAATCTTTAGATAATGATGATTATTGCTATTTTTCTCATGGAGTAGATAATTTTATGACTTCTATGAATTCCAGCTTTTATTGTAGAGATCCTTTAGAAATTTGCATCACTAATGATTTTCTAGAAGATGAAATTAATGAAGACATTGTTGAACATTTATTTTTTCTAGATAATCCTGTTTTCATGAATAGAACTACTGAATATAGTTTAATTATAGAAGGAGATCATGAAGTTCATAAGAATAATGCTAAGAATCCACCTGTAGTAGAACTTAAAAAATTACCGGATCATATTAAGTATGCATTCTTTGGAGTTAATTCTTCGTACCCAGTTATTATTTCTTCTAACAAATTCTAATGCTGAAAAGACTAAATTATTAACTGTGTTTAAGAAATGTAAAGGTGCAATAGCCTGGCAAATATCTGATATAAAAGGTATTAATCCTAGCTTTTGCACTCATAAAATCCTTTTGCAAGAAAACTATAAATCTTCTATTCAACCGCAACGTATGCTAAATCCTAATTGAAAGAGGTAATTAAGGCTGAAATTGTTAAATTATTAGATGCCGGTATGATATACCCTATTTCCGATAGTTCATGGGTTAGTCCTGTCCAAGTCGTTCCTAAGAAGGGAGGTCTAACTATGGTAGCAAACGATAGGAATGAGTTGATTCCAATGCGAACCGTAACGGGTTGGCGTGTCTGTATTGACTATAGGAAGTTAAATGATGCCACTAGGAAAGACCACTTCCCTTTACCCATTATTGACTAAATATTAGAATGAATATTAGGACATTCCTATTATTGTTTTCTAGATGGACTTTCTGGGTATTTCCAAATTCCTATAACACCAGAAGACCAAGAGAAAACAACATTTACCTTCCCATTCGGTACCTTTGCCTATAGGCGTATGCCATTCGGTCTATATAATTCCCCCGAAACTTTCCAAAGATGCATGTTAGCCATCTTCGACGAGTATGTTGAGGATATCATGGAAGTGTTTATGGATTATTTCTCTGTCTTTCGAGATTCCTTTGATTTATGTTTGAATAATTTAGAGAAAGTTCTGAGGAGGTGTGAGGAGACAAACTTAGTGCTTAGTTAGGAGAAGTGTCATTTTATGGTACAAGAAGGGTTAGTACTAGGTCATAAAATCTCCAATAAGGGAATTCCAGTAGATAAAGCGAAGATAGATACCATAGAAAAGTTACCACCGCCCACCTCCGTTAAGGCAGTAAGAAGTTTTTTAGGCCACGCTGGATTTTATCGCCACTTTATTAAAGACTTTTCCAAAAATGCTAAACCACTTACGAGACTTTTAGAAAAGGAAACACCTTTTATATTTGATCAAGAATGTCTACATGCTTTCGAGTTCTTAAAAGAGAGATTAATTAATTCTCCTATTATGATAGCGCCTGATTTTACTCAACCGTTTGAAATCATGTGTGACGTTAGCAGTTTTGCGGTAGGAGCTGTTTAAGGACAACGGCAAACAAACATTTTCATCCTATATTTTATGCTAGTAAAACACTTAATAATGCACAAGCGAATTATACTACTACTGAAAAATAACTTCTAGCAGTGGTTTTTGCCTTTGATAAATTTAGATCCTATTTAACATTGTCCAAGGTAGTAGTTTACACAGATCACTCTGCCCTAAGATATTTGCTTGCCAAGGCGGAAGCAAAGCCTCGCTTAATTCGTTGGGTTCTTCTATTACAAGAATTTGATTTGGAAATTAGGGATAAACGAGGAGCAGAAAACTTAGCGGCAGACCATCTTTAACGTTTAGAAAACCCACTACGAGCAATATTAGATGAATCTGAGATTTCTAATACATTCCCTGAGGAATCGTTATTTGCCTTATCTTCGAATGTAAATCCTGATTATCCATAGTTTCTTGATTATGCAAACTATCTTGTGGCTAAGGTCCTCCCAAAGGATTTTTCATATCAGAAGAAAAAGAAATTTTTCTCTGATTTGAAATATTACTTCTGGGAGGACCCTTTTCTTTTTCGGATATTTGCAAATTCCGTTATTCGAAGGTGTGTATCAGCAGAGGAATGTTGGAGAATCCTGGAGTAGTGTCATTCAGGCCCTACTGGTGGTCACTATGGAGTAAATCGCTCTGCGAAAAAGGTTCTTGACTCAGGTTTTTATTGGCTCCTTCTATTCAGGGATGCCCAAAGGTATGTGCTTTCATGTGATTCTTGTCAGAAATCAGGTAATATTTCTAAATTACATGAAATGCCGCAAAACTTTATTCTTGAATGCGAAGTATTTGATGTGTGGGGGATAGATTTCATGGGTCCATTTACAGTTTCATTCGGGAATAAGTATATTTTGGTAGCAGTAGATTATGTATCAAAGTGGGTTGAGGCGCAAGCTTTGCCTACTAATGATAGTAGAGTAGTAATCCAATTTATAAAATCCTTATTCGCACGATTTGGCACACCACGTGTACTTATCAGTGATAGGGGTATACGTTTCTGTAATCTACAGCTAGATAAGGTATTACAGAAATATGGAGTCACACATAAGATCGCTACACCGTACCATCCGCAAACTAGTGGGCAAGTTGAGGTATCCAATAGAAAAATTAAGACGATCCTAGAAAAATCTATAGAAGGGAATAGAAAATAATGGTCTAGGAAACTAAACGATTGTTTGTGGGCTTATAGGACCGCATTTAAAACACCTATATGGATCACGCCCTTTAGATTAGTCTATGGTAAATCTTGTCACTTACCTATA
The DNA here is from genome assembly GCA_039513925.1 of Platanthera zijinensis. Taxonomy (NCBI): domain Eukaryota; kingdom Viridiplantae; phylum Streptophyta; class Magnoliopsida; order Asparagales; family Orchidaceae; genus Platanthera; species Platanthera zijinensis. The sequence continues at coordinate 16,977,716 of CM077098.1, forward strand.
GAGTTAGAACACAAGTCATATTGGGCAATATGCTCTCTAAATTTTGATACTAATTCTATAGGGGAGAAACGTAAACTTCAACTTAATGAACTAGATGAGTGGAGGACTATAGCCTATGAGAACTCCAGAATTTATAAGGAGAAGACCAAACTATTTCATGACCGTCACCTCCGAAAACCCAAAACGTTCAAAAAGGGTGACCAGGTACTCCTTTTTAATTCCAGACTACGTCTATTCCAAAGGAAGCTAAGGTCTAAGTGGTCCGGACCATTCCATGTTAAAGAAGTCTTTCCCTATGGCACCGTCGAGATAACTCACCCTGAAGAGGGAGATTTTAAAGTCAACGGGCACCGGTTAAAACTTTATTACGGTGCACTTCCCCAAGACTTTGCTCGTCTAGAATCCTGCCTCCATCTAGAATAGGAGACTGTATAAAATAGTATAGTAAATTGTCTATATAGTTTATAGAATTTTTCATGAAAAGTTTAGTTAAATTTCTACCAAGAAAAGAGCAAATAAATCACTTAGGAGAAATTGCTAAATCAGAGGAGTACAGGGCCAAGCACACACCTGTGTGCCTGGCCGTGTCTTGAACACACCCTTGGACATAACCGTGTTTTATAGAAAAAATGAGCAAGAGGCAATTTTTTTCCGAGAAGTACACGGCTCCACACATGGCCGTGTGCATAGCCGTGTTAAGCACACACCCATTCACCCAGCCGTGCCCCGTATTAGAACTAGGAAAGGCATCACTTTACACCAGGCACGACACGGCTACACACACACCCGTGTGTGGTGCCGTGTCAAGGAGAGTTTATTAAGCATATTCGCACAGAGCAGGACACGGGTAAACACACACCTGTGTTGGTGCCCATGTTCCCTGAATTTAATAACGGTTGTCCCGAGAAGGACACGGCTTATTCACACAGTCGTGTTTCGCGCCGTGTCAAATTTGATGACACCATTCAGATAAGGACACAGTTTACCTACCCAACCGTGTTGTTGACCGTGTCCATCTGGCATAAGAAATTTCCCGCCGTTTGACCACACGGGCCAATACACGGCCGTGTTGTTTGTCGTGTCCGCCTGACACAATGCTCCCCCGTGACTTTTACCACATGTCTCTTGGGAGACCGTGTTCTCCAGATTAAAGATGCTTGAACACGGGTTGCACACACGGTCGTGTGTGAACCCGTGTTCGAGACCTTTATAAGGGGGGGACAAGCTCTCCACCTTCATATGCTTCTTTGCCTCCATACTCCTCTCATGTGCATCCTCAATTCATATCTGGTTGTATTCCATTGGACGTCAAAGCTAGTAGATGCGCCCCCTCCTCACAACGCATTTCTCTTAATTAAAGGTTCTAGGCTTTAGGTTCTTCTTCTTCCAATCTCTCTTCCTTCTTCTTCTTATGTTCCCCTGCCTCCATTTTTTTCCTATGTTAAACATTATTCTTCTTATCCACAGATCATGTCTTCCTCACACAATGAAGGCGGTCGCCGTCGCTGCCCGGAACTTCATGCCTTGTCTACGGAGAGGCGTGATGCCGCTTCACCAGTAATATTCACAGACCAAACACATAACAATCGTTACAATCGCCTTCAATCGAAGAAATTTCAAGATATTCGTACAATCGACTGGAGTGTCTTGGAAGAGATCAATCTTGCGGGAGAAGTCTGGTAGCTGATCTCCGTTGTAGGGTGGCAAGAATTTTTTGCCATCGAGGAACTATGATTTAGAGAACTCACACTAGAGTTCTTGTCTACCTTTTATTTAAACATTCGACCTTCCTTGATGGAGCGTGGAAACCCGCAGGAGGGAATTATTTCATTTCGGGTGGCGGGCACTTTCAACACGCTCACCCTTCTCCAATTCACCACATATATAGGAGTGTATGAGGAGTCCTTTATCTCTTCTGCCGCCTACGCTAACCTTCATTGTGACCTCTGTTGGAAACCCTAGGTGATTTGGGCTAGGTTCTCTTCTTAGGTTGTGACCCATGTTGTATAGAAGGGTAAAATTTTATGTATTTCTCGAGTTTAGGCCATGTCCTTAGAGTCAACAATACAAAGGACCAACCTCCATCAATGACAGAGACTTAAGACTTAGAGAAGTCAAGATTTAGAAAAAGAGATCTACGTTCGTCGATCTCAGGTTGAAGATAGTCGTACTCAGCTCAACTAACTCAGAGATAAAAATTCTCTGAACTGAGTTCGACGATCTCTGTTCTCAGGTCGACTAATACTTCATCTCTCAGCGCCATAATCACTCAGCACCATAATGGACTCAGCGCCTTAATCACTCAGCGCCATTATGGACTCAGCGACATAATTGACTCAAAGGCAAAGCTGATCTCAGGTCAACGAACTCAGAGCACAGAATCATTCAGTTTATGCAATGCAGTTGTTTGTAGAGCTCAGGTCGACGAAATAACAGGCCGAAGAAATTATAGGTCGACGAAAGCTAATCAAAGGTCGACGAAAGCTGATCTCAGGTCGACGAAAACTGTAAGACATTTAGTTATTTATTCTTTCTCTTTCTGTCTCATTACTTTTTATATATTATAGGCTATTAATTCCCTTGTAAATCAATGCACTTATATTCTCTTAATAGAGTCGTTACTGGTAGCATTGATTTCTAATATCCGCCATGGAATTAATTGCTTATATCTCGGGACAGACATAGAATAGAATAATTGACAGCATTCTTGCCATTTTTTGTTCCCAAGATTTTGGCTGCACATTTATTGCAGAGTTTTTTTTTGAAATTCGACCAAGTTGCAGATATCTGATACACATCTTCCTGACAAGAAAACAACTAGTGAGAGAACATATACATAAAAACGTCAATCCATCATCAATAGAGTCACAGAAAAGAAAACATACAAAAGTGCAGTAAAATGACCTCTCAGAATTTTTGGCTGCTCTCAAGAGAAGAAGAAAGAACAACCATCACCATCAAGAGTCTTTCTTCCTCTCTTTCTTTGCTTTAAGGGATCTCAAGTGACATCAACATTCAAATCAGTCAAGTCCTACTCACCCTTCTACAAAGCTTCCACTCCTGAACCATTCAAGATCTCAGGGGGAGCTTTGTCATCAACAACAACAAAACCACTAGTCTTCTCATTTTTTTTGAGAAAAGAAAACTTTCATAAAACTCTCATCCCCACCTCTGTACAGGGTTTTAATTCCCTTCAAAATTATTCTGGTTGCAAGTCTCCTTCCAAAAGACTTGAGAGTTGGTTTTGAGAACCTAGTCAAAAGCTCATTGGTGGCAGTCACCTGATCAAAACCTGTAGTGGATTCCTACCTAGGGTGGTAGAAGAGTGGATGTACCCAAGTTTGGGGAACCACTATAAAATTCTTGTGTTGTCTGTGTTTGCTGTGATTTTTCTTTGTGCTTGTGCTGTGATACTTATGTGTTGTATAGATTAGATATATATCTCTAGTTTATCTGATGCACCTGTACACTCATACACTTATAGTATAGTAACCTATTTTATGAAAGATTCTTTAATACAACAAAAATTTAAAAAGGTTTTAATAACTCTATTCACCCCCCCCCCCCTCTAGAGTTTTCAGAGTTTACCCTATCTTTCAATTGGTATCAGAGGAAGGTTAATCATATCATACAGGCTCACACCTGGATTAACCAAGATCCTCAGGATAAACTCTGAATAAGATTTAGCAGTCTCTCTGATTATTCTTTATTTTCTGTTATCATGGCACAAAACAAGGATTATGCCAGCACCAGACCTCCAGTTCGCAACCCTTAATAGTTTGGAATCTGGAAGGCAAGAATCAAGCTGTACATGAACTCTATTGATGAGGATATTTTCAATTCTATCTTGACAGGACCACCAGCTCCAGTGGCCTCTACCCCAACTTTAGTAAATCTCAGTGCAGTGCCTCCTCCAGATCAAGCTGATACACATAAGAAGGCAAAGATTACTGATGTTAGAGCTATGAATATACTGGCCCAAACTATGTCAGATGACATATTTCATAAGGTTGTTGATTGCACATCTGCCAAAGCCATTTGGGATTCCCTCAACCAAATGGTAGCAGGCTATGCTGATGAGAGGAAGGACAGAAGATCAAATCTCATCTCCCAATATAAGAACTTCAGGAAAGATGAAGCAGAATCTGTAGAAGCAATGTACAACAGTCTGAGCTCCATCATAAGTGAGCTCAAAACATTGGATAAAGAAATCACTCTAACTGAGGTCAATGACATGATCCTCATGTACTTTCCTAGCACATGGGACTTAAGAATCTGGCCCATCAGAGAAGCTAGAAGCATGGCTGAAATATCAATAGAATCTCTTCTTGGAAAGCTCAAATCCTATGAGCAACTTATCAAGTCAAGAGAACCTGCAGTTGAACCAAAAGCTTCAACACCTACAAGGAAGGAACAAAGTTTAACACTCAAAGCTGTAGAAGAATCTCCCAACTCATCAACGAATGAAGAACTTATGAGCCTCTTTGCTAAGAGATTCTATAAGATGGCAAGGAAGGACTTCAGGAGGAAGCCTTCAAGAAATGAAGATAAACCCAGGTATGATAAGACCCCTCCTAAAGAAGTTGTCTGTTTTAGATGTAGGAAACCTGGACACTTTATCTCAGAATGTCCAGAAGCTCAAAAGAAAGACAAAAGGTAAGAAAAGGAGTCAAGAAGACATCAGCACAACAAGGCCTCCTCCAGCAAATACAAAAAGAAGGAGAAGGGCTTTGTGGCTGAAACCTGGAGTGATACTGAAGATGAAACATCCTCCTCCAGCTCCAGTGAGGATGATATAGAGGAAAAGAAGGCAAGGGAAGTTTGTCTTATGGTAATAGATGCTGGAAGCAACAGATCAGATTCTGAAGGATCAGAAGATGAAGAATCCCTCTCTGAAGAGGATCAAGTAATTGCATCATATGATTTTCAATCTAAAGAATTTCAATCTGAATTCAAACTATTGTGTTTAGACCTAATAGGATCTGAGAAGGAAATCAAACTTCTCAGGGAAAAACTGTTAGAACAAGAAAAAGTCATTGCTGATAAAAAAAAATTAACTGAAGAACTAAACATAGCTAATCAACAAATAGTGTTCTTAAAATCTGAATTAAGTAAGGCTAAGGAACTAGAAGAAACCTTAAATGGTAGAAGTTTACAATTGATAGAAATAACTAGTACAGTTAATATAAGGTCTAATAATAACAAACTAGGATTAGGAGCCTCATCCAGTGGACAAATCCTCATTCAGAAAAATCAACTATCAAAACCTATTAATATTATTTTTGAAAGTGATAAGAAGAATACTGAACAGGTAGAAAAAGTTAATGAAGTTCTTAAATAATTAGAAGTTAATAAAATAAATCAGAAAAAGAAAAACAAACAACATAATTACGTTCAGCAAATTTCGTCGAACTCAGAACGACGAAATGGGTATAGTTCGTCGACCTCAGAATGACGAACTCTGAACGCAAATAATAATGTAATCTATTCTTCGAACTGGGATCGACAAAACCAATATGGTTCGTCGACCAGTGATCGATGTTTCTGGGGCTCTGAGAATGGATATCTCCATTCTTCGAGCAGAGATCGAAGAACTCAACCCCGATCGTCGATCTCAGGTTGACGAACATACTCAAATTTGTCAGATCCAGTTCATAACCAGAGTAACCTAAAAGCTAATAAATCACTTAATCCCTTTAGTCAATGGGTCATACCTCCTAGAAGGTATTATCCCTTAGGTTATAAGGATCAACTTGAATGCTCATTTATTTCAAGCTTCAGCTATGTTAAACAACAAGGACCCAAGGTAATCTGGGTCAAAAACTGCTAATTTTTTTTAGGTAGAAGATAACCCTGTCACTCAAAACAAATGATACCTGGATAGTGGTTGCTCTAAACATATGACAGGTTGCAAAGAATGCCTAATCAACTATAAAGCCAAGACTGGACTTAAAGTAATCTTTGGGGATTCAGGCTTTGGATTGATGGAAGGATATGGTGAATTCAACTGTGGAGCTGTCATATTCAAAAATGTGACTTATGTAAATGGTCTAAAACATAACCTGATATCAGTAAGCCAACTATGTGATACAGGTTATCAAGTAAGCTTTACAAACTCCTTATGCATTATTTCTCTAAACAACACAAATGTTTTAACAGGAATTAGACAAGGCAACATCTACTCAGTAAATTTTGAATCTGCTAATTCTGAAATTTGTCTATTCAACTCTGTTAGCATTCAAACTAGCTTATGGAACAAAAGACTAGGTCATGTAAACCTTAAGAATATAGCTAGGTTATCTAAGGACCATCTTGTTAGAGGTTTACCTTATGGTCCCTACAAGAAGGAAGGCCTCTATAGGGCTTGTCAACTAAGCAAGCAAACAAAATCTAGTTTCAAATCCATTAATAAGAGTGATTCACCTAGAATTTTGTATTTTCTCCATATGGACCTTTTTGGTCCTATTGCTGTATAAAGTCTAGGAGGAAAGTCTTATACATTTGTTATTGTAGATGACTTCTCCAGATTCACATGGGTTTTCTTTTTGAGAGTAAAGTCAGATACCCTTCAAGTTCTTACAGATTTTCTCAAGAACATACAGATTGAGTATTCTACTCAAGTTGCATTGATCAAAAGTGATCATGGCACTGAGTTTGAGTCTCTTCTTATGTTAGATTTTTGTAGGAAAGAAGGTATAAGACACTGCTTCTCAGCTCTCAGAACTCCTCGACAAAATGGGGTAGTTGAAAGGAAGAATAGAACACTCATTGAAGCTGCAGGTACATTGCTTGCAGATGCTTACATGCCTCCATACAATTGGGCAGAAGCTGTAAGCACAGCAAACTATGTCCTGAATAGAAGCCTTATACACAAACTAAAGCTCAAGACTCCCTATGAACTACTCAAAGGGAAGAAACCTATAATCACCTATTTTAAAGTATTTGGATGTATATGTTATATTCAAAATAATTACAAGAAACGTCTTAGAAAGTTTGAAGCTAAGGCTGCAATGGGAATTTTTCTAGGATATTCCCAAGTCAGCAAGTCATATAGGGTGTTTAATAAATCAACACTAAAAATTGAAGAATCCATGCATGTGACATTTGATGAATCTAACATGTTTTACAAGGAGAGCGATATCTCTACCAACTGTCATTTGCAGGTAAAGAATTTGTGTGAGAGCTTGGGTGATATAAACCTTACCTCAAAGGTTGAATCACATCCCTCTCCACAAGCTCTATCAGAAGCTGAAAGTGAAGAAGAAACTATGGAAGCAGTCCAACTTCCTTCAACAGTTGATACAATTCCACAAGAAGAATTAAATCAAATAACTGTTGTTGAACCAACTTCTCTTAATGATTTTGTCACACTTAGGGATCACCCTAGATCTCTAATAATTGGAGACATATCATCAGGAGTGCAGAAAAGGCATCAACTCAACCCTGATGTGATGCTTTCCTGCTTTCTCTCTCAAATTGAGCCTCAATCCATATCTGATGCAGAGCAAGATCCAAACTAGATCATTGTAATGCAAGAGGAACTCAACCAGTTTGAGAGGTGTAAAGTTTGGGACTTAGTTCCAAGGCCTATAGGCTATCCAGTAATTGGGACTAAGTGGGTATTCAGAAACAAACTTGATGCCCAAGGTGTGATTGTGAGGAACAAGGCAAGGCTTGTTGCTCAAGGATACAGACAAGAGGAAGGGATTGATTATGATCAAACCTTTGCACCTGTTACAAGCCTTGAAGCCATCAGAATCTTCTTGTCCTATGCTGCTCACATGAAATTCAAGGTATATCAAATGGATGTCGAAAGTGCCTTTCTCAATGGGGAACTAAAAGAAGAAGTATATGTGGAACAGCCACCAACTTTTATCTCTTCAACTCACCCCTCTTATGTTTTTAAATTGCATAAGGCTCTCTATGGTTTAAAGCAAGCTCCAAGAGCTTGGTATGAGACCTTAGCCAGCTTTACTTTAGAGCATGGTTTTTCAAGAGACATGGTTGATAGAACTCTTTTTACAAAATTGCATCATGATAAAATTCTATTAGTATAAATATATGTAGATGACATAATATTTGGATCTATTGATCCAAATCTGTGCAAAAAAATTTCATATCTAATGCACTCAAGGTTTGAGATGAGTAGTATGGGTGAGTTATCATATTTCCTTAGTCTTCAAGTGAAACAAACCCCTGAAGGAATCTTCATCTCTAAGTCTAAATATGTGAAAGTGAGGGGATAAGTTGTAAACTACTCTAGAGGGGGGGTGAATAGAGTATTCAAACTTTATGAACAACTAGTCAGCTCCCTTGGAGTTTATTTGCGGAAAAAATAATCTGATACTTGAACCTTAAGAGCCTAACACAGTGAGGTGCACAAATGAGAGAGTTAACTGAAATTTCAGTTTAACTATAAACCTATCACAGCAACAAGCAAACTTAGGTAGTTCTATCACAGCCACAGAATAAACAATTAAACAAAAACAGCCAGAGAGACACAGGATATATAGTGGTTCCCTCTTAATAGGTACTCCACTCTTCTACCACCCTGGTAGGAATCCACTACAGGTTTTTGCTAAGGTGCCCTGCCACCAATGATCTGATTCAGGTAGATCAAACAAACCCTTTGAGCTTTTGATAAGGATGCTCAACCACAGGTTGTTGATAAGGTGCCCTGTCACCAATATTCACTTTTGAAGAGGTGTGAAAACTCGTTTACAAAGGGGTTGAGAGGGTTAGATTGTCTTCTCTGTTGTTAATACAGATTAGAGAAGACTTGTGGATTCTCTAAAGAATCAAAGTCTCCCCCTGGCTCAGTGGAAGTCCAGGGAAACCCTTTGCTTTAGGATGAAGGAGTTTTAGATATACTGAAACTAAATCCTCAGAGATCTGTAGACTGATTTTTATCAGGTCTTCAGATTCTGGAGCACGTGAAGCAGATCTGGAGCTCTTTCTGAAGTCTTGAAAACTCTAAGCAGATGCTCAGGAGACTTGAGAATGAAAGAAATTGCTTTGGACTTTTGCTTCAGGAAAGCTTTTCTTCTTCTCTTTGTGAGATGGTGAAGAGTTGCTCTGGAGATGCTTGAGAGAATGCAGCACTAAGAAAAAATCTCTCTGTATCTGTAACTTCTTATTTTTCTGAGAAAAAATCTCTCTTAAATATGTCTTCTCTTTTTTTCTTTTGGAACGGCTCTATTGATTTGAATTCTCGAGCCCTACAACAGATTATCTCAAAAATAGAATATAACAATAGGAATAGAATGACCTATTAGCTTACTGTCAGTCCCAATAAGGAAATAAATGAATAGGAAAATATCTCAGCATAAAGACTTATCATTCTTGGAAATCGCATACACCGCCAACGGCTAGAATACAGCCTGGCAATATATTTTGTATAATAAGACAAAAATGCTTTATCAAAATACGAAATCCCGAAATTTATGCTTAACTTATTTGGTAATTAATTCATTTGAATTTAAGCCATAAATTAGCAAAAACAATCTTCAGAAAATCTTTCTAACCACACGCTAAAACACTTGGAAATAAACCAAGGAATAAAATAAGTGCAAATTGTTAAAGGCAGACAGAAATCGTCGAACAGGGGTTCGATGATCGTCGACCTAGCTAACAGATCGTCGACTAAAAGCAGAAATCTGTCGAAACAGAAATCGTCGACCAGAAATCGTCGACCAGCTCAAGATGTCGACGACTAAGGCAAAAATCTGTCGAGACAGAAATCGTGAAGCGAGAACACGATCGTAGAACTGCTGATGGCAGATCGTCGACCAACCTTCAGAGCATAATAAACTTGCTCTGAGATCGTCGACCATCGGTCGACGATAATTGTCGTGACTTCAACGATTCAATAGCCCTGCTATCGTCGACCAATGATCGACGATCGCGAGGCCTCGTTCGACGATGGTCGAACGAAAAAAGCCTTAACCAAAAATACATCTAGAACTACTAGCCTAAGCTCTAGGTCAGTTATAAACTGTCCTAGGGAAACTGAACAAGGCCTAAACATGATCATATATAGTTATATGGATCAAGAGGGGCCAGAAAGGGATTACATAAGCCAAATCACATCCAGGGTACCAACAATCTCCCCCTATTTGGGTTATGTTATCCAATCCGACCTAAAACTAAAGCACACAATATCAAAAGCAGAGATTAACCAAAAATTTAAATCACAGGCAATCCACAGAAAAACATAAAAGCATAAATCAGCAGAACTGTAAAGTATCAAGCAGATTTATCAGAGGTTTTGGCATCAGATGAGTTCTTAGGGATTACAGCTGGTTTGAAAATAATTTCTCTGTTTGGATTTGCTGCTTGCCTTTTGGATAGCATTAGATCATGTTCACCAATAATTTTCTTTTCAGCATAGCTTGGCAAAACTGCAGCAGGGTGCAACTTCATGTATTCTTTAGAATTAAAAATTTCAGAGTTGACTTGAATTTTGCTGAGTTCCTTTTCTCTAAATTCAGACATAGTTGTATATGCTGTAGGGTCTAGTCCTTGAGCTTTGGCTCTCTCCATCATGCTTAGTGCAATAGATTCCTTAAATCTTGCCATAGAGGCAATTCTTTCAGTTTCAGTCATATCTGATGGAGAGGATGGTCTGTCAGTATCAGCTTGAGCTGCAATCTCCATGTTCCTTTGAAGAGCTGTGGCTAATTTGCTTGAGTCAAGATGAATCTGTGCAGCCTTCTTAGGATCAGTTTCAGCATATAGAGATCTGGGAGGTGCAAGTTCAATGAACTTCTTGTGGGATTTCTCTGAATAGACCACTCTTTTTCCTTTTGTTTCAACTGTCTCAGAAGCAGCAGGTTTCCTTGATGTGGAGGATGGACCTTTCCTGGGAGGAGAAGGTTTCCATTCTGGAACTTTCTTTTTAGGAGCAGGAGGAGGAGAGAAAGTAGATTGCTGAAATGTCATCTCCTTTATTTGTTCCATGGGAACATTTTCATTTCTTTTCCTTCCTTGTCCTGATACATCTTGGCCTCCCTGGCTTTGGTTACTCCTTCTCTGATAAGACTTAAAGGTGTTGGAACTTGCTGATTTTGCAGATGGGGCAGAAGAGAGACTTCCAGAGGCTCCAGCACCAGGAGGTGGAGGAGGACCTCTGGGGGGGAATTTCTGAATTGGAGTGTCATATCTTTTTGTTCTCTTCTTCTCTCTTGTCTGATTCTTTGAAAGTCTCATCCATGGTTGAAATTCCTTGCTCTTGGGATCAATTCCCTTCAGAATGAAATAGGGAACATCCTTGTCTGGATTAGTAGTAGGATGAGCAGATGCTTTTCTGTTCTTGGATACAGCCTTTTTCTTCTTCTAGGTACTATCAGAATCCTCAGAGTCATCATCATCAGAGGAGTGGGATGAGGTTCTGCCAGCATAATCATCAAAATCTTGTTCTGAGATATCTTTGGCAGCTATAACATGTTCAGCCTTTTCTTTCTCCTGCTTCTCTCTATCTTCTTTTTCTCTTGCTTCCTCAATGGCATCTTGCACAAGGAGGGCATCAAGATCGACATTTGGAGATCTCTTCCAGAGTTCTGATTCAGGATACAAGTCAGGAACTATCCTGGGGACCAGTTCTGCAATAGAAGGAATGGGTAGAGGATAGGTAAGGATAGGTGGAGAAAAGATGACTGTATCTGCAGGGGCAGATGCTTTCTCTAGAGAGATGACTAGGGAATCCATATGAGAATTAGCCAACCCTTCAATGTACTCAGAGGCAATATTCTCAGCCACAAAGGCTATAAATTGTTCAAGGTTGAGAGTACCTGAGCTTGATTCCTTTTCAGTCATTTTGGAGGCATTCTCTGGTAAGTCTTGTACAGCCTCAGCTTCTTCAGCAGCAGCAGCAGCAGCAGCAGCAGGGATGTTGATTGTGCCTGCATACAAAGAAAGATAAGTTAACAACCAAGTGGGAATAGAGTATTCCCCCAAGGTGAACAACAGCAGGTAATTGATAGAGTTACCTGAGATCTACACAGGATACCACTTTGTATCTAGGAAGGAGGTTATAATTCCTTCTAGATGTTCAGTGACATCAGGGATAGACACCTCTGCAAGGCACAAGAGGAGTGCCATACAGGAAAAGAAGAGAGAGTCCTTGACCAAGGGGTCATCAAGGTACTCAGGTCTATAAGGGACCGTTTTCTCTTGAGAAGGAGGAACATAAGGAGATGTGAGTGTGAACTCACAGTCTGAATTGAGAAAGGATTCCAAAGCATTATCAGAGTCAATGGAGATAGCAGCATCAACTTGCAACACTGATGCAAGATCATCAGCAGCTGAGATGGGAAGGAAGGGATAAGAGATTAACTCAAAGTTGGAGTTTGAATTAATTAGAAACTTAAATAAAACTATACCATCTGGTTGAGCAGTAGCATTCTCAAGTTGTTGAACCACTACTTCTGAGTCAGTAGTGTTTATTGAAACTTTTTCACACAAGACCATGAGGACTTCCTCATTATTTTTCTCTGGGAGATCTTCATCAGAAGCTAGATTCACTAGGGAGTGAATGTCTTTGTTAGATAAAGATATCAATTTAAAGTCCTGATTATAACCTTTAGAGGAAGTGTTTTACCTTCTGGTTGCTCTGGAAGCTCTTGAGGTTCTTTTACAATTGCTGTAAGGGGAAGAGAAGAGTTGTCCTGAAGGGTCAAGGCATCACCTGAGACCACTTCAACAGACATCTCCCCCTGCATGACTTCAGTGGGGACTGGAGTCATGCATCTTACTGAAGAGGGCTCAGCAGAGGGTGGAAATGATTTGATGGCTTCAGTAAGGGCTTTGATGGATGCAATAAGAGGGGCATTGGCAGCCTCAATCATTTTTTGTATGGATGGAGTGATGAGCTCTACAATTTGTGCAAGCAATTCAGGAGTTATCTGAAATGCTGAGGATGTGGAGGTGGATGGAATGGAAGCAGTATGATCTACCACATGATCAAATGAATCATGTGGAGATGGGTGAACATCAACATGAAAGTGGGATTCATGTTGAGATAAGTGTGTGAGGATGGTAGCAGTTACCATGTCAATACTGGCTGCGGCCGCCAGATGTTGTGGTATGGGTGACTGGGGTAGAGATGCATGTAGGATGGAAGATGCATGTTGTGGTGGCACTGCAGATTGTGTGGAGGGTAATGCAGGAGATGAGGATGCAGGGGTAAAGAGGGAGGATGAAGGGATTGCTGAGCCTTCCCCAGCAAGCTGGAGAGTGGCTGAATCAGCCCTTGTGTCTGATGGAGGGTTAGGATAAACCCTGGCTGACTTCTTGATGACTCTCTGAGATTTCTTGAACAGAGAGGGGTCCAACCTCTTGCTGGCGTTGACTGCGGAGGGTGCAGAAACAAGCAGCAGGGGTGCTTTCACATATAGAAACACACCCAACACCCTGGCAAGGTTTACTTCTTTCTGATTGTTCTTTCTCCTTATTAGTTCAAACAGAACTTTTCCCCAGGCTATCTGCGTCTTATTCACCAAAACTGACATTAAGGCAAATTGTTGCCTGTTGATGTTGTCGTGAGCAGAGTGCTTTCCCAAAACGACCTTGCCCACCAGGTCTGCCAGAAACTTGTACTCTGGAGACAGGTTTATTTTTAGCAGCTTAGCTGGAATACCCTCAGCATGGCCCATCACGGTTAGCATGCGGCCATATTCCTCTGAATTTTGCTCATAGTCCTCAGTACCGGTTGGTAGACCAAACAACTCAGTCAGAACTTCAGGAGTCAGAATGACCTCCTCTCCATTTATCTTTCCAGTCATCGCTTCGTCGCTGGAGGACGAGGTATATACCCATTCTCGAATCTCTGGTATATGAATCTTTGGTGAGAATGACATAAATTTCTTTAGGCCTTGATCTTCACACAGTTGCAGAATGTCTTGGATGGGTTGATCACATCGACTGAAAGAATCGAAGTCGACACAGAAACCAGTGTCGAACTTCATTCCGAAGAGAACTGCAGAAGGAATCGCCATTAGATTGAAGAGAATCGCGCGGGATTAGAGTTCGAGAGCGAATTCTAAGCCAGAAGATGGAATATGAAAAGACGGAGCGGAAGGACGACGATCTCCAGACCTAAATCGACTATCAGATATAAATCTGCGATCGTCGATCCCGGAATAAAATCGGTCGTCGAACAATGACCGACGATAGTCAATATTTGACTAAACGAAAAACATCGACCGACTACAAGCAATCACCACGATCGTCGATCAATATATGTTGGTCGACGATTCTCCACTCAGCACAGAAAGTCTGTCGTCGACCATTAGTCGACGATAGATACCTAAGGAGAGATCGTTGACCAGTTGATCGACGATTTCTGCCTTACTACTGAACGAGCTGTCGTTGACTGTTGGTCGACGATAGTTCTGACCTGGTCGAAGATCATCGAGCAGTCGTTCGACGATTTTAGACAGAAAACAAATCTAACCAAATTTTCACTACTCTGAACCATTAATCATACCAAGCTGGTTCAGGAAGAACAAATGCCTTTGTTCATCAAGGGGCTTAGTGAAAATATCTCTTCTCTGCAGGTCTGTGGATATAAATTCCATTGCTATCTTGTTCTTTTCCACATTATCTCTCAGAAAATGATGTCTAATCTCAATGTGCTTGGTCTTGGAATGGTGCACAGGATTTTGAGCAATTGATATTGCATTGGTACTGTCACACAGAATTTTTGTTTTTGAGTGTGTGTACCCATAATCCACTAGCTGATTTTGAATCCACGGGATCTGTGAACAACAACTAGCCGCTGCTATATACTCAGCCTCAGCAGTTGAAGTAGACACAGATGCCTGTTTCTTACAAAACCAAGAGACAAGTCTCTCTCCCAGGAACTGACAGGTCCCTGAGGTGCTTTTCCTGTCAACTCTACAACCATCATAATCAGCATCTGAATATCCAATTAATTCAAATCCTGACTCAGTTGGGTACCACAGTCCTAAGTTAGGGCATCCCTTAAGGTATCTCAAGATCCTCTTGAGAAGAGTTAAGTGAGATTCCTTTGGGTTGACCTGAAACCTAGCACATAGGCATGTAGCAAACATTATGTCAGGCCTACTTGCAGTCAAATACAGCAGAGAACCAACAATGGCTCTATAGTTCTTTTGATCAACAGACTTGCCATTGACATCAGAATCAATAACTGCATTTGAGGCCATAGGTGTACTCATTGATGAAGCATCAGACATTCCAAATCTTTTAACCAGCTCTCTGGCATATTTTGATTGAGAAATGAAGATACCATCAACACACTGTTTCACTTGGAGACCAAGGAAATAGGATAACTCACCCATGCTGCTCATCTCAAACTTGGAGTGCATTAGTTCAGAGAACCTCTTGTATAGTTTGGGATCAGTGGAGCCAAATATAATGTCATCTACATAGATTTGAACTAACAGTTGTGAGTCCTTATGATGTCTAATAAATAGAGTTCTATCCACTACACCTCTCACAAACTTGTGTTCTAGAAGGAAATTTGCTAAGGTCTCATACCAAGCTCTAGGAGCTTGCTTAAGTCCATATAGAGCCTTTTGGAGTTTGAACACATGAGTGGGTAAGGTTGATGAAACAAACCCTGGTGGTTGTTCAACAAACACTTCTTCCTTTAAATCTCCATTGAGGAAGGCACTCTTCACATCCATTTGGAAGACCTTAAATTTCTTATAGGCAGCATAGGCTAGGAAAATCCTAATGGCTTCTAGTCTAGCTACAGGGGCAAAAGTTTGATCATAATCTATGCCTTCCTCCTGTCTATAGCCTTGAGCTACTAGCCTAGCCTTATTCCTAACTACTATGCCTTGGGCATCAAGCTTGTTTCTAAACACCCACTTGGTGCCTATGATCAGTTGGCCTCTTGGTCTTGGAACCAAAGTCCAAACTTTACATCTTTCAAACTGGTTAAGTTCCTCTTGCATGGCTATAATCCAGTGTGGATCAAGCTCAGCATCTTTAATGGTTAGGGGCTCAACCTGAGAAAGGAAATAAGCAAACATCACATCTTTGTTGAGTTGATGTCTTGTCAGGACTCCTACTGAAATGTCTCCAATCACTTGAGATACAGGGTGATCTCTAAGTGTGACAAGATTAGTAGGTTCAACAATGATCTGATCTTCAACATGTGCAAGATTTAATTCCTCATGTGGAATTTGATCAACTGTTGGAGCAGGTGCTTTAACTTATAAAAGTTCTACATCAGATTCAGAATCTGAAGAAGCAACCTGAGGAGTTTGTTGGGGATGATTCTCCTGTGTGAGTCTCAAACCTTCCAAATCCTTACTTACTCCTAGGACTTGCACTGTACTATTAGAGGAAGAGTCCTTCTCCTTATAATACATGACTGTCTCATCAAAAGAGACATGTGCAGACTCTTCTATCTTAAGAGAGGATTTATTGAGGACCCTATAGGCTTTGCTTACTTGAGAGTATCCCAGAAAGACTCCCATTGAAGCTTTTGCCTCAAATTTTCTAAGGTATTCCTTGTTATTGTTATGAACAAAAGCAACACAGCCAAATACTCTAAAATAGTCTATTTTAGGTTTCACTTGCTTAAGTAACTCATAGGGAGTCTTACCCTTAAGTTTATGTATCAGACTTCTGTTCAATACATAGTTAGCTGTGCTAACTGCTTCAGCCCAAAAGGACAGAGGCATGTTAGCATCTGCCAACAATGTACTTGCAGCTTCAATTAGGGTTCTATTTTTCCTTTCAACTACCCCATTTTGTTGAGGAGTTCTAGGAGCAGAGAAGCTATGTTTGATACCTTCCTTCTCACAGAATTCTTGCATAAGAAGAGACTCAAACTCAGTACCATGATCACTTCTGATCAAGGCAATCTGAGTAGAGTACTCACTCTGTATACACTTTAGAAAATCTGTAAGAACCTTGTAGTTATCAGCCTTAGTTCTCAAGAAGAATACCCAAGTGAACCTAGAGAAGTCATCTACAATTACTAGAGTGTAAGACTTTCCTCCAAGACTCTGTACAGCAATAGGACCAAATAAATCCAAATGTAGCAAGTACAGAATCCTGGGAGAATCACTTTTATTAACTGATTTAAAGCTATTTCTTGTTTGCTTACCTAATTGACAAGCTTTGCAAAGGCCTTCCTTCTTGTAGGGGCAAGAAGGTAAGCCTCTTACAAGATTGTATTTAGCCAACCTAGAAATGTTTTTCAAATTTACATGACTAAGTCTCTTATGCCAAAGGGTATTATTACTGGTTACTTCATTAAATAAGCATATTTCAGATTTGGATGAGTTAAAATCTACAACATAAACATTACCAATTCTAATACCTACTAACACAGCAGTATTATTTAAAGCAATATTACAAGCAGTGTCAGTAAACCATACCTTGTACCCAGCATCACACATTTGGCTTACAGAGATTAGGTTGTGCTTTAGTCCGAAGACATAAGCAACCTTCTTGAATGTTACAGCTCCTATGGTGAAGCTGCCATACCCTTCAGTCTGTCCACAGCTGGAATCCCCAAATACAACTTTTGGTCCCAGCTTGGCTTTGAACCCTGACAGATTCTTCTTCTTTCCTGTCATATGCTTTGAGCATCCACTATCCAGATACCATTTGTCATGTATGACTGGATAGGTCTTCACCTGCAAAGATATCAATTATACATTGTGGACCCAGGTTACCTTGGGTCCAGTATTCTTCACAAAAGAAAAACTAGATATAAAAGATTTTGCAGGCTTAGATTTATATCCTAAAGGGTGTGATCTCCTAGGTGGGATAATCCATTCAGTTAAAGGATTAAACGACCTAGGTGTCTAGAACTTTCTAGCGATCCTCAAACCTTTTGCACAAGTTATTTAGTAAGGGTGGAAATGACTTTGGCCTCCTTTTGAATAGTTTGAGCCTTTCAATCCCAAAACCTTAAACATTATACCCTTGCACACCCAATTTTGACCTAATCCCTATACCTTTTGATACTCCACCACTAAAATTCACCAAGGGAAAATCCTTACCAATTAGCACACCTATCATTGAGACCTTCATGAAATGAGTTTGTTCATAGTGATATGTGTCCTGAGTGCATGTATTTTTGCAACCACTTGGAATGATCCCTACTATGAACCCAAAAAAAATATTTTAAAGGACATAGTGATATGTGGCCTGAGTGCGTGTATTTTTGCATCTACTTGGAATGATCCCTACTATGGAACCTTGGATGAGAAAAAAAATAAATTTGAGAGTGTCCATCTAAAATATGGGACTATAAAAATTGCAAAGGCTGGGGGTGCTCTTATAATATTGATATATGTTAAGGTATTTACAAAATAAAAAGGCTCAATTGTGATCTAGGTGTGATAAAAACCATTGAGTTATCTTTGCTTACCCCACCTATAATCACCTATCCGAAACCAAAAAGGTTACACCATAATACAAGTCCTAAGGATCCAACCTTACTAATTCTCACTAGTGTCGTGGAGAGGGTGTGTAAAGGAAAGTGTATGACTATCAATTTGGGTATTTTTAAGTTTTGAAATACTAAAGCATATGTTATTAAGATTTTTATTTTCTCCTTACAATAGTTATGGATAACTATAATCCTAATTCTAAGAAAGAGTGAAAAATAGTTAAGATATGTATTGGAGGAATTTTAAGATAAAGTTATATTTAGAAAAGTCTGTTGTACAATTTCCTATACAATTACAGCATCAAATTTCTATTTGAATTCATAACAACAAGTGTGCGGAAGAAGAATTATGTATCGGTAGCCCAACTGTTTGAATTTGTTTGCTTAGGGACAAGCAAACACTCAAGTCTGGGGGTATTTGATGAGTACAATTATGATAGACTTTTGACTATCATAATTGTAATCATGTCCATTGTTTTCCTACCACTTTATCAAGTAATTGAGCGAGAATATTTAGGAATTGGTATTATCATGAATAGTAGAGCATAGTTTGGAGTTTTTACTATTTTATGTATTGAGCTCTTCACTTACTACTTCATTTCTCTAATACAGGTACGACGAACCAGTGGAACTAAAAGTCTTGGAGCAAATAGGGGAGTTGACGGGACCAACATGGCTGAGCACAGGAGAAGAATTGGTCACACACGGGTAGGAAAACGGCCGTGTTCCTACCCGTGTTCTATTCCAGCTAGATCCTATTAAATGGAGGAGGATTCAGAGCAGCACACGAGTGGGAACACGCCCATGTTCCCAGCCCGTGTCCTTTTCAAGACAAAATGAAGAATTAAAACCAGCTAGCCCGTGTCTGAAGAACATGAAGAACAACACGACCGTGTCAGTTCACGTGTTAGATAACACGGCCCACGATAGGACATGCCTTATCGTGTGGAACCGTCCTGGAACTGTCAACACGGCCTGTAACATGGCCGTGTTGGAACCCGTGTTCGACCATGTTTGCTATGAGACTATAAAAACCTGGAGAAAAAATGAATCTGGACTTTTGGATAAATTTGCATTGGAGCTTTTCTGGAGGACGAAAGTGGAGCACCCAAGAGAAGGATAATTTAAGAGGATTTTTGTATGCCTTTAATTCTTCATGTATCTTCTTAATTTCGATCTTATCTTGGTGATTCAACTTTCCTTATTTTTATATTTTACATGAACTTTGTATTTGAACAATTTGTTTAATCATGCATCGCATTGTTTTCATCAAAGTTGTGGTAGTCTATGCATATATAATCCTTGGAACAAAAATGATTATCCTAAATATGAATTTAGCTTTTGTTATTCAGGAATTTCAAACCTCTAGATTGAGAAATTGGATGTTCGTTATGTTGTTAATAATTTCATAATTAGGTGTTATTTCTATTTACATTGCAATTTTCATGATCGAGAGATATGTTAATTGTATAACTTTGATACGCATAAATGAATTTATGAATTGCTAGAGATAGGATTTCATGAGTTTGTGTAGTAAATAGGGTAATGTACTTAATGCAAACTTGAGTATTGTAAATTGTTCGAGAGAAAATTTACTCACTTAGGTTAGATTTTGAATTGCTCGAGAGAGAATTTAACGGATGTCGTATCCTTACATTATAATGGATTTGATAATGTTGCCATCACATGATTAGATAGATTTGAATCAATGCGAAAGTAATTTCATTTGAAAGCTCTTAACTTTCACCTTTTCATGAATTTGACACTCCAATGTATTTTATCTAAATAGTCATAGTTAGGTTATTGTAGATTAGAATTCAATTTTAATTATCGGTGTGATAATAGAGTGAGGGTGAGTATGAGTATTTGAAAAAACCCTGTGGAATACGACACGAGATGTAGAATTCTCCTATACTATGATTGATAGGTGCACTTGCCTAAAATGTTAAATCAATTTAGCTTATGCCTGTCTACATAGTTATTATTAAATTGTAGAATGAATCTGCATCAAGTTATTACCATGTTATGTGAAAATTATCACCAATGCATTATCCTATTTGTATTTTTATTTCATGTTATGATGGGTGCTTATAACCATCTTTTGTATTTCAATTTCATGAATGGTGGAGATTGAGTGGTGTAGCCTATAAAAGGCCATGTGATGTAGGAATTATCTATTGATGAATAAGAAATTGAAAACCTAAACTCAAATTGAGATTTTCTCCCTCCTTTCTCTCTTGCTAATTTTGGCCCCTCTCTCCACTCTCTCCCTCCAAACCATCGACCCCCTCTCTCCCTCTTTTTGGAATTCTGCAACTTCTCCCCTCCTTAATCCTCTCTTCTCCTCCACCAGATCCTTCCTCCTCTCCCCTTCGAGCAAACAAAAACAAGGAGTTTCTCCCTTGAAGATTTCAGCCAAGTCCATGATCTCCCCCTAGGGTTCGGCCACCAACCAAGTTCTCAATCCTTGGTGATTTCGGCCAAAGACAACAACCCCGGAGATGACGAATATACCCCGGCGTGAAGCAAGGAAGGCGGACAAGTTTTCTCTCCATTCGTCATAACACTGGTGGAGCCATTGAAGAGCGAATCATTTTTAATCGGAATCATCCATCTGATTGGGGTAACAAAATCTCTACCTTTGAGTGTTTCTCTCGTAAATTAATTTCTTGCAGTTATTTTCTTTGGGGTTGCCTACAAACTTTGAATTCATCATGGTTTTGATCCAAATGGTTTTGTTATTTTATTTTGATCTATTTATATTCGTGAGGATTGACAGACCTCGTTTTGTTTTGTTAGGAGAGATCTACCACTTTCTGAATCGTTTATCTTCGGTGGATCTCTTTTGGTACAACACATGCTCAAATGGATCGGGTCGATCCATTTTGCTTGAGAAAATATTGGTTCATCGCCTCTATTTGATCTCTAAGGGTGTAGCGAACCCGTGCGTTAGCATTAGATTGATTTTATTGTGAATCGGGTGTGCTACGTTTAAACTGTATGAGTGTAGAATTGGAATGAGTGAGAACAATTCAGTGTCGTTTTGTCTATTGCGATTCGTCTGGAGATGTAGCCTGCATCAGATGCCCTTCTAGCTAAGGTGGAAGCTAAGGTGGAAGCCATAGTGGTTGCAGTTGAGGCTATAATGTTATCAAACTTTAAAGGAGTCAATGATTACAACTTTGATAAATTTTCTTGTCTATATAATGAGAACTTTGGTTTGCCAGACCAAGTATTTCAAATACTTGTTGTGCCTGCTCTTGTTGAAATTCATCCTGCTGAGGATTACTCTCAATATTGGATAGACATACATGATCTCTCTCAGGACAAACCTATTATTGCTGCTGCTGCTGTTGGGTTCCCAAATGTTCAAGTAATTGAAGATATCCCTGCACTAGTCTACAAGAGAAGAAAGTATGGTGAAGGTCCTTCTGCTATAATATCAGAGCATGCTAGAGAACTACCAGTCAGAGATAGAGAGATGGATGAGGTGTGGAGTCCTATTTCAAGAGGAATTATCTTAAACACCTTCACCATGGTCGATATTGGAGGGGAAAGCAGATGGGATCACAATGACCGAGATGAGTGGCATAACTTTGAGGTGGCATGCGCAAAGAGAAGGATCCACTTTAGAAAATACAGACATGATTATCTAGCTGCACCTCCAAGATATTATCCAAATCCCAAGGCTTATTTTGTAAGCCAGCATCAGAAGAGCCAGGACAAGCAGGGATGAGGGTTATTTATTCTGTTTTTGGATTATTTTTGTGTGTAGTTATGGTTATCCCCCCCCCCAAAAAAACTAAAAAACTCTTCTTGATATATATATATATATATATATATATATATATATATATATTTGTTTTAAATATTTTCACTGGGAATGCGCTCTGTTTTTAAATTTAAATATCTGTTAATTTTATGCTCTATGATTATTCTTGTTGTGCAATTCACCATAGCTTATTGGATTCTTACTTCTTCAAATAGGGGGAGATTGTTGGGTATTGTATCCACAATAACCCTGATTTGAAGAAGGGCCCAGTTAAGCTAAGATGAATTATGAATATATTTGATATTGAATTTTTAGTTATGTACTTGCAGGTCTACATTGCTAAGTATACATTAATGTCAGGTTATAAGGAGTAAGTAAACAAAGGAATATACAATGTAATCCTTCATTATGTAGGCTAATGTTTTGACTCACGTGTAATCTCTCTATTGGGGTGTACTTCTACACCAAGTGCATAAGAAGGATCAAGGAAGAAGAAGAAGTTGAATTCAGGAAAACAGAAATTTTACCCAAGTAAAATTCGTCGAGTATTGTAAGGGATATTCGTCAAATTTGTCGAGTATACTTAGTGATACTTGTCGAATTCGTCGTATATACCTACTAACACTCGTCGAATTCATCATATGTACTTGTGGTAGAATTTATGATAAGTTGGAAAAATAGTTAAGTAAAATTCGTCGAGTATCATAAAGTATACTCGTTGAATTCGTCGAATGTATCTATCGATACTCGCCGAATTCGTCAAATATACATGACGATACAAGTTAAATTCATCGAATCATATCAATGTTACTTCTTTAGATTTTCTTGAGGTGAATGCGTCGAGTGCATCGATGGCGTCGAGTGCATTGAGTCAGCTAGCCTATGCTCATCGAATTCGTCGAGTATACTAGCTGATACTCGTCGAATTCATCGAGTATGTCTTCAGCCTTGGAGTTGAGTGGCTAGCTAGATTGAGCTGGATTTCTCTAAGTCAAATTCATCGTATATCTATGGCTATTCAGCGAGTATAGCTATACTCGACGATACTCGACGAATATGACTTGGAAAATTTTCCTACCGATTTTAAAATTTCAGGCTCGGGTTGTACGACGACCATGCACAGTAAATTTTGCAAGGTCCCGATTTGGAATTTCCTTTATAGTAATTGCTTCGAAGTTGCCTATAAATACTTAGGGTGGATTTTTCATCAACCCTAATCGAGCAAATCGTTCAAAATTAAAAATCACCCAAGTTTCCGAAAACGAACCCGTCGGCCCCCGTATGTTTCACGAAGCACTTTCCGCCGATCCTTGTTGTGCTCGATTTGATCTTCTTCCGATATGACTGGATCTTGGCATTCTGAAGGCTTCTACTCTCCTAGATCTAGTTGATTCAAGATACAATATTCAAGTCTTCAAGATTTAAGATTCTACCGTATTCTCCAAGTGATTCAAGTTTGACCTAAATGAAGAATGATGGATAGAAGACTTCAGATCTTGTCAAAGTTAATTTGTATAACTCTTGTATAATTTTTTAACATTTATAGGAGATTTTTCTCCGAGATGTATATCCGTTTGTTGATCGAGTGTAGATCCGTTTGTGGATCAAGTCATAGATCCGTTTGTGGATCGAGTTGTAGGAGATATTATTCTCCGAGTGGTAGGAGGGTCGTCTCCGAGTTGCAGGAGGTGTGGCTCCGAGGTGTACAATTTGTTGAAATTTGATAAATGTGAAGTAGCCGAATCTAGCCCTTCTTGGTAGATAGGCGAGGTAGGATAGTGGACGTACCCAACACGGGAACCACTATGGATCTCTATGTTCTATGTGCTGGTACAAATTTTAAGTAATTTTTTAATTCTGTTAAAAGACACAGACATCACCTATTCACCCCCTCTAGGTAATTTAGGGAGACTCTAGATATTTTCAGGTATAGAAAACCAAAAGAGTTTCTTCCTTCACCGCCTCTGATCTCCGGATGTCATGGAGATCAAACTTTTGTAATTGTAAAACAATTTTGATTGTGATTGAATAAAATATCCGTGTTCTTTTTTTTTGAGAAAAACGTTCTGTTTGTTCTCCATTGGATATTTGAAGGGGGTGTATTTCTCCAAGGAGAAATTTGCCCAGGAAAATGAGGTCTGTGACCTACTGCCAAATACTTGCTAGTTAGCACCCCGCGTTAGCTTCCAGAACTAGTTTTTCTGGGCAAAAATATTTTTAATTTTAATTAACGTGTCAAACCTTATTCACCCCCCCTCTAAGGTTGGTCACACGATCTAACAATGGCATGTAAAAATCTCTGTGTGTCACTTCTTTGTGCATCCTTTTAAGTCCCCTTTTATAGTCAACTTGGTTGGCAGAGGTCTTTATGACTTACATGAAATTCTTTAACAACTAGTTAATTCACTTAGGCAAAATTCTGAATAAGGAATTCTCAAATAGTTAGACAATTCTGTCTAAGGAAAGATCCTGAGAAGGGAATTGTTCTCAATTGAATGTGAATATTTCTTCCTTCTGGTCGCTCCTTGATTTCAACAGCAAATATCGTTATTTTGAATTTATTCAAATTGATCATGCAATCAGGGTCGTAATTTCAGGAGATACCCGTTATACCACGCGTCAGGACGACAAAAATCTTTTTTAAGTAAATTTGAGTTGATGCCACCGACAAGGTCCTTTAACTCTATTGATGGATATGTAGTCATCCTTAAATTTCATAAGGACTTAATTGGAAACACTTAGCACTTATTTATTTAAATCTGTTTGAGGCTTTCTATCACAGTGCAGTCGATGTATTCGATTAGTTATGAACTATGTAGTCGATAGATTTCCCAACGATGTAGTCAATGCAGTTGATACTTTTCTTCAACGATGAGGTCAATGCGCTCGATAAAGTACTCAAGCTTGAGGCCCATACAATCAAACTTTTCCTTAACTATGCCTTCAATGCACTCAATATTTTCCTGAGTAATGCATTTGATGCAGTCGGAAAAACACTTAGCATTTTGCCTATGCACCCAACATTTGTTTTTAATAAATTTTCATTCCTGCCTTTGAATTTTCTTAACTTCTAGTGGCTTTAGAATGATAATGATATTTCTACTATATGATTAGGACATATGTCAATAGAGTTTTACTCCTTGAGGGATTACAAGAGTAAAACCATGTTTGGGTGACCATAAGTCTAACATTACATTAATCATGTACTTCTGTTAATCATGTCACAGAAAAACTAAACATTCCATCATATACAAGATGTTTATTGTCATCTTGAGACCTTCTTAAAATCAGAAATCTTGTGGACAATATTCCTAACAGCCCGGATCTGAACCGCTCCGATGTTTTACTTCAAGCACTAGTGGTAGAAGGAAGACAGACACTGAAAGGCGCTAATGAGGTGTAACACAAATATATCAGTGTAGCTGCTCGGGGCATCCACGATGACAAACTAGAAGTTCTTTGACATCCCCTTTAAGGTCACTAGGAGCTTGACTCCTCCCTCAACTTCCTTCCTCTCCCGAAAGAATCTAAAGAGTGGACCATCCGAGGCAAGCACCCTCTTCTCCTCTACCTTCATCTCATTAAAGGCCTTTTAAAAAAAATCACATTCACAAAACTCTTGTTGTCTAATAGGATTCTGAAAACCATGAAGTTCTCGATGGCCATCTGTATCACCAGCGTATTGTAGAACGGGTCTTCGTGATCAGGCATGTAATTTACTGAGAAGGTGATCTTCTCCTTTGGGGTGGAGTTCGGAAGATCGAAGCGATACTTCGATGGTAGATGGTGTGAAGGCTCACCTTGTGGGTAGACTCAATCCCTACCCCCTTGGATCACTCCAATCCCTCCTTGAGTTCCCACATCAAACCTGTCCTCATATCGGTCTTCTGCCTCTAATCTTCCATCTCCTCCCACTCCTTAATGATGCTACTATTCTGTCTACTTGTAACATATTGCCAAGAACACGACTCGAAAGGATGGCCATCGGCACCCCCAACACCATGCTCGAAAGGGTTCATCCTCAAATAGTCTGCAGACCATGCACTCCAACCCTTCTCCATCTACAGGCGGGTTATTGGAAGCTGCAGCCTCCCTTCGATGAGAAATGATCCAGTTAAGTGCACCTATGGGGACTTCCTAGGAGGTTGCCCATCCCTGGACTACTCTAGCCCGTGAATGTTTAACTATACAGTTCTTTCACTTCTCATCGAAAGGAGGCTGCGGCTTCAAATAACCCGCCTGTGGATGGAGAAGGTTTGGGGTGCATGGTCTGTAGACTATTTGAGGCTGAACCCTTTCGAGCATGGTGTTGGGGGTGCCGACGACTATCCTTTCGAGTCGTGTGTTGAAGAGGCCATTACAAAAAATGCACTTTTTATTATAATGACCATAGTCGATCAAACGTGGCAAAGCCATGGATTAGCTCTATGCAACATTACGGGGCTGCATCCCAAGCACCCCAACCCCTCTCCAACATACTGGCGAGTTGTTGGTGGCCACAACTCAATTGGTGATGAGATTTCTCGTCAAAGGGAGGTTGCGGCTTCCAACAACCTTCTGATTGACTGTAGACGGGTTGGGGTGTATGGTCTGTAGATCTGTTGAGGCTTAACCCTTTAAAGCTAAATGTTGGGGGTACCAGCGGCCGTCCTTTCAAGCCATTTGCTGTGGAGGCCTTTACACTACTGCCCCATAGGGGATCTCACATCTCCTCTCACTTCTAATAATTTTAGGCAGGTGGTCGGTTCTTTACCTTCCTCCTAGTGGAAGACAGTAGGGAAACACCACCCTCCCCTTTCTGCCCCTTTTAAGTGATTTCTTCTCCCACTTCCTCCTCCTCAGTCGATCATCGTAGCTTGTTTGGGTGGGGGAAGAAATGCTCTCGGATCTGGTCACAACCTCAAAGGGTTGAATCATCATTGCCCTTCCTGAAAATCCCCCATTGGAATGGCCCTCTACCCTAGGAAAACCCTCCCCCTTTACCCTGAGAAGGTCCTCCCGGTGGCTTCCAAATCAGTCATTTGGCTGGTGGATTAAACCTCCACCCCGAATCATGTCTCCAATTAGGGTCCTTGAAATCCCTGCCTCCTCGGCTCTTCCCTCCTTCTCAACTCCTGTTATTGGGATCCTCCTGGTTCCTTTGCCTTACTTCCTCCAAACTTTGCCAACTTTGTCACAAATGCGCAGTTTGTAGCCCTACATTCAATCTCCTAACCCTCTCGGTCGATCAACTCTTCTAAAGACAGAAGGGTTCATGGGCAAGATCCATATTGAACATCCCCTATTACAGCCCGATTGAGAGGGAAAGCTACAAGGTATGCCAGGGTACCTCCTAAACAAGAAGAATCTCCTCCTGGAATAAATCCACATAGATCCCCAACAATTCTTCAACTCCTTATTTGATAAGTAAAAGAGAGCCTCGACTCCCTTCTTTCTTTTCTTGGATATGGAGAAATAAAACAGGAAGCTCTAACGCAAGTCTTCAAAGCCGTAAGGTGTCCCTTAAAGAAGCTGGTTGAACTAGTTTCTCTCCTTCCACTTGAATGAAATGACGAACAACATACACTTAAAGGCGTCTGTCACTTTCATGATGGAGACGGTGTCCTCGAACCACTACAGATGCCGGAGGAGATCATCCTTGCTCTTGTAGTAGGACATGATTGGCTCCATGAATCCGGTGGTTCTGGGGCCTTAAAAATCAACTCATAGAATGGGCTTCCTGACTCGACATAGTGAGTTGAGGGAAATCGCGGAGTCTCCTTGCCTATATAGAGAGTACCTGTCGGGCTGGAGAACAAGACTCGTGTGTGGAGGGCTCGCTCGTCCTTCTCCACCATCGTTTCCTTCCCCGGTTGCCTCCCTAGTGCATCCTCACCTAAGGCTTGCGAGGAAAGTATCAGGACCATGGGGGTCGAGCACTCGTCTGCCGGCGTAAGGGCGAGGAACAAAGTCTCCAAGATATTTTTCTTGAACTCATTAAAGTCTCTCTTTCCTATGAACTCACCCAAGACTAGCGAGCTTACTAGGTCGGCTCCTTGACCTTCGCTTCTATCCATGGGACTCACTCAGAATTTTCCAAAAAAGCTACAGTCTACAATCATCATACCAAAATGTTGAACCCAAAAACCTGGGTTCAAGTGGAGTTTTGACCGACTGGGTGTAGCTTGCTCTTACTTCTCCTGAGTAAGAGCACAATGTCAGGTACTTGGAGCAAAGTGTCTCGCTCACAATGGTAGTTAGTTTCGAATAGACCCCATGAGATGTGGTGTAGAGGACCCACCACAAACCCAAAAGATCGGGTATATCTTCCCTGTAATGCCCCCGATTTTTCGATATTTGGTTTAATTCATTGTCTGGCGTGTTTATGACGTCAGGGCACTACGTCGATGCATTTTCGGCATATGCCGATGTTAGAGCACTATTTTAGCTCTTAGGTTTTTCTGAGTGAGGCCTGGTTTAGCCTATTTGCAAGATTCCCTAGCGAGCCGGGTCTGTTTTGGTGACTCGGTGGAGCCTCTTTGGGAATGCTTGTGTTTTTGCTTTGGGAGGTGTTTGCCCAAGTTTGGTTCGTTGAATCTTAATTTCGACTGCGTCGTTGGGTTTGTAGTGTCATATTTAGCTACTGTGTGATTTTTATAGAAATCCGTGTTGGCGCGAATTTTGGGATGTTTGGACCATTATTTAATAATAAACTATTATTATAATACTTATATTTCTAAGTATAAATAGCCTTGTGAATAGATAAACCCTATTCATCGTCTCCTTCTTGAAACATCGGCTGTTGTGGGAAGAGAGAGAGCGACAGTCTCTTCTAACCTTTTAGCCACTGATTTCTGGGGTGTTGGTGCTCAAAATCATCTTTAGAGAGTAGATCTGGGTAGATGTCACCTAGATCTATGTTTCTACGGTAAGTATTTCTCGTTTTATGAAATTTTGGGCGTTAGGGATTTTGTTTTGACCCTCTTTCATCCTGAAAAGTTTCAGGAATTGTTGCTTAGGTGGTTTTCAGCCATATCTGTGTGGAGGATTGCTGGTGTTGCCAAGTTTGACATGGTTTAGAACAAGTGGTGGTTTTCCCCTTGCTTGTTCTCTATTCCTTTTATTTTGATTCTCTCCCTGTGCAGAAATTGAGATTGCATAGGGTTTGGCCATATAATTTCCGGTAAAGGGCCATCCAACTAAACAATTGTTAGTCTAGAAAAATTCATCAAGGGTCAGACTGACTGTTAATCTAGCACTAGATCTGTCAAAATATTTATGATTTGAGTATTAGTCATGGCCGAGATCGTCATCATAGTCGGGAAGAAGAAGAGGAAGGAAATCTGATTATTGTCATTTTTACTGTTAAGCATTGTCCTTCATATCCCCTCCTTCTAGATAATATGATCTATGGTTGGTGTGAATTAGGGGAAGTAGAAGTCTGTATCCTTTCCTGTACAGAAATGGGGATTTGGGTAGAGTATGGCCATCATGACCTGCTGAATAGTAGAAGATAGTTGAGAAAATTTAGTTGAATGTGGGATTAGCCTAGTTAGGGAAATCTTATCGGGTTTGGCATTTAGCTTAAGTCAAATGTGTCTTATATGGCTGATTAGGCTAAGTCAGAAATTAATCCTTGATGATAGTAGGTTAATTCGTCGAATTTGAGGCTTAGACTTAGGAAATTTCGTCGGGCAGGTTAGGCGTTGAGTATAGGCTTAGCACTAAAGTTCAGTTTTTACCCTAAGTCCAAAAACGTTAAGTGCGTTGAGTGCATTCAATGTGGCATTGAGTGTGTTGAATGCACTCAACGCCTTGTTTATAGGTCTGTGACGTTAAGTGTAAAAGTGTTGAGTGTGTTGAGTTCACTCAACACGGCATTGAGTGTGTGACATACACTCAACGCGGCGTTTGAGTGTGCTGGATACACTCAACGCCATCAGAATTTGACACTAAGTAAAAAGGAGTTGAGTGTGCTGCATACACTCAACGCGATGTTGAGTGTGCTAAATACACTCAACACCATCAGGAAAATCTTGGAATCTAAGTTAAAAGCATTGAGTGCACTAGAAGCGGAGTTGAGTGAGCTGAATACACTCAACGCCATCCAGGTAAAGTTCAGTCTTAAGTTAAATAGTGTTGAGTACATCGAGTGCACTTAACATGGCATTGAGTGAGCTGAATACAATCAACGCCATCCTGTAAAATTCTATCTAAGTGTTAAAGCGTCGAGTGAGTGTTATAGACTCAACACGGTGTTGAGTGAAGCTAGTTTTGCTGAGTATTCTGGTATGCGTCAAGTGTGTTGACTGCACTCGACGCGGCGTTGAGTGTACTCGACGCCTTTTCCGTAAACTTGGGAAATTTCTCCAATTCGACGGATTTCCTCTAATAGCATAGTTTTCCCAAGTTTGAATCGTTGTTTTTCGGTTGAATCCATCCAGTTTGAGTTCTATGGGTGTTTGGATATAAGGTTGGGTTTGGTTGGCTTGTTTTCATGAATCATTGCACCTGGGTATGTTTTGGTCTGGTTTTAGACTGTTGGGTTGTGTTGGACCAGATGGACACCACCGCAGTGCCGTTTTAAGACGTTTGGGTATGTTGGTTCGGTTTCGACAGTTTGGTACCGACTCTGACCCCGTTATTTTACTAGTGTTAATGATTCACGTATTGGTGAGAGTTTAGTCTCATTTTATCCCTCTTATGGTTGGGCTTATGCTGTATCTGCCTACTCTCGCAGATGTTCTCGGAGCATGACTCTATTCGCACTTGCTACAAATTTGTTTACCTTTGAATATTATAAGTTAACTCTTTCCTTATTGGCTTCTAGTTAGTTTACTGTGTTTTGACAGCTATTTTGGGTTGGGTTGGTAATCTTACTACCCCTTTTGTTTACTAATATGTTTTTTTGCCACTTGTTTATTTTCTTACTATGGTATTCTTTTCTTGTGAATTCCTTAGGTTCAGGGCAGTAGCCGGTTGAGCGGCTAGGTTGGTGTTGCTAGTGGATTACTGTGTTGCAGAGGTTTTCCTCATTGTTGTGAGGTAGTTTGTTGTTTTCTTGTTAGTACAAATATACATGCTCACCAGTGGGTTCGTGCCAAGTTGTTGACGTCCACTAGTAGTTTTCTTTTGGAAATGCTAATTACCTTGCTAAGCTGCTAGTTTGCCTATTTTTGTATTTGTTTTACTTGTTCTCTAAGAATTGGTTATGCTAGGTTGCATGTTAGATATTTTAACTTATAAAAAGCATTACTACTAGTATTCCATACATGTCATCTTTTTAATACCAAAGTCACAATCTTCTAGCCAACGTAATAACTATTTTCATACTTATACTAAACCTAGAGTCTTGCATACCATAAGTTGTCCTTTGGGGATGTTTATGCTAATGTAGGGTGTTAATCAACATAATCAAAGTATTTTCCGTAGCTTATAACTATAATTTTCTAGTGGACTAGTTGATCCACTGTACTGAGGGATACAACTATCTAAACTTAAACTAGTTTTTGCTTAATAACTTATGGATTTTATATAAACTGTAGAGTTTGGAGTCTTGTCTGAGCGCCTGTTGTTATCCCCTGCACGGCGTGGCATCACGACGAGTATTTTATATTACTCTGATATAACATAAATATTGAGAAAATACGGGTTATGACAGTTGGTATCAGAGGGATGGATTGTTTGATAATGTAACACCCAAAAATTTGTCGTAGGAGCGACGGGGATCGATTTTGGCCAGGTCGGGTTTTTGGTGCAGGTGACACGGGCGCCGACAAGGGCGTGTCGGAGGCCGTGTCGGGCGTGTCGAGCTCGGGCCGTGTCGTCGACCAGCGCAGGTCGACGATGGTCGTGTGGTGGAACACGGCCTAGGACACGGGCGTGTCCCAGGCCGTGTCACGCCTGTGCTGTGCGGTTGGGTGCACGGGTAGTGACACGGGCACGAACACGGGCGTGTCTAGTTTGACACGGGCGTGTCCCATGTCGTGTCACCAAGCCGTGTACCCCTCTGACTGCAAAGCGTTGATTTATTGCACACGGGGGGCGTGACACGGGTCCCGACACGGGCGTGTCGCAGGCGACACGGGCGTGTCGGAGGCCGTGTCACATGCCATGTGTTGGTTTTCAATTTGGGTCGAGACGGCGAATGAGCTACACGGCCAGGCACACGGCCGTGTGCCAACCCGTGTTCGGCCCAGATTTTATAATTTGAGGCTTAATCATGGCCGTTCATTTCCTTAGCTTTGGATCCGACGGTGGGGGGCTGCTCCTGGATGGTTTTACCCGGGAATAGGGTTTAGAAACCCTCATTTCTCTTGAGTGGTTCTCTTTCTAAAAGCTAGAGAGAGGAGAGAGCAAGGAGGAGGAAGAAGGGCTAGATCCGGCCGCCGGAAGAGCTTCGGAGCTCCGAATCGCGATCCGAGTCCAGATCCGCGGAGGCGACGCCATTGCGGTGCTTTCCAACCGTATAGTTTACGATGGCGCCGCGGAAGAATGCAAGGGTAACGATTTCTCATCCTTGGGCATGTGAAGCCCTCTTTTCCTTTGCATAGGAAGCCCTCTCTCGCGAGTGAGCGAAGAGTTGGAGCGTTCCTTGGGGTAGATATGTGAAGTCCCCCTTGTGTAGAGTCCGTATATGAAAACGGACATAGGCATTGTGTGTGAAGCCTATCCGGACAAGTAGAGCCGGATCGGTGATGTTGCATTGCATAAGAACCGGGGAAGACTCCGGGTGTTTGGGTGTTTTTCGGGTTTTCTACGTGGTAGATTGCATCAGGGAGCCTTGGAGATTAACTCCAAGGTGCACCTAGAAAACTAGGCAAAAGCGGGCTTTGCCAACACGGTGGTCGGGGAGCCAACGTGAACATAACCGGGTTATGTGATTGTTGTGGCAGAAACGGGACTCGGTGAGTCTTGACCTGCGCATATGGCTTAAATTGTCGTTGCGATATGAGCACGGGTCAGGCGGAACCGTACCCAGTCTATGTCGTTCGGTAGGACCGTTGGCATGGATGAGGGTCTTCGGCGGTCTATGGCTTAAATTGTCGTGATCAAGGCCAGGAAGGCAAAATGCTCATATGGATGACTGTCCAAGAGGCGGTGGTGGATTGGGAACGTCTATGGCTTGAATTGACGTGACGTTGGCCGGTTCGCCGAGAATGTGCCCTGAGTGCACGGGGTGTGTGGCCGTGCGAGCCTACGCCTGTGTTGATGTGTGTTCACATTAATATATTGCCTATACTAATGAAGTGCAGGGTTCTTATTTCTTTTGCAACTTAATAATTTGCTTCCGCTAGGTGTTGTGTAGGACGACATGATTGGTTGAATGGTTTCAACGCGTAACCAACCGGTCTGTCCGTAGTATATGGCGTCGGGCCTCGGCCGGACCTACTGCTATATGCTATGTGACGGATAGGGGTGTTACAGATAATTGGTCTAGCAACCATCTCTTGTTTAGTATTAGTTAATTTGTGTTATTTCATACACACACCGATGTGTCATCAGTACGTCTTGGCTAAAGCTTGAACACTACACTCATAAGCATGATAAGAAGTATACGGGGCATATTATGTAGTATGAGATGCATAATATGTGTTTGTATATGGATCCACCATAAGCAGCAACACGTGACAGTTATGTAGTATGGGATGCATAACCATCATCACATGGATGCCCATTAACACATTTTCTTTTCTCGTTACATGTCATATTATGTAGTATGGGATGCATAATATTTCATGTGTACGCCGCTCATAACATGCACTAAGGCCTTTTATAGAATGCATAACAAAACATACATAACATAACATAGCATTTCCACACGTGCCAAGCTAAAGGTTTACATGATGACATATGTACACACATAGTTTTGAGTCAAAATAATACAATTCATGCATTCATGGTTTATACACATGATTCAATAGGATGATGATATATCATCCTAAGTTAGGCATGACATCATTATTTAAAATACCAGAGCAAATTAGCAGCATGAGCAAGTATTTGTACATGTATTGTCTGAACTAAGATTTATATTTCAAGCAGTATGCTAGGTTTTGATTAGTTTTTATTGTGTTATTTGAATGTCGAGATGTCCTACAACGAGGTTAACTTCTTAGTCAAAGATCGAGTCGTCTAGTGCTCAGAATGAGGCCATGATAGAAGGATTGCGACAGAGCAACGAAGCTTTGTCTAGGCAAATGTTGGAGGTGCAGTCGCAGATCCAAGCCTTGTTGACTATCATTATAGGATAGTTGCTCAGAGATCAGGACCCTATTGTGGGTCAAGGTGTTCCAATTCCTCCTGCTCCTCTAGTGCCCCTAGTTATGCTGCCGCCAGAGATGAATTTCATCTCGCATTTACAGCGATTAGGACCCCCTACCTATGATGGTAGGGAAGACTTCATAGCTTTGGACGACTGGATTATAGCCATCGAGGAGATGTTTTCGTACTCGGGAGTTTCTATCGACCAAAGAGTGATGGTCGCTGCTTATCAGCTCAAGGGGCTTCCAAAGAGCTAGTGGTTGAGGGAAAAGGAGAACTTGAAGGATGGATGTTCATGGAAAGTCTTCAAGGAGCTTTTATCGAAGAAGTTTATGTTGTTGGTCGAGCGAGACCATTTGTTGAATGATTTCCTACAATTAAAGAAGAGGCAGCTCACGGTGAGTGAGTATGAGGTGAAGTTTAGCAAGCTGAGTCGGTTCGCCCCAGGTTTAGTTATTTCTTAGGCCAGCAAAGTTAAACATTTTCTGGGTGGTCTACGGAGTGACATCTAACAGCTAGCAAATGCTTATGGATCAGAAACCCATGCTAAAGCAATAGAAGCTGCTTTGAAGGTCGAAGCGATCAACAATGCTAAGAACCGAGGTCAGCAGTTTAGAAAAGATAAGAGAAAATCTGATGAGGGGAGAAACTCCAAGGAATCCGGTTCTGCTTCTAGAAAAAGAAGCAAAGAGACATGCAGTTTCTGTGGCCGGTCAGGCCATCCATTCGAGAATTGTTTCAAGAGAATTGAAGCTCTGAAGCAGGATCAGGTTCATGCGATCCAGGGTTCTCCTAAGTGAGATTTGTTTGTACTTTGTGCAAACGGAAGGGGCATGATTCTGCCCATTGTTGGGATAAGAATAGAGTCTGTTTTCAGTGCGGACAGAAAGGCAATTTCAAGTCAAAGTGCCCGCAGTCTCAGCCTGCACTACAGCCAGTTCCGCTTCGGGCTTTGCCACCGCCACAACTTTTGGATAAAGGAAAGGGCAAGCTGAACATAGTATCTTTAGAGGAAGTGCAGACGTCTACTCAAGTTATCTCAGGTTAGATCCTAATTTAGTTTTAGATTTTTATCTTGTAGTTATTGTTTCGATGTTCGTTCCCTTTGTTGTGTATGTGTTTTGTAGGAAAGTTTAAGGAAAAGAACTGTTGGGAGCGTGTTCTTTTTTATTCGGGTACTACCCACTCGTTTGTGGCTAAGACCTTTATTTAGCATCATCGTCTGACTTTGGATCAAGTTGGCGATGTGTTTCATATCAAGTTTTCATCTTGTGATTCAGTGGTATCGGACCAAGGAATTCAGATTTGTCTAATTCTGTTAAGTAATTTTCTAACGGTTGCTGATTTTAAGGTGATAGACTTGGAAAATTTTGATGTGATCTTGGGCATGGACTGGTTATCTAAATATGATGTTATTGTCCAGTGCAAGGTTAAGTGCTTTGACTTCAAGATGGACAACGGTCAACCCAGGAGTATTTATGGTTATCCGCGCCAAAGTTCTCTGATTATTCCTTTGGTATGTGCTCGAAAGATTTTTGATTCCGGCTATTTTGCTTGTTTGGTTTTAGTTTTTGAAAATAAGGTTGTTTTGCTGCATTTGGAGGAGATCCCTGTGGTGCGTGAGTTTCCTGATGTATTTCCTGGTAATCATCCTGATCTTCCACTTGAGAGAGATGTAGAGTTTGTGATAGATTTGGAGCCGGGTACTCGTCCTATTGCTAATGCACCGTACCGAAGTGCCCCTCGTGAGCTGGAGGAGTTGCGTACCCAGCTGGATGATTTGTTGCAAAGCGGATTTATTAGGTTGATTTCTTCACCTTGGGGAGCCCCCGTGCTGTTTGTGAAGAAAAAGATGGATCGATGAGGTTTTGTATCGATTATAGAGAGCTGAATAAGGTCATCATCAAGAACAGATATCCTTTATTGAGGATTGAGGATTTATTTGATCAGTTGCGTGGTAGCTCTGTGTTTTCAAAGATTGATCTTCGTTCAGGCTACCACCAGTTAAGGATTCGTGAGACGGATATTCCATGGACTGCTTTTCGTTCTCGGCATGGACATTTTGAGTTCTTGGTGATGTCTTTTGGTTTGACCCATTCACCCTTTGCCTTTTTAGATATGATGAATAAAGTGTTCAAGGATTTTCTGGACCGTTTTGTGGTCGTATTTATAGACAATGTTCTTGTTTATTCTCGTAGTGTTGATGAGCATGCCCAGTACTTGCGTTTAGTTTTGTCTGCTTTGAGGGACCATAAGTTTGTTTGATAAGTTGAGCAAGTATGAGTTTTGGTTGCCTCAAGTTTCTTTCTTAGGTCATGTGGTAAATAAAGATGGAATTTAAGTTGACCCTGAGAAGATAGTTGTTGTTATGGATTGGAATAGGCCTACCACTCCCAAGGAGATAAGGAGCTTCCTAGGGTTGGCTGGCTATTATAGAAGGTTTGTAGAGGGTTTCTCTACGTTGTCCGCACCACTGAATAAACTGACGCAAGAAGAACGTAGCTTTTGTTTGGAGTGATATGTGCGAGGAAGATTTTCTAGAATAAAAGGAGGAGATTGTGCACTACTCCGGTGTTGACCCTGCCTACAAAAGGAATAGAATATGTCGTATATGTTGATGCATTGCACGTTGGACTTGGTTATGTGTTGATGTATGAAGGAAAGTTAATTGCGTATGGATCGAGACAGTTAAAATTTCATGAAAAGAATTACCCTACACAATATTTGGAGTTCGCAGCTGTAATTTATGCACTAAAATTGTGGAGGCATCTATTGTATGGTGCGCTGTGTAAGATTTACACCGATGATAAGAGCTTGAAGTATGTTTTCACTCAAAGGGAGTTAAATTTGCGCCAAGTATGTATGGTTAAAGTATGTTGCAGATTATGATGTTGAGATCCAGTACCATCCGGGCAAAGCTAATGTTGTAGTCGATGCCTTGAGTAGGAAGACAGCTAAGATTTTTAATCTTTTTGTGGATTCACTAGTAGAAGAATTTATCTTGATGGATATTTCTGTTGGAATTTGTGACTAATCAAGTAGTTTGGTTGTAGCAGAGCCATCTGTGATTACACTTACAAGGCTACATCAGAAGGATGATTCGGACATGATACACCTTTATCTTAGAACTGAGAAAGGGGAGTTACCAGATTTTTCGATCGATGACGCGGGTACCTTGAAGTACCGCAGTAGATTTTGCATCCCTTCTATTGAGGACATTCAATTTAAGTTGTGTAGTGAGGCGCACGATTCTAGTGTTGCCTACCACCTAGGTTCTACAAAGATGTATTAAGACTTAAAGCAGATTGTCTGCTGGTTTATAATGAAGGGTGATATAGACAGATTTGTGTCTGAATGTTTTACATGCAAGCGTGTTAAGTCCAATCATAGAAGGCCTAGTGGCAAGTTGATGCCTTTGGATATTCCAAGCTGGAAGTTGGAGAGTAATTCCATGTACTTCATTACAGGCTTATCGAGATCTCCCTGAGGTCACGATTCTATTTGGGTGATAGTAGACAGACTGACAAAGTGTGCTCATTTCGTGCCCTTCAATATTGACTACTCTATGAAGAAGATAAGCAGAGTTGAACCTGAATGAGTTATTATGCTACATGGAGTACCAGTTAGCATTGTATCAGATCGAGACTCCAGGTTTATGTCTCGCTTTTGGAAAAGCTTACAAGAAGGGTTGGGTACCGATCTGAGGTATTCCACCGCTTATCATCCGCAGACTAATGGTCAAACGGAGAGAGTAAATCAGATCGTGGAGGATATGATCAGATGTTATATTTTGGACCATGGAGGAGTGTGGGATGAGCGACTCAAATTGATGGAGTTTGCTTACAATAACAGTTATCAAGAAAGTTTGTAGATGGTCCCGTTTGAGGCCTTGTATGGGATACGTTGCAGAACTCCTTTATTTTGGGCTGAGGTTTGTGAGAGACCGTTGCTGGGTCTTGAAGCGTTAGAAGAAATGGATATTTTTGTGAAGCATATCATAGAAAAGCTTCGTATAGCTCAAGAGCATTATGAGAATAACGCTAATGCTCGAAGGACTGATTTGGAGTTTGCGGTTGGGGACCTGGTTTTTCTGAAGGTTTCCCCAATGTCTGGCATTAAGAGATTTGGAAAGAATCATAAGTTGGACCCGAGGTATGTAGGACCTTTTAAGGTTGTTGAGCGTATTGGTGTATCATCTTATATGCTGGAATTGCCCGCAAATTTTCCTGGTGTGCACGATGTATTTTACATGAGCCAGTTGCGGAAATGTGTGCTCAGCGACCAACAGATCCTTGATGTTGTGCCCCAGTTGGAGCCTAATCTTTCCTCTGTGGAGATGCATGTCCGCATTTTGGATACTCAAGATCGAGTGTTGTGGAGGAAAACCATAACAATGGTTAAAGTTTTGTGGCGAAACCAAGACATGGAAAGCGCCACTTGGGAGTTGGAGTTAGCTATGAGGGAGGCTCATCCACATCTGTTCTCCTAGTTGATTGGTATGTAATATTTTCAATAACCCTTGGTTATTTCTTTTTCTTTTGTAATAGAGGTTTTGTGCGTAAAGTTTCGGGACGAAACTTTCTTTTAGGGGGAGTGGCTGTAACGCCCCCGATTTTTCGATATTTGATTTAATTCGTTGTATGGCGTGTTTATGACGTCAAGGCGTTACGTCGACGCATTTTTGGCATATGTCATTGTTAGAGCGTGGTTTTAGCTTTTAGGTTTTTCTGTGTGAGGCTGGGTTTAGCCTATTTGCAAGATTCCCTAACGAGTCGGGTCTATTTTGGTGACTCGGTGGACAGTCTTTTGGAATGCTTGTGTTTTGGCTTCGGGAGGTGTTTGCTCGAGTTTGGTTCTTCGAATCTTAATTTTGACTGCGTCATTGGGTTTGTAGCGTCGGTATTTATCTATGATGTGATTTTCGTAATAATCCGTGTTGGCACGAATTTTGGGACGTTTGGACCATTATTTAATAATAAAATATTATTATAATACTTATATTTCTAAGTATAAATAGCCTTGTGAATAAACAAACCCTATTCATCGTCTCCTTCTTGAAACCGCCGGCTATTGCGGGAAGATCGAGAGCGGCAGTCTCTTCTAATCTTTCGACCACCGATTTCTGGGGTGTTGGTGCTCAAAATCATCTTTGGAGTGTAGATCCGGGTAGATCTCACCTAGATCTACATTTCTACGATAAGTATTTCTCGTTTCGTGAAATTTTGGGTGTTAGGAATTTCGTTTTGACCCTCTTTCATCCTGAAAAGTTTCAGGAATTGTTGCTTAGGTGGTTTTCGGCCATATCCGTGAGGAGGAGTGCTGGTGTTGCCAAGTTCGGCAAGGTTTAGAACAAGTGGTGGTTTTCCCCTTGCTTTTCTCTATTCCTTTTATTTTGATTCTCTCCCTGTGCAGGAATTGAGATTGCATAGGGTTTGGCCATATAATTTTTGGTAAAGGGCCATCCGTCTAAACAATTGTTAGTCTAGACAAATTCATCGAGGGTCAAACTGACTGTTAATATAGTCCTAGATCTGTCAAAATATTTATGATTTGAGTATTAGTCATGGCCGAGATCGTCATCATAGTTGGGAAGAAGAAGAGAAAGGAAATTTGATTCTTATCACTTTTACTATTAAGCATTGTCCTGCATGCTCCCTCCTTTTTCTAAATAATAAGATCTATGGTTGGGGTGAATTGGGGAAAGTAGAATTCTGTATCCTTTCCTGTACAGAAATGGGGATTTGGGTAGAGTATAACCATCATGACCTGCTAAACAGTAGAAGATAGTTGAGAAAATTTAGTTGAATGTGGGATTAGCCTGGTTAGGGAAATCTTATCGGGTTTGGCATTTCGCTTAAGCCAAATGTGTCTTATATGGCTGATTAGGCTAAGTCAAAAATTAATCCTTGATGACAGTAGGTTAATTCGTCGAATTTGAGGCTTAGAATTAGCACTAAAGTTCAGTTTTTAGCCTAAGTCCAAAAGCGTTGAGTGCGTTGAGTGCACTCAACGCGGCGTTGAGTGTGTTGAATGCACTCAACGTCTTGTTGAGAGGTCTCCGACGCTAAGTGTAAAAGCGTTGAGTGCACTCAACGCAACATTGAGTGTGCTGCATACACTCAACGTGGCGTTGAGAGTGCTGGATACACTCAACGCCATCAGAATTTGACGCTAATTCAAAAGGCATTGAGTGTGCTATATATACTCAACGCAGCGTTGAGTATGCTGAATACACTCAACGCCATCAGGAAAATCTTGGAATCTAAGTTAAAAGCGTTGAGTGCACTCAACGATGCGTTGATTGAGCTAAATACACTCAACGCCATCCAGTGAAAGTTTAGTCTTAAGTTAAAAATAATTGAGTGCGTCGAGTGCACTCAACATGGCGTTGAGTGAGCTGAATACACTCAATGCCATCCTCTAAAATTCTTCCTAAGTGTGAAAGCGTCGAGTGCGT
Organism: Platanthera zijinensis; assembly: GCA_039513925.1. NCBI lineage: Eukaryota > Viridiplantae > Streptophyta > Magnoliopsida > Asparagales > Orchidaceae > Platanthera > Platanthera zijinensis. The sequence continues at coordinate 17,018,588 of CM077098.1, forward strand.
ATTGTACACTCAACGCGGCTTGAGTGAAAGCTAGTTTTGTCGTGTAGCCTGGTTGGCGTCGAGTGTGTTGACTGCACTCGACGCGCCGTCAAATGTACTCGATGCCTTTTCCGTAAACTTGGGAAATTTCTCCAATTCAATGTATTTCCTCTAATAAGCATAGTTTTGCCAAGTTTGAATTGTCGTGTTTCGGTTGAATCCGTCCAGTTTGAATTCTATGGGTGTTTGGATATAAGGTTGGGTTTGTTGGCTGGTTTTCATGAATCATTGCACCTGGGTATGTTTTGGTCTGTTTTTGTACTGTTGGGTTGTGTTGGACCAGATGGCCACCACCGCATTGCCTGTTTTGAGACGTTTGGGTTTTTTAGTTCGGTTTGGACAGTTTAGTCCCGACTCTGACCTGGTTGTTTTATTAGTGTTAATGATTCACGTGTTGGTGAGAGTTTATTCTCAATTTCTCCCTCTTATGGTTGGGCTTATGTTGTATCTGTCTACTCTCGTAGCTGTTCTCAGTGCATGGACTCTGTTCCCACTTGGTGCAAATTTGTTTACCTTTGAATATTATAAGTTAACTTCTTTCCTTATTAGCTTCTCGTGTAGTTTACTGTGTTTTGATAGCTATTCTAGGTTGGGTTGGTAATCTTACTACCCCTTTTGTTTACTGACAAGTTTGTTGCCACTCATTTATTTTCTTGCTGAGGTATTCTTTTCTTGTGAATGCCTCAGGTTCAGGGCAGTAGCCGGTTGAGCGGCTAGGTTGGTGTTGCTAGTGGACTACTGTATTGCAGAGGTTTACCTCACCGTTGTGAGGTAGTTTTGTTATTTTCTTGTTAGTACAGACGTACATGCTCACCAGTGGGTTCGTGTCAGGTTGTTGACGCCCACAGGTGGTTTCCTTTTGGAAATGTTAATTACCTGGCTAAGCTGCTAGTTTGCTTATTTTTGTTGTTGTTTTACTTGTTCTCTAGGAATGTTTTATGCTAGGTTATATGTTAGATATTTTAACTTATAAAATGCATTACTACTAGTATTTCATATATGTCATCTTTTTAAAACCAAAGTCACTATTTTCTAGCTAATGTAAAAACTATTTTCATACTTATACTAAACGAAAGGCATTTTCTAGTCCCCCCCCCCTTCGTAGGGGCCTTTGGGGATGTTTATGCTCATGTAGGGTGTTAATTACATAATCAAAGTATTTTTCGCAGTGTATAACAATAATTTTCTAGTGGACTAGTTGATCCACTGTGCCGAGGGATACAACTATCTAAACTTAAACTGGCTTTTGCTTAATAACTTATGGATTTCATATAAAATGTAGAGTTTGGAGTATTTCCTGAGCGCATGTAGTTATCCCCTGCATGGTGTGGCATTACGGCGCGTATTTTCTCTTACTCTGATATAACTTAAATATTGAGAAAATGCGGGTTGTGACATTCCCCTCTCAAATCAGAGCTGAGTTGGGCACCCTAGAGGGCACTAGAGAGCACTAGAAGTTCAACCAAAAAAACCTTGGGAATAGAATTGCTGAAGCTCTTGCCAACCAGCGGAGAAAAGGAAAATGTCCTCTCCAAAGGTGCCCTTGGGTATCTACTTATAGTTTTCTAAAAATGGTCTGAAGATAGCGAAAACAGGCTCTTGAAATTACTATCTGCAGCCCAAACTAGTCTGCTAATAGCAAAATCATGTTGTTTGGTAAGTCTAAGCAATCCAAAATTAAATTCCCTAGAAAGACTACATCACCCCTAGGGGCGAGTCCATGCTCCACATGAGGCATGCTCGGTTGGAGGTGACAAGTATGCGATGAAGCTAGGCACTCGCCACTAAATCGGGGGCGGGTGCAAGCTGGATGTGTGCACTCGCTCATGGTTGGCAAGTGCACTAGTTCCCCTAACTCTACTCGCGCCTCCTCTAGAAAGTCTTGTACTTTCTACCTACTAGTTTACCGAGTCCACTCGGCAAATATGTGGCTACACAATACCTCTTATACATTTTTTGATGTTTTCCTATTGGTTCCAAAAGGTTTTTTTTTATAAATGACGTGACATTGATACTAGGTATGTCGAATAATGGTAAAGACTACAAGTTCGCAGATAAACCATATGAAAAATTACGTAAATTGATTTAATAGGAAATTGGATCATATGGACAGGAAAACAACGAATATGGACGTGAGTGCTTTGATTCTATAATGCTTATGCAACTTTTTCTATCTAGTGATGATCAAATTCCATAAGTAGTTGTATAATTATGTGAACTAAGTTTGTTATGAATAATTGGCTCAAGGCTATCCATGCATTTCTGTTAAATATCATAAAGAATATAACGGAGAATATATCTCCACATCACTATGATAATTCACTTATGCTTCCTATAGGAGTCGATAGAGTACATGTACGGATTTAGTCATGTTTTAGTAGTAAGTTCGATATTTTTATTAACTTGGAGGTTAATTTTATTATTGCAGTCTTTTTATACTTTTATTGTTTTCTCCTAGGTATGGTTTCTAAAGAACACAATAATCCATCTTACAACTCTATCCATATTAAATACCTCAACAATATTCATGGTCAAAGAAGATAATGTTAAACTATAAAGATTTGTTCTACCTAATTCCACACTTATTGCGTGAACAGGTAAAGGGAAATTCAAAGTTCACCACGTTAACTCTTCTTATCTCGGTTAGTGTTTGTGAAATGATTTTATTTGTAATTGTATGTCTTGGATCAATTTTATAATATTATAAATGAAGAGAAGTTATGTTTTGAGTATGTTGAGAAGAAGAAGAGAAAGAGATTATTTTTTGCACCGTACTACCACAAAAAATGTCCAAGAAGATTAAACTAGCTGCCTTCACACCTCCATCCATTGATTCCACCATACCTCCATCCATTTATTCCACCAAACCTCCATCCATTGATCCCACCACACCTCCCTCCATTAATCCCCGCCCTTCCTCCTCTTATATTCAACTCATATATTCAATGTATTCATGATTTAGAGCACCATGTGCTTTCTCTTTTCGATGACATATTAAAAATGATCATTTTCTCAACGACATAGTAACAAAAGTTGAACAAAAAAATGATGACTTGACTGCGAGGTTTGGCAAATATGTATATAAGACTCAACAATCTTCTAATATTATTTCAATCGGAGATTATCCCTTAAAACCTAGAAAGCCCTCAAATGATAAGAAAGTCGGCCCTAACCTGAAGACTATCCTCAGAAGAAGTCATTATCCCTGGAGAAAAGAGATCTCATCCACCACCGCATGAGCTCTACTAGCACTTGGTATTATTTGCATTGATGGCTTCATGTGTTTATTGCTTATTAAACTATATTTTTAATATAATTGGTGGGCACCAACAATGCTTTCAAAGCATGGAACATTATTGGAGTAAGAGATGTTACGGAGGATCTTCTATTTGCGGGATATGTAGTAGATTTCCATATAGATGCATTTGCAAAGTTTTTGTGTCTGGACAAAAAATTTTGTGCTTTTTACATAAACATAAACCAACTTACTTACATATGTGCATCATATCTCATTGACTTCAACTTCATTGTCTACTTCTGCAAATACAAGACTATTGGTTTTTCTTGCAGCCTATCAAAAAAATTGATATTACATGAAAATCAAATTTGATCTCTATATAAAGAAATTTTGATTCTTGGGGAACTTTTAGATCTCTATTGAGTCTAAATTTGATCTCCATGATAAGCATCTAATTCAAAGACTTCAAAGAGACTTTAATAGCAACACAACTACCTCTTTTTTTGCTTGTTTGAAGATCTACAAAATACTAGACCATAAATGCTCTTCAATTTTGTAGATCTTCAAACAAGAAAAAAAGAGGTAGTTGTCGGGTAAGAAGACATCAGTTGCTTACTGATGAAATAAAGCAGGTTGGTAGGAGAGAAGAAAATGGTACAATATAGCAGAGCCCGTAATTTAGTTTTATTTGATGCACATGTTAGTTTTCTTTGGCACCAAATTGTGTATATCAGGTAGATTAATGAGATTTCTCCACATGTAGGCATAACGCTTCACCCAAACCAAGATTTTAGAATAGGGCAGATTCAAAAATTTTGCCAATAAGAAGGGGCCGATTTCTGTTATTATTTCAGACGAGGAATTAACCGTGAAATTAATGCAAATGAGGGATTCCATGAGGTTTAACTCTCAATTCTGAATTTAATTATAAATTTGAATTTTAAAACATTGAATATTATTTTTATATATTAAAATTACCTGATCTTCAAAACTTGCCCTGTTTGTAATTTTACTTAATTTTGCTGACCATTTTATTTTAGGACCTTAATGGCTGGTTACGCTGATAAGTCGTTCGAGCATGCACGAGGGACATTTATGATGCAAAACACACATACAATAATAATGTGCGCAAAAATAGAACACAAATAAGAGCAAAGACTATGGCACACAAATTTTTAAAATATAGTAAATAAAATAAGAAATAGAGAAGCAACTAAGGTTGCATCACATAACAAAGTCTGTCATTATGTTATCTCATTTCCACTCTGGAATCAGTAGCAAATACAAGTATCCTCAAAGCTTCAAATATTCAACTTTCACGATATGACAGCATGATACTTTGCGATATAATTAGTTGCAATATTCTTCATTTCGGGCCACCAAATGTCTTGCTTTAAATCTTGATACATTTTTATATGAGTAGGATGAATTGAATAAGGCATATTTTTTGCTTTATATAATATCTCTAATCCTAAATTATCCATATATGGTACTATAATCTTTTATTAATCAATAACATACCATCTTCTTTAACAAATGTTATTGACTGGACTTTTTTTACTTTCACCAACAATTCTAATGAAAACGGGTCTTTAATTTGCCCCTTTTTTGTTTTTCTGCTTAATCAGATATTAAATCTGCATCAGATATAATTGTTCACACTTTTTTCTTTGTGGACACACTAGAAATTTCCTACTTCTATAGGTCTTCCATTAACAAATTCTACTGAGTAATCAAGACAGACAGGGATGATGCATTCTTTCAACTTAAAGAATCATTTATAATATTAGAATTTCTTGCATGATATTTAATATCAAAATCATAATATTTAATAAGTTCCAACTAGCGCCCTTGTCAGAAATTTATCTCTTTTTGGTTAAAAATATTTTACAAACTCTTGTAATCAATGAATACTTCACATCTAACTCCAAATAAATAATGTTTCCAAAGTTTAAATGCAAAAACCACAACAGTTAACTCCAAATCATGTATGGGCTAATTTCTTTCAGATTATTTTAATTGTCTTGACGCATAACCTATAACTCTCTCATTTTGCATTAAAATAAAACCAAAACATTTAACTTACATGCCACTACAAATCTAAAATCCTTCAGTACCTGCTCATTTTCGGTAGGCATACCTGCAACGAGGTACTCTTTCGGTGCCCACAGAGCGCATGTTATTTCCTGTTCGCAATCCCTTTTCCTCTTTTTCTTCTTCCATAATGCAGAGTCCAAGGACGTGTTGGCAGCAACCAGCAGCAAGGCGGAAATCTAGGCTTCCTTCCCCTTAATGTCCTCGAGAAGGAAGTCTTCTTCTAGATCCGCAAGCTCTCTCTCAAGTTTGAAACCTTAAAACCTATAACCATCCTTGCTGGTTTACCCATATTCATTGTCCTCTTCCTCAGACCATGCATCCTCCATAGTGTTATCTGGCAAATATCTCGTAAGGTCAGCATCACCGCAAAGATTTATTGATGGAACGAGTCCGTATCCACATGGTTGGGCCGCTTCTCAGTGTAACGTCCCAATTCGCGCTAGGCCCCTTGATTGCGTACTTGAGTCAAGGGGGCTGTGGTGAGCCTAATGGGGGTGTGGGGGAACAGGTGCGAACGTACGGGAAATGAGGAAAAACAAGACAAATGGCATTTCTGGCTGACACAGGTATGGACACGGCCGTGTCCATACCCGTGTGCCTCATAAAATTAAGTTTCCAGTCAGAGAGGTACACGGGTATTGGGACACGGGCGTGTCCCTAGCCGTGTGCCAAGGACACGGGTCGGGACACGGCCGTGTCTCTACCCGTGTGCCGCAACCCCGACACGGAAGAAAGTTGTTCTGGGATGAACACGGCCCTAGACACGGCAGGCCACACGGCCGTGTCACCTGAACACGGGTAGGAACACGGCCGTGTGCCTACCCGTGTCTGCGATGTATAAAAAGGAAAAAGTTGGAAACCCTAGCATTTATCCCCCTTTCTTCTGCCCCGAAATTCCTGAGAGAGTTCTTGGCTGGAGGAGGAGGAAGAGCTTGCCGGAGCCATCCTTGGAGGAATCAAAACGCCGCCACCGTCAAGGGAAAAAACAATGCCGCCGCGAAGGAGTGCGAGGCTCATGGCCGGCCATGGTGGTACCGCTGGACTTGAGGTGAGCTTCCTCCCCTCTCCCTTGGTGCTAGATCTGTAGTTATTTTAGGAGAGACATCGACTCCATAGAGTCTTGATGGTGAGGAGGAGAGTTCTTAGGATAAGCCATGCCTAGGTTTTCTAGGCTTAGTCTCCCTCAACCTTCTCATCATTCAAAGTGGAGATGAGAGGGGTTTTCGTTAAGGGTTTGGCTTTGAAAGGAGAAATAAGGTTGGGTGTGATTTCTGGAGAAGTTTATGCGAGGTCGTTGCAAGGAAGAAGATGAACGGATGCCGTTCATCTCGCCTTAAGATGCGTGCAGAAATCTGATTTCTGCACGCGGCGACCTTCGTGGCCAATTTCAGAGGTGTTCTGGCCAGATCTGGGTGATCGACTCAACACGAAAGTCGTAGCCCTTGAAATTACCTTTCCAACGAGTGGTTGCACGTTTCCATGCGATACCTGTAGGCACGGGAAAGCTGGTTCGAGTCCGCTGCGTTCGGGAAAATTCTGTACAGGAAACTGTTTCCTGTACGTATTCGAGTTGAATTTCTGGTATGTTGCGACTAGATCTGGGTGATCGACTCAACACGAAAGTCGTAGCCCTTGAAATTACCTTTCCAACGAGTGGTTGCACGTTTCCATGCGATACCTGTAGCCACGGGAAAGCTGGTTCGAGTCCGCTGCGTTCGGGAAAATCCTGTACAGGAAACTGTTTCCTGTACGTATTCGAGTTGAATTTCTGGTATGTTGCGACCAGATCTGGGCGATCAACTCAACACGAAAGTCGCAGCCCTCGCGAATACCTTTCCAACGAGTGGTTGAGCATTGTGATCGGATTTCTGTAGCTCCGGGAATCCCAGTTTTAGTATCGGGCTATCCTATGTTAATGCACTTGTTAATTTATAATGTTAGCACTCTTGCAATGGTTGTGATTTGCTCTTTTGTTATCTTGCTCCCATATATTTATAATGCTATAGTTACTGTAATTTAGCATGGTTACTCATTTGGTTGTGTAATAAGGAATAACCATGTATTGGTAGAGAAATGGATTGGATGAGAAGGCTAGAAATTAAGAGTTGAGATTGGTATATAATATATTTATATAGCTTGGTGTTGAACATATCTATTATGCGAGGTGTTGGGGTGAATTCATTGAATAGATGGGCGTGAATATGATGAACACTATGTGAAGAGTATTTTGTAACTGTAATCCGAGCCCAAGGGGTTTATTAACAACCGATGCTTAGAGTTGTAGCCTCCCTACGGGTAGCATCGAGTGAGTTGTTTTGGGGCATGTGATGTGCGACGATTCATCGTGTCGCGATATTGAGATAATGACTGTGGCAGGTCTACGGGTTCGCCAGTCGTCACACCGATGGGAGCCAATGGGTAGACCTTGGGCGGTAGGGTTAGATACTTGGTGTCCATAACCCGAGATCTCCTCCGCGCCATGAGAACGGTTGGGCTTGCACCTCGTGCGTTTCCGAGGTTCCAACCGGTTCGAAATCAAAGGCCAGGTTGGGCTGTGTTCTTGGTGCACATCTACCCAAGACCCCTTCTGAGCCGTAGTACGCATGTGAGCTCCGCTGTTGTGTTCTTAGCGTTGAGGCGTACGAGGGCCTAGGATAGGTAGTGTGATACCACCTAGTAGTGGAGACGCCCGCTCCACTGTCGCCGTCTGGCCACGATGGACGATGCCTGAGAGGTTAGCTACCTGCTCGAAAAGTGGGAACTTCAAGTCTGTGTCGACATAGCAAACTTGCATGTGCGTGCGCATGATTCGGTCATAGCATAACATTCATATCATGTCATTCATTGCATACACAAGATCCTCATCGTATAAGTTTGTATGGGTACTCTTATACGATGAGTTACTTTACTGTTAAGCCGATCCTTAACTTATAAGTTTGTATGGGCACTCTTATAAGTTAAGTTACCATTCTGATTATTTATACCTGCTGTTATATATTACAGATAATTGTAGAACTGCTAGTTGTGTAGCGTAGTTTATACTCTACCATATCTATAGTCACCTGCTTGTTTACTTGCTTATACATATACATATTGTACTTGTTCCCTTTCTCCGCCCGGTGCCGAGGAGTCGCCGGGGGAGCGGATGTGAAGCCACTTAGTCTTATGACTAACGGTTGCTACGTCTTCCTTTTTTAGGAGGAAACCCTGCAGGTAGGGCAGCAACGGACTATGCGGCAGGACAACCAGGCTAGGACGATAGAGCCTGATGTGAGTTTTGAGAGACTCATGATGTAGCCCATTTGGGCAAAGTTTTTATATACTCTGATATTTTCAGGACTCTTTGTGTAGCTTCCTGCTTTTATGGACTCTTTACTTTATGTGGATCATGACTTCTGTGTTTATTATTTTATTGATGGGTTGGCAGTATGATATTGAGACTAGCTGGCAGAATAAACGTCTTGTGGTACTGGTTAGCCTGTGTGCTGATGCTACCGCAAGGCGGTTGTTCTGGGCATAAGACTCCCCTCGGCCGTGTCTTGTGTTCCGGGAGGGGGGTCTTACACTCAGTAGCACCCGGTATGGTCTTCACTGAGCCCTTGATTGTTCTCATGGGACTAATGACACTCAAGGGGGTGTCTGGCTTCTTCCACATGTCCATGTTCCGGACTATGAGATTTTGTGATTTATGTTCTTTTGTCTTCTAAGAAGTGCTTGACGAAGGGGCAGGAGGAACCCCGGTGTCCGCAGGCAGGCCTTTCTATTTATCTTTCCCCAAGCTTCTCATCCCCACGTCAAGGAAATTCTCCATGTGCGCGTCAAGGTTAGAAAGTTAATTGATTTATCCACCCACTTTGTAAGCAGGGTTCTTTGCCGGTGGTAGTAGCACTAGCTGTTTCTTTGAGGAACTGACAAATGACTTCTTCTGTGGTTTCCTCGGCCTGTTGGGATCAAGATTCATTGTGGTCTCCTTATTGATGCCCAATGAGGAGAGGAGAGTTGTTTTAAAACTCATCATGTTAAGGAGAAGTCGTGAGAAGAAGCTGGTAGCTCTATAAGAGTATCTCATCAGGAGAATGGTCTGCACTATTTATAGATTTCGAGTGGTGTGAAGTTCAAGTCATGGTCTTTGCGGTTACTAGCATATTTCTTTGGAGCCCGTGCGAGTTCAAAAAAGTGTGGTGATTATGTTAACCCAAATCATGTAATGGAAGACAACATCAGATGACACCAAAGACAAAGTAGTTGGGCGGTTACTCAAGGAGTTCATGGGTATGCTCTAGGAAGTGGCACGCACACAGTAGTTTTCGATAGAGGGTCGTGTGACCTCTCAGAGAACCTTTTTTCAGTCCAGCAAAGGAGTTACTGCGGGCACAACGCCAAGACCCACACAAATTCACCTCCTTAGCATCAACATATATGGTCATGCATAGTTATGCGCGGTCTCTTATCTCAACCACCCACCGCCCGATTCTTTGTGTATCTTGGGTGGCAGAGCATTTAATTCCATGTTTAATATATCATTACATACCCGAATCTCTGTGAACCGATCAAGCAGCCTACTCTCAAGTATAAATAGGGACCAGGCATACTCGAAAAAGGATAGCAAGCTTTGCCTAGAATCTACCCTATTGTAGATGTGGGCACAAAGTCTCTCAGCTTTTCTCTCTTTGCCACTCTTGTATTCGTGCATACCTCTTGGGTACTCACGCCCCCTTTATAATCACTTTCTTCGATGTAATACAAGAACCCGCTGTAAGAGAGATATTTGCTGAGGTGGATCAGTCTAGTGTTCTCCGCTGCCAGCCACACCCCCTTTTCTGAGGATCTTTTCTGCTCGTCGAGCTTTCACAGGGCAACTATTTGATCGCAATCTTTAATCTCTTCACCAAACTCCCCAATCGGTTATTGAGAGTGGAAGAACTAATGCGAAATTTTTTGCATCAACATCATGTAGTATCTGTCTACTAAACTTCCCCTATCGTCTGGATAGCTTATGTTGACTAGAAACATAAATTGATGAGATAAGTCAAATTGACTATCGTGGAGCACTGATAGTAATTCCCAACAGTAGAATATGGAAGGGCCTCCAATCAGCACTAAAAGGAGAAAATGAAGAAGGAAATCTAACGGTGCAACACATATAAAGCCAATGCGGCACACTAGCTCTAACGTCGCAGGTTACCTTTATGAAACCCCATCAATAATATTTGAGGAGCAAAATGGAGCATCCAATATCATTTTGGAGGTAATGATTTATTCTATTTTTTTGGGGAAACATTTGTTTACAAAGTTGATAGGCATTGGTACGGGAAAAAAGTAAATATAGCAAGAGCATGAAGACAACACGCTTCCATCAAACTATCACCAAGCTACTACTGCACTATAGCTTTTTGGACAACAATCTCTATTTAAAATAGTTCAAAATTGAGTTCCTCTTAACAAATTTTCACGAAATTGGAAAGGGTTTCTTGTCCTAGCCATCTAGAGTGAAGTGGGGGGTCTTCCCAACTTATTAAAAAGTAGAGTTCTTTAGAGGAGATCAAAACAGTTTCATACGCAAAGATTGAAGGCTATCAAAACTATGATTAAGAAGCCTTCTCTCATATATTCACTTGGAGGATTTTCTCTATGACAAACTCTCATCAAGTAAAGTCTTTCAAAGGTCTGAATGAAATCAAAGAGGAAGACTCTCAAGCCATGAAGATCAAACCTTTGCAAGCAAAATGACATCAACATCAAGGGTTCTTTTTAGAATGGATCTTTTCTCTTTTATGGTTCATATCTTTGTATTTCTTCTCTTTTGTTTTAGTTATTGTGACGTGGAGAAATCGTCCGGGGTGGACTTCGAATTACGGAGAGGATTCCGAGAGAAATCATATGGGGAGGATTTAGCGAGAAATTATCGATGAAGGGCGTCAAGATTGAGAGGTATAGGTAGGGCTCAAAGACATTTGAGGAGAAGGGAGAGAGCTAGCTCAAAGAACTTCATAGAGAAGGGAGAGATCCAACTAGTCCTTGGCGGTAGGTCAGTCTATAAAACCCCTTTTGATCTCCGGTATCATGATTATTAACTTGTTGTAATTGTAATTATTTTGTAAATCTTCTAATGAAGTCGTATTTTCAGATTTGGATATTTGTGTGTTATCTCTAGTTAAATCTAAAAGGTCTTTATTATCTGAAAATCACTATTACATAAACACTAAATGGTCACCTATGCAAATCGAATGAAGTTAACACTCAAGAATATAGTTTTTGAGAGATAGCACTGACAATAACCATACTACCCCGCGATAGCAAACAAAAGACATATTCCTGCTGCATTAAGTTTTTAAATCTCATGATCGACATCAAACTCTTATTCACTCCCCTCTAAGTGCGCTAGTAGATCAAACGAGTAGTATTAAAGGGAGGTTAATGGTTTGAACATCGATAATAATAGCGCTTCATGATCTTGTATCTAATAGTGGGGATGAATTTTTATTTAATGAAAAAAATCTTTTGCACCACCTTTATTTCATGGTATAAATTATAAAGGGTGGAAATTATTAATGGAAATATTTCTTAAATCCTTTGATGCTGAAATTTGAAATATTACTATAATTGATCCCCCCCAAGTAACTTAAATTTGAATGAATGTTCTGTAAATGATAAATAGTTTATTTTGTGGGCTTGATAATATTTTCAACCATATTTTCTCTTTTCCTACCGCTTATGATATTTGGAATTTCTTGAAAAAACTTATGATTCTCCTTATATAGCTATGGAGTGCACATCAACTAGAAGGGAAGATGGATCTATTGAAGAGGAATACTAAGAAGATGTCAACAAAACATTACGTTCACATCTTGCCTCATTCGAGAATACTGTAAGGAAACCAAATTTCATTTTCATTGCAACTTTTATCTCTACATTGCATGTGCTAGAATTTGCTAAACATATAATTAAAAAAACTAAAAATATTAATTCAAAATTGTGTTTAGAAAATAAAAACTTAAAAGCACAACTTAATATAAAATTTGATTTTGATGTGTCTAGGTCTTCTTCTCGCTCTTTACTTAAGATTGCTACACCTTGTATTGATTGTGAAGAATTAAATGAAAAATTCAAGATCCTTGAAAAAGAGCTTCTCAATGCACAAGAGTAGTAAAAATTTGATAAATGAAAATGATTCTCTAACTATTAAACTAAAATCATTATATAATTTTGTGAAAAATTGTCAAATAATCAAAAATGTCTCATGACAATTATAAATCAAAAACTTTAAAAGTGTTACACTCCAATATAAAAGTATGACTAAGGCTTCATTTGGTTTAGTTGTGGCGGGAGGAGCAAGCGGGTTCAAATGGAGCTTTCAAACCATAGGGGAGGAGGTGGGGGACGAAATGGAGTGGTGGGGGTGGGGAATTTCCTCCTTGCTACGGGTGAAAATGGAGCAAATGAAGACAGAGTTTCATTTGGTTACCCTCCGTCCGGTGGAATTTTCTCCAGATGCCGCCCGAAAACGCTAAACCAAATGAAGCCTAAATGAAAGAGTGGAAGTGAAAAATGTTAAATGAATAAAAATGAATCATGTAAAGTTTATTATGAATCTATCCATTAGAAAAATTTCCACTCTCACATATTTTCAAAGTATCATTATTTTAAGACTTATAAAAAGCAACATAATTCTTACTTACAAAATAATTTCAACACACACAAATCTTGAATGCATTGTTTTCTAAGCAAATATCACCACATGAAGACTAAATAATCATTATGGAATTTTGAAATATAAAAATAATACGCAACCAAGGTATGAATAGAGAACCATAACAAAAAATGAAAAAAAACTCCACTCGAAAGGGCCAATTCATCACTATCTCCCCATAAATTATCACGATACATTTGGGTACCCAAAGGAACCGTCATAATTTGTCCCTTTTGGATACCAAAGACTCTTATTCATTAGTATCAAACAAAATGAGTGAAGTACAAATACATTAAAATTTAATACGCAAAATTCTATTTCACAATATGCTTAAATTAAATTTTTTATTTTTTTATTTTTTGCTTTATGCAATTTTTGTGTGTTTGTGTCCTTATTTTGTTTGAGCCCAAAAAATCATATGTGTTATATTTTAATTGGTTATAATTGTAACACATTCACCTTACTTTTTTTAAAAACCTGTATTAAAAATTAAATAACTCTTTGAACTCCTTATGCTAAAATTCTAAAATCCACAAGGTTTAAAATAAATTGACTATTCAAAAGTTGCTTTTTACTTAAATAATAATGTGGATTATATGGTTTATGTAAAATTGTTAATTTAAAAGAATTGGATTTAAATGATTATTAGGGGTCTCAGGCTAAAATTTTAAATCCAAAACTTTTTGTATATTTTTTCAGATTTGTGTACTACATTAGATGGCCCCTATAATGTTAAAACAAAATTAAGAAAAATCAGAATTGAAAAATCACAAAAAACATAATATTGTTTAGGTTAATTTTTCCAAAAAATAATAATAAAGAAAATTTATAAAACTTTCCTAAATAACCTAAAAAATGCTTTATCCTAAATAACATAATATTGCATCCAAACTCATCTTCCTAGCATAACACCTTAATAAATGCTAATTTAGTACCTATGCTTAGTTTATCATTTATAATGTTATGCTAAGTTAAAAATTGAGTATTGAAAGAAGGGAATCATGATATCAATGTAGTTAATTGCATGAATAAAATTTTCTAAATGGATTTAAAATAAACAAATTACATTATAATAATAAATCCAAACACTAATCATGTAATAATGCCATAGTTCATATATTGGTATTTAGGAATAAATGCTTAATATATCCATGGTCATCCACCCATTTCATGTGTCTCACTATAGTGGGGTCGTAGGTTTGTAGGCATTAGAAGTTCTAACCTCTAAATTATGTCTTGTCCAAAACTGGGGAGGGTTCTAGTGGGGCCTTACGAGGCACTGGGAAAAAAGAATGCTAGGTTGAGAGATTTCTTGTGTGTGCATATGAGATTAATAACACCCAAACCTATGACATGTTTACAACACCTCATGCCTATCCGTCACTTTGTACGGGGCTAGGGTGTAGACACATAACCTACGTAGTTTAATCTCGACCATATCTATATTATATTCATTGTATGAACATCATTTTACACTTATAATCTTTTAATTAATGTATAATGGAACATGTTCGTTGTTGGGAATCTTATCCATAATGTTTCATATTTGAAGAAGACCTCAACGAATACTAAATACATTTTGTATTTGACAATCATTTGTTTAATATGTGTAGGACTATTATAAATTCATTTAAATCAATTTTGGTAAGTCAGGAGAACGGTAAAGATCAAAAGAATACTTAACTGGTTCTCAAAATTGGTCTAAGTATAGTATTATTGTGAAAAGATAAGATGTCGTCGAGTCCACTCACAACATCGCCGTGAAGAAGCACAATATAATCCTTATCATCATGACAAGGAAAAGCTTGTATATCATTGTGATGATAGACAATACACAACGATATCGTTGTGATAAGGAAAAGCTGGTATATCGTCGTGTTGATAGTCCATATATTACGATATAATCATGACAAGGAAAAACTATACTGTTGGATCCCTAGTTGGATTTTGTCTAGGTTCACTAAGTTAGGATTATATGACCCAACATGTATAGCAAGATTCAAGACTTAGAGAAATATCAAGACTCAGAAAAAGAGTTCGACGTTCGTCAAACTCAGGTCGACGAAAGTCATGCTCAGCTCGACGAAATTAGAGAAAAATTCTCTGAGCCGAGCTCTACAAACTCAGTTCTCAGGTCGACGATTTTTGGATCATCTGCTTCAACACTCAAGTCCAGAAAACATCTCAATATTTCTAAGTCGAGAATCAAACTCCAGTCGATGAACTTGGTTCTCAGATCGATAATCTTGATGCACAGAATTGGAAAGATTCATAAAGCTGCAGTCAGCAGTTCTCAGGTTGATGATCGTGGATCTCAGCTCGACGAATCCAGACTTGGTTATTTTCATCCTTCTGTACCTATTATAATGTAATAATTCCTGAGTAATTAATGCTAAAATATTCTCTGAATATTTCCGTTAGACAGCATTAGTTATGGTCTTCATCAGGATTATTGCTAGTCATTTTTCAAAGGGACAGTTGGGGAAATCAATCAATGTAAACGTTCTCAAGGCCGTCGGCATTGAATGCAGGAAGGAATTCAAAATTCAAAAAGCAAATTTAGATGTAAAATATAAAAGGGGATTTTCCTCCTTCCGGTAACATACAGAGAACAACAAGACATACAGAAGAAAAGAACAACAATAGAAAACAAGGATCTTCTGCTCTCTCTCTCTCTCTAAACAGCACTCTGAGACGTAGAGTACACAGAACAAAGTTATAGAGAGAAACAAGTGCTAGACCATAGGAAGAACTTTAAGTTGAAGAAGAAGAACAACAAACATTAAAAATCAAGAGTCTTCTTCTGTCCTCATCTCAGGATTCTTCAAAGGACAACAATTACAGTATCAGTCAAGAAGTTCTTGGAGATCTTCTGGTCAAAGAAAAAAGTCTTAAGGCCTATCACCCTACAGCAAAGCTCCACCTTCCTGAACCATTTAATATCTCAGGGAGAGATCTTTGCTAAAGTCAATATCCATAAATGTCTTCTCAATTGTATTTGAGAAAGAGAAGACAAAATCATTCTCTCACCCCACTGTATAAATGGTTTTTAATTCCCTTCAAAATTATTCCTGGTTGCAAGTCACCTAATCAAAAGACTTGAGGATTGGTGATTGAGCACCTGATCAAAAGCTCATTGGTGGCAGTCACCTGATCAAAAACCTGATTGGATTCCTACCAGGGTGGTAGAAGAGTGGATGTACCCAGGTTGGGGAACCATTATAAAATTCTTGTGTTGTCTGGATGCCCTTTTCTTTTTGTTCTTGTTGTGGCTGTGCTAGTTAGGTTGCTGTGGTTGTGACTACTTATATTTTCTGTTTGCCTGTGACAAATCATATAGGTTTAGGAACAAATATTTATTTACCACAAAAGTTTTAAAACCCAAAGAATACTCTATTCACCCCCCCCCCTCTAGAGTATACCAGATCTAACCCGTAACCTTCAATTGGTATCAGAGGAGGTTCTCTTGGTTGTACAAGCTAACCCTTGAACTAAAGATCCTTAAGTTAGATCTTGTTGGTACCCTAGTTTGAATTTGAGTTTAGTCTTCTCAATTAGTTTCTTGACCCAAGATTTATCTATGGTCAAAGATTAGTTGTTAGATTAGTTTTTCTTTAGTTGTAGAGTTGTCACTTATCCAGATGAAGATTTGGTTAAGTTGTTTTTGATTCGACTATGGTCGAACGCCACTCGACTATCGTCTATCAACTATTCGATGATCGTCTATCAGTTGGTCGATTATCGTCAGTCAGCAGATCGTCTATCTCTGAGTTAGTTCAACTCTTGTTAGCTCGACGATTAGTGGTATCTGCCT
Organism: Platanthera zijinensis; assembly: GCA_039513925.1. Lineage (NCBI taxonomy): Eukaryota > Viridiplantae > Streptophyta > Magnoliopsida > Asparagales > Orchidaceae > Platanthera > Platanthera zijinensis. The sequence goes on from CM077098.1 coordinate 17,035,466, forward strand.
AGTCGATCGTCGAACCCAGCTCGACTTCTTTTGACCAGACAGATTTCTTGATAGTTCGACTATCTGCCTTGATAGTTAAACTATCTGATAGCTCGACTATCTGTTTCATAGGTCGACTATCTGTTTTGTTTGATAGTTCGACTATCTGCCTTGATAGTTCAACTATCTGATAGCTCGACTATCTGTTTGATAGGATCGACTATCTGTTCTGTTTGATAGTTCGACTATCTGCCTTGATAGTTCAACTATCTGATAGTTCGACTATCTGCTCTGATAGGTCGACTATCTGTTCTGTTTTGGTAGTTCGACTATCTGCTCTGATAGTTCGACTATCTGCTCTGTGTTGATAGTTCGACCATCTGTTTGATAGATCGACTATCTTTTTGATAGCTCGACTATCTGTTCTGATAGTTCGACTATCCGTGTCGTTCGACTATCTGTTCTGATAGGTCGACGATCTCTATGGTTCGGTCGACGATCTCCGAGGGTCGTTCGACGTTCTTTCTGTCTGTCTTTAGTAATTTTGTACTCCTTATGTTCTATGATTTATTTCCTATTTATTTGGCATATTTTATTAAAGATTATTTCATTGATTTTATGCATACATCTCAAGGCAATCTTTGCCCCATCCTTTGTGCATAAGTCAAGCTTTATCTGACAAAGTTTTTTGTCTTATTAGTTGAAATATCTTTTTGCTTTATCTGTCATGCTGTCCTTTATAGCCGTTAGAAACACAAAGTATTCTCTGGCCGTAAAGAGTTTAGTCTGATATGACTTTCTTTAGTACTTCTTTTATCAGATTGGATTTGCAGCTTCTTAGAAAGCATTATCCCTTCATAGCATGTCTGTCTGCAGGATTTGTTTTTGTATTGTGCTATTTGCAGCCCAGATCGCAGATCTCAGAAGAAGACAAAATTCAAACAAAGATTAGAGCTGTTACAAAGGCCAATATATAAAGAGCTTCTTTTGAAAGAAGTTTCAGAGATATAGAAGAGATATACAACAATATACTCACAGACACCAAGTATGGTTGATACAGATATTCATATACAGATTCAACAAGAGATACAGCTCTCAGATATTATTACATTCAACTGAGAAGATCGACCTTCTTCATCTCTCTCTTCTTCAATCCTGAGTTCATCCTGCTGCCAGGAACTTTCACTCAGAGTCTCGAGAAGAAGAAGAAGAAGAAAGAAAAGTTGTTGAAGAAGAACATCCATTACAAATCAAGAGTCTTCTTCAAGCTGCTCCTTCAAGAACTTCAAGACAGCTCTCTGTCAAGAGTTCAGAAGAGTTACTGCACCTTGAAGCAAGACTTCTTCCTGGATATCACTAAGCCAGGGGGAGCCTTGATTCTTTAGATCTTTCTAGCTCTGTGCAATCCACTTGCTTCTCTAATATGTTTTAACAATAGAGAAGACATTCTAACCCTCTCTCAACCTCCTGTATAAAGGGTTATTACTCCCTTCAAAAGTGAACCTTGGTGGCAGGGCACCTGATCAAAAACCTGTGTTGGATTTTGAGCTCCTGATCAAAAACTCAAAGGGTCTACTTGATCTACCTGAAGCAGATCAGTTGGTGGCAGGGCACCTGAACAAAAACCTGTAGTGGATTCCTACCAGGGTGGTAGAAGAGTGGACGTACCTATTTAGAGGGAACCACTATAAACTTCTTGTGTCGTCTGTGTTGCTTAATTAATTTATTGCACTGTGGCTGTGAGTAGAAATAACTAGGATTGTTAGTTGTTGTGATAGGACCAAAGCTCAACTGTAATTACAGTTAGATTTCTCTTGTGCACTTTACTTTGTGTTAGGCTCTAGGGTTTCAAATATCTATAAACTCATTTCCACAAATTAACTCTAAGGGAGTTGAGTAGGGTGTCATAATTTTTGAATACTCTATTCACCCCCCTATAGAGTTGTATCTATCCTCACTTTCAATTGGTATCAGAGCCAGGTTACTGACTGTACAGGCTAACACCTGAGTCACAAGATCCTGATAAGATACCAAGTTTATAGATATTCACTTCATGGCCCAGTAACAAGGATTATTCTAGCACAAGACCTCCAGTTTGCAACTTAGTAAAGTTTAGCATCTGGAAGGCAAGAATCAAGTTATATATGAATTCTATTGATGAAGATATTTTTTCTTCTATTTTGACAGGGCCACCCACACCACCTGCTGCAGCCACTGCTACAACATCTACAAATCTCAGTGCAGTGCCACCTCTAGATTACAATGATGTTTACAAGAAAGCAAAAGTAGCTGATGCAAAAACAATGAATATTCTGGCTCAGACTATGTCTGATGAAACCTTCTAGAAAGTGGCTGATTGCACCACTGCAAAAGCCATGTGGGACTCACTGAACCAGATTGTAGCTGGTTCAGCTGATGAGAGGAAGGACAGAAGGTCCAACCTTATATCCCAATATGAAAACTTCAAGAAGACTGAAGCTGAATCAGTTGAAGGAATGTAAACCAGGCTCAGCTCAATCATCAATGAGCTGAGAACCCTTGATAAGGAGATAACATTGACAGAGGTTCAATCATAAGATACTGATGTGCTTCCCCAGCACATGGGATCTTAGGATCTGGCGCATCAAGGAGGCCAGAAGTACTACTGAAATCTCAACTGAAGCCCTCCTTGGCAAGCTCAAATCTTTTGAGCAAGTTCTAAAGACCAGGGAAGCTGAGGCTGAAGCCAAGACTCCAACTTCAACAAGGAAAGAGCAAACTCTTGCTCTCAAAGCTATTGATGCTTCTGAAGGAAGCCAATCTAATGAAGAGCTGATGGCACTCTTTGCCAAAAGGTTTCTCAAGATGGGCAGAAAGGACTTTAGAAAGAAGTCTTCAAGATATGAAGATAAACCAAGGTATGATAGATATCCTGCTAAAGAAATTATCTGTTATGGTTGCAGGAAACCTAGACACATTCTACCTGAGTGTCTAGAGGAAAAGAACAAAGAAAAGAGAAAAGAAAAGAACATCACAAGAAGCACTCCAAGTCCTCCTACAAAAACAAGAAGAAGGAGAAAGGATTTGTTGCTGAAACCTGGAGTGATTCAGATGAGGAATCTTCCTCCTCAAGCTCCAGTGAAGATGAGGAAGAGAAGAAGGCAAAGGAAATCTGCCTTATGGCAATTGATGCCTGCAGCAATCACTCAGCTGCAGAGAGTTCTGATGATGATGAAGAAATGCCTACAGAAGATCAGGTATTATCTTCTTATGATTTTTCTTCTGCTGAATTTAAATCTGAATTTAAATCCCTTTATTTAGATTTAATTAGTTTAGAAAAAGAAATTAAGGAGCTTAGAAATAGGATAGCAGAATCAGAAATCCTCTCCACTGAAAATGCTAGGTTAGAAGCAGAACTCACTAAGTCCAGTGAAGAAATAAAATTTCTTAAAAATGAACTAGCTAAGTCAAAAAGATTAGAAGAATCTCTAAATGGTAGAAGCCTTAAGCTACTAGAGATCACTAGTATGACAAACACTAGGTCAGGCAATAATAATCTAGGATTAGGAGCCTCATCAAGTGAACCCCCATTGGTTCTTAAAAATCATCTTTCAACTCCAGTAAACTTTATTTCAGCTGATGGAATAAAGAATACTGAGCAAGTAAATCTAGTTAACAAAGCCTTAAATAAAGCTAAGAGAGAAAAGAGAAAGCAAAAATTTAAGGAACTACAAAAGTCGTCGAACGCTGATCGACGATCGAAGTCTCAATGGTCGAACGATGCTCGACGATCTGAGAATCGATCGTCGAACGATGATCGACGATTTCAATATGATTTTCAAAATAATCACCTGAACCTTAGAAACCCTAATGTAAATAGAAACCCTAGGTTTGTTGACCCATCAACTGCATGGAGCATTCCACCTAGGAGATCATATCCCTTAGGATATAAACCCCAACCTGCTTATTCTTTTATTTCAAGTTTTCATTATGTGAAGAATAATGGACCTAAGGTTGTCTGGGTCCACAATGTCTAACTGTTTAATTTGCAGGTGAAGACCTATCCAATTACTAAAGATAAATGGTATTTGGATAGTGGCTGTTCCAAACACATGACAAGAAACAAAGAAAATCTGTCAAGATACAAGGCCAAGCTTGGACCAAAGGTGATCTTTGCAGATTCCAGTTGTGGTCAAATAGAAGGATATGGTAGGATTACCATTGGAGCAGTAACATTCAAAAGGGTTGCATATGTAACTGGACTGAAAGCACAACCTAATCTCAGTAAGCCAGTTATGTGATGCAGGTTATCAGGTATCTTTCACTAACACTCTCTGTAATATTACTTTAAATAGTAATGTTGTGTTAGTATGCATTAGACAGGGTAATATTTATTTAGTAGATTTTAATACAACTCAATCTTAAATCTGCCTATTTAATGAAGTAACAAATAATAACACCTTATGGCATAGGATGCTTAGCCATGTTAACCTCAAGAACATATCTAGGTTATCTAAATACAACCTTGTTAGAGGTTTACCTTCTTGCCCCTACAAGAAGGAAAGCCTATGCAAGGCTTGTCAATTAGGCAAGCAAACCAAAAACTCCTTTAAATCTGTAAATAAAAGTGATTCACCTAGAATCTTGTATTTATTACATTTAGACCTTTTTGGCCCAATAAATGTACAGAGTCTACGAGGGAAGTATTACACTTTAGTGATTGTAGACGACTTCTCTAGGTTCACTTGGGTATTCTTCTTGAGAACTAAGGCTGATAACTTCAAAGTTCTTACAGACTTTCTGCTATGTGTGCAGACTGAGTATTCTACTCATGTGGCCTTGATCAGAAGTGATCATGGTACTGAGTTTGAGTCTCTTCTCATGCAAGAATTCTGTGAGAAAGAAGGTATCAAACATAGCTTATCTGCTCGTAGAACTCCCCAACAAAATGGGGTAGTGGAAAGGAAGAATAGAACCCTGATTGAAGCTGCTAGAACATTATTGGCAGATGCTAATATGCCTCTTTCTTATTGGGCAGAAGCTGTTAGCACAGCTAATTATGTCTTGAACAGATGTCTTATATACAAGCTTAAGAGTAAAACTCCTTATGATTTGCTTAAAGGAAAGAAACCTAAAATTAATTATTTTAGAGTCTTTGGTTGTATAGTGTATATTCACAATAACAACAAAGAATATCTTAGAAAGTTTGAAGCAAAAGCTTCAATGGGAATTTTTCTTGGATATTCCCAAGTTAACAAAGCTTATAGGGTGTTTAACAAATCAACATCTAAAATAGAAGAGTCTGTGCATGTTTCTTTTGATGAGTCAAAGATGTTTTACAAGGAGAAGGAAACTTCTCCTTCCTCAAGCTCATTGCAGGTACCAGAATCATGCAAAGATGTCACTCAAGAGATTCTCCATCTATCAACTCTTCATATCACTGATTCAGACAGTGATGAAGACACTGTGGAAGCAGTTGCTGTACCACCAACAGTTGATCCTATTCCTCAGGAGGAATTAATCTCAACTGTTGCTGAAGATCACATCCCACCTGCTGATCTTGTCACACTTAGAGATCATCCTACATCTCAAGTGATTGGTGACATATCAGCTGGTGTGCAAACAAGACATCAATTAAGACAGGATGTGATGCATGCTTGTTTCCTTTCACAAATTGAGCCCCTCACCATAAAAGATGCTAAGCTAGATCCCCACTGGATCATTTCTATGCAAGAGGAGCTTAATCAATTTGAAAGATTTAAAGTATGGACTTTGGTTCCAAGACCTAAAGGCCAACTGATCATAGGCACCAAGTGGGTGTTTAGAAACAAGTTGGATGCAAATGGAATTATTATAAGGAACAAAGCTAGGCTTGTAGCTCAGGGCTACAGACAGGAGGAAGGTATAGACTATGACCAAACCTTTGCCCCTGTTGCAAGGCTAGAGACAATAAGGATCTTTCTAGCCTATGCAGCCTATATGAAGTTTAAGGTTTTTCAAATGGATGTCAAGAGTGCATTCCTAAATGGTGAGCTAAAGGAAGAGGTGTTTGTTGAACAACCTCCTGGGTTTGTCTCTTCAACTCAACCCTCATGTGTTTACAAGTTGCAAAAAGCTCTTTATGGACTTAAACAAGCACCCAGAGCCTGGTATGAGACTCTAGCTAGTTTCCTGTTAGAGCACAACTTTGTTAGGGGAGTAGTTGATAGAACCCTTTTCGTTAAGCACCACAAGGACACCATCCTGTTAGTTCAAGTTTATGTGGATGATAATATTTTTGGCTCCACTGATCCCAAACTGTGCAAAAAGTTCTCAGACCTGATGCATTCTAAGTTTGAGATGAGTAGTATGGGTGAGCTGTCTTACTTTCTTGGTCTCCAAGTAAAGCAAGATGTTGATGGCATCTTCATCTCCCAATCGCAATATGCCAAGGAATTGGTAAAGAAGTTTGGGATGGCTGATGCTTCAGCAATGCATACACCTATGGCTACTAATGTAGTTATAGATTCTAATGATCAGGGTAAGCCAGTTGATCAGAAAAACTATAGGGCCATTGTTGGTTCCCTATTGTATTTAACTGCAAGTAGACCAGATATAATGTTTGTCCACATGGCCTATGTGCTAGATTCCAGGTCAACCCCAAGGAATCTCATTTGATTCTCCTCAAGAGAATTTTTAGATACCTGAAGGGATGTCCAAATTTAGGACTATGGTACCCAGCTGAATCAAAATTTGAGTTAATTGGATACTCTGATTCTGACTATGCTGGTTGTAGAGTTGACAGGAAAAGTACCTCAGGAACATATCAGTTCCTGGGAGAGAGATTGGTCTCTTGGTTCTGTAAGAAATAGGCTTCTGTCTCAACTTCAACTGCAGAGGCTGAATATATAGCAGTTGCTAGTTGTTGTTCACAGATCCTGTGGATTCAAAACCAACTTTTGGATTATGGGTACACACACAAGAACACCAAAATCATGTGTGACAGTACCAGTACTATCTCCATTGCACAAAATCCTCTGCACCACTCTAGGACCAAGCACATTGAGATTAGACACCATTTCCTGAGAGATTGTGTGGAAAAGAACAAGATCAGCCTTGAGTTCATATCCACTGACCTTCAGAGAGGTCATATTTTCACCAAGCCATTAGATGAATAGAAGCATCTGTTCTTTTTGGTTCAACTAGGCATAATTAATGGAAAAGACTAAGTGTGACTTCTGCCTTTTTGAAATCTGTTTGAAGATCGTTGAACGACGTTCGACGATAGTCGAACAGGTCGAGCCTATCGTCGACCTATGGGTGACGACGGCTTGTTTGTTTGTGAAGACAGAAATAGTAGAACGATTGATCGACTACTCTGCTTCAGGAAATGATCGTCGAACGACCGTTCGACTATCGTCTCCAGTATCTGTTAAAATAGATCGACGATTGTTGTTTTAATATAAAACCGATGGTCGACCTAGGTTAAGAGATCGTTTTTTTTGTAATCGACAGAGCTCGTCTTTTCGTATTCCGTCTTTCTGCTTGAGCTCTGCCCCGCGCCTTCTGCCATTTCGTCTTCATCGTCCTCTCCAACCAAATCAATGGCGGTTGCTCCAGGTCTCCCGACAACGATGAAGTTCGACGCCGGTTTCTGCGTGGATTTCGACTCGTTCAGCGCTTGCGATGCAGAGATTATAGAGATGTTACAGCTCTACAATGGTCAAGGTTTGGAAAAGCTGATGTCAACAAGGATCAAGATCAACATCCCAGAGATCAAAGAGTGGGTTTACTCTTCGTCTTCCAGCAACGAATCCATGACCGGAACAATTGGCGGCGAAGAGGTAATCCTGACTCCTGCCGTTCTGACTGAAATTTTTTGATTATTGAATGGACAAGAATAATATGACCAAGATGTTCAAGAGTACGGAAGAATGCTCGTAGAGCTAGGACATGCTGAGGGCATTCCTACAAAGTTGCTGAAAGTGAACTTCCCGTTGAGGATTAAGTTCTTAGCTGAACTTGTTCGAAAAGTGCTTTTTGGCAAGCACTCGGCTCATGATAACATAACCAGGCAGCAGTTTGCCTTGATGAGTGCAATTATCAACAAGAAAGAGTTAAATTTGGCAGGGATAATGTTTGATTTGATCAAAAAGAAGAACAGCAAGAAGGAAGTAACCCTTGGAAGGGTGATAGGAATATTTCTGAAAGAAAAATATCCTCAACTGTTGGGTATAGTTGCAACTTCCATCAATGCCAGTAAGAAAATGGATCCCACCTTATTTGTTAAGTGGAAAAGGAGCATTCAGAAGCCTTCACCAGCTGGGGTAGCTCTTATTTTATCTGAGAGCACAAGGACTGTATCAGTCACTCCCCACCTACATGAAGAAGGCTCCTCCTTTCCCCCCATTACTTCTACCTTTGCATTACCATCCACTTCCTCTGCATTGCCATCCACTTCTACATTACCATCTACATCCAATGTCTCTCTTCTACTTGATTCCTCCACTATTCTCCATGCATCACCACCAACATCTCCACTCCCTTCACATCTTACTAGGATTTCTCATCCTAGTTTTGATCTGTTGGTTTCTGAGAATCCCACTCAACCTCAGTCACCAATTTCTCATTCAGATCATATTGATCTTCCTGCATCAACCCATCAATCCCCAGTTCACAACATATCTCATCAGGAGACCACCATCCCTGATGATCTTCATCTACTGTGATTCCCCCACCTTCAATTGAAATAACTCCAGCTTTCATTGCAAACATCCTGGAGCTAATTACTCCTTCAATCAAAATCATGATTGAAGAAGAAATTGCCCCTCTTGTTTCTACCATCTCTTCCCTATCATCCTCCATCATAGCTCTCTCTAAGTCTGCTGAGCCCTCTTCAATTAGGAGCCTGACTTCAGTATCTACTGAAATCAGGTAGGGGGAGATGTTCAAGAAAGATGCCTCAGGACTGCCCCTTGTTACTCTTCCAGCAAATCCCCAAGCAGAAATTCAAAAAGAAACAATAGTTCCAGTTGACATTACAACATCTTCTGCAGAACCAGCACCAGTTCAGAGGCCATCTGATATCATAATGGAAGCAGAATTTGCCTTCAAAGTGTGCCTTGAAGAAGCCTCCACTCCCCTAGTTGCTCTATTCCTAGAAGAAGTCATTACCTCCTATCTAGATGACTTGTGGGAGTTTGAAAATTCTGAAAAAAATCCTGAAGGTAATTCATTTACTCAATTCCTTGACATGTTAACTGACATGCTAGCCTATGAATACCTAGAAGGGATGTTTAGATACCATTTAGAACACCTTTGTGTCCCTTTGGTTTCAGATCTAGTTCAAGAAGTTCAAGCTTCTCAAGAACCTGCTCAACAACCAGCTCAAGAACCTGCTGTTCAAGATCCTGTATCAACTCCTCAAGCTCAGATAGCTGTGCAAGATGATCAAGAGAAAGTTTCAGATGTACAAGAAGAAAAATCAGCAGTCTGGGATGACTCCCCAGGACTAGATTTGGATACTCTTCTAGCACAGGATGCCTTAGAAGAAGAGAAAGAGAAAGCTGCATTAAAAGCAAAAGAACAAGCTAAGCAAGAGGCTTTTGATCCCTATGATCAACCTCCATCATCTCATTCTGATGATGAGGAGGATTCTGATGAATCAGAAAATTCTAAGAAGAAGAAAGCAGAAAAAAGTAAAAGGAAAGCTGCTGCTCCTCCTCCTCCTAATCCTGATCATGATGTTCCTTATTATTTACTGAAAGGGATAGATCCCAAGTTTTAAGAATATCAACATTGGATGGGATTATCTAGAAACCAACAAAAGCAGAAAAAGAAAAGCAAAAGGAATGACAGTCCAGCTCCAAAGTGGAATCCCAGAGGACCTCCTCCTCTACCTCCAAGTGCAGGAGCATCTGGAAATATTTCTGCCAATCCATTAGCCCCTTCTGCAAGATTCACTCCGTCTCAAGCACATCAAAGAAGAAGCAATCCAGGATATCAAAGCAGATCTCAATCTGGACATCAAAGACAAGATGCTGATACAAAAGAGCAACTGAAGGAGGTAGTATATCAGAAGCCAACCTTTTCTCCTCCTCCTTCACCCAAGAGGAAAGCATCACCTTCAAAAGAAAGCAAAAGCATACCATCCAAAAAGCCAGCTCAAACAAAGAAAACTGATTCAAAAGGAAAAAGGATTACACTCTGAAAAATCAAGTAAAAAATATGCAGAGTTTGCTCCTCCAGCTTCTTTAGTTATTCAAGAAAATAAAGAGCCAGCTGCAAGTTTGCTGAAACTCTCTACAAAATTTAGAACTATAAAACCTTTAGATCCAACTGGTAAAAATGAATATGAAAGCCAAGAGCTAAATCCTGATTTCAGGATGGCCAGATTTCTCGAACTAGTTGGATCAGCTCAAATCAGACAGGCCAAAGCTGAAGGAAAAGATATTACAGGCTTAACTACTATGTCTAAATTCAGAAAGAAGGAGCTAGATAGATTCCAGGTAAGACCTGAGGTTTTTGATCCTTCTAAATATATGGAAAAGCACCCAGAAGCAGTAGTGCTAAGAACAGGAGAATCTAAAATCATTGGAGAACAAGATTAAAGATATCAAAGAAGGAAGCTCTAGATCCTTTCAGAAAAATTTCTTTTCTTCCTGGTTCTTCTGTATCTAAACCAGATTCTGATGCTGCTTAAGTTTTATTTATTGACAGTATGTTTATTTGTCTATTTGATTGATGCAAATTGTTACTTAGGTGTTTCTTTTCCTTAGTTATATCTATTTCCAGTAGTTTTTGTTTTGAGAGACTTAACCCAAATAGGGGGAGATTGTTGGTACCCTAGTTTGGATTTGAGTTTAGTCTTCTCAATTAGTTTCTTGACCCAAGATTTATCTATGGTCAAAGATTAGTTATTAGATTAGTTTTTCTTTAGTTGTAGAGTTGTCACTTATCCAAATGAAGATTTGGTTAAGTTGTTTTTGGTTCGACTATGGTCGAACGCCGTTCGACTATCATCTTTCAACTGTTCGACAATCGTCTATCAGTTGGTCGACTATCGTCAGTCAGCAGATCGTCTATCTCTGAGTTAGTTTAACTCTTGTTAGCTCGACGATCTGTGGTATCTGCCTCGTCGATCGTCGAACCCAGCTCGACTTCTTTTGACCAGACAGATTTCTTGATAGTTCGACTATCTGCCTTGATAGTTCAACTATCTGATAGCATGATTATCTGTTTGATAGGTCGACTATCTGTTCTGTTTGATAGTTCGACTATCTGCCTTGATAGTTCAACTATCTGATAGTTCGACTATCTGCTCTGATAGGTCGACTATTGGTTCTGTTTTGGTAGTTCGACTATCTGCTCTGATAGTTCGACTATCTGCTCTGTGTTGATAGTTCGACCATCTGTTTGATGGATCGACTATCTTTTTGATAGCTCGACTATCTGTTCTGATAGTTCGACTATCTGTGTCGTTCGACTATCTGTTTTGATAGGTCGACAATCTCTGTGGTTCGGTCGACGATCTCCGAGGGTCGTTCGACGTTCTTCTGTCTGTCTTTAGTAATTTTGTACTCCTTCTGTTCTATGATTTATTTCCGTTTTATTTGACATATTTTATTAAAGATTATTTCATTGATTTTATGCATACATCTCAAGGCAATCTTTGCCCCATCCTTTGTGCATAAGTCAAGCTTTATCTGACAAAGTTTTTTGTCTTATTAGTTGAAATATCTTTTTGCTTTATCTGCCATGCTGTCCTTTATAGCCGTTAGACACAAAAGTATTCTCTGGCCGTAAAGAGTTTAGTCTGATGTGACTTTCTTTAGTACTTCTTTTATCAGATTGGATTTGCAGCTTCTTAGAAAGCGTTATCCCTTTATAGCATGTCTGTCTGCATGACTTGTTTTTGTATTGTGCTTTTTGCAGCCCAGATCGCAGATCTCAGAAGAAGACAAAATTCAAACAAAGATTAGAGTCGTTACAAAGGCCAATATATAAAGAGCTTCTTTTGAAAGAAGTTTCAGAGATATAGAAGAGATATACAACAATATACTCACAGACACCAAGTCTGGTTGATACAAATATTCATATACAGATTCAACAAGAGATACAGCTCTCAGATATTGTTACATTCAACTGAGAAGATTGACCTTCTTCATCTCTCTCTTCTTCAATCCTGAGTTCATCCTGCTGCCAGGAACTTTCACTCAGAGTCTCAAGAAGAAGAAGAAGAAAGAAAAGTTGTTGAAGAAGAACATCCATTACAAATCAAGAGTCTTCTTCAAGCTGCTCCTTCAAGAACTTCAAGAAAGCTCTCTGTCAAGAGTTCAGAAGAGTTCCTGCACCCTGAAGCAAGACTTCTTCCTGGATATCACTAAGCCAGGGGGAGCCTTGATTCCTTAGAGCTTTCTAGCTCCGTGCAATCCACTTGCTTCTCTAATCTGTTTTAACAATAGAGAAGACATTCTAACCCTCTCTCAACCTCCTGTATAAAGGGTTATTACTCCCTTCAAAAGTGAACCTTAGTGGCAGGGCACCTGATCAAAAACCTTTGTTGGATTTTGAGCTCCTGATCAAAAGCTCAAAGGGTCTACTTGATCTACCTGAAGCAGATCAGTTGGTGGCAGGGCACCTGAACAAAAACCTGTAATGGATTCCTACCAGGGTGGTAGAAGAGTGGACGTACCTATTTAGAGGGAACCACTATAAACTTCTTGTGTCGTCTGTGTTGCTTAATTAATTTATTACACTGTGGTTGTGAGTAGAAATAACTAGGATTGCTAGTTACTGTGATAGGACCAAAGCTCAACTGTAATTAACGTTAGCTTTCTCTTGTGCACTTCACTTTGTGTTAGGCTCTAGGGTTTCAAATATCTATAAACTCATTCCGCAAATTAACTCTAAGGTAGTTGAGTAAGGTGTCATAATTTTTGAATATTCTATTCACCCCCCCCCCCCTCTAGAAATTTATCAATCCTCACTTTCAGATCTGATATTTCATTTCTATTTGAATCATACACATAACATGGCACAGAACAAAGACTATGCAAGCACCAGACCTCTAGTTTGCAATCTAAACAAGTTTGCCATCTGGAAGGCAAGAATAAAATTGTATATGAACTCTATTGATGAAGATATCTACAATTCTATCTTGACAGGTCCCCCTCAGGCATCTACCTCTACAGCAATATCCAGCAGTAATGCAGTTCCACCGCCTGAGTGGATTGAGGCTCAGAAGAAGGCCAAAATTGTTGATGCCAAAGCAATGAACATCCTGGCCCAAACAATGTCAGATGACATTGTTCAGAAAGTGGCTGAATGCACATCAGCCAAGGCCATCTAGCACTCCCTAAATCAAATGGTGGTTGGATCTGCTGATGAAAGGAAGGATAGAAGATCAAATCTCATATCCCAATATGAGAACTTCAAGAAGGAGGAATCTGAATCTTTAGCTGACAAGTACAATAGGTTAAGCTCTATCATCAATGAGCTAAAAACCTTGGATAAGGACATCACCCTCACAGAGGTGAATGATAAAATCCTTATGTTGCTTTCCAAGCTCATGGGATTCAAGGATCTGGCCCATCAAGGAGGACAGGAGCCTAAATGAGATTTCCACTAAATCTCTTTTGGGAAAGCTGAAGTCTTATGAGCAGCTTATCAGATCCAGAGAAGCAGCTGAGGAAAGAACACCTCCACCATCAAGGAAGGAGCACACCATTACATTCAAGGCTGCTGAAGAGACAGAGACTCCAATAGTTAATGAAGATTTGATGAGTCTATTTGCCAAAAGATTCTACAAAATGGCAAAGAAGGATTTAAGAAGAAAGTCATCCAGGCAGGATGATAAGCCAAGGTATGATAAAACCCCCACTAAAGAAGTGGTGTGCTTTGGCTGCAGGAAACCTGGACACTTCCTCTCAGAGTGTCCAGAGAATCAGAAGAAGGAGAAGAGAAGAGAGAAGAACTCCAGAAGACAACAAAGTAGCAGGCCTTCCTCCAACAAACATAAGAAGAAGGAGAAAGGCTTTATAGCTGAAAGCTGGAGTGAAACTGAAGATGAATCCTCATCTTCCAGCTCCAGTGAAGAAGAAGAGGAGTCAAGGGCCAAAGAAGTTTGCCTCATGGCCATTGATGCTTCCAGGAGTCATTCAGAGGAGGAAGAATCAGACACTGAAGAAGCCTCAGCATCTGAAGCTGATCTGGTATTGTCTTCTTTTTATTATAGTTCTGAATCATTTCAATCTGAATTTAAAACCATGTGCATAGATCTAATAAATTCATAAAAAGAAATTAAGACACTTAGGAAAGACTAGGAAACCAAGAAAATGTTATTTCTGAAAACAATAGGTTAAATGATGAACTAAATTCTGCAAATGAACAAATTATCTTTATGAAATCTGAACTTAGCAAAGCTAAGATATTAGAAGATTCATTGAATGGCAGAAGTCTAAAATTTTTAGATATAACCAGCACATTAAATGCTAGAACTAATAACTATAGACTAGGGTTAGGAGCTTCATCTAGTGAATCAATCCTAATCCAAAAGAATCATCTTTCTAAACCTGTAAATTTTGTTTCCGATAAAGGAAAGAGAAATACTGAACACGTTAATAAGGTTAATGAAGTTCTTAAACAGATTGAAACTAAAAACAAACTTAAAAACCAGAAGAATAATAAAAGTAACAATTTTCAGCAGTTATCGTCGAACTCAGATCGATGATATATAAACAGATCGTCGACCTTAGTACGACGATCGCTGAAAACAAATTTCAATAATAATCATTCGTCTTAATGTGACCGACGAATTGTGTATGGTTCGTCGAGCAGAGATCGACGAACTTGGGGCACATAAAATGAACTTGTTCATCCTTCTGAGTAGAGATCGACGATCTCATTCCAATTCGTCGAACTCTTATCGACGAACTCACAACATTTTGTCGAACACAGAAAGACTTGCTAATAATCATAACTATAACATCAACTCTAATAAATCTAGGAAACCATTTAATCCATTAGCTTGATTGGATAATTCCACCTAGAAGATATCATCCATTAGAATACAAATCTCAAGTAGAATTTTCTGTAATATCTAGCTTTTTATATCAGCAATATAAAGGACCCAAGGTAACCTGGTTCAAGAACAACTAACTGTTTTTCTTGCAAATAAAGAGCTGTCCAGTTGTGAATCAACTATGGTACCTGGACAGTGGTTGCTCCAAACACATGACTGACAACAAGGAAAATTTACTCAACTACAAGACCAAGCTTGGACCAAAGGTAATCTTTGGTGATTCAAAGTGTGGCCAATCTAAAGACAATGGACAAGTAAGAATTGGAGCTGTCACATTCAAAAAGGTGACCTATGTAAGTGGACTCAAGCATAACCTCATCTCCATAAGTTAATTATGTGATGAAGGTTACCAGGTATACTTTAACTCAACATCTTGTACTATTTCAAATAAATAAAAACAAAATGTTTTAATTGGGAATAGATAAGAAAATATATATTTAGTTGATTTTAATGCTGTCAATTCAGATATCTGTTTACTTAACATAATTAGTAATCAGAATGAATTATGGCATAAAAGGCTAGGACATGTAAACATGAAAAATATTGCTAGGTTATCAAAAGACAACCTTGTGAGAGGTTTACCTTCTGGTCCTTACAAGAAGGAAGGCCTCTACAGGGCCTATCAACTAGACAAGCAAACTAAATCTAGCTTTAAATCAGTAAATAAAAGTGATTCATCTAGGATCTTATACTAGCTACACATGGATCTCTTTGGACCCATTGATGTACAAAGCCTAGGAGGGAAATCCTACACTTTAGTTATTGTAGATGACTTATCAAGGTTCACTTGGGTGTTCTTTCTTAGATCAAAGTCAGATACCTTTAAAGTTTTTACAGATTTTCTTAGGACCATACAGATTGAGTACTCCACTCATGTTGCATTGATCAGAAGTGAGCATGGTACAGAGTTTGAGTCTCTTCTTATGCATGAGTTCTGTGAGAAGGAAGGTATCAGGCACTGCTTCTCAGCTCCTAGAACTCCCCAACAAAATGGGGTAGTTGAAAGGAAAAAATAGGACCCTTATTGAAGCTGCAGGAACATTACTTGAAGATGCTTACATGCCACTATCCTTTTGGGCAGAGGCTGTAAGCACAGCAAATTATGTACTGAACAAAAGCTTGATACATAAACTAAAGAATAGGAATCCCTTTGAATTACTTAAAGAGAAGAAACCTAAACTAACCTATTTTAAAGTATTTGGATGTGTATGTTATATACATAATAATAATAAGAAATATATTAGAAAGTTTGAAGCTAAGGCTGAAGAGGGAATTTTTCTAAGATATTCCCAAGTAAGCAAAGCTTATATGGTATTCAATAATTCATCTCAAAAAATTGAAGAATCAATCCATGTTACTTTTGATGAGGCTAACATGTCTTGCAAGGAGAAAGAGATTTCTACCAATAATCCTTTGCAGGTACCTCACTTGTGTGAGAATTTGGATGGACTAGGCCTCACCCAAGAGGCTCCAACACATCCTTCTCCACAAGATGAAGAAGAAAGTGAAGAAGAAGTCACTAAAGATACTGAACTTCATCCAACAGCAAACATAATTCCATAAGAGGAATTAAATCCAAATGCTGTTACTGAACCAACTCCACCCACTGATCTTGTCACACTAAGGGATCACCCCAGATCTCAAGTGATTGGAGACATGACAGTAGGTGTACAGACAAGGAATCAACTCAACCAAGACTTGATGCATGCATGTTTCCTCTCTCAAGTTGAACCTCAATCCATAAAAGATGTTGAGAAAGATCCCCACTGGATCATTGCTATGCAAGAGGAACTCAACCAATTTGAAAGATGTAAAGTTTGGGATTTTGTTCCAAGACCTCAAGACTACCCAGTCATTGGAACCAAATGGGTATATAGAAACAAACTAGATGCCCAAGGTGTAATTGTGAGAAATAAGGCTAGGCTTGTTGCTCAAGGTTATAGGCAAGAAGAAGGGATAGACTATGACAAAACATTTGCACCAGGTTCAAGATTAGAGGCAATCAGAATCTTTCTTGCCTATACTGCCTACAAGAAGTTCAAAGTATATCAGATGGATATAAAGAGTGCTTTTCTAAATGGAGTACTAAAGGAAGTGATTTATGTTGAACAACCTCCAGGTTTTATCTCTACAACTCATCCCTATCATATATTTAAATTGCATAAGGCTCTCTATGGTCTAAATCAAGCGCCAAGAGTTTGGTATGAGACCTTAGCTAGCTTTCTGATAGAGCATAAATTCATTAGATGTATAGTAGATATAACCTTATTCACTAGACATCATAAGGACCAAACTTTGTTAGTACAAATATATGTGGATGACATTATATTTGGGTCTACTGATCCCAAATTATGAAAGAGGTTCTCTTACCTCATGCATTCAAAATTTGAGATTAGTAGCATGGGTGAGCTCTCCTACATTCTTGGTCTACAAGTAAAGCAGCTCCCTGATGGCATCTTCATCTCCCAAGCTAAATATGCTAAAGAGCTTATAAAGAAGTTTGGGATGGATGATGCCTCAGTAAAGAAAACACCCATGGCTACAAATGCTGTAATAGACTCTGATGCACATGTAAAACCTATGGATCAGAAATTATATATGGGCATTGTTGGGTCTCTACTACACCTTATAGCAAGCAGACCTGACATCATGTTTGTCACATGTCTTTGTGCTAAGTTCAGGTGAACCCTAAAGATTCTCACTTAGTTTTTCTAAAAAGAATTTTGAGATATATAAAGAGTTGTCCCAGTCTAGGACTCTGGTATCCTACTGAGTCAGAATTTGAGTTAACTGGATACTCAGATGCTGACTTTATTGGATGCAGAGTGGACAGAAAGAGTACCTTAGGAACCTGCCAGTTCCTTGGTATGAGATTAGTGTCCTGGTTTTGTAAGAAATAGTTATCTATGTCAACATCAACTGTTGAAGCAGAATATATTGCATCTGGCAGTTGATGTTCCCAGATGTTGTGGATCCAAAACCAACTCTTAGACTATGGCTTCAACTTAAATAATTCAACTCTCTTATGTGATAACACAAGTGCTATAGCTATAGCACAAAATCTAGTCCATCACAGTAGGACTAAGCATATAGACATTAGGCATCATTTAATTAGAGAGTGTGTAGACAAAAACAAAATCAAATTTGTTTATATCTACACTGATTTATAAAGAGCTGATATTTTCACCAAGCCCCTAGATGAAAGAAATCACTTGTTCTTTGTAAATCAGCTTGGAATGATCAATGGAGAAGACTTTGTTTATTTTTTGTCTACACTCGAAGAACTCTTCAAATTTCGTCGAACGGAGGTCGATGAACTGGGAAAGGTTCTTGAGATATTCGTCGACCTGAGATCGATGAACTCTCTGTTAGTGAAGTTAGTTTTGTCAACTTGAGATTGACGAATCTACTTCAGAAAACTTTCGTCGAAAGGAGCTCGGCGAAATGTCTTCAAACCTTCAGACTGAGCTCGACGAATTGATTAACTCCAAAATATTTCATCGACCTCAGATCGAAGAATTATTTACTTTTAGTGGAACAGAGTTTGTCGATTCATATTCTAGAAAACCTTATATTTATGTTTTCTTCGACCTCCGTCCCGCCCTTTCAGTTCCCTTTCACTTGATCTTTGTTTTTCTCTTGCAGGTGCTCTCATAGAGAATCCAGCTGGAGCTCTCGCGGCAATGAAATTTGACACTGGATTTGATGTGTATTTCGAGTCATTTCAATATTTCAACCCCGTCTTTCAGGAAATCCTGCAACTGCTTGAAGGACAATAGTTGAAGTATCTACTCTTAAAATACCTAGCACTGAAATCAGGGAGTGGGTCTATACATCATCCACAACAGAAGAGAATATGATGACTGGAACTACATCGGGTAATGCCGTCTCCCTTACTCCTGAAGTTTTAACTGAAATTTTTGGATTGAATAAGGGAACAGAAGAATTGCAAATTGAGAATGAGGAATATACTGAGATGCTCAGCCAAATGGGTTATTCTGGAGATAACCCTAATAAATTGTTGAAGAAAAAATTGTCTGCTGAATTCAAGTTTCTAGAAGACATTGTAGGGAAAGTCTTGCTGGGCAAGCATACTGCCCATGACTACATCACCAGGCACCAATTCCTGGTCATGTGTGCAGTGGTGAATAAGAAATAAGTTAACTGGGCTCAGATCTTGTTTGATCTGATTAAGAAAAAGAATACAAAGAAAGAGATTTGTTTTCGAAGGATCCTAGGGATCTTCCTAAAGTAAAAGGATGCTGAATTCCTGGTCTCCCCGACCACATTCATAAATGCTAGCAAGAGGCTCACCTGTGCCCTCTTTAGTAAATAGGAGAGGACCATCACCAAGCCCTCCAAGGCTACCTCCTCTTCCATCAACACTTCAGATAGTACAAGGCCTACTCCAGCCACTTGCCACCCTACTGAAGAGGTTCCATCCACCACTACACAACCTCTAGCTCTCCAAACTCCATCTCAGCCAGCAAATCAACAAACCCCACCTTCCACTCATATTATAGTCTCTACTCCCACACCTCCATCATCCCCAATACAAACATCTCCAACCCATATTCCCTCTCATACTCCTTCCCCCCATCATGACACATAAACACCATCACCACCCTCATCTCCTCTTCCAACTTACTTGGCTGACATTCCCCTATCCAATCTGTCATCCCTACCAACCTTCAATCTACTATCATCCCCCTTAAATACTCCTTCTCAAAATGAATTTCCTCAAGACACTCATATGCAAGATGCTCCATCTCTAACTCCACCAACTACTATCATCCTAACCTCTATCCACATTCAAACACCCCCTGCCACAACCTCTGCCTCACCATAATTGGATACCTCCCTTATCCAACCACTCCTTGAACTACTCAAATCCCTTCTCAAGACTATCATAACAGAGGCAATTTCCCCTCTTGCTGCATCCATTTCTACCATTGTTGCCCAAATTTCTGCTCTCTCTACTACTCCCTCTTCAGGAAGGGGCCTGGCTTCAGTTGCCACTAAAACCAGGCAGGGGGAGATACTCAATAAAGAAGTAGCAGCAGATGTAACAGCAGAAGCAGCAGTAGAAACAGCAGAAGTAGCAGCAGAAATAGTAGTAGTAACAGCAAAAATAGCAGAAGCAGCAACAACAGAACCAATAGATACAGCCTATTTTAATAACCTTCCAGCAGACAGCCCTAAGCCATCCATGGATATAGAAGTAGCAGCAGATGTAACAGCAGAAGCAACAGCAGAAACAGCAGAAGAAGCAATAACAGAACTAATAGATACATTCTATTTTAATAACCTTCCAGTAGACAGCACTAAGCCATCCATGGCTATAATTCCTTATACCACAACAATAAGCCCCAAAGTGTGGCTCAAGGCCACTTTTGCTACTCCAGAGTCTCCTCCCATAGTTGTTTCCCCCACTATCTCATCCCCTCTTGCACCAATTTTTGTTATGGATGATTCTCCAATGCCTGATCTAGATGCATTGGTTATGGCTGACATAGAAGAAGAAAATAAGTCAGTTGCTGAAAGCACTGATGTGTATAGTTCTCCAGCTCCTCCTCTAGCTCCCTCCAAGACTACAAATCTGCAATACCTGATGAGACAATAAGATAAATAGTGATATGATAATCCACATGAGCCAGATGATGATGATGATGATGATGATGATGACTCAGATGAAAATCCCAAGAGAAAGAAAGTCTCCAAGAAGAGGAAAGCTCCTCCACCTCCTGCCCCGAAACCCAATCCTGCAAATGACACATCATACTACATTCTGTAAAATATTACCCCCTATAAGGGTATGCCAGCATGGATATGGCTATCTAAGAATGAACAAAAGGTAACGAAGAAGAGCAGGAGATACTCTCCTCCACCTCAGAAGTTTAGGAGAGGTCCTCCTCCTCCTCCTACCGGTGCCTCAGGAGTTGATCCTCAAAGTTTAGAGGTATCCTCCAATCCTTACATCTTTCATAAGAATCTATCAATGGCAGTAAAGATCATCCAGACATCAATCCCAAGGTGGCAGACAGCATCAAAGGAAAACAAGTTTAGCTGAGCAAAAAAAAGAAGTTGTTTACCAAAAGCCTTCATTCTCTCCTCCTCAACAGCAAGCTCCTCAACATCAATCCAGAAGGCATAGTGAATCTCATGAGCCTAAAGGGAAGTTTAGTGAAGCTACTCCTCCTAAATCTCTTTATACTCAAAGTGATGAAAAGCATAGCATGACAAGTTTTCAAGCTCAATCTACACAATTCAAACCTGTCACCCTGTTATCTCCTCAAGATGATCAATCAACTGTTAATCAGGATGTTGATCCAAATTTTAGAATGGCAAGGCTACAAGAGCTAATTGGCCTATCACAGATAAAGAAAGTAATAGAAGAAGGTGAAGATCCATCAAAATTCACCACTATGTCATCTTACATAGAAAAGAAACTGAATAAACTTCAAGTAAGCAGGAAGGTCTTCAATCCAGCAGAGTACATGACACTTCACCCAGAGGCTGTTGTGCTTAGAACCTCAACCCTGACTGTGATTGGAGCATCAGATCTGTATATGTCAAAGAAAGAAGCAGCCAATGTCAACAGGCAAATCATATTAACTCAGCCTGGGGACAAAAGCAAAGAGGAGAAGCACAAGGAGAAGTTGCAGAAGAAATAAATTTTGAACCGCTTTGATTATGGTATTGTTAAAACTATTTTCTCATTCATGATACAAAGCTTACTGTATACATATATATCTTTTGTATATGCTATTTTCTTTTCTGTAAGATATATGTTTTTCTTGCTTTGTACATTTTTTGTTTTGAGTCTGTAATTAGTGAACTCACCCAAATAGGGGGAGATTGTTGGATCCCTTGTTGGATTTGGGCTAGGTTCACTAAGTTAGGATCATATGACCCAACATGTATAGCAAGGGTCATGGTTGTGTCCTAAAGTCTAGGCCAAGTCCTTAGAGTCAACAATGCATGGACCAGCCATCAACAGTCTGCCAAATTTTCAATACTTAGAGAAATATCAAGACTCAGAAAAAGAGTTCGACGTTCGTCGAACTCAGATCGACAAAAGTCGTGCTCAGCTCGACGAAATCAGAGAAAATTCTCTGAGATGAGCTCGACGAACTCAGTTCTCAGGTCAACGATTTCTGGATAATCTGCTTCAACACTCAAGTCCAGAAAACATCTCAATATTTCTAAGTCCAGAATCAAACTCCAATCGACGAACTTGGTTCTCAGCTCGACAATCTTGATGTACAGAATTGGAAAGATTCATCAAGCAGCAGTCAGCAGTTCTCAGGTCGACGATCGTGGATCTCAGCTCGACGAATCAAGACTTGGTTATTTTTATCCTTCTGTCCCTATTATAATGTAATAATTCCTGAGTAATTAATGCTAAAATATTTTTTGAATATTACCATTAGACGGGGCATTAGTTATGGTCATCATCGGGATTATGTCTTGCCATTTTTCAAAGGGACAGTTGGGGAAATCAATCAATGCAAACGTTCTCAAGGCCGTCAGCATTGAATGCAGGAAGGAATTCAAAATTCAAAAAGAAAATTTATATGTAATATATAAAAGGGGATTTTCTTCCTTCTAGTAACATACAGAGAACAAAAATACATACAGAAGAAAAGAACAACAATAGAAAACAAGGATCTTCTGCTCTCTCTCTCTCTCTCTGAATAGCACTCTGAGACGCAGAGTACACAGAACAAAGTTATAGAGAGAAACAAGTGCTAGACTAGCGGAAGAACTTTAAGTTGAAGAAGAAGAAGAACAACCATTAAAAAACAAGGGTCTTCTTCTGTCCTCATCTCAGGATTCTTCAAAGGACAATAATTACAGCATCATTCAAGAAGTTCCTGGAGATCTTCTGGTCAAAGCAAAAAGTTTGAAGGCCTATCACCCTACACCAAAGCTCTACCTTCCTGAACCATTCAATATCTCAGGGGAAGCTCTTTGCTAAAGTCAATATCCACAATAGTCTTCTCAGTTTTATTTGAGAAAGAGAAGACAAAATCATTCTCTCACCCCACTGTATAAAGGGTTCTTAATTCCCTTCAAAATTATTCCTGGTTGCAAGTCACCTAATCAAAAGACTTGAGGTTTGGTTGTTGAGCACCTGATCAAAAGCTCATTGGTGGCAGTCACCTGATCAAAAACCTGAGTGGATTCCTACCAGGGTGGTAGAAGAGTGGATGTACCAAGGTTGGGGAACCACTATAAAATTCTTGTGTTGTTTGGATGCCCTTTTCTTTTTGTTCTTGTTGTGGCTGTGCTAGTTAGGTTGTTGTGGTTGTGACTACTTATATTTGCTATTTTCCTGTGACAAATCATATAGGTTTAGGAACAACTTTTTATCTACAACAAAAGTTTTAAAACCCAAAGAATACTCTATTCACCCCCCCCCCTCTAGAGTATACCAGATCTAACTCCTAACTTTCATATACAAGTATCAGTGTGTTGCTCTTCACTGAAGTAGGCATAGTTCAAAATTGTTTATTGTTGTGTAGAAAAGAAATACTGTTGTGAAGATAGTAAGCACAACTATGAAGGAGTTCTATCATTGTATTAAGCTTACATCTTTATAGAAGAGTTTTCTAAGTCAAAGAAGAGGAATATCATTATGACAAGTTGAATATTGTTGCAATGACATGAAATATCATTGTTACAGTTTATAATTTCAAAATTTCAAATTGTCATCAGCGCCAAAAGTTCACATCAAATCAGTCTTTTCAGGAAAGGCTTCTGACACGTGTTAATTGGTTATTGACTGTTAATATGTCGCAAGTATATATATATATATATATATATATATATATATATATATATATACTGAAGAGACTTGGAGAAGAAGAAGACTACTTTTAGGAGGAGCAAATCTACAAGAAAATCATCAAGTATTCCTAGTATTACTCAAATTTCATCTACTTCAAATCATCCACGATAAAAAAAAGTCTTTCAACCACAAGATTAAGTACAGTTCACGTTTTCAAGGAAGACTCAATGAAGAACTTATGATGATTCAGAGAAATGCTTTTCTCATCAAAGCCAAGAAATCTCAAATCTTTAGAGAAAAATCTTTATAAAGTCTACTGTTGTTGTATTTACTCTTAAACAAACTAATTCTATAAGATCTCTCTAAGGCCTGAGATAGGGCTTTGCATAGGCCTGAACTGTAGGGTCAAGTGGTTAGATCTGAGGTAGTATTTCAAGGTAGAACCTGAGTTGTAGGAGCTTTATACTCCGAAGTAGGATCATGGGTGTGGATCTGAGTAAGGGAACGTGTTGTTGTTCCTAAGTTTTAGGATTCTTGGACTCAGAAGTGTAAGATCATTTGGATAAGAGTTATTGGAGAAGTTGGCCTAGTCTAGTACACTGTTATATAGTTGAAGGGGGAACGCAGATATATCATATTGGGGAACCACTATAAATCCTTATGTGTTTTCTACGGTGTGTTTTATTTTTATATTAGATTAGTTATTAAAATCTAAATACTTGAAAAAGTACAAAATACCTTTTCGCCCCTCCTCTAGGTGATTAGACTGTCATAAGACTTTTAAGTACTATCAGAGCTAGGTTATTCAAAAAGTACCTAACAGTCTGAACATGATCCTAATTTATGAATATAGTCTTCACCATGACTTCAGGTGAGAACTATAAGGAATTAAGTTCTATGAAACTTCATATATATAGAAAATAGAACTTTGGAATCTTGAAAGAGAGGGTAAAGTTATTCATAGACACCTCTGACCTAAGATTTTTATAATTGTTGAAGTGAGGCCCTTCATTCCAATGAAGATCCCTTCCATTAATGTAAATTAGAAAGTTCCAAATAAGTTTTTTGAGATGACAAAGTATGAAGTAGTTCTGGCCACTATGAATAAAAGGGCCAAGAAAATTATTGTCAGTGATATTGATGATTTTACATTTCAAAATTTGATTCACTGCCAAACTACCAAGGAAATGTGAGACTCATTGATTATTTATATGGAAGATACTAAGGAGGTTAGACATGACATGAAATCTCCCCCCAATCAGGAATATGAAGCCTACTAGAATGGGAAGAAGGACACTATTGGATCCCTAGTTTTGATTTGGGCTATGTCATCTCTATTAGGCGCAATTGACCCAAGATTTATCTATGGTCAATGGTTAGACTAAATGTTAGTCTACCCTCAGGCTAGGCTAGTTGAGAAAGGTTTGGAATGATAATTTGGTTTAGTATTTTTTTGTTCGACGATAGTCGAACTTCGCTCGACGATCTTCGATTGATGATCGACGATCTCAGAGTCATATGAACTCTGAAGTGGGATCGACGATCTGCTTGCTCAGATCGACGATCGTGTTGCCCTGGTCGACAATTTCTGTGAAGATAGTTTTTCTTCAGGTCGACGATCTGCTTGTTCAGATCAACGATCATTCTCTGGTCGACATTTTCTGTCTGCTATTATCTGTATTCTTTTCATTTG
Source organism: Platanthera zijinensis (assembly GCA_039513925.1). Classification (NCBI taxonomy): domain Eukaryota; kingdom Viridiplantae; phylum Streptophyta; class Magnoliopsida; order Asparagales; family Orchidaceae; genus Platanthera; species Platanthera zijinensis. The sequence continues at coordinate 17,060,972 of CM077098.1, forward strand.
AATTATTGATTTATTTCCTCATGTTTAAGACATATGTTATTCAGATATTCTGCTTAATTTAATGTCTATATTCCTTTGCTTATTTGCAATATTCCTTGTGCATTAATTGAGAGATTTGGCAAAATAAAGTCGTTTGTTTTATTAGAGGAAATCGTGTTTTTCTAACAGCTGTAATATAGCCATTATGCCTTGCTTCCTGTGCCAATTTATAAAGTCAATTTGATAGGATATTTTAATATCCTTAATTCCTTTTTGGGAATGACAGAGAAGATTTCTGGCGCAGTTTCTTTATTTTTTTAATTGTATTATTTGGAAAGATCTTTTAGTGTAGGGCTCGAGGCATTATTCAAAGAAGAGAAGTTTCTATATTATCAGTGCAGTCGGTTGAATACAATACACAACAACACAATACAATTCTAAAAAAGACACAGAACCAGAATTCTCAAGAGAAAAAAAAAAGAAAAGTTCTTCTTCTTCCTGAGTTCATCCTTTCTTCAGGAAAATCAATTCTCAGTGCTCAAGCTTTCAAGAAGAAGATCACTCCCAGATTGCTGAACATCATTGCTATAGATTGCAAAAGCTACTGAAGAAGAACATTCATTCAAAAGCTAGAGTCTTCTTCAAGGATGCATCAGAAAGTCTACTCAAGCAATTTGGAGATCCTACACCCTTAAGCAAAGCTTCTTCTTGGACATTCTCTAAGCTAGGGGGAGCTTTGATATATTCAGAGCAATCCACTAGCTTCTCTGAACACATAGAAGACACCTTCAACTCTTTCCCTTAACCTCCTGTAAAAGGGTTATTACTCCCTTCAAAAGTGAACCTTTGGTGGCAGGGCACCTGATCAAAAACCTGTGTGTTTGGTTCTTAGGCACCTGATCAAAAGCCTTAAGGGTTTCTAGATCTACCCGAAGCAGATCTTGTGGTGGCAGGGCACCTAAACAAAAACCTGTAGTGGATTCCTACAAGGGTGGTAGAAGAGTGGATGTACCCAATTGGGGAACCATTATAAAGCTCTTGTGTTGTCTGGTTGTTTACTTTAATTTATGCACTGTGGCTGTGATAGATATAACAAGGTTGCTAGTTGCTGTGTTAGGACATATGCTCAACTGAAACTTCAGTTAGCATCCTCTGTTTTTCACCACACTCTGTTAGGCTTTATGTATAAAGCTTTTAGTTTTTATATTCCGCAAATAGCTCAAGAGAAGTGTTTAGAGTCTCTTTATTTTTGAATACTCTATTCACCCCCCCCCCCCCTCTAGAGTAGTAAGTATCTTATCCCCTCACTTTCAATTGGTATTAGAGTGAGGTTAGTTATTCAACAGCTTAACCATTCCTAGGTTGATTGGTTGAACAAGCTAACACCTGAACCATAAGATCTTGTGATAAGATACTTTGATATCATATACACTCACATTAGATTCATGGCCCAGTAAAAAGATTATTCTAGCACCAGACCTCCAGTATGCAACTTAGCCAAGTTTGGCATCTGGAAGGCAAGAATCAGACTTTACATGAAATCTATTGATGAAGATATTTTTTTCCTCTATCTTTATAGGGCCACCAACACCACCTGTTGCAGCTACTGCTACAACATCTGCAAATCTCAGTGCAGTGCCACCTCCTTACTATAATGAAACTTACAAGAAGGCCAAGATAGCTAATGCCAAAGCTATGAATATTCTTGCTCAGACTATGTCTGATGAGACATTCCAGAAAGTGGCTGATTGCACCTCAGCAAAAGCCATGTGGGACTCACTGAATCAGATTGTAGCTTATTCAGCTGATGAGAGGAAGGACAGAAGGTCCAATCTCATATCCCAATATGAGAACTTCAAGAAAGAAAAGGCTGAGACAGTAGAAGTCATGTACACAAGGCTCAGTTCCATTATCAATGAGCTGGGGACACTTGATAAGGAGATTACATTGACAGAAGTCAATGATAAAATACTGATGTGCTTTCCCAGCATATGGGATCTCAGAATCTGGCCAATCAAGGAGTCCAGAAGTACAATAGAGATATCAACTGAAGCTCTCCTTGGCAACTCAAATCATTTGAGCAAGTACTGAAGACCAGGAAAGCTGAAGCTAAAGCCAAAGCACCTACTCCAACAAGGAAAGAGCAAACCCTTGCTCTTAAGGCTGATGATGAGTCCAAGATGACTCAATCAAATGAAGAACTGATGGCACTATTTTCCAAGAGGTTCTACAAGATGGGCAGAAAAGACAACAGAAGAAAGCCATCAAAATATGATGACAAGCCAAGGTATGATAAAACCCCATCTAAAAAAATTGTTTGTTATGGATGCAGGAAGCCTGGACACATTCTCCTTGAGTGTCCAGAGACAAAGCATAAGGAAAGAAGAAAAGAAAAGGAACATGAGAAGCACTACTCCAAGACATCCTCTAACAAATATAAGAAGAAAGAGAAAGGTCTTGTTGCAAAGACCTGGAGTGATACTGAGGAAGACTCATCTTCCTCCAACTCCAGTGAAGATGAAGAAGAAGAGAAGAAAGCTAAATAGATTTGCCTTATGGCAATTAATGCCTGCAGCAGTAACTCAGCTGCAGAGATGACTAAAGATGAGGAGGATGAATTATCTGATGAAGACCAGGTAATTGCATCTTATGATTTCACATCTGTTGAATTTAAGAATGATTTTAAAACTCTTTGCCTAGATTTACTTAGCTCAGAAAAGGAGATTAAATTGCTTAGAGATAAACTAGCTGGATCTGAATCTCTATCTAGTGAAAACATTAGGTTAGAATCTGAACTCACTATAGCATCTGAAGAAATAAAATTTATTAAATTAGAGCTAGCTAAAGCTAAGAGGTAAGAAGATTCACTTAATGGCAGAAGCCTTAAGTTGCTAGAGATCACAAGCACTACCAACACTAGGACAGATAATAATAAGTTAGGCTTAGGTGCCTCCCCTAGTGAACCCCCATTGCTCCTTGAATACAATCTATCCACTCCAGTAAAGTTTGTTTCTGAAAAGGGAATACACAATACTGAGGTTGTTCAAAAGGCTAAGAAAATTTTAAATAAGGTTAAGATAAACAAAAGGAAACAAAAATTCATAGAAATACAAAAATCGTCGAACTCCCATCGACGATCAATGCACCCATCGTCGAACAACAATCAATGATCTCTGAACTCACCTGCTAGGTATAATTACTCAGCAATGAGGGATCGACGATCTCAGCCTGAGTCGTTGAACAGAGATCGACGATCGTGGAACCCAGAATTCTATTCTGTGAACCAAGATCGACGATCTGGGTATCGATCGCCGACCACCGATCGACGATCAGAACTAAATTTTTAGAATTACAACAATGCTAATAGAAACAATAAGTTTAATAGCAACCCTAGGTCTGCTAATTGGATTATCCCACCTAGGAGATCTCATCCCTTAGGATATCACCCTCAACCTGCATATTCTTTTATTTCTAGTTTTTCCTATGTGAAGAACAATGGACCCAAGGTTTCCTGGGTCCACAATGTTTAATCTATCTTATTGCAGGTGAAGACCTATCCTATCACTCAGGACAAGTGGTATTTGGATAGTGGATGCTCCAAGCATATGACTGGAAACAAAGAGAACCTGTCTTTCTTCAAAGCCAAGTTGGGACCAAAAGTGGTCTTTGGTGATTCCAGCTGTGGTCAGACTGAAGGATATGGCAAATTCACCTTAGGGTCAGTGACTTTCAAGAAGGTAGCTTATGTTACAGGACTGAAGCACAATCTCATTTCTGTAAGTCAGCTTTGTGATGCTGGCTACCAGGTTTGGTTTTCTAATACTCTGTGCAATATTACTTTTAATAATAACATTGTATTAGTAGGCATTAGGCAAGGAAATATTTATCTTGTAGATTTTAAATCCACTTCTTCTGAAATTTGCTTATTTAATGAAGTGAGTAGCAATAATACTTTGTGGCATAGAAGGCTAGGTCATGTTAACCTTAGGAATATATCTAGGTTATCTAAATGCAACCTTGTCAGAGGTTTGCCCTCTTGCCCCTACAAGAAGGAAGGCTTATGCAAGGCTTGTCAACTAGGCAAGCAAACCAAAAATAGTTTCAAAGCTGTAAATAAAAGTGATTCACCTAGAATTCTGTACCTATTGCACTTGGATCTTTTTGGTCCAATAGCTGTACAAAGTCTAGGAGGGAAATTATATACCCTAGTGATTGTAGATGATTACTCCAGGTTCACTTGGGTGTTCTTCTTGAGAACTAAATCTGATAACTTTAAAGTTCTTACCGACTTTCTACATTATATAAAGATTGAGTTCAATACTCACATTGCCCTGATCCGATGTGATCATGGGACAGAGTTTGATTCTCTTCTTATGCAAGAATTCTGTGAGAAAGAAGGTATCAAGCATAGCTTCTCTGCTCCTAGAACTCCTCAACAAAATGGGGTAGTTGAAAGGAAAAACAGAACCCTGATTGAAGCTGCAGGAACATTGTTAGTAGATGCTAATATGCCTCTATCCTTTTGGGCAGAAGCAGTTAGCACAGCTAACTATGTACTGAATAGGAGTTTGATACATAAACTAAAGGGGAAGACTCCTTATGAATTGCTTAAAGAAAAGAAACCTAAAATAGATTATTTTAGAATTTTTGGCTATGTAGTTTACATTCACAACAATAACAAAGAATACATTAGAAAGTTTGAGACAAAGGCTTTAATGGTAATCTTTCTAGGATATTCCCAAGTAAGCAAAGCCTATAGGGTTTTTAATCAATCCTCATTAAAAATTGAAGAGTCAGTACATGTATCCTTTGACGAATCCAAGATTTTTTATAGAGAGAAGGAAACTTCCTCCAGTAGTTCTTTACAGGTACCTGAATTATGCAAGAATTTGGATGAGTTGAAACTCACTCACGGGATTCAACCAGCTCCTCAGTTATCTTATTCAGACAGTGATGAAGACCTAGTAGAAGTGATTGCAGTTTTACCAACAGCCAATCTAATTCCACCTGAGGAATTAATTCCAACTGCTGTTGAAGATAACATACCACCAACTGATTATGTCACACTTAGAGATCATCCTACATCTCAAGTGATTGGAGACATTTCAACTGGTGTGCAAACTAGACATCAACTAAGTCAAGATGTGATGCTTGCTTGTTTTCTGTCTCAGATTGAGCCCCTAACCATAAAAGATGCTGAGCAAGATCCCCGCTGGATCATTGCTATGCAAGAAGAGCTAAATCAGTTTGAAAGATGCAAAGTTTGGAAGTTGGTACCAAGACCAAAAGGCCAACTGATTATAGGCACTAAATGGGTGTTTAGAAATAAGTTGGATGCTCAAGGAACTATTATAAGGAATAAAGCAAGGCTTGTAGTACAGGGCTACAGACAGGAAGAAGGAATAGACTATGATCAGACTTTTGCTCCTGTTGCAAGGCTAGAGGCAATAAGGATCTTTCTAGCATATGCAGCCTACATGAAGTTTAAGGTGTTCCAGATGGATGTAAAGAGTGCATTCTTAAATGGTGAGCTAAAGGAAGAGGTATTTATTGAACAACCCCCTGGTTTCATTTCTTCAACTTATCCCTCACATGTTTTTAAGTTGTAAAAAGCTCTGTATGGACTTAAGCAGGCTCCTAGAGCATGGTATGAGACTCTAGCTAGTTTCCTATTAGAACATAAGTTTTTTAGAGGCATAGTTGATAGAACCCTTTTTATTAAGCACCACAAGGATAAAATCCTATTAGTTCAAATTTATGTGGATGACATTATATTTGGTTTCACTGATCCCAAACTATGCAAAAGGTTCTCAGACCTAATGCATTCTAAGTTTGAGATGAGTAGTATGGGTGAGCTATCTTATTTCATTAGTCTCCAAGTGAAACAAGATGCTGATGGCATCTTCATCTCCCAATCAAAATATGCCAAGGAATTGGTAAAGAAGTTTGGGATGGCAGATGCTTCAGCAATGCACACTCTTATGGCTACTAATGTAGTTATTGATTCTGATGAAAAGGGAAAGCCTATTGATCAGAAAAATTATAGGGCCATTGTTGGTTCCCTATTGTATCTAACTGCAAGTAGGCCTGATATAATGTTTGCCACATGCCTATGTGCTAGATTTTAGGTCAACCCCAAGGAATCTCATTTAACTCTTCTTAAGAGAATCTTAAGATACTTGAAGGGATGTCCTAATTTAGGACTTTGGTACCCAGCTGAATTAGAATTTGAGTTGATTGGATACTCAGATGCTTACTATGCTGGCTGTAGAGTTGACAGGAAGAGCACCACAGGGACTTGTTAGTTCCTAGGTGAGAGATTAGTCTCTTGGTTTTGCAAGAAGTAGGCTTTTGTTTCAACTTCAACTACAGAGGCTGAATATATAGCTGCTGCTAGTTGCTGTTCACAGATTCTGTGGATTAAAAATCAACTCTTGGATTATGGGTACACACACAAAAACACCAAAATTATGTGTGACAATACCAGTGCTATTTCCATAGCACAAAATCATGTGCACCATTCTAGGACTAAGCATATTGACATTAGACACCATTTTCTTAGAGACTGTGTTGACAAGAATAAGATAAATCTCGAGTTTATTCCCACAGATCTTCAAAGAAGTTATATTTTCACAAAGCCTTTAGATGAACAGAAACATCTATTCTTTTTGAATCAACTAGGCATGATGAATGGTTCAGACAAAGTGAAAAATCTGCTAAGTTGAAATCTGTTCTGAGATCGTCGAACGGTGTTCGAAGATAGTCAAACAGGGTTAGCTAAATCGTCGACCCTAGGTCTACGACAGCTCTTTGCATTTAGAGACAGAAATCGTCGATCGATGATCGACGACACTGCTTTGGAAATCGATCGTCGACCGACGATCGATGACCGATTCTCTTGATCTTCATTCAGAGATCGACGATGCCAGTTTATCTCAAGGTGATCGTCTATTTAGGTCTGAAGATCGTCGACGGAGCTCGCCTTTTCGTATTCTACTTCAAGGCTTGTTTCGAGCTCTCGTCCCGCGCTTTCTCTTCTCTCTCTCTCTGTGTTTGTTCTTGTTTCAGGTACTCTCATCGATCAAATGGCGATTTCCTCTGCAACCCTGTCCGTGATGAAGTTCGATGCAGGCTTCAGTATTGATTTCGAGTCTTTCAGAAACTGCGAACAAGTTTTTCAGGAAATGCTGCAGTTGTGTGAAGATCAAGGTCTTAAGAAACTCATGTCCTCAAAGCTCAAACTGCACCTATCAGAAATCAAGATGGGTTTATACATCATCTTCTGATGACAAAGAGATGAAAGGATAAATCAGCGGCGTGAAGGTAACTCTTACTCAAGAAATTCTGACTGAAATTTTTGAGTTAAAGAATGGCTCTTATGAGTATGAGCAAGATTCTGCTGAGTACGGAAGGATGTTGTTGGAAATGGGTCATGTAGAAGGCATCCCATCCAAGCTCCTGAAGATAAACTTATCTATCAGATTTAAGTTTCTGGCTGATCTAGTTGGAAAAGTGTTGCTTGGAAAGCATTCCGCCCATGATAATATCACCCGACATCAGTTTGCCTTGATGTCAGCTCTCGTGAATAAGAAAGAAATCAACTGGGCTGGTCTGCTGTTTGATTTGATCAGGAAGAAGAACAACAAGAAAGAGGTAACACAAGGAAGGCTGATCGGGTTCTTTCTCTCTAAGAAAGCTTCCCAGCTGTTAGGCTCTGCTCCTACAGCGATCAATTCCAGCAAGAGAATAGATCCTTCTCTGTTCATTAAGTGGAAGAGGACTATTCAGAAGCCTTCAAAGGCTGGGTCTGCCCTTATAATGTCTGAGGGCACAAGGGCTCTAGAAGCCGCTTCCCTCCCTAGTGAAGAAATCCCTGCTTCCTCCTCCTTGCCATCAACCTCCATTGACATTCCTTCTTCTCCTGTGAACCATCCATCTCCACCTGCTTCTCCAACACCAATTCACATAACTGAGATTCCAAATCTAAATTTAGAATCTTTGTTCAATCTGCTTTCTCCATCTCATTCCCCAGCTACCTCAAATCATCCCTCACCAGCTGTTGATCATCCATCTCATCATAATTTTCAAAATACTGAAAACCCAGTTCAGAAGAATATTAATTCTGATGATTCCCCCTCCATCATTCCTCCATTGTTTCAAATCACACCAGAATTCATTGCAACTATCATTCACCTCATAACTCCTTCCATCAAATCCATGATAGCTGAGTCCATTGCCGCTCTTGCTCTTATCTATCTCTTCTCTTGCTGCCTCCATTTCCACCTTCACAGTCCCTTCTTCATCTAGGGGTCTGGGTTTAGTTTTCACTGAACCCAGGCAGGGGGAGATGCTTGATGAAGATGATTCAGGCCCTGCTATGGAGTTAGAAATATTTTCAGAGTAAGAAAGATTTTCAGTTCCAGCCCCAGATGCAGTTGTTTCAGCTCCAGATGCAGTTGTTCCAGATTCTGTTCAGAGGATAGTTGAAGATTTTGATGCTCCAGTAGTTTTGGAAGAGGAATTGGATGCATTCCTTGACTCAGATGATGAGTCATCCTGTGGAGACCTTTATAATCCTATCTCCTCCCCTTGTTCTTTTGATCCTCTTCAGGCCATTGTGTGCTACCAGAGACCAATGTGCCTTCAGTTTTTGGATAGCTTTGTTATTTCTGAAACCATAGCTGGAGCAGATTTTTCTTTCAAAGTTTATCTTGAGGAGATTTCTACTCCTGTTGCTGCTAGATATATAGAAGGAATTATAACATCTTTCTTAGAAGCTAAATGGAATTTTGCTGCTCAAAAATAGTTCAAGAAATTTAGACTGTTGTGCCTTCTACCCTTTGGGATGACACCCCAGGTCAAGATTTGGACTCTCTCCTGGCCCAAGACATTCTAGAAGAAGAAAAAGAAAAAGCTCTTCTGCAAGCTAAAGAGAAAGAGGAGGCTATGTTAAAGGAAATTGATGATCTGTATGCAGAACCTCAACCCTCACATTCTGAGGATGAAGATGAAGATTTTGATGATTCTGATAGTAATAAGAAAAATAAAAGGTTTGTTAAAAAGAAAAGGAAAGCCACAGCTCCAGCTCCTCCTAATCCAGATAATGATATTCCCTACTACATTTTGAAAGGAATTGATCCTAAAGCTAAAAATTTTGAGGCTTGGATGTGGTGCTCTAAGAATGAACAGAAAGCAAGGAAGAAGAGCATGAAGTACTCTCCTCCTCCCAAGGGAATTCAGAGAGGTCCTCCTCCTCCTCCTCCCTCTGCTAGTGCCTCAGGAAATATTGCTCCCAGATCTTCTGCTCCTTCAGCCAGGCAAAATCAGTCCTATACCTATCAGAGAAAGGGAAGGCAGCCTCCTCCAAGCAGTTCTAGTGATCAGAGGCAGTCTAAAAAGTCAAAAATTCAAAGAGAGCAAGTTAAGGAAGTTGTATATCAACAACCCACCTTCTCTCCTCCTCCAGCCTCTAGATCACCTTCAAAGAAAAAATCTGCTCAGGCCAAACCAGTAAATTTCAAAGGAAAAAGAGTTATATATTCTGATAAATCAAGCAAAAAGTATGCTGAGTTTGCTCCTCCATCAAGTCTTATAATTCAAGAGCCAGCAGATATAAAGGTCAAGCCAGTTCAAGTGCAAACTGAGAGTTTCTTAACTCAATCAGTAAATTCAAGACTATAAATCCATTGGATCCTTCTGATGAACATGCATATGAAAGTCAAGAGCTTGATCCTAACTATAAAATGGCTAGACTTCTAGAATTGGTTGGATCTGCACAAATCAAGAAAGCTAAAGAAGAAGGAAAAGACATTACAGGATTTTCTACCATGTAAAAATACAGAAAGAAAGAATTAAACAGATTTCAAGTCAGTTCAGAGGTTTTTGATGCTTCCAAGTATATGGAAAAACACCCTGAAGCTATTCTGCCTAATGTAGGGGAACTAAAGATTATTGGAGAACAGGACTTGAAGCTATCAAAGAAGGATGCATCTATTCCAAGAAGAAAAATTATTTTCTCTCCTGCTACTTCTACTCTTCCTTCAGACTCTATTGATAATTGACTGTGTTATTTGTTTTGACTAATTTGATTTATTCAAATATGCTTGCTGATATATCTATTGTTGTTTTTTTTCTTATCTGCTTATATTAGATTTATTTTGTTTGAGTGACATCACCCAAATAGGGGGAGATTGTTGGATCCCTAGTTTTGATTTGGGATATGTCATCTCTATTAGGCGCAATTGACCCAAGATTTATCTATGGTCAACGGTTAGACTAAATGTTAGTCTACCCTCAGGCTAGGCTAGTTTAGAAAGGTTTGGAATGAGAATTTGGTTTAGTATTTTTTTTGTTCGATGATAGTCGATCTTCGCTCGACGATCTTTGATTGATGATCGACGATCTCAGAGTCATATGAACTCTGAAGTGGGATCGACGATCTGCTTGCTCAGATCGACAATCGTGTTGCCCTGGTCGACGATTTCTGTGAAGATAGTTTTTCTTCAGGTCGACGATCTGCTTGTTCAGATCGACGATCTTCGTTCTCTGGTTGACGTTTTCTGTCTGCTATTATCTGTATTCTTTTCATTTGAATTATTGATTTATTTCCTCATGTTTAAGACATATGTTATTCAGATATTCTACTTAATTTAATGCTTATATTCCTTTGCTTATTTGCAATATTCCTTGTGCATTAATTGAGAGATTTGGCAGAATAAAGTCGTTTGTTTTATTAGAGGAAATTGTGTTTTTCTAACACCTGTAATATAGCCGTTATGCCTTGCTTCCTGTGCCAATTTATAAAGTCAATTTGATAGGATATTTTAATATCCTTAATTCCTTTTTGGGAATGACAGAGAAGATTTCTGGCGCAATTTCTTTATTTGTTTTATTGTATTATTTTGAAAGATCTTTTAGTGTAGGGCTTGAGGCATTATTCAAAGAAGAGAAGTTTCTATATTATCAGTGCAGTCGGTTGAATACAATACACAACAACACAATATAATTCTAAAAAAGACACAGAACCAGAATTCTCAAGAGAAAAAAAAAAAGAAAAGTTCTTCTTCTTCCTGAGTTCATCCTGTCTTCAGGAAAATCAATTCTCAGGTCTCAAGCATTCAAGAAGAAGATCACTCCCAGATTGTTGAACATCCTTGTTGTAGATTGCAAAAGCTACTGAAGAAGAACATTCATTCAAAAGCTAGAGTCTTCTTCAAGGCTGCATCAGAAAGTCTACTCAAGTAATTTGGAGATCCTACACCCTGAAGCAAAGCTTTTTCCTGAACATTCTCTAAGCCAGGGGGAGCTTTGATATATTCAGAGCAATCCACTAGCTTCTCATAACACAGATAAGACACCTTCAACTCTTTCCCTTAACCTCTTGTAAAAGGGTTATTACTCCCTTCAAAAGTGAACCTTTGGTGGCAGGGCACCTGATCAAAAACCTATGTGTTTGGTTATTAGGCACCTGATCAAAAGCCTGAAGGGTTTCTAGATCTACCTGAAGCAGATCTTGTGGTGGCAGAGCACCTGAACAAAAACCTGTAGTGGATTCCTACCAGGGTGGTAGAAGAGTGGATGTACCCAATTTGGGAACCACTATAAAGCCCTTGTGTTGTCTGGTTGTTTACTTTTATTGATGCACTGTGGCTGTGATAGATATAACTAGGTTGCTAGTTGCTGTGTTAGGACATATGCTCAACTGAAACTTCAGTTAGCATCCTTTGTTTTTCACCACACTCTGTTAGGCTTTAAGTATAAAGCTTTTAGTTTTTATATTCTGCAAATAGCTTAAGAGAAGTGTTTAGAGTCTCTTTATTTTTGAATACTCTATTCACCCCCCCCCCCCACCCCCCTCTAGAGTAGTAAGTATCTTATCCCCTCACTTTCAGACACCATTACAAGCTACTTTGAGATGTCTTCAAAAATTTCAATGCCTTGAATAATTATGGGAGAGTCTTTTCCAATTATGATCTGAATGACAAATTCCTTAGATTCCTTAATAAGAAATGAGATATTAAGATCTACGTTATAAGGAACATGGGGAATCTGGCAAACATCCTGCCCCAAAATTTAAATGGGAAGTTGATGTCTCATGAGCTACAACTAAACAAAAGGACGGTCGAGGAGGAAAATAACAAATCCAATAATATGGATAAGACTGTGGCTTTTAAAGCTGAAAGCTCCAAGAAAAGCAGAGAGAAGACTCCTTCACCTCCACAAAAGCCTGTTGAGTTAGATGAATCTGAGTCCAACACTTCTAAATCTGTACTCACTGATGGATAACTCTTCTTATTCTCCAAGTAGTTTAAAAAGCTGTTGAGTAGAAGAAGATAGTGGAAAAATAAGCCTCCATCCTCCTCCAGCTCAAGGAAGCATTACAACAACACTGAAAGGCCAAAGAAAAATCCCAAGAGGGACATGTATGACTCTAAATAGAACAAATAATTTAATACTCATATTGTTTGTTAATGCTACAATAGGCCTTGGCATGTCATTGCTGACTATCCAGTTAATAGAAAGAAGGGGAAGAGATCTGATGAAAAGAGATCTCACAAAGGAAAGAAGCCTAAAAAGAGCTACATAGCTAAGAAGCCTAAGGGTCTGAGTGGTAGTGACTCAAACTCATCTGAGTAAGAAGAACATGCCCACATAGGGCTTATTATGTTATTAGATGAATAGGACTAGAATTACTATCCAGCTACTTGGGTTGGCATCAGGGCGCCCCTATCACTATCAGACAGTGATTCTGATGAAGGAATCTTTTGTGGCTTGATGGCCCTAACTATAGAAGAGGATCAAGATAATTCTTATCCTGATCAGATATGTATTAAAGCTCCTCTCTCTAATTCTAAATCAGATTTAAAATTTGATGCTGAGTCAAAATCATGCTCATCATCTGATGATGAGGGTGATTTTGATTAGAAAATGAATATAATGATTTAGTAAAAAAGTATGGTGCTCTATTAAAAGCATTAAAAAAGTAAAACATTGGAAAATTCTTAGGCTAAAGAGATTGAAATCCTCAAGCCTTTCAAATCTTAAATTGATGAGAAAACAAAAGAGATAATTCTTATGAACTTTGAATTGTTTGAGCTCAAGAAAAACTTAATGCACAAGTAAGAATTTTGATCTAAAAGGAGAAATCCATTAAGGCTCTAGAGGATAAGCTCCTTGTGAAAAGGAAGATTGTAGCAAATTTCTCCAAGCCACAGATTATATTTCCAATAATTGACAGTTTCTCCGCACCATATAAAAGTATTGTAGGGTACTCTAAATAGACAGAAAAGGTGAAGAACCCTATTAATAAAACTATATTTCAAAAGGTAATTATGTCCATAAAGACACATGATCGTGACTCTTCCTATGGACATCTGTCTAATGAGTGCTCTACTAGTGGAAAAAAGCCACATGATATAAGAAAAAGAGCAAATATTGAACTAAGTGCCTTTAAGACATCCCATAAGGAGATTCAAATAAAGAATCATGGACATTGTATATTTGAATCTACTGTACTACCAACAAAAGGAAAGGAAATTCTTATCTTCAAAGCCCCGCCCCTAAGATCAAACTAATAACTATGAAAAAAATCTACCATCATGTATATAACCACAAAATCAGCATGAAAAAATGCCTAAAATGATGAAATCCTCAATTCTAAACATCAATACCCTCACCACACTAAAAACGTGACTCAAAAAAGAAGATACAACAAGTTTGAATGTTGGTGCTGTTGAAAATTTGACCACTTCGCCATAGACGATTGGTTCAACATCGCCTAAGGCAAAGAACATTAAGCTGGTCAACGATATAATAGTAAACCATCTTATGCTAAGAGCTAACAAGAACCAAGGACCCAATTAAATTGGGTTCTTAAGGTAAGCTAATTTTTCTTTTGAAGGAATGTTCTAAGGCAAATCAGATGCCTATATGGAACTTGGACAGTGAGTGTTCTAGACACATGACTAGAGCAAGAAGTCATCTAAAAGATTACACTCTAGTGTAAAATTGACAAAAAGTTATCTTTGGTGGTTCAAATAGAGGGGTGAAAAAAGGCTATTGTATGATTACCAATGATATAGTCTCTATAGCAAAGGTATCTTATGTGAAAGGGTTACAACATAACCTCATAAGTATAAGTAAACTTTGTGACTTATAATATGCCATTGAATTCTATAACGATAAGTTTCTATTCAAAATGTCAATTGACTTGGAGATAATTCTCTCAGACACTAGGAGTGGAAATATTTATTGTCTAAATTTTATTTTTTTCAGATTCTTCTATGCCTATTTGTCTTGTAGCAAATGAAAAGGAATCTTTTGTGCATAATGTCATAAGAGATTAGATCACTTGAACTACAAGACAATTAATAAGTTAATCTCAAAAAATCTAATTAGGGATGAACCAAATCTTTAGTATATTAAAGACGGCCCTTGTCATGTATGCCAAATGGGTAGGCAAACACGGTCTAGATTTAAGAGCATTACTCTTAAGGACTCTACAAGATATATGTACTTATTGCACAAGGATCTTTTTGGTCCTATGCCAATTCACAGCTTGGGATTGAAGTCCTATACTCCTGTGATAGTTGATGATCATTCTAGATTTACATGGTTATTCTTCCTTATAATAAAGTATAATACATTGGATACATTTGGGTATTTTGTCAAACAAATCCAAAATGAGATGGATTGTATTGTGGTCAAAATTAAAAGTGACCATGACACAGAATTCCAATCTGGAGCAATGATAGAATTCTACAAATACTAATGTATCTTACATGAATTCTCTTCTCCCAGAACTCCACAAAAAAATAGAGTGGATGAGAGAAAGAATATAACCCTAATTGAGGCTTACGGGACTATACTGAGTGACTCTTCATTGCTAAAATTCTTTTGGGCTGAAGTAGTGAACACCGCATGTCATGTATTAAATAGGGCATCTATCACAAAAATTATAAAAAGACTCTCTATGAACTATTGGAAGGCTTAAAACCAACTATATCCCATTTCAGGATCTTTGGGAGCATCCGCTTTGTTCTAAATAATGGTAAATCTTACTTAACTATGTTTATTGAGAAAATCTTTGAAAGTTTCTTTGTTGTATATAATAGCTAAAGTAGGGCATATAAAGTATTCAACAAAATATCCAACCTATAGAAGAATCAATTCATATTGTATTTGATGAGTCTAGACTAATATATAAGGGTTGGTATAGTTCCTCTAGTACTGTAGGTCTTGAACTAAAGATGGAGTCGTCAATTGAGTAAAAGACCGAATCTAGTGAGTCCACCTTACTTGATGTAGTTGACAAGGAAAAAAATTATCAATAGAAGAAATGCAAGAAGTTGTTGAAGTAGTTTAGCAGACTGAAGTTGAAGATCTAGAAACTGCAGAAAAAGATACCAGCTGCCACCAGACATCGTAGAGATCATTCAAGAAATCTAATTATTGGATATACAACCCGAGGTATCATAGCTAGAAGTAAAGTGTAGAATGACGACGTGTTCCTGATCTTCCTCTCTCAAATAGAGCCCCAAAAGTTTGAAGAAGCAAATTCAGACCCCTCCTAGATCATGGCATTGTAAGAAGAGTTGAATCAATTCAAAAGATGTAAGGTTTAGAAGTTGGTACCTAAACTCCAAGGACATAATATAATTGGAACCAAGTGGGTTTATAGCAACAAAATGGATGAGAATGGAGTAATTAAAAAGAACTAAGCTAGGTTAGTTTCAAAAGATTACAAGCAAGAAGAAGACATTGATTTTGATCAAACATTTACACAAGTTGCTAGGCTAGAAGCCATCAGACTCTTCCTAGCCTATGCTTCCCACACGGGGTTTGAAGTTTACCAAATGGATGCAAAAATAGCTTTCCTGAATGGTGACCTAAATGAAGAAGTCTATGTAGAACATTCATCAGTTTTTATCAATCCTTCTCCTCTTGATCATGCTTATTTTCTTAGAAAAGCATTATATGGGTTAAATCAAGTACCTAAAGCTCGGTATGAAACTCTGTCTAGCTTCTTCAATGAGAACAAATTCTTAAGAGAGAAGATACACAAGAAATTATTCTTGAGGGAAATTAAGGGAAAGATCTTACTAGTGCAAATATATGTTGATACATTATATTTGATTATATGTATGACAACCTTTGCAAGAAGTTTGCTCACTTGATGCATGAGAAATTTGAGATGATTAGCATGTGTGAGCTTAAGTACTTCTTAGGCTTCTAAGTGAAATAGTCTGAAGATGAAATATTCATCTCCTAGGCTAAGTTCACTTGGGAGTTGATAAAGAAGTTTAGTAGGGAGAGTGCCTCCAATTTGAGAACTCCTACAGGGTCAAATATATTTCTGAACAAGGATGTGAAAGGGAAACCTTTTGATGAAACTATGTACATGTATATAATTGGCTCCATACTCTACTTTATTTCTAGTAGACCTGATATAATGTGCGTTACATGCGCCTGTGCTAGGTATCAGGTAAACCTTAAGGAATCTCATTATTTTTCTGCAAAGAGGATCCTGAGATACATTATGGGTACACCCAATCTTGGTCTTTGGTACCCTATGAATAATGATTTTGAATTAATAAGTTTTTTAGATGCAGATTTTATAGGTCGCAAGGAAGACAAGAAAAGTACTTCATGAACATGTCAATTCCTAGGCAAGAGGTTGATTTCTTGGAGCAGTAAAAAGCAAAAAAAGTGTGGTCATTTCAATAGCAGAATCAGATTACATCTTAGCTGGAAGTTTTTATGGATAGTTGATGTGGATACAACACCAGTAGGAGAATTATAAAATTTAGATAAGTAAAATTACTATATACTGAGATTCTTCTAGTGCAATCTCAATTGCTAAGAACCGCATGTCACATAATAGGACTAAGCATATTGAGATAAGGTATCATTTCATCAGCGAGTATATTGAAAAGGAATATATTTTCCTTGAGCATGTCCTCACTAACAAACAAGTAGCAGATATCTTCACTAAGCCCCTTGATGAAGCTAAGTTTAACTTCTTTAAATTTGAATTCGGCATGCTAAATTTGGAATAAGATTAGTGGTAA
This sequence comes from Platanthera zijinensis, assembly GCA_039513925.1. Taxonomy (NCBI): domain Eukaryota; kingdom Viridiplantae; phylum Streptophyta; class Magnoliopsida; order Asparagales; family Orchidaceae; genus Platanthera; species Platanthera zijinensis. The sequence continues at coordinate 17,078,020 of CM077098.1, forward strand.
ATAATGATAAAATTCTCTTTATCATGTTCATTCATTCCAAATGGTAGGTTCTAGGGCACTAAAATTGCTTGCAAAAAACAAATGAGAAAGCTACAGGAAAATACACAGAAGACATGTTAGTGTCATCGTGCTCACTAAACTAGATGAAGGTTATGGCATAGTGACAATAATACAACATGACTTCGAGAATCAATAAAATCAAATAAATTGGATCAGATTATCTCAGCCGTCAGATCTCAAATTAATGTTATACCTAGGTACGCACTTTTTCACATTATAAGATAGAATACATATAAATAGGACAAATTTCTTAAACCTAGAATAGGAACTACATTTGCCTTAAAGCCATCACGACAAGTTCCTCCTCCGCAAGTGCAGTGATGAGCTTTCGACAATTAGAAAGATGACACCAAAGAAGAGTGAAGACATTCTCAACATGGGATGTGAATTAGTCAAGAATGGATTCTGGAATGATACTTGAGAAATAAAGACTATAATTAGACTGCTCAATGCCATAGACCTGGAGTATGTTCTTTCAAATTCTATAGTGATTATGAAAAGAGAAGTACTTTAATTCTATTCAAATTCAAGAGTAAACTCTAATGGAAAGGCCATAAAGACAAAAATTGGAGAAAATAAGTTCATGGTTAGCTCTAAGGCTACATTTGGCAGGTGGTGGCTGTCATGAACATGAGGGTTAGGTCATTCGTTAACACCCACTTAAGGGACTTCATCCACTTTTATGTTCAAATAGATGGTATTTGTTGGGTGATCCTTGATGAATGACAGTTGAACCCATGGGTTTATGACCACCACCACCTTTCCAAACAGAGCCTAAAAGGTTAGCCAAGGCTCTACACCTACCTAGGTTTGGCGCAGAAGAAGATGATGATGAAGTCTCTAAATAAGACATCAGTGTTGCGCTTGTGTGGTGTGGACACAAAAAGAAAATATATGGATCTCTAAAGAGAATGAACTTAAATCAAAAAGGGAAGCTATGGGCTAACATCATAGGAAATGCCTTCTATTAAATCATCATGAAAAATCAAATATCATAATTCACGGTCTATCAAGTATATATCATTATAATTTTAAATCAATGAATTCTAACACACTTAAGGCCATAAATGAAATAATAACTATTGGTATCATTGTTCCTTATTTTATTTTGTTTATTATGTTTGTGATGTGGTTCACATGTGTTTGCATGTATTTAACTTGCGTCTATACCTTAGGATCACCTTAGGCTTCTTGCCTTCTTTCTAGAGAACCAAGTACTGGAGCTTTCCTTCCATTAACAACTTCTCGACAAGCATCCAAAGTTCTCGATAGTTCTCGATCAGATGACCTCTCTCCTTATGATATTCATTATAATGAGCCAGATTCCGAGTCTTCAAAGATGGATTCTTGCAATAGGATTATTTCTGGAGTTCTGAACTACCTCTTTCATAAGAAGAATGAGGTTTTTATGAATGAGGTCAGTGAATGATTCTTGGGAGTCATCATATTAATACTGGGGATGGAAGACTACAGGTGGTGGATCATAATATTGAGGAGTTGGATGAGCATGGGTAGACATCCAAGGTCTCATATGGTTAAATTGATGGTGGTTATAGTGAGGGTGGTGGAGAACAAAATTTCTGCCTCTCTGGGTTGGTGGATGGAATTCTTAATGAGGAGGCCTCAAAGGATACTGATGAGTGGAGGAGGTTGAAGTAGTAGCAGTATTTTGATTACAAATCTTAGGCAAAGAGGAAATATAAATAGGGTTAAAGATTTCACCCTCTAGGAAGGAGTTCGTAATACAGATCAACTCCTGGTAGGAACCTGGTTCCTTGGTGTTGACTTCAAATTTGAAAGGACCTTCCCATAGTTCACTAACAAGGGCAGCTTGATAGAGATGGATCAACATCTTGGATCCCCAAAATTTCTTCTTGGAATCTATCAATGAAGTGAGAAATAGTCTCAATATCTCTATGCTTGATCTGTATGAGAGCTGACATGCCACCCTTTTGCTTCTTCAAGGTAGCAAAACTTAAGATAAGTTCTCTTCGAAGATCCGTGAAGCAAGTAACTAATTGAGGTGGCAACTTGTAGAACCTCTCTTTAGCTTGACCAATGAAGGATGTGATAAGAAGCTTGCACCCAATGCCATCATATGGGGTTCTTAAAGATACAGCTGACTCAAAAGCCTGCAAATTATTTACTAGATTGTATCTCCTGGAGAAAAATGGCAAACGAGGTTATCTGAATCCATTGGGAAAAAGGTCCTAATGAATTCAATCAATAAAAAGATATGGCTTCTCCCTATCACTAGTTGGAGGATTAGCATGACTTTCTTGAAAGTTCAACACTCTTGTTAGACCCCCTAGGAAGTTGCTCTAAAGAAGATGAGATTGGAAGCTACAAACTCTTCGACTTGAGGCCATAGTGGAGCTATATGCTGGACAACAGGACAGACTAGAGGAGCTGGAGCATCTTCAAAAGGAACATTTGGGCCAGCAAGGCATTGCGACTACCACAGTCTAGGGAGCTAACCACTAAGTAATCGCGACAATGGCCAACGTCATGGCCTCCATATCCTAGTATGTCTCGCAATGAGCCTGCTTGAAATGAAATTGTTAGATTCTAAGGAGATCACACCACTCAGGTTTGATCTGGCCCCTGCGGGTGGACATTGCTCGATGTCACAATCAAACATTTTTAATCTACTTATTTTTTTCGAACAACTCGAATTTTAAGGTTGCATGTTCGTTCGGTTGGTGCACAAAATACACCTCCACAACTTCACACTAACGGACAATAAGGTAGAAACTGTAAGCTGTCGGTTATTTCTAGGTTGAAGAGAAACAAAAAGGAGATCCACAGGGGGGTGGAGAGACCAGACTTGCCTGCAATGGTGAATACCACTTAATGCAAATAGTTTATAGATTGAATGATGCATCTACAAATGAAAAGATAAGGCTATCCAACAATCAGTAAATTGAGAATGTAATAAAATTAAGACCACAGCTATAGGTGATGAGCTTTATTATTCGAATTAGCGTGACTTCTGCTAACTCTTTACCCCTATTTGTGGTAGCGGGAGCCTGCCTAAATGGGTAGGCTCCAAAATTATAGTTTTCTTAGGGTACAAGAGAACTAGGTGGAGATGAGAGGTTACATGGTGTGCAAAAAGGAAGGAAAAGAAAGAGGAGTCTGGTCGCGCATTTCGAAGGTCAGCCTAAATTCTGCTTTTTTTCTCTGCCTGAAGGTGGTTGTTGAGAAGTCTTGGGTGGTCTAGGAGGTCACTCTAGAGTCTGATCACCCTGACTGACATGCATATATAAAAATGGTTACATATTTCTAGGTAAACATAATGAGCTTATATTTTGACATGAGCATAAGAGGAAATGGAATGGGCTTCTATCTCGGGGTAGAGAGCTTCATATGTATCCAGGGAAAGGATTAAGTTAAAGGAAAGATTTTGAACTTGATAAGCCATTGTCTAGTGGAGCGTAGCAACTTATGTTCTTGCAACTTTAGGTCCCCCAACAATTTGAAGTTAAACTTTAAGGTTATTGTAGATAAGGGGATCATCAAGCCTCGGGTTGAAATTTTGGAAAGGCCTCACAAATACTATGCCAATATTTAGGATAGTATGGATAGTTGTGATACATGTATAGTTGTATTGTTGGAACCTTGTGTCCAGTAGTGCTAGTCTAGCCACTAGTAGGGGGCCTTTAATTATGTATAGTGTTAGATCGATTTTAGCTACTCCAAAATGGATATGGGAGTAACCATGAGCCTTCCATTATCCTAGAAGTGACTTAATTAATTGTATAAGAAAGATTTATTCTACTTAAGTAGCAAGATTTAGTACTTTCTCTAGCTTTGATTCTAGAACAAGCTCCATTGCAATGAGTGTCTTTTTGGAAGAGAGTGCAAAAGCTCGATAAATATGGTAATGTTTCTTAGTATATGTTTTGTTCGGATTTAACAAGTGGAGGTCAATTAATGAAATATTTTTATCTTCAAAGAGGTAATCAACCTTATAGAGCAAATTGACATTTTTTACTGTAGAGGATGACCTAAAGAAATTACAAGAATAAGAAAAGAAAAGTTGATAGGGTAATTAGATTTGTAATTACCATAGAATTGAGAGTCCCTATTTCTCTAAATTTCTCCTTTGATGTTCTCGTGCCTTACTATCATACTGGATGATATACTGTCATTAAATTCTTATAGTAATCTGAGCATATATCCACCATTGCAATCAATAGTAGCTTCTAGGGCCACATCTCACAAACAAAACAAAAATTCTCATTAGGTCTTGATTTAAGAATACTAGTTTGCAGGATCCCTTAGAAAGGACAACCAAAGAGCAAACTTTCTATTATTAAGCATATGCAAGCCACCATGAACACCGTTGGTTCATTAAGAGTAATAAGGGGAAGGTTTTTAAGCTTCCATGACCATTTATCTCTAATACCATAATTGTAACTCATGAAGAAAGGTACTAGACAAGAGAGATACAAGATTAACATAGTGTTAAGAGAATAAGAACACAAGAAGAGCAAGTAGTATAACACAAAATCTTAGAACACTCAGTTTTTTGAATAAAAATATTGTCCAATCAAGATATTCTCTAAACCATTACACTGCCCCCTCATTTATAGTACTCATGGATAAGACAACTTACATCACGTGGTATATTATTGTAAATGATAAGATTCATTTCATACAATACAAGTTATTCTTTACTTGACTTCTATGACACTTAATATATTTTATATTGTATCTTATGGGATAATATTTCTTCCAATTTACACGCAAACTTTAAGACAAAGACAAATGTAATGCAAGAAAGATGTAAAAATTATTCTGAAATACAAATCCCTAAAAGATCTATGAAGGCAAGGATGAATGAACGTATGAGTTCGTGGTTATAGATGCGTTTATTCTTCATATGGAATAAGAGTTGATCATGTTTGCCTCAAGATCTCTTCTGAACGTTAGAATAGTCTCTTGGAACTCCTCTGGACGTCTAACATGAAGGATCCCTTCAAATGATTCATTTCATTTATGATAGATAAACGAAAATGTCCATTATATAGAACATTATTTGATATCATCTACGTCAGCTCAATAATTCAATTTTTTACGCCCTGGACAACCTTATTTGGAAGCTAAGTTGCTATCTTAGGAACCAATGATTGATGTGTGGTATGTCCTATCACCGCGTAGTAGAGATATATTTATAGTGCACAAAAATGCGATCTCCCGCCTCATTTGGCACCCCAATCATTCTGTGATTGCATGTGGTTACCTAAATATTTTCTTCATACAATAAGGTTATTGCGACATGATAATTCTTTGCTTATAAGCATTATGCACTTATCAAGTCCCTTTTGGAATTCTCCTTGCCTGATGTCCTTCTAGAATGAAAGTTACTCTTGGCGGTATTATATATTCCCGTGATAGTAGATAATTCAGTTCATGTCTCCCATACACATCTCTTTATTTTTCTTGTCGGACCTACATAATATAAACACAAGCAAAGATGATTAAATACAAATTCAAATTTGTTATTCTCAAACTAAGAGATGCGAAACTCATGTTCTAATAGATCTGAGACTAAGGAGAAACATGTTCGCTCTAACAAAACCCACTAGACTAAAAATATTTTTTAAGCCTAAAGGAGGAATACAATACCTGACGATTTATGGGCATTTGTTTCCAAGTCATGAATCGTTCCATACGTTCATACCAATTTAAACATCAATTGGGTTTTACTCGACCCTCAAAATCCCCTACATCCAAATAAACATAATCATCCCAACATAGTTGGTTTCAAGCTCAGGATGATGTGGCATGGGTGCTTTTTCCCTAGGGTTCAATATAGTTAATTGATTTCCCTCCCAAAGGAATAGCAGTCTTAATATTATTAACGGTATTCCTTAACCATTTCATGCCTAGTCGTACATCGCCTCTGTTTGTGGTGAGTATTTCAACCAATTGAAGGAGGTTCTCCATATGTTGGTTTAAGTCATTGATGCTAATTTCTAAGCATTCTATTAGATTATCCAATTTTAATATAAAAAATTAGTTTAAAATATTTTATTGAGAACTATTTTTTCAAAACAATTTCTTTGTAAATATAATTTTTTTTCCTCGCTGGTTGAAATACTTTGTTTTTTTAAAGACTCTAAATCTTAAATAAAAGTGCCTTTCTTTTTAAATGGGGATATTATTGAAAATGACAAGAAAAATTCTTAGGAAATTTTATTTGAATATAAACAATTTTTTTTTTGGGGGGGGGGTATGGTTAAGAGAAGACATAAAAACATGATAAACTCGCTTTAATCAGTACTTAGTTCCCGTATGAGTGTTCAAACATTGACCAAAGTAAAACACAACATTCATTAGTTTAATTAGAGGATTAGGAAGCGAATTAGTGAGCAAAAAGAAACTTTAACTACCACCAATGTGGTTGTACATAAGAACATGCAAGAGAAATATGGAGAATATTAGGAAACAAAATAACGTAAAAATGTAGAGAAATTAGTGAGCAAGGCTTAATTTAGATCACTTAAAGTTCTTTACATAAAATTACAATAACTGAATTTGAGTAAGTCTTTACCTAAGTTGAGATTCCCCTGACACTAATTGCACTAAATTAAACCTAAGTAATGAAAGCACAGGTTGCAAATGAAGGGAACTCGAGCTAGCCTGTAGGGGGTGGATATTGAAAGATCAAAAGCCAGACGAAGCCATAACCGGTGGGCAGAGGGCAGACAAAAAGGGGAGAGGTTGAAGACGAAATTAAGGAAGAGCTTTATTAACTGCTTAATCTATAATTACAACATGTTAACTATTTATAAAACACACTTTAACGATACAATCTTAACATTCTAAAATAACAGTTGGCGGCTTTAACTCCACATGATCTGAAGATGTGACCGGACGGTCGTAACAATTACCTTCTTCTTTCAAAAAGCAATGTCCTCATTGCTTCCATCGTTATTCCCTGTGAGAACCCTAATATTGGAGTTCTCGGAAAGACGGTGAGATGTTCCGCTAGAGCCGGTGCTAGCTTTTTTGTCTATCTGGCAGTAGAATATGTTCGCGAGGCTGGAGGTTCACTTGGCAGAAACTTTGTACTCTTCTTCAAATTGATAGGATAATGTAACAATTGGAACAACTCATCTTTGGAGGATTGTGGTCGTCATTTTGTGCGTTGCCCTATTTTTAGCCATGTTTTTTCCTGTAAAATTTCTTGTAGATTTGAATTCCTTTTCTTATTTCCTGAAGATCCACGCCGTGGTGTGCATTTTTGAGTGATCTTCCAAGAAAATCTGTCCACTACTGGTTCTTCTTTAGAGGTCGCCATGCTTGTTTCTATAAGATCTGCTTCCACTGTGACTGGTGTAGATGTAGATCCGTAGTATGGTTTGAGCAGAGATATGTGGAACACCGGATGAATTTTAGACTCTGTAGGAAGGTCAAGTTCATAGGATGTTTCCCCGATTTTTTTTCTGTAATCTGAAACGGGCCATAAAATTTCAGGGAGAGTTTGCGTGTCGCTGGTCGTTTAACAGAAGTTTGTCGATATGGATGTAGTTGTAGTAGAACCTAGTCCTCTTTTTGAAATTGCTTATCTGTGCAATGTTTATCAGCTTGCATCTTCATTCTTTATTGCGATTTGTGTAAATTTTCTCATAAATTCTAAATAATCTCATCACATTCCCGCATCGTAGTCTCCACTGCTTCTAATTTTGTTGTACCTGCACAATAAGAGAGTAAACAGGAGGTGTGTGACCGAACATAATCTCAAAAGGGGTCATGCCAGCCGCTGAATTAAATGATGTATTGTAGTGAAACTCTGTTGAACTTAATTAATAGGACCATTTATTTTGATGTTTAAATGTAAATGGACATAAATATTGTTCTAAGAAGCTATTTACCCTTTCCGTTAAACCATCTTTCTGAGGGTGATATGTTGAACTATACATCAGCTAAGTTCCTTGTATTTTAAAGAGATTTTTCCAAATTTACTTAAAAAAATTAGGTCGCGGTTAGTAATTATTGTTTCAGGTATTCCATGTAATTTTCTGACGTTATCCCAAAAAATCGCAGTTACTAGAGGCCCTGCTAGTGGTGGTTTCATCGGTGCAAAATGTGTAGCCCTGGAAAAATGATCGACCACTACTAAAATTATGGATAAAGTATTAGAAATTGGAAAATGAGTTATAAAGTCCATTATTATTTCAGACCATAATTTTGTTGGGGTAGGTAAGGGTTGTAATAATCCAAACGGTGAATGATTTGTGGGTTTAGCATTTTGACAGATTTTACATTCTTTAATGAATTTAGTTACCTCTATTTTTAAATGGAGAAAGTGAAATTATTGTTGAATCTTATGTATAATATAGCATGTAATACCCTCATCCGTCACATAGCATATAACAGAAGGTCCGGTCGGGGCCCGACGCCATATACTATGAACAATTAAAGGAGTTTCTAATTCAAACCATGATCCAAATTCACGCATACTAACACAGAGTGCATTCTAGCGGAAGTAATCTGAGGTTTAAAGGAACCCAACTAATTGAATGTCCACTAACACAAAAGTAGGAATGACAAACCAAATACACAAATAGTATTGGCCTTAAGGCCTTACATTATTCAACTTAAATAAAAATGTCTTGCATACATCGGCACGCAGGCCGACCACACATGAACGATAAAGTAAACGGATAATTCGCTTTGGCCTTCAAGGGACAGCTTAGCAATCCTGGGCTCCAACCAACGATTTCCTACTTGGCTCGGTTGCACCTGCATGAAACATTCCACCGCAATGGTGGCAAACAATAGCAACGGCTAGCATTAGCTGGCAAAATTATAAAGACCCCACCCCTCACTCGGGGTGGCGGTGCTCCTTCCCTACAGGCATTAGCATAATCAAATATTGGTTTCCAAAATGTGCAATTTAAGCACCATTCACCACAGACATTGGCACTACCAGCCACATTCCCCGTGCACTTAAGGCACACTATCGGTGTACCAGAATTCCCAGGGTCCCACCTCCGTTCTCAGTGATGGTTAGAATAGCTTGAGCATTCTCTAGTCTTTCCAGGATAAAGCCAAAGACTCTCCTCTATGGCTATGACAAAGTCACGGTGATCCCCTAGATACACTCCTTGACTCACTCCAAGTCGAACAGCATAGGGCTGGGTACAGTTTGGATCTTTCCTATTGCTCAATTCACCGGGCGAAATAAGCCACGATGCGGGTTAGCCTCCCCTTTCCCATTCACAATCATTCATAACTCTATTATGTTCTAAGGCTGGCACTCACGGCTGCCCAAGTTGGGCCACATAAGCTCTCAGCTCTCACACTTCGGCCCTTAGGTCTTCAAGAGACAGGCCTCAATAAATGGCCCCCAAGTATCCAAGAGACAGGGCTCAACAAATGGCCCCCAGGTCTCTAAGAGACAAGTCTCAAAAATAAATACAGCGCTCACTGGGAGCTATCACCGGCGGTAGCGCTAGTGTCGCGCGATAGAGGACAGATTATCGATTCTTCCCTAATTTTCGGGTATTTTCCTTGAGTCTACCTCCAGTAATCTAAACGCAGTCATCTGGACGCCCTGCGAACCTGAAATATACGTGATTACCACGGAGTCTTCTCTAGCATACAAAACAAATAATCATCACCAATCAAGACCAACCTGTTCGGATGGGCTTCACACAGCATGCTTATTCCGTACTTTGATTCTGGATCTAAATGCAAAACTAATGGGGATACACGAATCTACCTGTCGGGAGAACCACTTCCACATGTTCATGGAGCATCTGCCCTTAAATGCCAAAACAAAGGACTTCACATGTCAAAGGAAGAGGATCGTTACCCTAGAAGTCCATTTCGGCGCCATATAATAGATTCTAGCAGATAAAAATGACCGTTACGGCTTTGCATCCTTAGATCTGAAGTCGTCCCGCAAATCCAAGCCCCGAAACCCTAATGGCGGTGAGATATCCTTCGACCAAACTTCTTTCTTCCTGCTACAGCCGCTCAGCCAAAAGTCTCCAAAGAAATGAAGAGAACCCGTCACTTCCAAGACTTTATATCGAGCTACCGCAACACGGTAACTAGCTACCACCGTGCGGTACCATTAATCAACGTCATTTCGTGAGCCACTGCCCAGGTCCTCCAACCACAGGCCCGCATATGCCACGCCGTTATTGTTTCCCTATCGCTGCGTGATAGGATGTAAACACCTTGTATTAGCTAGCGATGATAACGACACAACTGCTTCCGCTATTGCCGCACGATAGCTACTACTGCCGTGCGATAGAAACTCAAGAGCTTCGCCAAATAAATTGACCAAACTACCGCCTGCGGTATCCCTACCGCTGGGTGATAACTTCCCGAGAGGTCCGTCAATAAATCAGCCCAGCTAACGCCGCACGATAATAACCTACCACCGTGCGGTAGACAATGCGTCGAGTCAACACGCCGCTCTCGACGATCCTGATGCTACCGCCACGCGATAACTGCCAGAGAGCACTAACAAATAAATTATCCAAGGTACCGCCGGCGATAACCATACCGCCTGGCAGTATCACTTAGAAATCACTTCCTGCCTGAAGAAACATGGGGCATTACAAACCTCCCCCACTTAAATAAATTCATCCTGAATTTACATATGGCAGGAAAATGTAAGAGTATAAATACTACAAAAGTATACCTCAAACGAAAAAGCTCGGGAAACGATGCCTTCATGGTTTGTTCCCTCTCCCACAATAACTCCTCACGGCCATAGTTGTCCCAACGGACCTTGACCAGTCCTATTGATTTATTCTGCAGTTGCTTGACTTTCGAGTCTTCAATACGAATGGGTTTGACCTTCATTGCCAACCCACCATCAATCGGCACCTGATCTGCCATAACCACCTGCGTAGGCTCTTGCACCGCCTTCTGCAACACAGATATGTGGAATACGTCATGTAGACCACTAAGTTCTGTCAAAGGCATCAATCGATAGGCGGCTTCACCAACGTGCTCCAAAACCTCAAACGGCCCAAGGTATCTCGGACTTAGCTTTTTTAACCATCGAATCCTTGACACGCCCTTGAACGGTTTGATCTTCAGATAAAACCAATCTCCCATGGCGAACTCAACATTTCTGTGCTTGGTGTTATAATATTTAGCCTGTCTATCCTTTGCAATCAAAAGACACTCCTTGATTGTTCGAATAATAGAAGTCGCATCCCCGACTTCCTTCCGCTTATACAACTTTGTCTCACCCGTCTCCAACCATGACAAAAGAGTACGACCCTTTCTACCATATAGGGCCTCGAAGGGCGCTATTTGAATGCTTGTATGGTAGCTGTGGTTGTAAGCAAATTCGATTATATACAAGTGATCCTCCCACTTTGCCCGAAATCTAGGGCGCACATCCTAAGCATGTCCTCCATCATCCTATTTACCCTCTCGGTCTGACCATCCGTTTGCGGATGAAAGGTCGTACTGAACTTCATGATAGTTTTACTTTCAAGACAACCTAAACACCTAGAGGGGGGGTGAATAGGTTCTACTTCTTTATAAAAACTTCTAGGCAGAATTCAATTTAATGGCTAACACAATAATCACAGCAATCACAGAAAATAAAACATCACAGATTGCACAATGTTTTATAGTGGTTCCCCAAGGTCTGGGTACATCCACTTTCCCCCTTCACCTATCTAGCAGTATGCTAGATTCGGCCAAACTTCCACTAATCTCAGATCAACAGATCCTACAACTCAGAACCCAACTGGTTCCTACAACTCAGGCACAACAGCCCTACCTCAGCCTTGCCCCAAGGCCTACAACTCAGAGAAGACCCTTCTCCTACACTCAGGCAAACAGCCCTACCACTCAGAGTTCAACACTCCTACACTCAGCCTTTATAACACAGGCTTACAACTCAGATCTGTGTAAACAGATCCTACAGAAATATAGAAAAGATTATTTAACTGTCTTGCCTAAATTGAGAGAGAAAAGGCCAAGACAATTCTTGATCAGCTGATGAAATCAACTGTATCTGAGCTTTCTTCAAAGCTTCTTGAATATGAACTTAGCTGAGTTGATTTCCAAACAGCTTCTTGAGAATCCACTGGTGGTTTCTTTCTTCTTCTTCAAATTCTGGCTTGATCTCTCTCTATCCAGCACTTTGAATGATTCTTCTGAATTCTGATTAGAACTCTTCTTTGATCTATCCTTAGATAGTCTTCTTAGATCTTCTGGAGAAGATCTTCTTAAGTGCCTAGCACTTTCTTGAAATGAATCGGATTGTAATCCTTCTCAACTTTATGATTCTCAACAATGTTTTCAAAAAGTTATTATTCTCCTCCTGAATCTGTCTATTTATAGACTTTCTTCATGGTAACCGGCTGATCCGGTTTCTAACCGTTTTCTGACAAGTCTGACAGCTTCAGTTAACCGGTGGCAACCCACAGCTGTCAAGTCTTCAAACAAGTCCTGTGCCTTAGTCTTGAACCACAAGTTATTGAGACAGTCTGTCAGAAAGTGTCGAGACCATCTGTCTATCTGTGTCGACACAATTGACTTTGGTGTCGACACAGTCTTCAGTGATGTCGACTAAGTTGCCTTTGAGTCGACACAGCTTCTTCTGAAAATAACTTGGTCTTGACTCTTCAGTGTGTCGACACAAGTCCTGTGTGTCGACACAGTTGTTGTAGAATCATAACTTAGTAAGTGTCGACTTAGCCTTCAGGTGTCGACACAATCTTCTTCTAACTCTGCTATAATGTGTCGACTCAATCACAATGTGTCGACACATTCTGCTGGTGTAGACAAACTTGAGGTCGACTATATTCTTCTGTGTCGACACATTTTGCTGGTGTCGACAAACTTGAGGTCGACTATATTCTTCTGTGTCGACACATTTTCCCAATGTTGAGGTCGATGCTTTTCTTCTATGTCGACACAAATTCCCAGTGTTGTGTCGACTTACTTCTTCTGTGTCGACACAAATTCCCAGTGTTGTTGTAGACTAACTGCTATGTGTCGACACACTTCCTCTGTGTCGACACTTTTTCCCAGTGTAGTTGTAGACTAACTGCTATGTGTCGACACACTTCCTCTGTGTCGACACTTTTTCCCAGTGTAGTTGTAGACTAACTGCTATGTGTCGACACTGCTTCCCAGTGTTGTGTCGACTAATTTCTTCTATGTGTCGACACATCCTTCTCTGTGTCGACACTTGGACTTAGAATTTTTCTGCATACTTTATCAATTCTTCACCTGCACATGTCAACTCAAAACAACATCAAATACACCTTGATGTATATCATTGAGCTAGGTTGGGCTTCTTCAAATTAGGTACACATTTTCCAATGTACCCAACAATCTCCCCCTATTTGGAGAAGTCATAACCCTTATAGCCAATGATATACACCATTTATAAACAGTATTAAATGATGATATATGACAAAAACACAGGGATACTTAATTATAAACAAAATAATAAAAACATCATAGATAAAACAATCTATCACAGATTTAAACAAAATTTTGTTTATTACTGGGTAATGTTTGATTACATTGTTTTACATTTAATGATCACATCACAACATTACAAAACATTATGAAGGAACTAAAACACAATCAGGATTGATCAGGCTCTTTAATGATAATCCCTTTGCCAGATTGAATTTAAGCTGTCACAGGAGCTTCTGATTCTTCAGCTATCTTCTTTCCTTTTAGATCAGCTTTCTTCTTAGCTTCTTCCTTGAGCCTTTGCCTTTCAAAATAGTGAAAAGGCTTTGGGAAGTACTTGCTTGGCTCCTTAGCATCTAGTGACAGCCTCCCCAGCTTAGCTTTCCTTCTGAATTGTACTATTGCTTCCTGTCTTGCCTCATACTTCTGCCATTCTATCTCATTGTACCACTTCCCTCTCTCATGAACTTTATCTTGTACAGCCTTCCATGCAGTGAGTATTATGTTCCTTGAAGTAGGACTCCACTGCTCATAATCTGGCTTAAGTGCAGCCTGCTCTCTAAATCTCTTCTTTGCTAATAGAGCATCTTGCTGTTCGTTCAGGAAGGCCTCTGGCATCTCAACTTTCTCAATCACAACATTATTCACCTCCTTTGGAGGACTATACATATCCTGCACTTACTTATCCAGAATTTCAAAATCAGAAGGGGGGTAAATAACTTGGGCAACCTCAGGTTGGTTGCCTTCAAGTAGTCCTGCTTGAATGACTGATTCAGCCATCATATCATCATCACACAAGGGTGGACATCCCAAGGTGGCTCTTATACTATTTGTCACCCATTTCGAGTGCTCTTGGCCTGCATGAATCAATAACCTCTCCCCCTTTATGACTTCTCTGGTCATATGATCTCTAAGATCATCCTTCTGAAACCTTATCTGTCCATCTAGATAATTTATACCATCTTTGTAAAATGGTTTCAACTTTTGCAGCTTGGTTGATATTTCCTGTTGGCAGGTGGAGATAGCAGTTTGTACTGAGGCAATGGCATCTTGAAATTGCTTATTAAACTCTTCCTTTTCTTTTGTTTTATCTGCAGGCAGGCCTGGAACAATCTTTTTCACTTCCTCTATTATCTCATGATGAGATTCAGTTAAATTATCATTCATTCTTAACTGATTTTCCAAGACATAGCTTTGCTTCAGGACAACATCATCTACCTTTTTAGTAATAGCCTCCTGTTGTTGAGCTAGATAAACCACAGCATGGCCTCCCTTTTGGAAGCAATCTGTCATTTCTGTCTTATGCATGTTGACTTGAAACTGGATGGACTTTATATCCTGAGCTAAGTCAAACTGCATAGACTTGCTATTTTCATCAACATACTTTTTCAGAGCCATTCTTTGTTCATCCAATTTCACCTGTAGATCTACCATAAACTTGTTATGATCAAATGCAGGAGATACTTATTGAGGTGTTGTCTGTAAAGCCTGCTTATAATTCTTGCTTCTTCTCTTAAATACAACAAGTTTTCTTTTCTTGGCCAGCCTGGCTTCTTCAGTTTCAGTATCAGATGAAGTATCTAGGTGAATTCTTTCTTGAGGAGGATGAAGTGTATCTGTCCCAGTGACCTGTTGCTCAGTCTCAACATCCACTGGCTCCCCCTCAACCTGTGGCTCAACTTCAGCTTCCTGATCAATTTCCATACCTATGGACTTCTCAATTTCCTGTCCTCCTCCTTCTTTATCAGTAGTAGTATCAACATCAGGGAATAACTCCTCCAGAGTAAATTCCAGTTGAGCTGTAACTTCTGCAGCAGTTAAATCTTGAGATAAGTCTAACTGTGCTTCCTCTTGCACTTGTACTGACAACAGCTTCTCCTGTACTCGTTCAGTAATTGTAGTATCTAGAGTAGGAGTGGACACTAGCTCCCCCTGAACCTGTGCAGTAATAAGAATATGAGCAATGTCTTTTATAGTAAAATACATTAGCTCCCCCTACACTTGTACCTTATCAGTAGTAGATACATTTTGAGCAGGAGAGTGACCTGGCTCCCCATGCATCTGTGCAGGTGTTGACACTTGCTGGGCTATAGTTGAGTTAGGCTGTTCTTCAACCTGTGTCCTGAGTGGGTCTTCTTGTTGTTGTTCAGTTTCTTGAGTTTGAGAAGGTGATTTCACAGGGGTGTCTGGCCTGCTCTCTTCAGGCACATCCTTGGACAGCACCCTATCCCACCTAGAGAACAGTCTCATATCCATCCTTCTCATATGATTGATCTTAGTCCCTTGCAGTTGCTGCATCACTTCAGGAATCACTCCAGTGAGATATAAGCTCATGATTCTAGCCATGTTGGGCTTCTTGATTCCTTCTTTGATCTTGTCAAAGAGTACTCCTGACCAATCAGTAGGAATTGTAAAAACAATCCTGGTCATAAGGCTGAACATATAGGCAGAAATCCTATCATGTCCACCTGTCTTGCAGAGGATCACTTTCCCAACAATTTCAGACAAGAACTTCCCTTGCTGATTCATACCCTTCCTGTTGAATGCAGCTCCAATCTTCATGCTCGAGTCCAGTCCACACCATTGAAGGGCTTCCCTTGTCTTAGAACTAGGAACTTCCTTTTCATTCTCAACTACTTGTAATTGAAAGATCTTTCTTAAATTTCTTGGAGTAATCTTCACCTTAGTCCCTTGAACATTGGACTTAATCTTGAGACCATTTGAGTGGACTGATGCAGAGATAAAGAACTCGTGCACCTCCTTCTTCCAGATTTTAGTTGGTTCTGAGATTAGAAATTATAACCCTGACTCGGAGAGGAGGGTGATAACCCCTTAAACATCTGGCGGCGCATCTGCAAAGGCCTGGCGCACCAACTCATACCCCTCATTGACGTTGTCTTCAATCCTTGGCGCCATCGATTCGTCGAGAAAGCTTGAGAGAAGAGAGAAAGATAGACTGTCGACACAGGGTTTTAGTCTCGAAAACCTTGGAAGCGTGTCGACAGAAAGAGTTTTTGACCTATTTATACCTTCTGTTGAAAGAAGTTCAAAAGGCGCCAAAAACAGACTAAATGTGTCGACACAGACGGAATGTGTCGACACAAACTTCTATTGTCTCGACATTACTTCAGCCTACTATGTGTCGACACCAATTTGTGGTTATGTCGACACCTTGGATACATAGTAGATAGACAGAAAATCTGTGTCGACTCTAAGGATAAGTGTCGACACATATTCTGTAAGTGTCGACACCATTATCCTGGTTGAGTCGACATTACATTTCTGGTTAAGTCGATAATATAACTCTTAAGTGTCGACACATATTCTCTGTGTCGACACAATATTTCTGACTTGTCGACATTATTTCTCTGAGTCGACACATTATTACTGAATGTGTCGACACATTCTTACTTAGCCAATTTCTGTTGGTTCAACACCACTTGTAAGTGTTACTTCAATGTGTCCTTTTTTAAACACTTAATTATGTTGTTATTACTTTAACTTACTTAAATACCACTTCAATTGCATTGTTAATGATTTTGTTAATACATTAATCAATGGTTAACATACCTAATTCAATTTTGAATTTATTGAATTTGGTTTCATCTAAAGGCTTAGTAAATACATCTGCAATTTGATAATCTGTTTTTACAAATTCCAATGAGATGTCTCCTTTTTCTACATGTTCTCTAAGAAAATGGTATTTGATTTCTATATGCTTAGTTCTACTATGAGAAACTGGATTATTAGCAATAGAAATAGCACTCTTAGAATCACATAAAAGGGGTGTTCTACTTACCTGAATACCATAATCCTTAAGCTGATGCTGCATCCACAATAGCTGTGCACAGCAGCTTCCAGCAGCAACATACTCTGACTCAGCTGTGGAAATTGCCACACTGGTCTGCTTCTTACTACTCCATGATATTAGTCTTCCTCACAGGAATTGACAAGTACCTGTAGTACTTTTCCTGTCCTCTCTACATCCTGTAAAATCTGCATCTGAATAGCCTGTTAGTTGAAAATCTCTATTCCTAGGGTACCAAAGACCTAGATTAGGTGTGCCCTTAAGATATCTCAGAATTCTTTTGACTGCAGTATAATGAGATTCTTTAGGACAGGCTTGGTACCTAGCACAGACACATGTTGCATACATAATGTCTGGTCTACTAGCAGTGAGATATAGTAGAGACCCAACTATTCCTCTATACAATGATTCATCAACAAGTTTACCTGCCTCATCTTTGCATATAGGCATACTTGTTCCCATAGGAGTTCTCATGGTGGAGGATGACTCCATACCATATTTCTTAATTAATTCTTTGGTGAACTTAGACTGGGATATGGACAATCCATCATCAGTCTGTCTTACTTGGAGTCCCAAGAAGAACTTAAGTTCTCCCATACTGCTCATCTCAAACTTCCCTTGCATAAGTTTGGCAAACTTTTTACAAAGGTTGTTTTCAGTAGATCCAAAGATTATGTCATCAACATAGATCTGAACTAAGATGATCTTACCTTTGGATTCCCTAAGGAATAGAGTTTTGTCTATCTTTCCTCTTGAGAATTTATTCTCAATGAGGAAGGTAGACAGGGTTTCATACCAAGCCCTTGGAGCTTGTTTTAACCCATACAAAGCTTTCCTAAGCTTATACACAGAATCAGGTTTAAGAGGATCTACAAAACCTGATGGCTGCTCTACATATACTTCTTCTTTAAGATCACCATTCAGAAATGCTGACTTCACATCCATCTGGTATACTTTGAAGTCTTGATAGGCTGCATAGGCAAGGAATATTCTGATAGCCTCCAGCCTTGCTACTGGAGCAAAGGTTTGATCAAAGTCAATCCCTTCTTCCTGCCTGTATCCTTTTGCAACCAATCTTACTTTATTCTTCACTATTATCCCACTTTCATCTAGCTTGTTCCTATAGATCCACTTAGTGCCAATTATGTTGTGGCCTCTTGGTTTAGGAACAAGCTCCCAGACTTTGCACCTTCTGAATTGATTCAGCTCCTCTTGCATAGCATCAATCCAGTGCTGGTCTTGGATAGCTTCTTCAAACTTCTTAGGTTCCATTTGAGACAAGAAACTTGAATGCAAAACTGTGCTTTGATTTCTGCTTCTAGTTTGCACTCCTTGTCTTGGATCACCTATTATCTGATCAGCAGGATGATCTCTTAGATATCTTATAGCTGGAGGAAGATTCCCTTCAGGTTGAGCATCTCCAGCTTCTTCATTCTGCTGAACCTCTTGGTTTTCATCAGCTTCCATTATCTCTTGTACTCCCCCTGGACAGCAGCCTTCATTTTCCAATGCTCCATCTTCCTTTGAAGCTTCAACAATGGAGAGCTTGTCCATCCTCTTGCTTATACCTGTTGAGTCATTTGATCTACAAGACAACTCACAATTGATTAATCTTGTTTCATCAAATACAACATGCACAGATTCTTCAACAACTTGAGTAGTTAAGTTGAAGACTCTATAGGCCTTACTATTTGTGCTGTACCCAACAAATATCCCATCCTGGGATTTGGCAGCAAACTTAGTCAAATATGACTTGCCATTGTTAAGTATATAGCACTTGCAACCAAAGATCCTAAAATAAGATAGATTTGGTTTTCTGCCTTTCACAATCTCATAGGGAGTCTTTCTGTGGCTTTTGGTGATAGAAGCCCTATTGATGACATGACAAGCAGTGTTAACTGCCTCAGCCCAGAAATATTCTGGGAGAGAGGTGTCACTCAATAGAGTTCTACCAGCTTCCATTAATGTTCTATTCTTTCTTTCAGCAATTCCATTTTGCTGAGGTGTTCTAGGTGAGGAGAACTCTTGGAAAATCCCAAAGTCTTTACACAAGCTTGTTATGCTTTCAGATTGAAACTCAGTACCATGGTCACTTCTGATTTTGACCACTGTACTATTCAGTTCATTCTGAATTTGCTTTACAAAATTAAGTAATACACTTGGGGTTTCAGATTTTTGTCTCAGAAAGAACACCCATGTAAATCTAGAATAGTCATCTACAACCACAAAAGTGTAGACCTTCCTACCTAGACTATGAACTGGCATAGGACCAAAAAGATCCATATGCAAGAGGTATAAGCACCTCACAGAATCCTTGTTTTCAAGGCTTTGAAAGGAGGATTTTGTCTGCTTTCCCTTTTGACAAGCTGAGCATATCCCTTCCTTTATACACTTAATTTGAGGTCCATTCCTCACTAGCTCTTTGCTAAAGAGTTGGCCAATTGTCTTGTAGTTTAGATGAGCCAATCTCTTGTGCCACTTAACACAATGAGAAGCATTGTCATCAGCTACAAGACAGATGGGAGAAGCCTTATTCTCACATTCAAAATTAAGACAATATACATTTCTCTTCCTATACCTAGTCAATATGATCTTTTGATCACTTGACCTCTTGATATGACATCCATCTTTAACAAATGAAATATCATATCCTAAATCACTTAGCTGGCTTATGCTTATTAGATTATGTTTCAAACCTTTTACATAGGCCACTTGGGTGATAGTAATTAGGTTAGAAGAAATGTTACCAAACCCTTTGATGACTCCCTTCTCAGATCTACCAAAGATCACTTTAGGTCCATCTTTGACAGATGAATACTCCTTCAGCAGCCCCTTTATTCCAGTCATGTGCCTGGAACAACCACTATCCAAGTACCATATAGGGGCATGGTTACTTGGATTCACCTGCAATACAGAATTACTTACCCTTAGAACCCAAGTAAGTCTTGGGTCCTTGGTTCAGGTTAGCATTAATAAAGCTATCATAACCTCTTCTAACAGGTAGACTCTTATTCTTTATAACACTTGTGTTATACCAGTAGTCTAATGCAAAATGGCCTCTCTTGCCACAGCACCAACATTCAAACTTATTGTATCTAGATCTAGATACATCCTTGTCAGAAGAATTTCTGTTCATTTCTGGTGCTGTTGCAACTTCACCTACTGATTTCTTAAAACCATTGGGTTTATGACCATAGGTAGGCCTGCTTGTATTTACACCCTTGTTCTTCAGAACATTAGTCTTAATATGACCTTGAATGTCTTCATGATCATATTTGTTAGAAGGCACTTTCTCCTTACTAAACTTTATGGGGACTGAAAGGTTTAGTGGCTGAACAGGAGCTTTGCCTTTCCTCTTGAATCTGCAAGCCCTGGAGTTACCTTTAAATCCTAATCCAGCCTTACCCTTTTGAGTGACAAATTCATCTATCAAGGGTAAGACAGATTTTGGCTTAGAGTAACTAGCCACTAAATCCCTTTCAATTCTAAGTCTGGCCTCCAAACTCTTCACTTGATCATTAGTATAATTAATTGTGCCCATCTGAATAATGGTTATATTCTTCAGCTTGGCAATTTCATTTAATTTTTGATCAAGGACTTTTTCTAACTCAGTTGTTGCAACCCTTAGTTCAGCAATTTCCTGAGCCTGAGATTTAACCAGGTTCTTGCTTTTCTTAAGGGCCTGCAACAAGTCCCCATACTTATCTATCAATTGATAGACATCTCCTTCAGATTCAGATGCATCTTCATCACTTGATGCAGATGTAGCTGATTCTTCACTTGTACTACAAATAGATGTAATGGAAGGACATTTTACCTCATTAGGACCAGACTGATTCTGGCATATGTCCTCTTCTGATCTTGTCATCAACCCCATGCATTGATGTTCATTGATGGAGTCTAGCAACTACATAAACTCCTCTTCCTCAGATGCAGCATATAGTCCAATATATGCTTCAGCTTCAGATCCTGATTCTGAAGTTGACTGGTCTGATAGACTCTTATCTTTCTTTGCTACAAAGGATTTCTCCTTCTTGCCTTTCTGATAAGTCTTCTTCTTTTCTGAAGATTCCTTTCTCTTGTCAGGACAATCAGCCACTACATGTCCAGGCCTATTGCAACAATAACAGACAA
This sequence comes from Platanthera zijinensis, assembly GCA_039513925.1. Lineage (NCBI taxonomy): Eukaryota > Viridiplantae > Streptophyta > Magnoliopsida > Asparagales > Orchidaceae > Platanthera > Platanthera zijinensis. The sequence goes on from CM077098.1 coordinate 17,099,450, forward strand.
TCTTTGAAGTAGTGGCTTTGCTGGGTTTTGATCTGCTCTTCTCTTTCCTTGATGACCTTTTCTTCTTATAATATTCATCAACTTGTTGTGATGGGGAAGGCCTAGACTTCCACTGCTTCTTCTTCAAGAACCTCTGGAATTGTCTTGTGAATGCAGCAAAATCTGCATCTGAATCACAGCTTTCAGAACCCTTGTTTGAACTTTCAGAACTATCTTCTGTAACTTCCTTAGGAGGAGATGGTGATATCCTCCTATTCTTTCTAGTGGCTTCTGCATTGAATGCCATAGTCTTTTCTCTAAGCTCTCCTCTTGAGTTTCTTTCCTCCTCCTTCCTTACCATAAGTTGCATTTCATAGGATAGCAACTTTCCAAACAGGGTTGGAGGAGATATCTCTGCCAATTTAGCCACTTCTCTTATGGCACAGATCTTTGTATCCCAATCCTTTGATAAGGATCTTAAGAATTTGTCATTCAGTTTATAGGTACTGAAGACTCTTCCATAGGATATTAGCTCATTCACAATTCTATAGAATTTCTTATAGCACTCAGTTATGCTATCAGATTTTCCTTGTCTAAAGCTTTCATACTCCTGATTTAGCATAGACTTCCTGTCCAGCCTTACTTCTTCAGATCCCTCCATGTAGACAATCAATGTGTCTCACATCTCCTTGGAGGTCTTGCAGTGAATCAGATTCTGAAATGTTGAATCATCTATGGCACTAACAATAATGTTCTGAGCTCTTTTATCCATGATTGCCAAGATGATTTCATCCTTGGTCATTTCTGAATAATTCTTTGGAGTTTGGATATTTGCATCAAGAACTGATACCTTCATTGGAATGAAGGGGCCTTCCTGTACTGTGATGTAAATTCTTGGGTCAGATGCTTCCATAAACAGTCTGACTCTTTCTTTCCAAATTCCAAAAATTTCTTTCTTGCATATGGGTAATTTCATAGACCCTAGCTCCTTATGATTCTCTCCAGAACCCATCTTCTTGAATCTTGAATTTGCCTTTCAGATCTACCTCAGACTGTTAAGTCCTTTTTGAGGAACCTCGCTCTGATACCACTTGATAGTTTTACTTTCAAGACAACCTAAACACCTAGAGGGGGGGTGAATAGGTTCTACTTCTTTATAAAAACTTCTAGACAGAATTCAATTTAATGGCTAACACAATAATCACAGCAATCACAGAAAATAAAACATCACAGATTGCACAATGTTTTATAGTGGTTCCCCAAGGTCTGGGTACATCCACTTTCCCCCTTCACCTATCTAGCAGTATGCTAGATTCGGCCAAACTTCCACTAATCTCAGATCAATAGATCCTACAACTCAGAACCCAACTGGTTCCTACAACTCAGGCACAACAGCCCTACCTCAGCCTTGCCCCAAGGCCTACAACTCAGAGAAGACCCTTCTCCTACACTCAGGCAAACAGCCCTACCACTCAGAGTTCAACACTCCTACACTCAGCCTTTATAACATAGGCTTACAACTCAGATCTGTGTAAACAGATCCTACAGAAATATAGAAAAGATTATTTAACTGTCTTGCCTAAATTGAGAGAGAAAAGGCCAAGACAATTCTTGATCAGCTGATGAAATCAACTGTATCTGAGCTTTCTTCAAAGCTTCTTGAATATGAACTTAGCTGAGTTGATTTCCAAACAGCTTCTTGAGAATCCACTGGTGGTTTCTTTCTTCTTCTTCAAATTCTGGCTTGATCTCTCTCTATCCAGCACTTTGAATGATTCTTCTGAATTCTGATTAGAACTCTTCTTTGATCTATCCTTAGATAGTCTTCTTAGATCTTCTAGAGAAGATCTTCTTAAGTGCCTAGCACTTTCTTGAAATGAATCGGATTGTAATCCTTCTCAACTTTATGATTCTCAACAATGTTTTCAAAAAGTTATTATTCTCCTCCTGAATCTGTCTATTTATAGACTTTCTTCATGGTAACCGGCTGATCCGGTTTCTAACCGTTTTCTGACAAGTCTGACAGCTTTAGTTAACCGGTGGCAACCCACAGCTGTCAAGTCTTCAAACAAGTCCTGTGCCTTAGTCTTGAACCACAAGTTGTCGAGACAGTCTGTCAGAAAGTGTCGAGACCATCTGTCTATCTGTGTCGACACAATTGACTTTGGTGTCGACACAGTCTTCAGTGATGTCGACTAAGTTGCCTTTGAGTCGACACAGCTTCTTCTGAAAATAACTTGGTCTTGACTCTTCAGTGTGTCGACACAAGTCCTGTGTGTCGACACAGTTGTTGTAGAATCATAACTTAGTAAGTGTCGACTTAGCCTTCAGGTGTCGACACAGTCTTCTTCTAACTCTGCTATAATGTGTCGACTCAATCACAATGTGTCGACACATTCTGCTGGTGTAGACAAACTTGAGGTCGACTATATTCTTCTGTGTCGACACATTTTGCTGGTGTCGACAAACTTGAGGTCGACTATATTCTTCTGTGTCGACACATTTTCCCAATGTTGAGGTCGACGCTTTTCTTCTGTGTCGACACAAATTCCCAGTGTTGTGTCGACTTACTTCTTCTGTGTCGACACAAATTCCCAGTGTTGTTGTAGACTAACTGCTATGTGTCAACACACTTCCTCTGTGTCGACACTTTTTCCCATTGTAGTTGTAGACTAACTGCTATGTGTCGACACACTTCCTCTGTGTCGACACTTTTTCCCAATGTAGTTGTTGACTAACTGCTATGTGTCGACACTGCTTCCCAGTGTTGTGTCGACTTATTTCTTCTATGTGTCGACACATCCTTCTCTGTGTCGACACTTGGACTTAGAATTTTTCTGCATACTTTATCAATTCTTCACCTGCACATGTCAACTCAAAACAACATCAAATACACCTTGATGTATATCATTGAGCTAGGTTGGGCTTCTTCAAATTAGGTACACATTTTCCAATGTACCCTACACTTCAGTTTGGTACCCAACAGTTGATGCACTAGCCTCAAGTCGTTATACGTGAAGCGCCTATCTCGGTACCTCATGATGCTACGGGTCACAACATGCAGTCGTACAATATTATCCACATACAACTTCGCCAGTTTTTCCACCGAATCATCCTTCCTATTCAGGATGAAGTGTGACACTTTCGTCAAACGATCAATGATCACTCAAATGGCATTGTTTCCCTTCTACGATCTCGGCAAACCATGCACGAAATCCATTGATATGTTGTCGAACTTCCATTCTGATATAGGTAAAGACTTCAAAAATCCACCAGGCTTCTGACATTCGGCCTTCACCAAGGCACAAGTCTGACACTTTGCTACATATAGTGATATGTCCTTCTTCAGTCCTGGCAACCAGAACAGATTTTTCATGTCTTTATACATTTTTGTGCTCCCCGGGTGAATCGAGTATTTGGTATAATGAGCCTCGTACATTAATTCTTCTCGTAGTTTACCCTCCTTTGGATGCACAAACAACTTTTCTTCCACAACAGCCTATTATCAACAGTAAACTGGGCATTTGACCCTTCCAAAGACTCAGCCATGTAGCATTTCATACTATCGTCCAACTCCAAAGCCTACCGAATCCGATGGGTGAGATCATACAGTACCTCTATCAAATTCAATCGTGCTTCAACACTCGACCTCCTATCGACACAAGAGATCTCTAAGGCCTCCAAATCTCGAACGAGACGCTCATCATGCATCAATAACCAATTGGCCTATACGGGAGCTCTGCGACTTAACGCATCCATAACCGCATTACCTTTGTCAGGGACATAATGTATCTTGAAGGTGTAGTCCCCAAGGAACTCCATCCACCTTCGCTGACGCATAATTAAGTCCTTCTGATCCAACAGATACTTCATGCTCTTATAATATGTGTAAATATCGACCTTCACGCCATACAAGTAGTGCCTCCAGAGCTTCATTGTGAATATCACGGCCGCCAACTCCAAGTTATGGACCGGATAATTCCTCTCATGCACCTTCAATTAGTGTGAGCCATATGTTATTACATTCCCATATTGTAACAGACCACAACATAAGTCGTTGCCTGAAACTTCGCTGTAGATATCAAAGCCTTTTGTCCCACATGGCGAGCATAAGATAGGCGCGGTGGTCAGACAACTTTTCAATTCTTTGAAAGCTTGCGCGCACGCTGGCAACCATACAAACTTCTGATCTTTCCTTGTCAGGTTCATGAGGGTAAGGCTATCCATGAGAAGTTCTCCACAAAACGCCTGTAGTAGCCGGCAAGTCCAAGAAAACTCCAGATTTCTGTCATAGAAGACAACACAGGCCACTCCCGTATCACAGTCAATTTTGCTGAATCTACCACGATACCCTCACCACTGATGATATGACCAAGGAACGCCACCGAAGATTTCCAAAACTCAAATTTAAAGAACTTTACGTACAATTAATTACTCCTCAAGGTCTCCAGAACAATATGTAAGTGCTCCACATGATCATCCTCTGACTGGGAGTATACCAGGATATCATTGATGAAGACTATCATGAACAGATCTGAATACTCCCTAAACGTCCGGTTCATTAAGTCCATAAATATGGATGGCGCATTCATCAGTCCGAAAGGCATGACAGTGAACTCATAATGCCCATATTATGTACTGAACACCGTCTTGGGAAAATCACTTTCCCTGATTCTCAGCTGATAATATCCAAACTTCAAATCTAGCTTTGAATACACAATCGACCCAACTAGCTAGTCGAATAGATCATCGATCCTTAGAATCGGGTACTTGTTCTTCTCTGTTAGCTTATTCAATTCCCGATAATCGATACAAAGTCGCAGACTTCCGCCCTTTTTCTTCATGAAGAGGACTGGGGTGCTCCAAGGTGATAAACTTGGATGCACAAACCCCTGCTCTATCCATTTTTGAAGTTATGCCTTCAATTTTGCCATCTCTCTCAGTGTTAAGCGATAAGGGGACCACGAAACTGGCTTAACACCTAGCACCAACTCAATGGTGAACTCGATCTCTCTCTGAGGTGGGGCTCTAGGGAGATCATCGGGGAACACATCAGTAAACTCCGACACCAACGGGATACTCACCAAACCAGGCTTGGGATTCTTAGCCTCTAATAGGGTGAAGAACTCCGCTCCCTCATGAACTTCTTTCACTAATTTGAGAGCAGACATCAGCGTCTTGCTCGATCCCTTCAGACCATAGAAAGAAGTTTCTTGGCTTGTATTCAACCACAGGTTGACCATATTCAAACTAAAATCGATGAACGCATGTTGCCCGGAGAGCCAATCCATGCCAAAGATCACGTCAAACTCTACTATCACCAGTAGTGATGCTTCCAAGTCAAAAGCTTGACTTCCGATCAGCACTTTAATGCAGCAGACTCTATCCGTGCGCAACGAACACCCATTAGGTAGTAGTACATCCAATCTATAATTAGCCATAGAAGAGGGCACTCTGATACGTGACACGATGTCCTCGGATAGGAAAGAGTATGAAGCTCCTGTATCAAATAGTGTTCGAGCCAGATAGTCCATAATCACGACAAAGCCTAAACACAATAGTCATATGAACAAAGCATAAGACACAAGGTATGCAAAGTATTACGACTAAAATCTAACACATACCTGTCACCACATTGCCTTGCTTGATGGACTCATACTGGACAAGGTTGTAGACTCTTGGTTGGGCTAGAGCTTAATGGGATACAGTTGACTCCACCGCCTTCCCTTTTCAGCATAGGATGCTCCCTCCTTCTTCTCTGATTTTCCACTCCAACGGTCACGGGATATATGACCCAGTTTTCCCTAATTATAATAAAGAGTTGGGCCTCCTCTCCCATACAATGCTCCAGTATTAACCGAAGTAGTCGGTCCATAAGTTTCGGGCTTCTTGTACCACTTTCGATTCCTAGACTTTGATGAACTTGGAACTTTAAATTCTGATCTCTTCACCGCCGAATCCTTCTTACCTTGAACCCTCTTCTGATCCTTCTCCAGATTTTGGGTTGTATTAACCAGGACCAGAAAGCCATGTGTCATTGGACCTGAGAGTAGCAACCTCAGATCGTCACGCGGTCCTTCGTAGAACCGGTTGGTATTGCTCTCCTCATCAGTAAAAGTAGAGCCAGCATAACGTCCTAATCTCGTGAACTCATGTAGGTAACCTTCCACACTACTCCCACCCTGAGTCAGACTCTGAAACGGATTCTACATAGCTATTTTTTATGCTAATGGGATGAACCATGCAAGAAATAATCTCGAGAACTCCTCCATCGAGATATCAGAGAGTTGCCTCCCAGTGAAGTGATGCAGCTCTAACTCATCCCATAATAACCTTGCTTCACTATCCAAAAGGAAAGTGGTTATCGTAACCTTCTGCCACTCCTTAGTCTCTATTAGGGACATGACTCTCTTAACCCTGGAAAGCCATTCCTCAGCTTGCGTTGGGGTTTCAGTACCCATAAATAATGGTGGATTAAAGCTCATCACGTACTATAGTTATTTTCAGTTGCTCTCCTATGCACAATGGGCTCTGCTGCTACTTGATCCTCCACTATAGGTTCTACTACGCCAAGCGGTACGTGACCTAATCCAGGAGTAGGGGGCTGCACCTACCTCCCTAGTTGGGCATTGATCATAGCGAACACCTCTTTAGCTACCATTCGAATGGTTTCAGCAGAAGGAGGGGTCTCAGGAGCATCATTGGGCGCACTACTCTCCGTAGAGTACTGATGTTGTGACTTCTCTGCTCTACTCCTAGTCACCTATAATCGTGAAATACTCAATTAGGGGACAAACAATTGCCAAAAAAGCAATCATAGGAACACGCAAGTTCCTCAAACATGTGTATTTTCATTCCTAAGTGGACATTCATGAGTTCTTTTATGTTATAACGGTAACACACATGCATGTGCTCACCACCCTTAAAAGAATTCGCCCATGAATTTAAATAAGAAAGACTGACACTAGATTCTGATACCAACTTGTAACATCCCATCTATCACATAGCATATAAAAGAAGGTCCGGCTGGGGCCCGACGCCATATACTATGAACAGTCAAAGGAGTTACTAATTGAAACCATAATCCAAATTCACGAATCCTAACACAGAGTGCATTCTAGCGGAAGTAATTTAAAGGTTTAAAGGAACCTAACCAATTGAATGTCCATTAACACAAAAGTAGGAATGATAAACCAAATACACAAATAGTATTGACCTTAAAGCCTTATATTGTTAAACTTAAAAAGAATTTTCTTGCATACATCGGCACGCAGGCCGGCCGCACATGAACGATAAAGTAAATGGGAATTTCGCTTTGTTCTTCAAGGGCCAACTTAGCAATCCTGGGCTCTAGCCCGCTATTTCCCGCTTGGCTCGGCTACACCTGCATGAAACATTCCACCGCAATGGTGACAAATAATAGCAACGATCAGCATTAGCTGACCAAAATATAATGACCCCACCCCTCAATCGGGGTGGCGGTGCTCCTTCCCTGCAGGCATTAGCATAATGAAATATTAGTATCCAGAACGTGAAACTTAAGCATCATTCACCACAAATGTTGGCACTATCAGCTGATAACTCTGAGTTTATCATTATTTTTATATAGTTTTTATTTAATAATTAATAAATTTATAATTATATTTTATAAAGTAAGTTTCTAATTATTTACTTTTTTATATTTCATGTTAATCTGGTCTGCAAATATTAATTTGATCCATCCAAACGTTCCAGAATCCATGCCACATCATTTAAAGTTACACACCCCATGTCACGGGCGTAACATGGGGCTTGACGAAGGACATAGGCATGTCCAGCCGATGGACCTCCATATCCCAATTCTACGTCAGATTAATTTTACACGCCAATGTCACGGGCGTGACCAGAAGGTCATGGGTATGACACTTAGGCATGATAGACAGCTCATAGGCATGTCGTAGCATTAAGAAGACAGTTTCAAATCCAGGCCATTTCAAGCTTACACGTCGTAGGTCACGGGAGTGACCTAGGGGCGTGACCTCTACAGCAAATTCTAGATCAACTCCCTCCATTTCTTCTTCCTGCAGTTTCCAGTAATAGAAAAGACACGCCCTAGGTCACGGGCGTGACCTAGGGGCGTGATCCGGCAAAACATAAAATTTTTGCAGTTTTCTCCCAACGTTCCTGGGTTTTCAAGAGGAAAGTTCTGCACCTGACACGCTCCATAGTCACGGGTGTGACCTAGGGGCATGACTCTCCAGAAAAATTACAATTAATTACAGACATTGTAAGGAGCTGGGGGAGACAACTAGGAGCAGTTTTTAGGAAGATTTAGTAGTTTAGTTTCTAGTTTTCTTGCATTTCCTTCTTGTACTTTTCAATTTCATAGTTTAGTTTGGTGATTTTTAATTCAATTACTTTTCTCTTATGCAATCATGTCTCTATTTTACTTCTTATGTATTTTCTTAATCATGTTAAGTAGCTAATTTTAATAGCATTTGATCATGAAGATCTTTGAATAAAATTAACTTCTTTTTCAAACATTCTTTTATCATTTCGATTTATTTTTTATTTTAATTATATCAAATTCATATTTCATATATATGTTTTCGATTCTAGATGCGTATCTTAAATTTATCGAGAGGTTGTGGATACGAGTAGATCACTCAAAGGTAGAATGAGTTACATGCACTTCTTGAGAGATGATGACATAAATCTTCTGGATTGGAGTCAAATCCAATATCTCGTAAAGCAAACTTAGGTGTTTTGATTAGTCGAGGGGTCTTAATTGATCAACCTATGTTTTGTTGAGAGCGTATTCTAGAGAGATGCGCTTTTGAATATTGAGAACCTTCACGGTCGAAGTAAGTAAATTAGAAGCGCTTGAATTTTATAAAAGTTTATTTTACCAAAGGGATTCTAGATCTAGAGTTAATCTTTATTTTTATAGTTTAATTTAAACTATTTTTATTTACCGATAAAATAATATTAGTTTGCATGAGTAGAAGTAGTCAAGAGGCCCGGAAAAATACGACACTTGATATTTTATTTTAAAATATCATATATTATGAACGATAAGTGCTCTTGCATATAGTTCGTAGAATTTATATACATTCTCAAAACTAAAATTTAGTCATAAAGTTTTTGGCGCCGTTGCCGGGGAGTTATTATTGTTGATATTTTGAAAGCGCAAATTTTATTAATTTTATCATTTTCTTTCTGTACCTCCATTTCTCTTTTTAGTTTTCTTTTTAAATTCAATTTCATTAGGTAATAGATTTTTTTAATTTTCTTTCATAAAAAATGTTATCTAATTGGCCGCCTTGATTGCCATTCTTGAAAATAAACACAATATTTTGGAAGCCGCAAAAAGCGCCAAATTTTTTGTTATTAATGTGGTGCTCCTCATTGAAGTGAGGATTGTTATATTTATTATTATAATCGAAATTTTTCTTATGAAAATAATTATTAAAATAATCATTCTCACTTTATGATAATTCTTTTTCAAATTATCATGAAAATAATTTTTTCGATTTTACAAATTTTCATGAAAATAATTTATCAAGCTTTAACGAGAATAATTTTTCAAATTTAAATAATTTTTCAAATTTAAATAATTTTTCAAATTTAAATAATTTTTCAAATTTAAATAATTTTTCTTCCACCTCGGATGTAAATTTTTCTTGTTGGCAAGATCAACTAGAAGGGTTCCCGAGTAATGAAAATAATTATTTAGATCCGAATTTTTTTCTTCTTTTACCGCACCGCTAGATTCATCTTCTATTTTTAGCGAATCTTCACAAATTAAATTTTTTTCTCCTCTCCAAAATTTAAATGAAAATTTTACTTGTTCTAATGATTTTTCCCCATCTTCGAATATTTCTCCTATGGAGGAACTTGACTATTCATGTGCCTCCTTAGTGTCTTATTCTTAAGAGAAATAAAAATTATTATATCAAGAATTTATTAATTGTATGGGCACACCAGGTGAATTAGAATAAGAACATGTTTCTTCTCCTACTACTCCCATTTTTTATCTTCATCATGAATTTTCGTGAACAACTTATAAATATTTAGGAATCCAGATTCATGAAAATGATGTGTCGGATGATTTTTTTTTAATTGAATTTTCGGATAGCAATTTTATATTAGAAAATAAACAACCGGAACTTAATCATATAGTTTCGCAAGAGCCTCCTCCTTGCGAAGATTTTTCTGACACGCTTCTTTTTTATTTTTCCTTCACTAACGATTTTCATGTAGAAGAGGAGCCGTTGTAATTAAACATCGTCCACGATCCATTTGTCGCTCTTCTACAAAAATTTAAATCACCTCAGGTATGTATAGGTGATTTGGATTTACATTATTAAGAAAACTACCACAAGGAAAATCAAGAAGTAAGCGGAGGAGTGGCCGGGCGAACGTCTTCGGCTTATTCACCAAATGTGAATTAAGGGGGTTGTCCGTTCACTTCAATTTTGATTTTCCAATCTCCTAACCACAACCGTCTAGCTTAAAGACGGGAAAAAGAAAAGCGTTTTTGGGAGATACCCCATGTTTATCCTTTTTTATATCTTGTTTTATTTTATGTTTAGTATTTTTTTGTTCCGAGTTGTTGATGAATGACGGTCAGTCAGGCTCGAACGTCAAGACTCTTCAAAGTCTATAATGTGTGTGTTTTATATAAAAAAACAATTCGTAGTAAGATTATTTTTTTTAAAAAAAATCTGCATTTTTACTGTTACACGCCCCAGTCATGCGTGTGACCTAGGGGTCACAGGCATGACCGGTAGGCATGTACTTCCCAGAGTACAGAACCCGACGCTGGTTTTGAGGGGGAGCTTTTTCTGTCCGTCTTCCGTTAACGTCACGGGCGTGACCTTCATTGAAAATGGACGTGACACTGACTGGACGTTTTCATCCCTAGCGAAGAAAAACAAAAATGTTAAAAGGTTTTGTAAGTCACGCCCGTGACAACCTTTGTCACGCCCGTGACATAGGAAGGTCACGGCCGTGAATGACCCGTGAGACAACCAAAATATAAAAAAAACAAAAATAGATTTTTTTTTTTAAGTTACACGCCCCGGGTCACAGGCGTGACCCTGGGCCGTGTCAAGCAAATCTGAGGCACTGACCAGGTCAATGCCTCAGATTCCTCTTTTTATTTTATTTTATGTTAAATGCCCTTGAGTCACGGCGTGACTCAGGGGCGTGACCTGCAGAAAATTAATTTTCTGCGTTTTCCCGAGAAATCAATACTCCACATTCCTGTGAAGGTTATATGCCCCCCAGTCATGGGCGTGAAAGGGGGCGTGACCTCCAAACTTTTCCCTATTTAAGCCCCTTTCCCCCCTTTGTTTCCTCTACACCATCCAATTATCCTCCTTCCCTTCTCCAACCCAAAAATCCTTTATTTCCTTCCAAAATGCTTCACCACGTACCGTGATCCACCGCTTCCTCCTCTGAGCACCCCGCAGAGCCTGCCTCGGTAGAGGCTATGCTTATCTTTGAAAACTACACCCAACAAGACTGGAGTGAACGTTTACGAGCCAAACCCTTTGGCATATTCCAGATTTTTGATTGGGAGATCCTTGCGGCCTTTGGCGCGATAGATTTAGTTCGAGAATTTCTATCCACCCCTGGGTGGAGTTTTCTATTCGCTATTTCTGTGCCCGCCTTACTGGAGCTTACCATTGAGTTCCTCTCCTCATTCGAGCTTCATTGGGGGCGGAAGATTATTTTATCATCTTTCGGATGGGCGGCATCGCACATCAGCTCACCATCCGCCAACTCAGCATGGCGATGGGATTTTGCGATGAGGCATTTTCTTTCTCTCCCGCCTACTCCGCCCTTCATTCTGATTTTCCATCGAATTTCAACCTTCTTGCTTTTTGGTTGGAAATCAGCAACGATGTCATCCCCTACACTCCCAAAAAATGAAAAGGCAGCCACCTCATTTCTCCCACCCTTCGTATCCTCCACAACCTCCTCACATTTACCATCACCGGTCGCGGCGATAGCCATGGTGTGGTGACTTGGGCAGATTTACTATATTTATATAGTATATTCTACCGGGTCCCACTCAACCTAGGCCATGCACTTGCGATCTTCTTTCTATATCAGGACAAAAATGTGAGGTTGGGAGTCGTCCATGGCGGGAGCTTCATCACTAATATCGCCAAATAGTTGGGGATCTGGGATACTCTTCCGCGGTTGCACTGTGTTCAAACATCGCTTGTCATTCAGTTCCAAACCCTCCAGGCCCTCAGCCTTGCACGCCGACGAGATGGCGAGTTCGAGGCTATCCCACCAGCAGTAGGTGGTGGAGACTTTGATCTTGATCTCGGGCCAGGTCCCAGTGGCACTGCTCACTCTCCACAAATTCCACTACCACCGCAGCATCCTTCCCCAACGCCCGGTCCTTCAACGTATTGGGATCGTCAATTTAGGTGTATTCACACACGCATCGACCAGATGAAGACCCATTTTGATGAGCTCTTTGCACGTTTTGATGGTTAATTTACCGCTTTGGAGCAAAGTTACTCTTCTTCAGTGGCACATTTAAGCGAGAGTTTGCGGAACTGCCGACGTACTATCAGGAGCATGGGGGCGACAATGATGAGGAATAGGCTTCTGTTTGTTTCGAGCATGTAGCGGGTCTATTGTATCTATATCTTTTCTTTTCTTAGCATTGTCGTATCCCTTTATTTTTAATAAAAAAAATTATTGTGTTTTGCTTTAGTATTTTCTTTTAGGTCAAGCTTAGTGGAGATTTGGACTCTTCGGGAAAGTTTTCTCTTCTCTGCTTTTTACTTTTATACATTGGGGACAATATATATTATTTAAGTATGGGGGATATTTCTCACTAGTTTAACCTATTTTTAGCAAAACATAAAAAAATCAAAAAAATTAAAATATTCAAAACAATTAAATTTCAATTTAGTTTTTACAAAAACAAATTCAAAAAAATTAGAAAAACGAAACTTAATTTCTTAAAAAGGGTCGTGTTGGGCTGTCATCCCACAAAACCGCCTAGTACCGGTGAGAACCCTTCACAGGGTATACCTTAGGAAGTTTAAGAAATAACTGTAAAAGTAGAGAGAAAACGACTAGAAAACAAGCCGGAACTTTGAATAATGAAAATTTTATTATCCAAAAAGATATCATTTACAAAGGTATGGCCTCCCTTTTATAGAATGGAGGAGATAGAGGAGAGTACAAACTAACAATGTGGGACTAAATAAATGTACAAAGACTGGGCGGTTTGATATGTACAGACCGCACAGTCCGCGCGGTTAGATAACAGGCTAACCGCCCGGACAGACCAGAGGGAGATGCAGAAGGAGACCGCCAGACTGCCAGACCGCCAGACCGCCAAATATCCAAGTCGTTGTAGACAATCCGCTAGACCGCCGAACCATAGCAGCAACCACCTGGATATGCAACTGCTGGAGAGAAACTGCTAGACCGCACAGTCAACAACTCGCCAGATCCAAACCGCTAGACCGCACAGTCAACAATCCGCCAGGTCCAAACCGCAGACCGCCCGGTCTCATGCTTCAACACTCCCCCTCAAGCTGGAGCATAGATATCAATCATGCCCAGCTTGTCACAGATGTGGAAGAATGAAGTAGAAACCGGCTTGGTAAAGATATCCGCCAGCTCTTTGTCAGAGGTGACGAACGGAGTGCAAATCTGTCCCTTCAAGACTTCTTCCCGGATGAAATGGCAGTCAACTTCTATATGCTTCGTTCTCTCATGGAAGACCGGATTTTGAGATATGTATATAGCGGCCTTGTTATCACAGAACATAGGAAGAGGATAGTCGTAGACCTCTCCTAGGTCAAACATGAGAGCCCTCATCCATTTTAGTTCACACGTGGTTGACGCCATACTCCGATATTCAGCTTCTGCACTCGACCTTGAGACAACAGACTGCTTCTTGCTCTTCCAACTCACAAGATTACCTCCAATAAAGGTGCAAAACCCAGATGTAGACTTCCGATCACCTTTATCATCCGCATAGCTTGAGTCTGAATAGGCTTCAACTCTCAGATGACCATGCTTCTGAAAGAGTAACCCTTTTCCTGGTGCTGCTTTGACATACTCTAATATCTTTAAGGCAGATTGAAGATGACATTCCCTGGGAGCCTGCATGAACTGACTAACCTTGCCAACAGCATATGAGATGTCGGGTCTGGTCACTGTGAGATAAATGAGTTTGCCTACCAGACGTCTATACCTCGTGACATCAGATACAAGAGGTGAGTCATCTGTCCATGTCTTGTCTTCTCCAGTAGCCATGGGATACCGAGCTGGTTTGGCACCGGTCAGTCCTGCATCTTGTAGAAGATCAAGAGCATACTTCCGTTGAGAGAGGACCAGCGAGTCAGGCTTCCGAGAGATTTCTATCCCCAAAAAGTACTTTGGGGAGCCCATGTCCTTCGTAACAAGGTGTTGACGGAGGTGTTTCTTTGTTAAGTCCACCCCAGCTTGGTCATCGCCGGTCAGAAGAATATCGTCTACATAAACTGCCAAAACCACAAGGCCCGATGCGGTTTTGCGAATAAACAGAGAGTGATCAGCTGAACTTCTCGCAAAGCTAATAACAGCCACAATGCTACTGAACTTGTCGAACCATGCCCGAGGGCTCTGTTTTAGTCCATAGATGGCCTTATTCAACTGACATACACGTGTCTCCCCCTGAGCAACATACCCCGGAGGTTGCTCCATGTAAACATCCTCGTGAAGATCCCCATATAGAAAAGCATTTTTGACATCAAGCTGAGAAATAGGCCAATCCCGGTTGACGGCCACAGAGAGAAGAACACGGATGGTGCTGAGGCGAGCAACTGGGGAAAACGTATCAAAGTAGTCAACCCCATAAGTCTGAGTATAGCCTTTGGCCACCAGTCGGGCCTTGTAGCGTTCCACAGAGCCATCGGGGCGAAATTTCACAACAAACACCCAGCGACAGCCAACCACATCAGTGCCCACTGGTGGAGAAACAAGGGTCCAGGTACCTCGTTCCGTAAGAGTGGCGATTTCCTCATCCATGGCAGATTTCCAGTGAGGAATAGCAAGAGCCTCCTGGTAGGTGCGAGGAGTAGTAGTAGCCGAGATCGCCAAAGCAAAATGCCTGCGAGAAGGAGTAAGCTGATCATAGGAAACAACAGCCGCAAGCGGATGTTGGGTGCACGCCCGCACCCCTTTGCGAAGAGCAACAGGGAGATCTAGGTCGTCTTGAGCCTCGGGAACCGGAGCGTCCGTGGCGGAGAAAGCTGGCCCGAGACTTGAGAGAGACGGCGGTGGAGAAACGGGAGAAGGGGAAAGGGGTATAACAGGTAGAGGAGGCGGAGCAGACATGGGAGGGGAGACGTCGATATGCGTGGAAGGAACACAAGGTAATGGTGGAGAGGAAGAGAGGTCAGGAGGAGGAGGAGATGGAGATGAGAAGTAGGAAGCATTTTCAAAGAAGGTGACGTCCGCGGAAACAAACTGTTTTCGCAGAATGGGGTCAAAGCAACAATAGCCTTTTTGAGTGGTGGAGTAACCCAAAAAGACACATTTGGTGGAGCGGGGGGAAAGTTTATCCCGGGTAGCGGACGGAGCATGCACAAATGCCGTACACCCAAAGATACGAAGGGGGAGAGGAAAGGGTTCCTTGCCGGGGTAGAGAATGGAGAAGGGAGTCTTGCCATGAAGGACAGTAGAGGGAATACGATTGATGAGATAGCAGGCAAGAACAACAGCATAGCCCCAATAGGAGCGAGGCACATGCATCTGCGTCATAAGAGTGCGAGCGACGTCGAGGAGATGTCGGTTTTTACGTTCCGCCACCCCATTTTGTTGGGAGGTGTAAACACAGCTGGTCTGATGGAGAAGACCATGTTGCATACAAAAGGAGGAAAACTCATGACTAAGGTATTCTTTAGCATTGTCAGAGCGAAGAAATTTAATAGAAACCTCAAATTGAGTTTTAATCATATTATAAAAAGTTTGCCATACAGAAAAGAGTTCAGAGCGATCTTTTAACAGATACACCCAAGTACATCGAGAGAAATCATCAATAAAAGTTACAAAATAAGAGCTACCCCGACCAACGGTGAGAGTAGGAGCAGGTCCCCAGACATCAGAATGAATGAGATCAAAGGGGCGAGAGGAACCACGGCCTTGCTTTGGTGGGAAGGGGGAACGGTGATGTTTGCCCAACTGACATGCGTCACAGTCGAGCGGAGGACCCGTGGAAGGTAAGTGGGGAAGAAGCTGATGAAGAATCCGAGCTGGAGGATGGCCAAGGCGAAGATGCCATTGAAGCAGGTCGGTGGACGAGGAAGAGAAGGCGGACAGAGCAGAGACATTGTCGAGGAAGTAGAGGCCGCCGCTCTCAGTCCCAGTAGCAATCGTCCGCTGGGTCCTCGGGTCCTGAAAACAACAAGAAGAAGGAGTGAATAAGACGGAGCACTGAAGTTGCTTGCATAAGGTAGTAACAGAGAGTAAGTTGCAGGGAAATTTTGGGACATAGAGAGTGTCCATTAAACAAAGCGACGGGGTAACTTGCACCATGCCCGTCCCATGAACTGGGGAAGGAGAACCATCCGCAACAAGAACTGGGGGTAACCGATCATGTGTTTCAAGAAGAGAGAAACATTGAGGATTGCCGGTCATGTGATTTGTAGCACCAGAGTCAATCAGCCATTTACCTTGGGTAACGACGTGAGCACTACCTGAGGTCGTGGCCACAGAGGCAGAGGGCCGAGAGGAAGAATCAGCAGAGGGGCGAAGGTGAGGGTGTTTTTGCCAGCAGCGGTCAACAGTGTGGCCGGTACGACCACAATGAGAACAAAGAAACCTGGACAGTCCGCGCGGCCCGGTGTGACTACGGCCACTAGTGCCGCCCCGCTGAGTTTGGAGAGCATAGGTCTCTGGTGGAGGAGGGGAGGCCAACAGAGGACGCTGGAGAAGCGAAGTAACGGCGGCGATGCGAGCCGCGGTGGCATCCAAGGTGGGAGATTCGGCTTCACCCAAGATCTGCTGGCGGATCATATCAAAGGACTCGGGAAGCCGCAGAAGATAACAAACAACCAGGAGTTCCTGGAAGTGTTTGTGTTGGGTGGCCACGTCCGCGGAGAAGGGCCGATTTTGAAGAATCTCGGCGCCAAGAGCCTGAACTTGCTGATAGGCTGCTGTAGGAGTCATGGAAGGACGGGCGAAGAGGTCGGCATAAAGGGTGTAGATCCGGGACGTCTGGGTCCCCTTAGAGTAAAGAGCGGCAAGGTGAAGCCAAGCGGCCTTGACCGTCTCATCATGGCGGATGACGGGAAGGCATTCATCAGAGAGGCTGTTAGCCAGCCAAGTGCGGACAAGAGCATCACTCGCATCCCATTCGTCAAATTGAGCAGAATCTGGAGGGGGAGGGTCATCGGTAAGGTGATGACGTTTGCGCTGAGAGCGAAGGAGAAAGGTGAAAGAAACGCTCCAATCCGGATAATTGGAGCCAACAAGTTTAGAAACAGTGCCAAGATTTCCGGAAAGAGTAGGAGGAGGGGGGGAGCCGGATTGGCAACAGGAGTGGTGGCAGTAGAAGTCTCAGAGAGAGCCATAGAGGGAAAACAAAGGGAAGCCGCGCGGTTAAGAAACAAGCCGCGGGAAGAAGAGATGCAGCGGTCAAGATGTCAGACACCAGCGGCCAGAGAGGCCACGATCAAGCCGCAGAACAAGCAGAGGGAGAGAAGTCGGGCGGTAAGAGAGCAGACCGCGCGAACAGACGGGAAAGGCGATAAGGCAGGTCGCGGCGACTAAAGAAGAGAAGAAGAGCACAGCGACTAGAACAGGTCGCGGCAAAGGACAGGTCGCGGGCAGACAGAACAAGCCGCGCGGAAAGAGCGGACAGAATCAGGAGCCAGAAATCGAAGGCTCTGATACCATGTAAAAGTAGAGAGAAAACGACTAGAAAACAAGCCGGAACTTTGAATAATGAAAATTTTATTATCCAAAAAGATATCATTTACAAAGGTATGGCCTCCCTTTTATAGAATGGAGGAGATAGAGGAGAGTACAAACTAACAATGTGGGACTAAATAAATGTACAAAGACTGGGCGGTTTGATATGTACAGACCGCACAGTCCGCGCGGTTAGATAACAGGCTAACCGCCCGGACAGACCAGAGGGAGATGCAGAAGGAGACCGCCAGACTGCCAGACCGCCAGACCGCCAAATATCCAAGTCGTTGTAGACAATCCGCTAGACCGCCGAACCATAGCAGCAACCACCTGGATATGCAACTGCTGGAGAGAAACTGCTAGACCGCACAGTCAACAACTCGCCAGATCCAAACCGCTAGACCGCACAGTCAACAATCCGCCAGGTCCAAACCGCAGACCGCCCGGTCTCATGCTTCAACAATAACAAAAAAAAATTAGGTTAAATTTTTAATTAGAAAAATCATTATTTCTATATTTATTCACATGCAAAATCTTTAGTATTTTATTTTTACATAGTGTTTTGTAAATTTTCATGCTTTAATTGAATTTTGAATTTTGGAGTAGAACTGTTGGTCATGCTATGTTCCTAGTCAAATGCACGTGTATGTAGAATTTTATGTAGACCTAAAAGTTCAACATATAATTAGATTTTTATTTTTTATGAATGTGTGGAAATAGTTTATTCTACTTTCATTTTGAAATTAGTAAAAATCCAAAAATAATTTAGGTGAGTACGCAGAAGTTTACTAGAGAGATATTTCATGAATCAAGAGTAAAGATATTCTTTCTCGATGTCTAGAACTTGTCCTCGAGTGATTCTCAAGACTTGCATAAGTTAAACTTATTAGCATGAATAGGATATAAACATTTCATTGGCCAGCTTGAGCTTTTGCACCCATACCTATCACTTTATCGTTGCTACACCACTTTGAGCCTATTACCATATCTTTTGTTTTAGCTCCACCAAATATTTCACCAAGGCCTAAAAAACATCCTAATCACGCACCTAAGTCCGAGCTCGATAATGGTTATATTTGAAAAGCTATGTGAGTGCTTTGGATTCATTTAAGTTTGGTGGCTATTTTTATTTGAAAAAAGGAGCTGATTTGTTTCTCCTCTCTTTTGAAAATATTAGAAAAATCTTAAAAAGAGGAAGGAATAAATAAAAAAAATGAATGAAAAATTTTGATTAAAAAAGAAAAGAAAAAGGTTTGGGGAGTTGGTTGTGTTCTTACTCTTCAATTGATTCAATATGGGAATATTTTCTCTTCATATTCAATTAACAATTCAAGCACGATGATCCCATATAGGGATATGTGCATAAAAAAAAAGACCCGGGCTCGGTATCCTGCGTATAAAAAATGACGTTCTGGGTTTACATATACACATATATTTTATTATAATTGAAAATGATTATTCGTAAATCAATTGGATTTTGCATTCATTAAGGGAATATAAATGGAGATACAATTATTAGAAAATAATCGAGTTAGAGCTGTAGCTATGAGCGCTACAGATGGTCTGATGAGAGGAATGAAAGTGATTGACCCAGGAGCTCCTCTAAGTGTTCCAGTCAGCGGAGCTACTCTCGGACGAATTTTCAATGTTCTTGGAGAACCTATTGATAATTTGGCTCCTATCGATATTTGCACAACATCTCCCATTCATAGATCTATACCTGCCTTCATACAGTTAGATACAACATTATCAGTCTTTGAAACCGGGATTAAAGTGGTGGATCTTTTAGCCCCTATCGTCGGGGAGGAAAAATTGGACTATTTGGGGGAGCTGGAGTGGGTAAAATAGTACTCATCATGGAATTATTAGTATATGATTAGTATATTAGTAGATAGTATAATAGTAGAAGTGTATTAGTATGAGTATAGAAAAAGGTTCTATAGAAACTCCCTATTTCTATTCTATATTGATTAGAATGATAGACTATGAAAAATTGAATAGCTAATGATCCAACAAGTCCAACATTGATTCCTTCGGACGTATCAATTGGACAAATACATCCATAGTGACTCGGGTGGATATCTCGTATCTGAAAACTAGCAGTTCGCCCCATCAATCCTCCAGGACCCAAATAACTCCATTTTTACCCATGAACAATTTGTGTCAACGGACTCTCTATGGAGTAGCAGCAAGAACCCTTAGTGCGGAAATGGGTTCTTTGCAAGAAAGAATTACTTCTACCAAAGAAGGATCTATAACATCGATCCAAGCAGTTTATGTACCTGCGGATGATTTGACCGACCCTCCTCCTGCCACAACATTTGCACATTTAGATGTTACTACCGTATTATCAAGAGGATTAGCTGCCAAAGGTATTTATCCAGCAGTAGATCCTTTGGATTCAACGTCAACTATGTTACAACCTCGGATCGTTGGTGAGGAACATTATGGAACTACGTAAATGGTTAAGCAAACTTCACAACGTTATAAAGAACTTCAAGACATTATAGCTATCCTTGGGTTGGATGAATTATTCGAAGAAGATCATTTAATCGTAGTAAGAGACACGAAATATTGAGCGTTTCTTATCACAACCCTTCTTTATTGCAAAAGTATTTACCGGTTCTCTAGGGAAATAGGTTGATCTCGCAGAAACAATTCGGGGGTTTCAATTCATCCTTTCCGGAGAATTAGACAGTCTTCCCGAGCAAGCCTTTTATTTGGTGGGTAACATCGATGAAGCTACCGTGAAAGCTATGAACTTAGAAGAGGAAAGCAAATTAAAGAAATGACCTTAAATCTTTGTATACTGACTCCAAATCGAATGATTTGGGATTCCGACACTATAATGAATTACACTTATAGTAAGGACCTAAATCGTTATAATAAGTACCAAAAATCATTACAAAAACTCTTTGCCAACAAAAAAACTCTATGTAACGACCGTCCTCTAAATCTCGACGTTAAAACTTCTTGTAACGAATGTATACGTGTCATTATAAGTAAATTAATTGTAACAAACGATACTTCCTCACCCATAAAAGATTCTTCCTCACAATAAATTAGTTACAATAAATATTATTTCGTTACGAATGTTTTTTTCCTCGCAAAAAATCAGTTATGATAAATACTATTTCGTTACAAATGTTTTATTTTTTTTTTCACTAAAAAAAAATTTACTTCGTTACAATAAATTATAACAAACATTATTTCGTTACAAATTTTTTAAACCATCACCCATTTCTCAAACAGAGCCTAAAGCAAACACACCATGTCAAATGGGGCCTAAATCAGGGAAGGTAATATATATAGCTAAAAACAAATAGTTCAAACAAAGACCAAACATGCATTTAAAAGACCAACAGTCCCCAAATAGTCTTATCAAACAAAATATAATTTTTACAAATGTCACATTAAGGTTTGATATTGCACATGTAAAATCGCTAAAGAATCCATTTTATAGAAAGATTTGGAGCTCTGCTTAATACAACTTCCTACTGTCAAACTCTCATCAATGAGCTAGCGCGTCGAGCTTTCATTGAAATTGAGCATCCATGCCTTGTAATGATGGTAAAAAAGGTCAATTGCTGCAACTGAAGCTGCAATCAGTTCCAATTTGATGATGATTTTGAGCACATTCACTATTTGTCAACTGACGCTACAGTTGAGGTATGGCTGAAACAACAATTGAGGATGAGCACATTGTATTTACTCATCTGATAACCCCACACAACAATAGAGCAGAGTTACAAAAAAAACAATCAACACAAGTAATTTTAAGTGTATTTTTGTCTATTATAAAAGACCATATCCAAATACCTTGTTGTGACATGTCTTCTCCCCCCCACTTCATGTTGACTACTAAAAAATATTTACCTGATATTAAATGGATATAGTGCTGCTATGTACAAGGGAAACAAATAATATAACAAAATATTGGGGAAAAGAATAGTTGAGGAATGTAAAATAACAAACAGGAGCAAACAAAAATTACCCTGGTATAAGTTGTGCAAGAGTATTTAATTAAATTAGTGAAAATATCACATGCAACACTAATGGAGATTTACACGAAAGGAGATGTACTGGGGAAAAGACCATTTCATAAATCTAATTTCCTTGTAACAGCAATTATATTCATGATTGTCAAAATTATTGGCACAAATCAAACCGTTCATGCAATAAACATCATGCGCCTCCATCTTGAAAATTGGGTGGTTTAAATGTTTTGCCATTCAGTAATGGTAAGAAGAAAAGTCAAATAATTGTTCGAAGATTTGGGGAAGGAATACCTTAGGTGAGGTAAAAAATCGCAAGACTAAAGTTCCAATTGGATTGGAAGTGTCCTACAAAATCACTGCTCAAATCTTGCTTAGTCGCAGCACAAATTTATTTCTGTAAAATCACATACTGAATCATTTTAGATTAGATTTATCTTGAAACGAAAATATCTGAAAAGACCAAAGAGGCTGATAATCATGGGAACAAAAATTTTTAGTGCGTCGCCGCAAAGAAGCATTCACCGCAAAGAACAATCAACATTTTATGCATCAAAACCACATTATTGAAGTTGTAATTTGTATGCATGAATCAGATTACTATGGGGAATCAGATAACATATAGCCTATAAAGTATAAAGGCACGGTGTATGTTTTAGCAGGCTTTACTAGTTGGTCACCAAACATGCAAGTCAGATATATCAAAGTTATACCAAGCAGAAGTAATAAAATAGTAACAAAACACTATGCCCAAATACTAACAGTCAAATAATAGTCTAACCAAGCAGAAGTAAAAAAAATTGTAACAAAGCACTATGCCAAAATACTAACAGTCATAAACCATTCGACAACAAAAAAGTGCACCAAAACGTGAATGGTGTGTGCATCAATTAGTCAAGGAATTGCACCAAATTTTTCCAGAATAGAAGACAGCGTCACTTTCAGCTCAATCTGCCCCTCTTTTAATCCTGCAATCTCTGCATTGTGAGTTTGAATCAAAGCTTCTTGTTTATCTATAAGCTCTGTTTGTGATGTAATATGAGTCGTGGCATTGCGCAATTCTTCTTCTGCTACATTCAACTTCTCTTTCAACTGAGTGTACTCTATCAATGTCTTCTTCATTTGTTTTGAAGGCACAACACCGTAACCTAATCCTTTGTGATGTAATACGAGTCATGGCATTGCTCTGTCATTTGTTTCGACATACATTGCATGGGCAAAGAATTTTTTCTTCAAAGTAAATAGCATTTTCTCGTGCAAACTCCAGAAATAAATCCACGTCTCTGGAATACGTAGAACTGAATTTATCTTGTTCATAAATCCAGCTTTTATCCATAGCTAACAAAAAATAATGGGTTAATACTACCAAGAAACACATATACAATATATATGAAAACAGACATGAGACATGAATTTGAAAGGAGTCATTAAAAAAGAAAGAAGAGAAAGGGAGAGAGGAAGAAAAACTCAAGAGTGTTGACCTTCAGTGTAATTAATAAATAGATCAAATCAAAACTCAAGAGTTTTGTCTATATCAGAAATTGATCTTTAGCCTCATCAACAAAATAATCGCTGGATTTTTTTTTACCTGAAACCCTTTAGTTGTAGATCACCTAAAGAAAAAAAGTGGCTTGTTCCTCTTGATTTGGAAAACAGAGGGAGAACAATCAACACCTTTTATTAACCTGCAAATGAAAACTAGCAAAAGAAGAAGAAGAAGAAGAAGAAGAGGAAGAAGAAGAAGAATCAACCCCTTTTATTAATCTACAAATGAAAACTTGCAAATGAAAACTGACAAATGAAGACTGGAAGAAGAAGGAGAACAATCAACCCCTTTTATTAACCTGCAAATGAAAATTGGCATATGAAAACTGGCAAAAAAAGAAGAAGAAGAAGAAGAAGAAGAGGAAGAAGAGGAAGAAGAAGAAGAAGAGGAAGAAGAAGAAGAAGAGGAAGATGAAGAAGAAGAAGAAGAGGAAGAAGAAGAAGAAGAAGTAGAAGAAGAAGGACCTTGAGGAAGAAGACAGGAGGCAGGAGTAGCAGCGTACAGGAGGCGGGAGCAGCAGGCGCCGATCGGGAGATCGGGAGTAGCAGCGATCGAGGAGAATTCAGAGCGGGCTAGGGCAAATTTGCATAATAAAATTGTTTTGCCTGACGCACGGTGAAACCCACGAATATTAACAACTAGGCACGTGCCCGGGTGTGTCTGAAGGTGGGTCCGCTCGTGTGTAAGAGCATCGTCGCATTGGAGCATTGTCGAGACGGGGGTGGTATTGTCGCTCAAATACAATTATGAAAAAGCACTGGTACAAAAAAAGCGAGCCCGAAAAAATTTAAATGTGCTTTGCAAGAAAACGCTAGTTCCTCTCGAGCAAAAAACGTGCACTTGCAAAATTTTGTATTCTCCCAAGCAAAAAAGAACTAGTACAATATGCGCGACTAAGCAAAAAACGTGTGCTCGGGGAAAAAAATATGCGTTCGAGTGAAAAGCACGTGCTCGGGAGAAAAATGCTCTCACGGGCCAAAAATGCTAGTTATCGAACACTCGTTATACTAACAAAACATAGAACCGCTCGTTCCCCGAGCAATATTAATTACCCTTGCCTCGATAGTGTCCCGGCGTGATGACATTGCGCAGCTCGCAAACCACCCCCGCACGCGCAAAAATACACATGTCGCAATAGTACCACATATCTGCGACAACCGCATAAGGATGTTTGCGAGCTATAGGAGTGTCAACGCATTAAAGCACTATCAAGGTGGGGTACTACTGTTGCAAGTATACAAAAAAAGTTTTTATTTCTAAAAAAAATTAATTAAAAACTTTGATAATAAATTAGTACAAAATTTGATAATAAAATATGACATATTTATTATAACAAAACTTTAATAATAAAATATTACTAATAGTAAGGAAAATCTCTTTGTCATAAAAACTTTCATGATGTGATTACAATTGATACATATTGTGAGGAAAATAAATTATTTGTAAAGTAACATTAGTATTGTTACAAATACTTATGTTTGTAGTAACAAATTTCATATTATTGTAACAAAATATAAAATATTCAATATAAAAAAATACTTTTTGATAACAATAGAAAAAAATCGTTACTAAATATAGCTATTAGTAACAAACTGTGTTTTAGTTATATTTCAGTCCTTACGACAGGTGCATTTTGTTGTAATGCGAAGTGAAAGAAATTATTTTATTTACTAATAGTGGACAAATTAGCATATTACCGAACCATGCACCCATTGCCATAGTTGTAGATATATGTCTTTTGAGAATACGATGAAACGGCCAATGGCTAATGGTGGCTCTGATGGGCGGTTTCGCTAGAATAAGTAATAATGAGATCACCATTTAAGGAAATGATGTGGAAATTAGTACTGACATTGATCCACAAGAAGCTAAACAAACTCTTGAAATAGCTGAAGCTAATTTGAGTAGAGCTGAGGGTAATAGACAAGCAATTGAGTCAAATCTAGCTCTAAGACGAGCTAGGATGCGAGTAGAGGCTGTCGATGTAATTTCCTATTAGTAGTAATCAAAAGAAAAAAAGAGTTCTTTATTATACCCTACACACTACATTTTTATTCCATAAAATGAACATAATGAAGTCTAATCTTATTAGAGAACAAAAAAAAGAGGACGGGTAGAAAAACTTATTAGATACTGGATTCCATGGTATCAATAAGTTCTACATACTATTGGATTTGAACCAATGACTCCCGCCGTATGAAAGCAATACTCTAACCACTGGGTTAATTAGGTCGTTTATCACCACAAAAGGGTCCCCATCACTTTGATGGATTATAGGTAAAATATGCTTTCTAAGCAATATAGATCTTTTATCAGTAAACGTAAACGGATCAGAGTTATCATGTGGGATTATGGGGTACCCTTCTTTACAAGAAATTGTCTTTATGTTAAAATAGTTATGACAAGGGCTATAGCTTAGTTAGGTAGAGCACCTCGTTTACACGTGCATTAATGCTTTTCAAGGGAGCCAAGTATGCAATGACCATAATTTATTTATTTTTAGAAGTTGATGTCTTACTCCGTAGATTCGAGAGAACAAGAGAAAAATAGTCTGACAAATATTTGGTTTGATCTAATTCAAGTGCGAATTCCGGTGCCAAATCAAAAAGAACCTGCCATTGTAAGGTAAATGCCCGGTCCATTCAATGTCAGGCGTAATGAGTCTAAGGATCTCAAAAGAACCTCTTTTCATCTTATGAGCTTCAAGGTGTATAAAGTTTCATATTTTACTCTTGCAGTGGAGCGATAGAGATTCCATTTCACCTAGGTTGATCTGGGCTGAAGGCACACCTAAATAAAGGTCACCCTTCTTTGAAACACTTTGGTATTTCTCCCATATCATGATACAAATAATGAATCAGAGCATAGGGAACCATCTCATTATCTTTTTATCTTCCTATAAAGAAAAAATATGTTGGACTAACTGATCTTTACATCAGTTGATGAAAGAGCCCAATGCAAAAAAAATGCATGTTGGGTCTTTGAAACAGTTCAAATCATTTTGATAAAAAAAGTTTTATCCGTTTTACCGAGAAAGCCTACGGTTCGAGTTCGTATAGCCCTAATACATTCCATTTTTGTTTTGTATAGAAATTTTTGTAGTAGTAGGAATAAAAATTTTACAAATACCCATCTCTCTTCATCCACTTTCATGAATGAATTACATATGATATTTTCCTACTTTCCTGTCCATAATAAAAGAGTTAGTGATACATTTTTTTTCTAAAGATTCCTTTCATTAAAAACTATAAAAAGAGAACAAACTTTTTTCCTTTAGCGAAACTTAACCCATTTGTTGCTCTTACGAAGTTTTATTAACGTAACAAAACAAACAAGTCTTTTGGTTCATTCCAAACACAATTTTAGTACTATATTCATCATTCATATCATATAAAGAATATACTAGAATTCTTCTTTATTTTATTGAATTTTTATTCATTTAATTTCTTATTTACTATAACAGATTCTTTACTTTCACTTTCTATTTCTAAGATATAAAATATGAAATAAAAAAAATAAGTCTTTACTTTATAAGATTTATAATAAGTATAAGAAGAATATAAAATAAAAATCTTTAAGTATAAGAGAATCTTGTTGTGTAAGAACATGTTATGTTTATGAAAGATTTAGTTTATAGAGCATAAACACCTAGAGGAGGGGTGAATAAGTTCAAATCCTTTTTAACAACTTAGGAAATTAAAATGTTAAACAAAGCACAACTATCACATCACAAAGAATAACAATCACAGAAAATTTACAGCACAACACAATGGTTTATAGTGGTTCCCTAATTTGTGGGTACGTCCACTCTCCCCCTTCACCTATCTTGTGTGTCGACACAACTGCTTCTAGTCTCGACATAGCTGGTGTTGACAGATTTCTTGAGTGTGTGTCGACACAAGTCATGTGTGTCGACACAACTGCTTCTAGTGTCCGACATAGCTGGTGTTGACAGATTTCTTGAGTGTGTGTCGACACAAGTCCTGTGTGTCGACACAACTGCTTCTAGTCTGAACTTCTGTATGTCGACACAAGTCCCGTGTGTCGACATAACTTCTGCTGACAGAATTTCTGTGTGTCGACACAAGTCCTATGTATTGACACAATCTGGCTTCTGGTGTCGACACATTTCTCTCACAAGTGTCGACACTTGTACTTAGAATATTTTTCTGCATTTCTTTAACCTGCACATTGAAACTCAACATCCCATCAAATACACATTGATGTATATCATTGAGTTAAGTGAGGCTTCTCCAAATCTGGTACACAGTTTCGAGTATACCCAACAATCTCCCCCTGTTTGGAGAAGTCATAACCCTTAGTCAATGATATACACCACTTATAATAAAATAAAGATTAAGAAGTATATAATCATTTCACATGCAGGGTAACTTATAAATACAAATAACATTTATTATCATAACAGAATATGATAAAATTCATTAATCAGGAATTAGTTTTTGATTTACAAGATTTTTTAGAACAGAAATTTACACGGTTCTAAAACTAGCCTATCTATCCCTAAGATTGATCAGGCTCCTTGATAACTATTCCTTTACTAGATTTAATCCTAGCTTGCACATTAGATTTTGTGTCATCGGTTGGCTTCTTCCCTTTCAGATCTTTCTTTCTGAGCTCTTCTGCCTTAATCTTATGGCTTTCAAAGTAATGATAAGGCTTTGGGAAGTACTTGCTAGGCTCCACAGAATTAGCAGGTATTTTCCCAGCTTTGAGATCCCTTTTGAACTGATGTATGACATCTTTCCTTTCCTGATACTTGCTCCATTATTGTTCAGAGTACCATTTGTCTCTATCATGCAGTTTATCTTTAACAACATTCCAAGCAGTAAGAATGATATTTCTAGAAGTTGGACTCCATTGCTCAAAATCAAGCTTTAATTCAGCCTGCTCTCTGAATCTTTTCTTAGATAGTTGAGCTTCTTTCTGAGCATCCCTAGATTTTTGTGCTTCTTGCTCACCTTGTAAAGCAGCTTCAGACATTTCAACTTTTTCAATAATAACATTGTGAGCCTCATGTGGAGGGCTATACATTAGAAGTACTGCCTGCTGTACTTCTTCAAAATCAGATGGAGGATAGATGACTTGGGCAACTTCCTGCTGAACCCCTTCAATGTAAGCAGGTTGAATACCAGATTCAGTAGTATTATCATCATCACAAAGGGGTGGATATCCAATAGTAGCTCTGATGGTATTGGATACCCATTTAGCATCATCTGAGCTTGCTTTGACTAACACTCTCTCCCCCTTTATGACTTTTCTAGCCACATGATCTCTTAGATCATTCTTCTGAAACCTTACCTGATCAGCCAGATAATCTATTCCCTCTTTGTAATAGAGTCTGAACTTCTGCAGTTGATCAGAAATAGCCTTTTGAGATGCCTGAATTGTTGTTTGGATAGTAGCTAGATCTTCTTTGATTTGGTTAGATACTTAAGTTTTCACATCAGTAGCAATACCTCCCATTTTTGTGAGAATAGCATCATGTGAGTCTGTGAGATTTTCATTTATTCTAAATTGATTTTCTAGAATATATCCTTGTTTAGCTGCAATGTTAGCTATTTTAGTTTCCATGTCATGTTGTTGTGTGGCCAAGTATACTACAGCATTACCTCCCTTATGGAAGCAAACCGTCATCTCCTTCTTATGCAAATTTACTTCAAATCTGATAGATTTGATATCTTAGGCCAACTGAAACTGCATTTCTTTGTTGGACTCATCCACATATTTCTCCAGATCAAGTCTTTGCGCATCCATTTTCATTTACAGTTGCACCAAAAGTGAATTAAAGTCTATTCCTGGAGCAGATGTTTGAGGGACATTTGCAAGGCTTTCTTATAGCATGTGCTCCTCTTCTTGAGGGACACTAGCTTCCTTTTCTTGTCCCGGGTGGCTTCTTCATCTTCAAAAGAATTAGATGAACTTTCTATATTCATGGTGTCCTTTGTACTAGAGGCAAGGAGTGGCATCTCCCCCTCAGTCCTTGCCATCTCCCCCTCAATTCGAGCTCCTTGTAAATTAGGAAATAACTCTTCCAGAGTTACCTCCTGCTGCATCTGAATAAGAGGGATAATGTTCTCTTTTTTTAATAAATGGTTCTCTCAGGACATCAAGATTCTTTTCCAGGGTTTTCTCAAAATTGGAGGAGTGGAGTTGCTCAGCTTGATTTGGTTCTAACATATGCACATCCTGTGCTCCTTTCTCAGTGATGACAGTTGCAGCATTATTGATTTCTGAGACTATGTCCATAACTGTATCAATTGCATTCTCACTATCCAGTGCAACTTCAGTTATACTTCTCCCTAGGTCTGGCAGTTGTGATTGTTCAGGTTCTTGAACAACTGTAATCTCAGTATTTTCTCCCCCTAGAGTGGAGACCATCTGGTTTTCTGGTAGTTAAATGCTCTCCCCTTGGGCTTGAGCCTCTTTATCTAGTGTTGGTATAGGTGATTTTCTTGGTTGTTCTTCATCTGAGCTGAAGTCAACCTGCTCTTCAGAATCACTAGAAGATTCTACTACCTGGGATATAGTTTTCTTTTTCTTATCCTTTTTCACTTGTTTATGTGGGGTAGAAACATCTTTTGTCAAAACTCTATCCCATCTGGATAGTATTCTCATATCCATTCTCCTCATGTGATTAATCTTAGTTCCTAGAGTTTGATTCATACCTTCTGGAATGGTGGATACCAGATACAGGCTTGGTATTCTACCCAGATTGGGCTTCTTAGCACTTTCTTTGATCTTGTCAAATATAACAGCAGACCAGTCTGTTTTCACCTTGAATATAACTCTGGTCATGAGTCTGAACATATAGGCAGAAATCCTATCATGTCCTCCTGTTTTGCATAGAATAACCTTGCCTATTATCTCTGACAGGAACTTACCCTAGGAATTCATTCCCTTCCTGGTCATTGAAGATTCCAATCTTGGTAGTGGGATCAAGTCCAAACCATTGGAGAGCATCCCTTGTCATGGATGATGCAATGTCATCTTCTTCCTTAATCCATGAAAGTTGAAGAGACTTTCTTATACTCTTGTGTGGGAGTTTTACTTTAGTACCGTTTACAGAGGATTTAATTTTCATTCCCGTAGAATCCATTGTTGCTGACGAGTAAAATTCAAGAACCTCCTTCTTCCATATCTTTGTAGGTTCTGAGACCAAGTATTCCAATCCATTTTCGGTGATTAGGGTAATTACGACTTTGATTTCTAGGGAGGCAGACTCGAACTCCTTGCGTACCAGTTCATATCCCTCGTTGACCTTGTCTTCCTTTTGTGGCACCATGAGTGAAAGAGAGAGAAGAGAGTCGACGGGAGAATTTCTTGTCGACACAAAGCCTAGAGTCGAGAGTTCTGAAAGCACAGTAGGCTAGATTTTGTCTTCTCCTATTTATAGTATACTTGTAAATGGTAGGTCAAAAGACGTGCCTAACTAGGGATTTTACTAGTCGACAAAATTTTACATGTGTCGACATAGACGACCTTGGTCTCGACAGAGCTTTGTAGGTGACATAATGTCTATGTGTCGACATACTTTTGCCTGTGTCGACATAGACTACTTAAGTCTTGACAGAGTATTGAGGGTGTTGATATTTCTGTGTGTCGACAATGATTTTTGTGTGTCGACACAAAAATCTACTAGTACCAGGTTTCGACAGAGTTGTGTCGACACAAACTTTTCCTATCGACACAGATTTTATATTTGTGTCGACAAAATTTATTTCTTTGTCGACACAATTTGCTGATAGTGTCGACACAATTGGCTTGTGTCGACACAAACTTTCTAACTTAAAAAAATTTCATGAGAAATTTTGTGCTGACCTAAAATCTCTTTCTAGGTTTAACATACCTAATTCAATTTTAAAATAATTGAATTTACTTTCATCCAGAGATTTTGTAAATATGTCAGCAATTTGATTGTTAGTGTTGACAAATTCTAGACTTATGTCTTCTTTTTCAACATGTTCTTTGATAAAGTGAAACCTGATTTCTATATACTAAGTTCTGCTATGTGAAACAGGATTTCTATAAATAGATGTAGCACTAGTAGAATCACAATATAATGGAATTCTACTTACCTTGATGTCATAGTTTTCAAGTTGATGTTGTATCCATGACAACTGAGCACAACAACTGCCTGCAGCTATATACTCTGATACAGCAGTGGAAATAGCTACACTTGTCTGCTTTTTGCTGCTCTATGACACCAACCTTCTACCTAGGAACTGACATGTGCCTATGGTGCTTTTCCTATCTTCTTTGCAGCCTGCAAAATCTGCATCTAAAAACCTGTTAGTAGGAAATCTCTATTCTTAGGGTACCAAAGACCTAGATTAGGTGTGCCCTTAAGATATCTTAAGATACTCTTAACAACAAAATAATGAGATTCCTTTGGGCAAGCTTGGTACCTAGCACAGA
Organism: Platanthera zijinensis; assembly: GCA_039513925.1. Classification (NCBI taxonomy): domain Eukaryota; kingdom Viridiplantae; phylum Streptophyta; class Magnoliopsida; order Asparagales; family Orchidaceae; genus Platanthera; species Platanthera zijinensis. Next base: position 17,131,328 of record CM077098.1, read on the forward strand.
CATATATGACATACATGATGTCAGGTCTACTAGCAGTCAATTAAAGTAGGGAGCCAATTATTCCTATATACAAAGACTCATCAACAGGTTTTCCTGCCTCATCTTTGCATATAGGCATACTTGTCCTCATTGGAGTTTTCATAGATGGAATCTGACTCCATGACATATTTCTTAATTAACTCCTTGGTGAACTTAGACTGAGATATGGACAATCCATCATCAGTCTGTCTAACTTGGAGTCCCAAGAAGAATTTCAGCTCACCCATGTTGCTCATCTCAAACTTCCCTTGCATAAGTTTGGCAAACTTTCTACAAAGGTTGTTTTCAGTTGAACCAAAGATAATGTCATCAACATATATCTGGACTAGGATGATCTTACCTTTTGATTCCCTAAAGAATAGAGTCTTGTCAATTTTCCCACTTGAGAATTTATTCTCAATAAGGAAAGCAGACAGTGTTTCATACCAAGCCCTAGGGGCTTGTTTCAATCCATATAGAGCTTTCTTAAGCCTATATACATAGTTGGGATAAAGAGGATCTATAAAACCTGAAGGTTGTTCAACATAAACTTCCTCTTTTAAGTCACAATTCAAAAATGCTGACTTTACATCCATTTGAAATACTTTGAACCCTTGATAAGCTGCATAAGCCAGGAACAGTCTTATTGCTTCTAACCTTACCACTGGGGCAAATGTCTAATCAAAGTCTATCCCTTCTTCCTGTCTATAGCCCTTTACTACCAGTATGGCTTTGTTCTTGATTATAGTGCCATTTTCATCTAACTTGTTTCTGTAGATCCACTTAGTTCCTATGACATTGTGATTCTTTGGTTTAGGAACAACCTCCCAGACTTTACATCTTTCTGAATTGATTCAACTCTTCCTACATGGCATCAATCCAATTTGTGTCTTGTATAGCCTCTACAAACTTCTTAGGTTCCATCTAGGACAGGAAGCTTGAACATAGAACTGTGTTCATTCTCTTGCTTCTGGTCAGAACTCCATATCTTGCATCACCAATGATTTGGTGTGCTGGATGATCCTTCAAATGTCTTCTTGCTGGAGGAAATCTATCCACCTCTTGGTCTTCTTCATTGTCCTCGGCTAGATGTACTCATTGTATTCATCTTCATCCAGTAAGACTTGTACTCCCCCTGGACAACATCCATCATTTTCTTCATCCTGTCTTGCAGGTTGGTCTTCATTAATTGCTAGCTTGTCCATCTTTTCCTTCAAACCTGTAGGGCTAACAGAAGTGTTAGACAACTCACAGTTAATTAGCTTAGACTCATCAAAGACTACATGGACAGATTCTTTTACAACTTGTGTAGTCAAGTTGTATATTCTGTATGCCCTACTGTTATTACTGTACCCAACAAATATCCCTTCTAGGGATTTGGCAACAAACTTAGATTGATAGTGCTTGCCATTATTTAGAACATAACACTTGCTACCAAAGATTCTAAAGTAGGATATGTTTGGTTTTCTTCCTTTCATAATCTCATAGGGTGTCTTCTTGTGTCTTTTGTTGATGGAAGCTCTATTGAGAACATGACATGCAGTATTTACTACCTCAGACCAGAAGTATTCAGGGAGAGAAGTGTCACTTAGTAGTGTTCTACTTGTCTCAATAAGAGTCCTATTCTTTCTTTCAGCAACCCCATTTTGCTGGGGAGTTCTAGGTGAGGAGAACTCCTGATGAATCCCAAGTTCTTCACAGAACCTTGTCATGCATTCAGACTGAAATTCAGTCTCATGGTCACTTCAGATTTTAACCACTGAATTGTTAAGTTCATTCTGAATTTGCCTAACAAAATTCTGGAAGACAGTATGGGTTTCAGATTTCTGCCTCAAGAAGAAAACCCATGTAAATCTAGAATAGTCATCCACAATTACAAATGTAAGCTTTCCTACCTAGACTATGAACTGGCATAGGACCAAATAAATCCATATGTAGGAGGTAAAGACATCTCACAGAATCTTTGGTATCATGTCCATGGAAACATATCCTGGTCTATTTGCCCTTTTGGCAAGCTGAACATACACCCTCTTTAATGCACTTGACCTGAGGACCATTCCTCACTAACTCCATACTAAAGAGTTGGCCTATTGAATTGTAGTTCAGGTGAGCTAGTCTCTTGTGTCATTGGACATAATGAGATGCTTTCTCATCTGCAACTAGACAGATAGGTGAGTTCTTATTCTCCGAATCAAGGTTAAGACAGTAGACATTTCCTTTCCTAGTGCCTGTCAGAATGATCTCTTGATCACTTGACCTTCTTATTTGGCACACACTCTTGAGGAAAGAAGTGTCATAACCAAGATCACTTAGTTGGCTTATGCTAATTAGGTTATGCTTCAGACATTTCACATAAGCCACTTGAGTGATAGTGATAGAGTTATTGGAAATGTTACCAAACCCTTTGATGACTCCCTTTTCAGATCCACCAAAGATCACTTTGGGTCCATTTTCTATGGGAGAGTAATCCTTCAGCATCCTTCTTGTTCCAGTCATGTGCCTGAAACATCCACTGTCCAAGTACCATATAGGGGTATGGCCACTTGGACTCACCTGCATCAAAAAAAATTACCTATCCTTAGAACCTCAATTGTTATTGGGTCCTAGGTCCAGGTCAGCTTGATATTTTACATGCTTACCTGCAGCCTTTCTAACAGGTAAGCTGGCCTTTTTCAGAATACTAGCATTGTACCAACAATCAATGCCACAGTAGCCCACCTTGCCACAACACCAACACTCAAATTTGTTGTACCTTCTCTTAAGTCCAGGCTTAACAATATTGTTGTCACCAGTCCTTTTAAGTGCAGGTGCTGGAGCAGCAAACACTAAGGATTCTTTAATAACCTGGTGTGTTTGCTCATGGGCTGCCCTATTAGCATTTGCTCCCTTGCCATTCAGATTACCATACTTACATTGACCATTAGTGATGTTATGATCATACCTGTTAGTAGGCTGCATCACTTTTCTGAAAGAAATATGGGGGTTTGAAGGCTAGTGGCTGAACTAGGGCTTTGCCTTTTCTTTTGGAATTAGCTACCCTAGTTCTTTCCTTGAAGCCTAATCTTGGTCTTACCCTTTTAGGATATAAAGTTGTCTATTAAGGGTAAGACTGACTTTGGCTTTGAGAATTTAGCCACAAGATCCTTCTCTCTTTGAAGTCTGACTTCCAGACTCTTGATGTGATCATTTTTGAAGGTAATTGTACTCATCTAAATAATAGTTATGTTTTTTAGTTTGGCAACTTCATTCAGCTTCAAATCCAGCACTTTTGCTGAATCTGATGCAACCAATTTAAGAGATGCAATTTCCTTAGTCTGCTCTTTGACAAGGATTCTGCTTCTCTTAAAAGCTTGCAATAGACCACCATACTCATCAATTAGTTGATGGACATCCCCTTCAAATTTAGAACCATCCTCAACTGTTGATGTTGATGCTTCTGATTCTGATCCAGTATAATAATCAGAGACTGATGATGGATTGTATACCTTACTAGGACCAGGCTGATCCTGGCACTAATATTCCTCAGACAAAGCCATCAACCATCTACAATAATGATCATCACTCCCATTTATAGAATCCAGCATTTGCAGGAATTCAGTTTCTACAGAATCTTCTTCTGTAGTGAACAATCCAATATAGGCTTCTGCTTCATCCTCTTCTCTAGATTCTGATGATGAAGAGTCAGTCCAACTCTTCTACTTTTGGGCAACAAGGGATCTCTCCTTCTTGCCCTTATTTTGATGCTTCTTCTTGTCCATAGATTCTTTTCTTTTATCAGGAAAATCAGCTATGACATGTCCTGTCCTGTTGTAACAATAGAAAACAATTTTAGAAGAAGTTTGTTTACTAGGATTAGAGCCATACTTATCATCCTTAGAAGTTTTCTTCTTCTTGTAATAGTCATCCTTGGAGAAAGATGAAGATGGCTTTGTTTTCCATTTCTTCTTATTCATGAACCATTGAAACTGCCTTGTAAAGGCAACAAAGTCTTCATCAGAGTTGTGGCTGTCTGAAGTGTTGATGTCAGGATTTTCTAATTCAACCTCAGCAATTCCCCTGGGTGGAGAAGGAGACTTTCTCCTACCCTTTCTTGTGGCTTCAACCTTGAAGGCTACTGACTTTTCTTTGTATTCAGACCTATTGCTTTTCTCCTCCTCCTTTTGCCAGTGAGTTGCATCTCATAAGATAATAGTTTTCCAAACAAGGTTGGTGGAGGTGTATCAGCAAGCCTGGCCACCTCTCTGATGGCACATGTTTTTGTATCCCAGTCCTTGGTTAGTGACCTGAGAAACTTGTCATTCAGTTCATATGTGCTAAAGACTCTTCCATAGGTCATTAGCTCATTTACAATTCTAAAGAATTTCTTATAACATTCAGCCATGCTATCTGTCTTGGCTTGTCTAAAGCTCTCATATTCTTGATTTAGCATGGACTTTCTATCCTCTCTTACTTCTTCAGTTCCCTCCATGTAGACAATCAAAGTGTCCCACATTTCCTTGGAGGTTTTGCAATGTACTAGATTCTGGAATGTAGAATCATCTATGGCACTCACAATTATGTTTTGTGCTCTCTTGTCTAAGGTTGCTAGGATGATCTCTTCCATAGTCATTTCAGAATAGCTCTTTGGAGTTTTGAGATTTGCATCAAGAACTGATATGTTCATAGGAATTAAAGGATCTTCTAGAATTATGATGTAAATTCTTGAATCAGATGCTTCCATGAACAATCTGACCCTCTTTTTCCATATGCCAAAGTTTTCTTTCCTACAGATAGGAAGTTTCATGGATCCAAGTTCCTTTTAATTTTCACTTAAACCCATTCTGACTAACAGTTAATTGCCTTGGAGATCTACTTAGACTGTTAGGTCTATATTTGAGTGAAGCTCTCTCTGATACCACTTGAAAGATTTGGTTTATAGAGCCTAAACACCTAGAGGGGGGTGAATAGGTTCAAATCCTTTTAGCAACTTAGGCAATTAAAAATGTTAAACATAATACAACTATCACAGCACAAAGAATAACAATCACAGAAAATTCACAGCACATCACACAATGGTTTATAGTGGTTCCCCAATTTGTGGGTATGTCCACTCTCCCTATTCACCTATCCAATAGAGTACTATATTTGGCTAAACTTCCTTCCACTATCCCAGATCCTCAGATCTTACAACTCAAAACTCAACTGGTTCCTACAGCTAAGACTTCTTCAAGTCCTACAACTCAGATTCTTCCTAAGAATCCTACCTCAGGCAACAGCCCTACCTCAGCCTTAACCACCATACCTACAACTCAGATCACCAAGATCCTACCTCAGGCACTCAGCCCTACCTCAGCCTTAACCACCAAGCCTACAACTCAGATCACCAAGATCCTACCTCAAGAACTCAGCCCTACCTCAGCCTTTATATATTTAGGCTTATAACTCAGAGAGACAACTCTCCTACACTCAGATCTACAAGAGATCTTACAGAAAAATTGATTGTTTAAAATAATAAATTCTTCACCCAGATGAAAGAGAATGAGGTGAAGACTTTCTTGATAAGTTCTTGATTGAACTGACTTCTTAAGATCCAACCTGTCTTAGCTTCTTCAAAGCTTCTTGAATCTGAACAAAGTAAGGTTGATCCTCAAATGAAGTTGGAGATGATCTTCAATCCAGCTTCCTTCTTGTATTTAGAATTAGATCTGAACTCCTCTTGCAGACTTGTTTAGGATCTGCCTTCTTCTTAATTTACTTCTTCTGTGTTTATCTCTTAGTTCACCGTCACTATTTTGTTTGTGATAGAATAGGTCTTTATATAGAACCCATCGAAGGTTATCGGTTGATCCAGTTCATAACGGCCTTTCTGACAGCTCTGACAGATGTGACAGCTTTGTTACTTATGACAGTTGTCAGGTCTTCAGTCTTGATACCTGACCCCTCCTTGATCTTCTATCATAGCAGAGAATTGTCCGGATAACACTTCAAATGTGTCAACACAAATAGACCATGTGTCGACACAAATCTTGATGATGTCGACACAGCTCCTAATATGTCGACAAAGTCATTCTTTATCTTATCGGCACAGCTTATGTTGGATGTGTCGACACAAGTCTTGTGTGTCTACACAACTGCTTTTAGTCTCAACATAGCTGGTGTTGACAGATTTCTTGAGTGTGTGTCGACACAAGTCCTGTGTGTCGACACAACTGCTTCTAGTCTCTACATAGCTAGTGTTGATAGATTTCTTGAGTGTGTGTCGACACAAGTCCTTGTTTTTCGACACAACTGCTTCTATTCTGAACTTTTGTGTGTCTACACAAGTCCCGTGTGTCGACATAACTGCCGCTGACAGAATTTTTGTGTGTTGACACAAGTCCTGTGTATGGACACAATCTGCCTTCTGGTGTCAACACATTTCCCTCACAAGTGTCGACACTTTTATATAGAATATTTTCCTGCATTTCTTTAACCTGCACATTGAAACTCAACATCCCATCAAATACACATTGATGTATATCATTGAGTTAAGTGAGGCTTCTCCAAATCTGGTACACAGTTTCCAGTGTACCCAACAGTTTACACATACAAAAATAAAATAAAATAAAAATTGCGGTTTGATTTGATCAAAAGAAATTATTTTATTATTTCATCTAAGAAGTTCTAGATGAAATGAAAATTCCAATTAAAATGGAATAATGAAGAATTATGCCTATTTCACATTAATAGGAGTACTTTTATGTTTCTGCTTCACAAATATGATATTTTCTAGGCATTCCTCATAATATCAAGCGTTATTCCTATCTTGGCATTTGTCATTTCTGGAATTTTAGCCCCGATTAGGGAAGGGCCAGAAAAGCTTTCTAGTTATGAATCAGGTATAGAACCCATGAGGGATGCTTAGCTACAATTCCGAATTTGCTATTACATGTTTGTTCTAGTTTTTTGTTGTTTTTGATGTTGAAACGGTCTTTCTTTATCCATGGGTAATGAGTTTTGATGTATTGGGTGTATCTGCATTTATAGAAGCTTTCATTTTCGTGCTTATCCTAATTGTGGGTTCAGTTTATACATGGAGAAAGGGAGTGTTGGAATGGTCTTAGCTGAATATTTAGACAATCAAAAGAAATGGGAAGGAAAGGATGACATTGAGATAGTTATGAATTTAATTGGTTGAGCTCCCATTACTTAACCAAACAACCTCCAATTCAATTATTTCAACTACATCAAATGATCTCTCGAATTGGTAATGACTCTCCAGTTTATGGCCGCTTCTCTATGGTAGCAGTTGTTGTTTCATTGAATTTTCTTCACCTAATAGGCTCGCGATTCGACTTTGATCGTTATGGGTTGGTTCCAAGATCGAGCCCAAGGCAAGCAGACCTCATTTTAATAGCTGAAATAGTAACAATGAAAATAGCTTCCTCTTTAGTAAGATTATATGAGCAAATGCCTGAACCAAAATATGTCATTGCTATGGGAGCCTATACTATTACAGGAGGGATGTTCGGTATTGATTCTTATAGTACTGTTCGGGGAGTCGATAAGCTAATTTCTGTGGATGTCTATTTGCCAGGCTATCCGCCTAAGCCAGAGGCAATTATAGAATCGATGTTTGACTACTAATCACAAGTTTTACCTTCGACGCAGTACTCATACTGGAAATTACGATCAAGGATTACTCTATCAATCATCATCTACTTCAGAAATACCTTTTGGATTTGAAAAAAATTTCAAATCCAAAGTGTCAGAATATATTCCTACAAATTAGTGAATCGGGCAGGGTTCCCTTGTGCATAAAAAGAAAATAAAGAAAAATGTGGGAGAGATAAAGAAGATGCAGGTTCATTTATCTGTTTGGCTAGTCAAGCATGAGCTAGTTCATATATCTTTAGGCTTTGATTGTCAATGAATAGATATTTTATAAATAAAACTGAGGATTGGGACTCCATTGCTGTCATTTCATATGTCAATGGTTACAATTATTTACGCTCCCAGTGTGCCTATGATGTAACACCAGGCAGATTTTTAGCTAGTGTGTATCACCTTACAAAAATACGGTATGGTATAGATAAACCAGAAGAGGTTTGCAAAAAAGTATTTGCTCTCAGGAGTAATCCTAAAACCCCATTAGTTTTCTGGATTTGGAGAAGTACTGATTTTCAGGAATGGGAATCCTATGATATGTTGGGAATTTCTTATGATAATAATCCTCGCCTTAAACATATCTTGATGCCTGAAAGTTGGATAGGCTGGCCCTTACGTAAAGTCAATATTACGCCCAATTTCTATGTAATTCAAGATGGTCATTGAATATTAAGAAACCCCTTTTTTACTTATTTACTTATATGACACAACTCGAGATTTCATTTAAATCAAAGAACTTTTTGATATTACTTCCTAGATGAAACAAAGTCACTGGACTTTAATTCGTCTTGTGAATGGGCTAAAATAAAAATTTATAAGATTCTTTCATTGATATTCCTCCGCCGGGAAGATATCATATACATTTTATATGAGCAGAAACAATAGGATGACTCAAAAAAAAATTTTGTACGATAAACTTTGTACCGTGCACATCACTTAGTGGGGATCCCAGAAAGTTACTTGAGCAAGAGTGAAAAAATATGAAATAAAGGACAAAATGCAAAATGAAAAGAATCGAAGTTTCTTTGTACTGTGTCTGAAATACATCTTTTCTCTTTCTATCCTTTCACTCTTTGATTGAATCTTTTTAGCTCTTGATATATACATATACGAAAATTTAACATACTTTTTTAAGTATAAACATAAATGAAAAAATGAAAAATAAAGTAAAGAAAGAATGTCTATTCTGAACCGTCTAAATTTTATTTGGATGAGGTATGAATATCTATCCAATACATTATTCACGTGTCAGGAACCACATTTGGATTGGTGACACGAGGATTTGAAGTCCTCTGCTCTACCAACTGAGCTATTCTGACCATTTTCCGAGCATCATCCTAGCAGAGTACTTGTATATATGTCACTAAAAAGAACTAAAAAAGACAGTCTTAACAAATTGGACATAGCCCCCTTAATTTCTTAGATATTCAAAAAGAAGACTTTCTTTGATTCCTTAAACATATATGTTAAGTTGTGCTGGTATCATATCTATACGAATTAAATTGGATTCCAATTGGAAGAATATACGAAATTTTTTATTAGGATCCATTTGTGAAAGAACAGAGTGAGGAAGTAAAATGGGCTCTTTGGGGGATAGAGGGACTTGAACCCTCACGATTTTAAAATTCGACAGATTTTCCTCTTACTCTAAATTTCATTATTGTTGTTATTTACATGTAAAATGGGACTCTCTCTTTATTCTCGTCTGATTAATCTTCAAAAGATCTATCAAACTCTGGAATGAATAATTTGATCACTAAATATTGGAATTCAATTCTTTTTTTCAACTTCAATGAGAATTGATTCACAATAACTCTTCAATTTTTCAAGTCTATCATTCTAATCAATATAGAATAGAAATATCGGGTTTTTATAGAACCATATTCTATACTCATACTAATACACTTCTACTATTACACTATCTACTAATATACTAATAATATACTAATAATATACTAATACTCTTTATCTTAGAGTAAGAGTATTAGAGTAAGAGTATAGGTATAGTATTTTATTTTCTTTTTCTAGTATACTAAGACTTAGACTTTTCTTACTTATTTTATACTATACTTCACCTAGACACTTATCATTTATTAGCAGGGGAGAACTTTCTTTTATGATAAAAAATGAAAATTTGGAGAAATCGGATTCAGATAAAGAAGCAAAAGTGTTAGTTCCCTAAATCCCCCAATATCTTGTTCTAAAAACAAGATATTGGGGGATTTATATCTTCAATAATTCGTATTCATATAAAATAAATTAATATAACAATACTATCCATTTGTAGATGGAACTTCCACAGAAGCTAGATCTAAAGGGAAGTTGTGAGCATTACATTCATGCATTACTTCCATACCAAGATTAGCATGATTTATGATATCAGCCCAAGTGTTAATAACACGACCTTGACTGTCAACTACAGATTGATTGAAATTGAAACCGTTTAGGTTAAACGCCATAGTGCTAATACCCAAAGCAGTGAACCAAATACCCACTACAGGCCAAGCAGCCAGAAAGAAATGTAAAGAATGGAAATTGTTGAAACTAGAATATTAGAATCAATCGGCCAAAATAACCATAAGCAGCTATGATATTATATGTTTCTCCCTCTTGACTGAATCTGTAACCTTCATTAGCAGACTCATTTTCAGTGGTTTCCCTAATTAGACTAGAAGTTACTAAAGAACCATGTATAGCACTGAATAGAGAGCCTCCAAATACACCAGTTACGCCTAACATGTGAAATGGGTGCATAAGAATGTTATGTTCTGCTTAGAATACAATTATGAAATTGAAAGTACCAGATATTCCTAAAGGCATACCATCAAAAAAACATCCTTGACCAATATGGTAGATCAAGAAAACAGTTGTAGCAGCTGCGATAGGAGCTGAATATGCAACAGCAATCACAGGATGCATACCTAAATGGAAACTAAGTTCCCACTCATGACCCATGTAACAAGCTATACCAAGTAAAAAGTGTAGAACAATCAGTTCATAAGGACCACCATTATATAACCACTCATCAACAGATGTAGCTTCCCATATTGGGTAAAAATACAAACCTATAGCTGCGGAAGTAGAAATAATGGCACCAGATATAATATTGTTTCCATAAAGTAGAGACCCAGAAACAGTTCACGAATACCATCAATATCAACTGGAGGGGCAGCAATGAAGACAATGATAAATACATAGGTTGCGGTCAATAAAGTAGGGACCAAAAACGATTAGCAGTGACCATTGAATAAGTCTCTTCAGCTTGAGTTGGGTTAAAAGCACGGAATATATTTGCACCATCATCATCTTTGAATAAGGTATTTTCTATGGTAGCGCCATGAATAGCACATAACAAAGCAGCGCCTAAGACTCCAATAACTCCCATCATATGAAATGGGTTCAACGTCCAATTATGAAACCCTTGAAAAAAGTATGAATCGAAATATAGCTGCTACGCCAAAACTAGGTGCAAAGAACCAACCAGACTGACCCGGTGGATAAATAAGGAATACAGAAACAAAAACATCAATTGGGGCAGAAAATGCAATTGCATTATAAGGTCATATTTGAACAGATCGAGCAAGTTCGAATTGACGTAACATGAAACCTATTAGCCCGAAAGCACTATGAAGAGCAACAAAAGTCCATAGACCGCCTAATGGACACCAACGAGTAAAATCTCCTTGTGTTCCAATAACAAGAAGATGAAATCAAAAATATCGACAAATTTTTGCTTTGTGCGGTCCAAGGAGATAAAAAAATCCACTTTTAAAATTGAATCTATATCGAATTTAAATATCAGAGTAGCTTATATAGTAATGATTCAATGGGTCAGGTCTGCTTACTTTTTATTTATTTAAAATTTGATGGTGGGTTTGATAGGAAGAATGGCGAAGCAGGAATACTTTGGTTTGGCGATTCATAATGAGGGATTGGATATTTATGTCTCAGGACAAAAAATGAGAAAATAAAATAATGAGATATGAATATGAAGAGGATGACTGTGCCACTACAGGGAAGGCTCCTCCTAATCATAAATTCAAATACAATTAATCATTCTGATGATTTTCAATCTTCTAACTATAAATCAAAAGAATTAGAACTCATTTTATTCATCATGGTAGTCGTTCTCTTTTTTATATAAATATCTAAAAAATTTGATTCTTTGCTTAAAAATAAAGAATAAGATTTGAGTTTAGTAGAAAAGCCCTTTATCGGATTTGAACCGATAACTTACGCCTTACCATGGAATTACTCTACCACTGAGTTAAAAGGGTCCAATTTTTCAATTCACGAATTAGGCATCTACATCTTCCATTATAAGTCTACTGCATATATATATATATATATATATATATATATATATATATATATATATATATATATATATATATACAATCAGTTTGATTTATCTAAGAAGTGGGTAAGATTTCTATTTTGATAAAAAATAAAAGATAAAAAATGTATTGAATTGTTTCAAGATCGACCCTACTTGCTTTGTTGACTTTGACTGATCCATCAAAACAAGATTCACTTGACTTATAAATCTGACATAGAAAGATATTCAAAATCTTTTCTTGAATCATGTGATGAGGGATTTGTAACCTGAACAAATTTTTTATAAAAAGATAATGGAAATATATATATATATATTGAATATGTGCATAATTTCCATTATTGAATTATTGAAATGTTTTGTTGAATAGATCTTCCTATATATAAAATCTTATTATATTATATTATATATAGTATACAGTTTCGAATTATAGATATAGTTCTAGGATAGAATAGAATATTTATGGGAATATGGGATAGCTCATTTATGAACGAACCATCAAATAAAAAAAATTAAAGGGGATCATAACATAAAAGTAAGAAAGACTCTTCTAATCTTGTCATACATTTTATTCTCATTATGTCTATTGAATATTGACAATTCCAGAAAACTACTCGTACAATTGTCATAGTATGATGAGTATGATGACAGTCGGGGTGGGTATGCCCTCATCGTCTAGTGGTTCAGGAAATCTCTCTTTCAAGGAGGTAACGGGGATTCGACTTCCCCTGGGGGTAGTGGACTATGAAAGGAAGTTGGTCATGGATTATAAAGAAACTTATAATTCATTCTTACTGGGTCAATGCCCAAGCGGTTAATGGGAACGGACTGTAAATTCATTGGCGAGATGTCTACGCTAGTTCAAATCCAGCTCGGACCAATAATTTATCAATCCACGAAAAATATCTAACAAATTTGTCCTCTAAAAAGAGAAATGTTGGATACGTATAAAGAAAAAGAGTCCATTCTACTCATGCATTACAATAGAGCAAATACAAAAAAAGAATCATAGATTACTAGTAATCTATGCCACCTCACTCAAGTATATATCTATGTAAAAAAGATATTCCTATAGAATTCATGTTTCTGTTACAACAGGACAAATATAATGCTCTTCTGAATCATAAGACCATGTATGCCTTACATTTAGCTGGGATTGTAGTTCAATTGGTCAGAGCACCGCCCTGTCAAGGTGGAAGCTGCGGGTTCGAGCCCCATCAGTCCTAAACTATAATCCGATGAATTGATCAATTCCTCTCTCTTTTTCCGTGAAAGGTGGAACGGGGAACTAAATATAATCTCTAGGAGGAATCCTTTTGGTAAGGGAGAAACATATGTTAAAATCCTTATTTATTATGCGATACACAATGAACTTAACTCAATAGAGTACTTTTGGGGTTCAGATGAAATCACACCTTCTTTAGTTCCGAACAAACTTTGTTTATGTATCCGTAATAATAAATTGAAAATAATCTATCTCATTCTCATCAAAATTGCACACTGCATTTTTTATGTATGTGTTTTAGTTCCAAAGTATACTAATAAAATACTAACTAAGCAACGTCCCCTTTTGATTTTGAATCAATCTATTGGAATATTATATATTTGATACTTTATCCATCCTTTTATTTTTTACATCTCATGTTTCTATTTGCATTATTGTATGACCCATAGAATATTGGCCATATTATACCTCATACTTCATAATTTTATAATATAAGGAAAAGAATAAGAATTGGATAAATGTATTAGAATAGTGATAGAAAAGTAAAAAAATGGAAAGGCAGGAAAATAAAATGGAATTTCTGATCCAATAACAATAAAGATCCTAATTTTTCTTTCTATTTAATTTAGATTGAGTATGGATAAAAAAATCTCCCTATGTTATACTATTAAATTCGTGACGAGAAATAAATTTGTTATTCTTATTCATAATATTGATCCGTGTTAGTATTATCGAGATGCAATTCATACCTTTGAATTGATAAGAGTCCACTTTATCATCTCTATGGGATTAGATCTCAAACTATTATGAAAGAAGAAAATAAAGAGATTATGGAAGTCAATATTTTAGTGCTTATTGCTACTGAGCTGTTCATTTTAGTTTCTACTGCCTTTTTACTTATAATATACGTCAAAACAGCCAGCAAAAATGATTAATTTGAATTCTTTATTTTTATCAATGATTGAATAAATGAAAGGGTTAAAAACTCTATTTCAGTCTGAAATTCAATGTGTATGTGGATCAAAATTATCAGAGATAGTGTGGTAGAAAGAGCTATATATATAGCTCTTTCTACCACACTATAAAATTGAGTATGTGAGTATGAAAGAAGCTTTTAGATAAATTCACATATATATCTAATATATAATAAGAATATATATTTGACGTACATCAAAATGAAAAGTACTCCCATTTTCTCTACATCCATTTGTCTGCATTTCCAAATAATCATAAGACCAATTGCTTGAATTCCTTATTTTTCATATCTATTCTTATGCTTATGCTTATGGATATGGAAGTCCATCAAAAAAATTTTAATTATAATAAAAGAAAAATATGAAAAAGAATTCAATTTAAAATATAAATCTAATACTATAAATACTAATATTATATAAATAAATGAATATAGATAAACTAAACCTAGTTAAGGTATTTCTTTTTTTCAGCTTTCACAAAACGATCACAATTGATAGAATTAGATTCTTTAGTAAACTACTAAATTATTACGACTCCTAGTTCTAAAGCCCACTCCTTCCCCATACTATAAGTGAAAGAGAAATTGTAAACACTACCATTAAAGCAGCCCAAGCTAGACTTACTATATCCATGTGAATGATGTCCCCTATCTCTATGAAATGAAAAGATTATTCCATTATTGATTCATTATCATAGTCGAATCAATGGTGCAAAGTAAAAATAGGATTCTTACTGATGGCTATTGATCAAAAATCCACTCATTAAAAGTTCCTATATTTCCAATTCTTTCTTATTCATTATTATTAAATTTGTAAAGAAAAAAATAGAAAAATAATAAATCAAATATAAAGAAAAGAATAATATAAGAAGATTAGTAATATTAAAGAGTAAAAAAGTTAGATAATATGAATATAAAAAAGACAAATAAGTTCAATAAAAAAGAAGATAATGAAATAGAATAAAAATTTAACCATTCTGATTCAATTTATGAGCACTCAGAACCTCTAGTGGCTCTGGATACAAAGTATCTTTAGTTCTTTCCACTATTATTAAATGAATTTCCTATCAGCCTATCCAATCTAATTTCATTGTAGACATAGTTAGTAGACACTATTAAGAAAGGTATAGAATTTCTTTATGGTCTTTTTAGAATACTTTCTTTAACCTTAACAGTCAAAATGGAGTGTTACTTAGGAACCCTTAGATACCAAGACTTCCGATCATAGTTCTGATGTTTAAAATAAATTCTCACTCTTTCTTCTATTTTATTCCATTCAGAATAGCCCAAACCAATCATTAAGAAGATGGGTTTGCTTAAAATTTATTGGTACCTGTTTGAGCTGCACTAATAACCAAGATTTTGATGACATTTATAGATAGAGATAGGCCCTACGGGTTCTCAAAATCAAGACCTAGTTCCTTGCCTATGCTTTTGCGGGGCAATAATTCGTCAAGTTCGATCAATAGGATGAATAAATTCCAAGTCTTTTTTGTTAATCAGGCGACACCCAGATTCGAACTGGGGATAAAGGATTTGCATTCCCCCGCCTTACCACTTGGCCATGCCGCCAAATTTCATCCAAATCTAAAATATATAAAAAATTTATCTATATTCTTAGATTCTATTCTTCTCGTCATTTTTATTTGAATTTTTTCCTTTCTTATTTTTTATGTTTTGGATCATTAATCCCATTGTACTTATCTTTTTACAAAAAAGACTTCCTCTTTTTTCTTAGATCTTTTTTATATTCTTTTATTCGATTGATTTTCTCTCAAAACACACGTCGTTTAAAAATGTATCTTCTCTTTTTACATTTCTATAGACCTATTAAATCTATAGAAAAGTGAAAATAATCCCGGCCCCCGTCACAGACACAGGGCAAATTAAAATACTTCTCTTTTTATTTCATTAACTATTTACTCATTATTCTTTAGTTACGCTTACTTACTTTTCTCACTTTGAATTAGCGAACAACTCTGAAATTTGTATCTCCATTTGTATTCCCTTAATGAATGCAAAATCCAATTGATTTATGACGAATCATTTTCAATTATAATAAAATATATGTGTATATGTAAACCCCAAAACATCAATTTTTATACGCGGGATACCGAGCCCGAGTCTTTTTTTTATGCACATATCCCTATATGGGATCATCACGCTTGAATTGTTAAATGAATATGAAGATAAAATAGACATATAGACATTATGATAGAGTGTGACCTAACCTATGTTGCACCAGGTTCAATTATGATAAATGATGTGATATATGGATAGTTATAACGGCATGTACTTCCTAAAGATTACTCCTATAACTATTACGTACGTGATTCCATTCTATTTTATTATTTTATAAATTAGACTAAAAAAATATTTGTGAATTCCTTTTTGAACATTTAATTGTGTGTGCTAAAAAGGGGAAACTCTATGTTGTTCTTGATTTTTTTGTTTTTATCTCATTCATAGAGAGCAGATTGAATCCCGAATTCATTGATTTTTTTCTTTTTTGTACCCAGTACTCTAACTGTAATATCATAAGAAAAGAATTAGGTAGAAATTGAATCAATAATTTTTATATTCGATAAAAGATTCCATATAACAGAATTTTTCTTAGGAATGTTTTATCAATTTACATTTCTTTCTATTTGTATGGCCTAAAATTTATGTGATTCAGTAACAATAATACCCATTCCATCATTGCTAGATCGATTGGTATGGTTCTATGAATAGTGAGCCAAGCCAATAAGAATAATGGATGATTTTTTAAATAAAGAGGAAACTTCAGATTAAGATGCTCCAGAATGGAAATGAGGGAATGTCCACAATACCTGGATTTAGTCAGATACAATTTGAGGGATTTTGTAGGTTCATTAATCAGGGCTTGTTGAAAGAATTTAAAAAGTTTCAAAAAATTGAAGATAGAGATCAAGAAATTGAATTTTAATTATTTGCGGAAACATATCAATTGGTAGAGCCCTTGATAAAAGAAAGAGATGTGTATGAATCACTCACATATTCTTCTGAATTATATGTACCCACGGTCTTAATTTGGAAAGCCGGTATAAATATACAAGAACAAATCGTTTTTCTTGGAAACATTCCTATAATGAATTCTTTTGGAACAACTATAGTAAATGGAATATACCGAATTGTGATCAATAAAATATTGCAAAGTCCGGGTATTTACTACCATTCAATTCAGAATTGGAACATAACGGAATTTCTATCTATACCAGTACTATAATACCAGATTGGGGTGAGATCGCAATTAGAAATTGATAGAAAAGCAAGGATATGGGCCTATGTAAGTAGAAAACAAAAAAATCTATTCTAGTTCTATCATCAGCTATGGGTTTGAATATAAAAGAAATTCTAGATAATGTTTGTTACCCTGAAATTTTCTTGTCTTTCCCGAATGATAAAGAGAAAAAAAAAGATTGGGTCAAAAGAAAATGCTATTTTGGAGTTTTATCAACAATTTGCCTGTGTAGGGGGGATCCGGTATTTTCTTTGTCCTTATGTAAGGAATTACAAAAGAAATTTTTTTAACAAAGATGTGAATTAGGAAATATTGGTTCGACGAAATATGAATCGGAGGCTGAATCTTGATATATCCCAAAACAATATTTTTTTTACCTCAAGATCTATTGGCTACTGTGAATCATTTGATTGGAATGAAATTGGGAATGGGTACACTTGACGATATGAATCACTTGAAAAATAAACGTATTCGTTCTGTAGCTGATCTATTACAAGATCAAATCGGATTGGCTCTTATTCGTTTAGAAAATGTGGTTCGAGTAACTATATGTGGAGCAATCATACATAAATTGATATCGACTCCTCAAAATTTGGTAACTTCAACTTCATTAACAACTACTTATGAATAACTTTTTGGCCTACACCCTTTATCTCAAGTTTTGGATCGAACAAATCTGTTGACACAAATTGTTCATGGGCGAAAATGGAGTTATTTGGGTCCTGGAGGATTGACGGGGCGAACTGCTAGTTTTCGAATACGAGATATCCACCTGAGTCACTATGGATGTATTTTTCCAATTAATACGTCTGAAGGGAATCAATGTTGGACTTATTAGATCATTAGCTATTCATGTGAAGGTTGGTTATTGGGGATCCATAGTGAGTCCATTTTATGAATTATCAGAGAGATCAAAAGAGGAACAGATGGTTTCTTTATCACCAAATAGAGATAAACATTATATGGTAGCAGTGGGAAATTCTTTGGCCTTGAATCGGGGTATTCAAGAACAACAGATTGTTCCAGCTCGATATCGTCAAGAATTCCTTACTATTGCATGGGAAGAGATTCATCTTAGAAGTATTTTTCCCTTCCAATATTTTTCTATTGGAGCTTCCCTCATTCCTTTTATTGAGCATAATGATGTGAATCGAGCTTTAATGAGTTCTAATATGCAATGCCAAGCAGTTCCTCTTCTCGGTCCGAGAAGTGCATTGTTGGAACTAGGTTGGAAGGTCAAACGACTTTAGATTCGGGTATTTCAGCTATAGCCAAACGAAAGGGAAAAATTATTTATACTGATACTCACAAGATTGTTTTCACAAGTAATGGGGATATTGTAAGCATTTCATTAGTTATGTATCAACGTTCTAACAAAAATATTGTATGCAATCAAAAAACTCAAGTTCGGCAGGGAAAATACATTAAAAAGGGACAAATTCTAGCGGGTGGTGCGGCTACAGCTGGTGGGGAACTCGCTTTAGGAAAAAATGTATTAGTAGCTTATATGCCATGGGAGGGCTACAATTTTGAAGATGCAGTACTAATTAGCAAACGTCTGTCTATGAAGATATTTATACTTCTTTTCAAATCCGTAAATATGAAATTCAGACTCATGTAACAAGCCAAGGCCCTAAAAAAATCACTAAGGAGATCCCGCATTTAGAGGCTCATTTACTCCGCAATTTAGACAGAAATGGAATTGTGATCCTGGGATCTTGGATAGAAACGGGCGATATCTCAGTAGGTGAATTAACACCTCAGACAGTGAACGAATCATCATATGCTCCGAAGGATAGATTATTATGAGCTATACTTGGTATTCAGGTATATCCACTTCAAAGGAAACTTCTCTAAGACTACCTATAGGTACAAGGGGTCGAGTTATTGATGTGAGATGGGTCCATAAAAAGGGGGTTTCCAATTATAATTAAGAAAGGATTGGTGTATATATTTCATAAAAACATGAAATCATAGGTGATTAAGTAGCTAGAAGGCATGGAAATAAGCGTATAATTTCTAAGATTTTGTCTAAACAAGATATGCCATATTTGCAAGATGGAACGCCCGTTGATATGGTATTCAACCAATTAGGAGTCCCCTCACGAATGAATGTGGGACAGATATTTGAATGTTCGATTGGGTTAGCGGGGGATCTGCTAAAGAAACATTATAGAATAGCACCCTTTGATGAGAGATATGAGCAAGATGCCTCAAGAAAACTAGTGTTTTCTGAATTATATGAAGCCAGTAAGAAAATAAAAAATCCATGGGTGTTGGAACCCAAATTTCTGGGAAAAAGCAGAATATTTGATGGAAGAACATGAGATCTTTTTGAACAACCTGTTCTTATAGGAAAGTCATATATCCTCAAATTAATTCATCAAGTTGATGATAAAATCCATGGGCGTTCCAGTGGGCATTACACACTTGTTACATAACAACCTCTTAGAGGGAGGGCAAAATAAGGGGGGCAAAGAGTAGGAGAAATGGATGTTTAGGCTCTAGAGGGATTTGGTGTTGCTCATATTTTACAAGAGATGCTTACTTATAAATCTGATCATATTATAGCTCGTCAAGAAGTACTTGGTGCTACGATTATTGGATCAAAAGTACCTAATCCATAGGGCGCTCCAGAATCTTTTTGATTGCTCGTTCGAGAACTACATTTTTTGGCCCTAGAACTGAATCATTTCCTTGTATCTGAAAATAACTTCCAAATTAATAGGAAGGAAGCTTGATCACAATGAATCAGAATTTGTATTTTATGATAGACCAGTATAAACATCAACAACTTCAAATTGGACCAGTTTCCCCTCAACAAATCTGAGCTTGGGCAAAAAAATTCAACCCAATGGAGAGATAGTTGGAGAGGTGACAAAACCTTATACTTTTCATTATAAAACCAATAAACCGGAGAAAGATGGATTGTTTTGTGAAAGAATTTACTGACCCATAAAAAGTGGGATTTGTTCTTGTGGAAATTACCGAGTGATTGGAAGTGAAAAAGAAGACCCAAAATCTTATGAAGAATGCGGGTGGAATTTGTTGATTCTCGGATACGAAGGTACAAAATGGGATACATCAAACTGGCATGTCCAGTGACTCATGTGAGGTATTTGAAACGTCTTCCTAATTATATTGCAAATCTTTTAGATAAACCTCTTAGGGAATTAGAGGGCCTAGTATATTGTGATGTGTGATTTGATCAAAATTTGCATTTGATAGATTTGGACTGAGAAACTGTCATCCCATTCAATCTGATTGGGATTCCCCTAGCTCTGACATGTATCTTGGGAGGAGGAACATGAAGCTCTGAATTATGGTCACATTCCATACTTCAAAATGGAAGAAAGGGGGAATTGATCTATGGTCAATTCCATAATAGATAATATAGGAATAGTTAGTTATACCTCGTGAAAAAATAATTTTTGTGGAAATTTCTTTTAGAAAGAAATTCTGTTCAGGAAAGCAAATATGGCATGGTTACAGTAGCCTATCTATCACATATATGCTTCGAGGGATGCCATGACATAACCATCGAGGTGAGTAGGGACCTAAAAAAGATTCGAATAGAACAGTATAATATATACACAAAGAAATCTTTTTCGAGTTGGAGTATTTATTAAAAATGAATTCTCGAGCATTTGATTTCTTATTACCAAATTCTTTTTTTAGTACACTTAAAAAATACCCCATGAAAGATAAGGAATAGTTAGGTAATTCCTTTATATGGATCCTATAAGGTTGAGACCAAAAATGAAAATAAAATTGCCAAAAATAAACAAGATGGAATTTCCATTTCTTCAATCAGAATTAGAGTTACCTTTGAAGCCAGAATTGGTTTTCCTTGATAACGAACATAATGTATGAATTGTTCTTTGAAGAACCATAGAATCCTCTCAAAAGCATTACAATACATTACTCTAAAATATTCTATTTTTCCATAGAAATGTGTTCGTTCAAGAAAGACTTCAAAAGATGTTGATCGTAAATAAGAAGACTGTTTACGAAGAAACAGGAATATAAATTCGCATTCATATACATAAGAATTATGTAAGAACCAAAAAACTCTTTGATTTCTTTTTGAAAAC
This sequence comes from Platanthera zijinensis, assembly GCA_039513925.1. NCBI lineage: Eukaryota > Viridiplantae > Streptophyta > Magnoliopsida > Asparagales > Orchidaceae > Platanthera > Platanthera zijinensis. The sequence continues at coordinate 17,152,862 of CM077098.1, forward strand.
ATGTAAATATCTTTCTTTGAAGTTTTGGCACTATTTAAATTATAATATTCATGAAAAAACAATCGCAACAAATGAAAAGAAGAAACTTCTTTGATCAAGAATGAAAAGAAGAAACATCAAGGATTTGAACTAAGATTTCCATATAGTTAGGATGGGGTATTAGTAGATCTGACACAATATTTAAATGATGTAATTTCCAGAATGAAACCAAAACCTTCTGATAATATTTGAGAAGAAAAATGTGAAGAAAATAATCTTATTCCCCAAAATAGATTTTGTAGATTTTGGTTAGAATTATTTACCGAAGAAAAAAAGTTTATGTTGATATATTTGAGTAATTAAACTTTTCATAAGTACTAAACTATATTTATTGTCATAACCAATAATTTCAATAGGTTCGTAATAAAGAAAACTGTTGAAGCTATGATCATGAGCAAGTGAGTAATATACTCCTAAAGGAGTAGCGGATATAGGAAGTTTTGTTACTGAAATGTATCTTTTTTCAATCTAAATATCATTATAAACCTGTCATTTACATACATTTTTACTATAACAAAAAAAACCAAAAAAGGGGCGCTTCTTGTGTTCTGAAATGATACATAGTGCATTATGGTCAGAACGGCATATGTGTTTATTTTATGTAGTCTATTTTTATCTTATACTACCTTATACTAATAAATCATATAGAATTTAGATATAATATGCATTGTCTATATTGTTACTTTATATACTCTCTATTTTTTTTATTCTTTGATAAGAATAGTAATTTTACAAAAATGTCTAATTCTTTTAATGTATTTTTACTATATATATATATATATATATATATATATATATATATATATTTATACTATACTGTAATGTAAATCACTTAATGGTAATATAAGAAGTAAAAGATTTAAGAAAAAAATAAATACCTTGGAGACAGAGGGTCCAATCTACAGATCTTTTTCCTTTCTATGCAATGAGTTTTTATTTGTTAACAAAACTAGAATAACAATAAAAGAAATAAAATAATGATAAGAAAAAGAAGGAAAGGGGGTAAAAAATCTTTTATTTTTGCAACCCAATAACTCTTTTGATTTTAGAAAAATTCTTGTTTTATCACTATACTATTTCTTCTACACATCCGCCTCCAATTTATAATAAATAATAATTAGGATTAATAAAAAAATCAATGGTCCACTCATAATTAATAAGAGAACCTTTCCCACATATCCTACATAAGGTACTAATCTATTTTTAACGTCTAACTAGTAATTTGATTGGGTAATCATTCAAATTAAGAAGATAAGCTTGTTGCTTTTTTATCTTACTATAATTGGAGACATAAGGCTCTATCCATTTATTCACTATACACACCTATAAAATACTTTACTTAATTCCAAAATTGTTATAAAAAGAACAATTTTTATTTTACATTATGACTATGAAATTTCTTCTTTTTCTTCTATGATTCAATTATTGTTTTTTTTACGACATGTTTTTTTTCCATTCATTACCTTTCAGGATCAGTCGCGGTATTCTAAACTCTACTAATAGTCTAGACGAATTCCTTCATCCAAATGTGTAAAAGATCATATTCGCACTTAAAAGCCAAGTACTTAAAATGTAGATATGATCAAAATAAAAAATAATAATAACGAAATTGTACTGCACAACTGTGTCAAAACATGGAACTTACAACAAATATAAACAAAAAAATATAAAATGTATCGGGTAAAAAAAAGAGAGAATTATAAATATTGAAAAACACCTAATTTTATCAAAAAAAAATTATTTTCTCTAAGAAAATACATATATTTGTATAAAAAACAAAAAATCCAGCAAACCTATCTATTTTTCTAAAGTGAAGGAAAGAACCAATAGGGAATGGGGATAAAAAAAATCTATTTATCTATAATCTAATTATATTTGTTCGAGACGTCGTTGTCAATATGAATAAACTTTGTTAAAAAAAAATTTCAAGAAATTATATATAAATTTGTGTTGGATTAGCACAACATAAAGAAAAAAGAAGAAATTGGAGCGACCAAAAAAGAAAGGTGCAATACAAAGACAAGAAAGATCACCCCCCCCCCCCCAAAAAAAATGAGGGGGGGTTCCACTAAGAAAATAAATTTGAATATAACAAGAAGAAAACAAACTTTGAATAAATAATTACACAAAAATAGGTACTAGTGAGCCTACCCTTTATTTTTTGTCAAAAATTAATTATAAATTCTTTCTTGAAAGAATTCTGCCTTCCTTAAAATATCATGAACAGTTCCTGTGGGTTGAGCACCTTTTTCAAGGAAATATAAAATAGCAGGAGCATTTGAATAAGTTTGATTTTTTATTGGATCATAAAAACCAACTCTTTGAAGATCTCTTCCTTCTCTTCAGGATCGAACATCAATTGCAACGATTCGATAGATGGTTCATTGGGATAGATGTATATAAAAAAATGCCCCCCTAGAAACGTATAGGAGCTTTTATCCTCATACGACTCAAGAAAAAATGATTTTAATTTATATAATCTCTATCTATATAGATAGAAATAGAAAGATAAATGGATCCATAAAAAATTAAACTCTAATTTTTACCTTTTTCCTTCTTCACAGAAAAAAAGAAATTTCATTCGTACTCCTAACTCAAGTTGAATAGTTTTAAAGAGTTCAAAATAAAATCCTTAGAATTTATTGAGTTGTATCTAACTTCTTTTTTTGTCTCCTTTTGGATTTATTCTTTTTATTTTACTAATTATAATACAATTGTTGAGACATATTAAAATAGTGTTTCCTTGTTTCGAAATTTGTTGTCTTTGCATTACGCTTTGTTGGGGTGAACCAAAAAAGTTTGGGTAGAGCCGGATCTAAGTGTTGGCTAGGTAAGCATCCTGTAGTAAGAGTAGTTAAGAACCCTGTATACCATCCCCATGGGGGCGGTGAAGGGAGAGCCCCAATTGGTAGAAAAAACACACAACCCCTTGGGGTTATACTATGCTTAGAAGAAGAAGTAAGAAAAGGAACAAATATAGTGATAGTTTTATTCTTTGTCACCATAAATAGGAACATTTAAAATTGAATTTTTGGAATTGGAAATAATGTGATGGGCGAACGACGGGAATTGAACACGTGCATGGTGGATTAACAATCCACTGCCTTGATCCACTTGGCTACATCCGCCCCTTCCCTTATCTAGCTAAAGGATTTTATCTTTTTTCCATTCATCATTTTTTTATTGATTCTTAGCCTCATACTTCAGATTAAGATCGAGATATTGGAAATAGAATGCCAATTTTAAAAATGTAAAAAAAGGAGTAATCAATTGTGACAGGTTCACTAAAAAAAATCCTTTTGTAGCTAATCATTTATCGAGAAAATATGAAAAACTCAACATGAGGGAGGAGAAAAAAAAATAGTGACTTGGTCTCGGGCATCTACCATTATACCCACATTGATTGGCCATACAATCGCTATTCATAATGGAAAGGAACATTTACCAATTTATATAACAGATCGTATGGTCGGTCACAAATTAGGAGAATTCGCACCTACTCTCACTTTCTTGAGACATGCGAGAAATGATAATAAATCTCATCGTTAGTCGTTCTGCTAAGTATTTATGTGAAAAGTCTTAAGAGTTTTTATCTTAGAGTAAGAGTATTAGAGTAAGAGTATTGGTATAGTATTTTATTTTCTTTTTATAGTATACTAAGACATAGACTTTTCTTACTTATCTTATATTATACTTCACCTAGACACTTATCATTCATTGGCAGGGGAGAACTTTCTTTTATGATAAAAAAAAAAATTTGAAGAAATCGGATTCGGATAAAGAAGCAAAAGTGTTAGTTCCCTAAATCCCCCAATATCCCCAATATCTTGTTCTAATGGAATCCACAGAAGCTAGATATTGTGAGCATTACATTCATGATTTATATCTTCAATTAGCCACGGATTCGTATTAGCCACGGTTGACTAATAAAATAAATGAATACGGTTTGCCAACAAAAGTACTATCAAAACGAAATTTGGGTTTATAGATTAGTATTTGAAATAAATAACTGAGTGGCCCTTTAACCAGAAGCTAAAAGTCCAGTATTAGATAAACCGTGGCTAAAGGTATTAGAAGTTGTGAGTTTTAGCCATGCTATTGCCCACGCCCATTCATGCATTACGTGGCTTCCATACCAGATTAGCACAATTTATGATAGCAGCCCAAGTATTAATAACACGACCTTGATTGTCAACTACAGATTGGTTGAAATTAAAACCGTTTAGGTTAAATGCCATAGTTCTAATACCCAAAGCAGTGAACCAAATACCCATTATAGATTAAGCAGCCAGAAAGAAATGTAAAGAACAGGAATTGTTGAAACTAGCATATTGGAAGATCAATCGGCCAAAATAACCATGAGCGGCTACGATATTATAGGTTTCTCCCTCTTGACTGAATCTATAACTTTCATTAGCAGACTCGTTTTTAGTGGTTCCCTAATTAGACTAGAAGTTACCAAAGAACCATGCATAACACTGAATAGAGAGCCTCCAAATACACCAGCTACGCCTAACATGTTGAAATGGGTACATAAGAATGTTGTTTTCTGCCTGGAATACAATCATGAAATTGAAAGCACCAATATTCCTAAAGGCATACCATCAGAAAAACTTCCTTGACCAATAGGGTAGATCAAGAAAACAGCTGTAGCAGCTGCGAACGGAACTGAATATGCAACAGCAATCCAAGGACGCATACCCAGACGGAAACTAAGTTCCCACTCATGACCCATGTAATAAGCTACACCAAATAAAAAGTGTAGAACAATCAGTTCAGAAGGACCACCATTGTATAACCACTCATCAACAGATGTCGCTTCCCATATTGGGTAAAAATACAAACCTATAGCTGCGGAAGTAGGAATAATGGCACCAGAGATAATATTGTTTCCATAAAGTAGAGACCCAGAAACAGGTTCATGAATACCATCAATATCAACTGGAGGGGCAGCAATGAAGGCAATGATAAATATAGAAGTTGCGGTCAATAAAGTAGGAACCAAAAATGATTAGCAGTGACCATTGAATAAGTCTCTTCAGCTTGAGTTGGGTTAAAAGCACGGAATGTATTTGCACCATCACCATCTTCGAATAAGGTATTTTCTATGGTAGCACCATGAATAGCACATAGCAAAGCAGCACCTAAGATTCCAGCAACTCCCATCATATGAAATGGGTTCAACGTCCAATTATGAAACCCTTGAAAGAAAAGTATGAATCGAAATATAACTGCTACGCCAAAACTGGGTGCAAAGAACCAACCGGATTGACCCAGTGGATAAATAAGGAATACAAAAACAAAAATAGTAATTGTATTAGAGTGAGGGTATTCAAGAACAATTAGATCTCTACATAAGAAATTGGAAAATATAGTTTTTTACTTAAATTTCCTATATATACAAAAAATCTGAATTTTTATAAAATTCATTTTGATTTCATTAAGTTTTGTTTTGTTTTGCTGATCCTTTAGTTCAGTAGTTCAGTATGAATTTATATTTTTTGTCAAATGAAAGTGAATCAAAAAGGAGACTTTATATGTCTCGTTACCGAGGACCTCGTTTCAAAAAAATACGCCGGCTGGGGGCTTTACTGGGACTATTTAGTAGAAGACCCAGATCCAGAAGTGATCTTCAAACTGAATTACGCTCTGGAAAAAGATTGCAATATTGTATTCATTTAGAAGAGAAACAAAAATTGTGTTTTCAATATGGTTTGACAGAGCGATAATTACTAAAATAAGTGCATATAGTTGGAAAAGCCAAAGGGTCAATAGGCTGGGTTTTACTACAACTACTTGAGATGCGTTTGGATAACATAATTTTTTGATTAGGTATGGCTTCGACCATTCCTGGAGCCAGACAATTAGTTAACCATAGACACATTTTAGTTAATGGTCGTATAGTGGATATACCAAGTTATCGTTGCAAACCCCGAGATATTATTACTACGAAGGATAAAGAAAGATCAAAAGCTCTGATTCAAAATTATCTTGTTTCATCCCTCCACGGGGAATTACCAAACCATTTGACTATTGACTATTTACAATATAAAGGATTTGTAAATCAAATAATAGATAGTAAATTGATCGGTTTGAAAATAAATGAATTGTTGGTCGTAGAATATTATTCCCGTCAGACTTAATTCTAACAAAAATAAAAAAGCATGGTTCATACAATTTTGACTCCTTTCGCTGAAGTAAATGGAGTACCTTGTGCCCTGTCTAATTCACGTATCACAAATGGATCGGCAATAGGATTCTTTTTCTTTTTTCGATGTCAATATGATATTTCTATTTATATTTTACATTTCACAGGGATGTAATTAGGGATAGAGAATCTCTATAAAAATTAAGGGTCTTATTCTTATAATAATGATGATGATATCAATTCTTATTTAATTTGATACATTATAGTTGGTAACATTTATGAATAAAGAGAAACGGAGAGAGAGGGATTTGAACCCTCAGTAAACTAAAGTCTACATAACAGTTCCAATGCTACGCCTTGATCCACTCGGCCATCTCTCCTACATAATCTTATTTATGACCAAAACCTGAATGAATAGCGAGTCATTCATCTTAATTGCAGTACAGGTATGACCGTTAAATGGTTCCATAAGAAGAAAATTTTTCCAAATTCATATTTATTTACAATAACTTATTTCATCAGCTACCCCATGGATTTATTCGAAATTCATGAATCGTCCGATTAATTGTATGGCGTGGAACATACACGTTATGCAAAAAAGCATGGTTACATTAATTTGAATTTTATTTTATCATGGAATGACTATTACATTCTTTTTCCTTTTTGGATCATAACCAAATCAAAACTTCTCGAGTTTATCAAAATTCATAAGAAACTTGGTTATTCAACTTAGATGAAATAGTAAGAGTTTTGGTCATTGGTATAATACAAAATTGTAATGAAATCTAATCTGATTCAACTATTTCATTTCATCTTTGTCCAAAAGGGGGTATAATTTGGAATCCAAATTTTTTCCAATGAGTCTGTTTTTATGTTTTGAACTGTACAATTCCTTTTTTTTGTGGGATCGTTTTCCCCGAAGGAGAGGATGAGAAGAATTATATAATGAATTACTAATTATGCCTAGATCTCGAATAAATGGAAATTTTATTGATAAGACCTCTTCAATTATGCCAATATTTTATTACAAATAATTCCGACAACTTGAGGAGAAGAAAAGGCCTTTACCTATTACAGAGATGGTGCGATTTGATTTTTTTTCCTTGTTTTTTTTACCTCTCAATTTTTACGAGAAAAAGAACATAGTTATAAATAAAAAAAAAACAAATAAGTGAAAGAAACTTACGCTTGGTGAAGGTGAAGTTTAGAGATAGAGCAATTCCTTCTATCATGTATCCTCGATTTATGCATCCTTAGATGCTTCAATTATTTATTTTAGTATTGAGCAAAAGATTACATCTATAGGTTCTGTATTGGAGGCCAATCCTACTTCATTAGTACTAATAGATGGCATCAGGGAAAAAAACACTACACCTAGGAATAAACAACACGGAAACTTTGTTATAAATAACCCCTTTCCTTATTGGTATCGGGACTAAAAATAATGGTTGGGAAAACAAAGATCCATCTCATTCGTACTTTTGGTACCCGTATAACCATCAAAGACTATTGAAGTGACTAATTCCTGGAAATTATAAGCGTTGAGTACAAAGAAACTTTTGGAGTGACCATTTCTATCTAGTACTAATAAAATTGGGGTTAAGAAAAAATCTCTTATGAGAAGGCTGGCTAGAAATTTTGTGTAAAAATACCAGCTCCTGTTAGTTCATAATTCTAATAGTGAATTTTGGATTATTCCCTTTAGTACTATGCACAGAAGGGAGGAGCCATATGAGATGAAAATCTCACACGTACGGTTCTAGAACGGAGATTATTTTACTAAAACGAACGACCGTAACATATGTTGGCTCAATCCGAAGGAAATTATGCAGAAGCTTTACAGAATTATTATGAAGCTACGCGAACAGAAATTGATCCCTATGATCGAAGTTATATACTTTATAATATAGGCCTTATACATACAAGCAACGGAGAACATACAAAAGCTTTGGAATATTATTTCTGGGAACTAGAACGAAATCCCTTTTTACCACAAGCTTTTAATAATATGGTCGTGATCTGTCATTACGTGTGAATGTGTCTAGTTGTCTACCTAAATCACCTAGAGGGGTGAATAGGTGAGTTCTGTGTCTTTTTGCGAAATAAAAATTATACGAGAGATGCGCAGAAAATAAACAAGCAAACTACAGACGACACCAAAAGTTATAGTGGTTCCCCAATCTTGGGTACGTCCACTCTTCACTTCATTGATCTAGCACCACGCTAGACTCAGCTACTTCACTATTACCTCGGATTGGAAAACAATCCTACAACTCGGAACACGTTCCTACAACTCAGAGTAAAACCACTCCTATAACAACTCGGAGAACAACTCCTACAAAACTCGGAGAATAACTCCTACAATCTCGGAGAATAACTCCTACAAGTATAAAATGAATTTACATTGAAAACACACAAACTGACTTCAAAGATCTGGTTGAATCTCGGACTTCTTCCTTCTTGAAAAAAATCGTAAGGCTCTGTCAGAAAAGTCGAGGAAGAAATCGGAGAATACTTCGATCTGAGAACGTAGATCACCACGATCAAGGAGAAGATTTACAGAAGTAGAAAAGTTTGATCGATTGAATCCTTCTTGTCTAAATTTTCGAGATCGAGAAAATCGGCGATGAAGAAAAAGGCGGCGGCGCTTCTCGATTTAGAAAGTAGAAAATGATTCAGTATACTAAAAGAAATCTTCTTAGGGTTTTGTTGAATCTGACAAAACCTTTTATAGGCTTAACATAACGATTAAAATATCATTAATGATAATCCACGTGGACCAATCAAAGGTTAATGATATTTGGAATAGAATCCGTCTGATACTTAACGAAAATTCAAAATCCTGAACTCCATTTCTCGAGAGAGATAAGTATTACTCGAGAAGAGTTTCTGCTTCTCGAGAAAAGCTATAAAGTTATCAATAAGAAATACTTAAGGAAAGTGTAGAAAATGAATTCTGACTTCTCGAGAGTGAAAAGACTTTTCCCGAGAAAGAATTTCTGTTACTCGAGAACAAGAAGCCAACTCGAGAAAAATATTTCTGTCTCCCGAGTAAGAACATCTGGTTCTCGAGAACTACTTTGGCCTTCTCGAGAAATATCTTTGGCCTCTCGATAAAAGGACTTAGAAAAAATTTTGAGCTTAATTTTAAGTTAACTCGAGGAAGAGACAAGTCCTACTCGAGTATTGCATGGCTTTCTCGAGAACTACTTTGGCCTTCTCGAGAAATATCTTTGGCCTCTCAAGAAAAGGACTTAGAAAAAATTCTGAGCTTAATTTTAAGTTATCTCGAGGAAGAGACAAGTCCTACTCGAGTATTTCATGGCTTTCTCAAGAACTACTTTGGCCTTCTCGAGAAATATCTACTGCTACTCGAATACCTGACTGAGCTAACTCGAGAAATAGCTTCAATTTTACTCGAGTACATTTTAGCCTTTCTCGAGAAAACACTTAGAAAAATTATGGTATTCTGAAAAATGATTTTCTTCAAAGAACATAGCAACCAGTCTTTCTCCCGTAACTTTTGTACTTGAAAAATGAAGTGTGTCCCAATAGAGAGGTTACACATGAGTCAACATTATGGATCACACAATGAGGGATTACATTGTATGGTCCTGTGTTTGGTGACCCATTGTAAACTGACATTGGTCTATACTTGGCACTTATAACATACAAGCACTCAACTTGAAAAAGGGCATAAAATACAAACTTAATTCATCTTAGTTCAAAGGTGACTTCATACAAATCTAGGTTATTGTGGATACAATACCAACAATCTCCCCCTATTTGTAGAAATCAGAACTCTCTACACTAAGGTGAATTACATCAAGATAAATAAAATAACTAATAAATAGAATAATTGGAAGAAATGCTATGAAATAGAAGATTTAGATCATCAAAATTTAAAGATTTATATATATATAGACATTGTCCAGGAAAAAGTCCTATTCCACAAAATTTCATATAGGAAACTTCTGATCATCTTCAATTACTTGTTTCTCTGTTGTTGATGCTGACTCTCTTTCTTTTCTTGCTGCCTCTTCTGATAATTGTAAGGTTTAGGGTAGTACTTAGCAGGTTTGGGAGGAGCCTTGGGATAATTCTTGCCATATTCTCTATCATAGATTCTCCTCTTGGTCAGAGATTTCTCATACAAGTCTTATTCATGGGAGCTGTAATGATCATTTATATTTTCATTAAAATCTACAATGAGTTTAAGAGTTTCAAGAATTAGTGACTTGGAGGTTGGGCTCCACACTTCAGCAAATTCTTGTGCTCTTCTTCTTTCAGCTTCTGGATTTAGAGTGGATCGGCTTGCAGAGGCACTGTCACCATATTTCCTTTTCTTATGAGCTTGAATTTCTGGAAAGTGGATTCTAAGGCATCTCTTGTTCAGACAAAACTGGGAGTACTTTGTAGGATGGGCTTCATAATCTTCAAGTCAAGGAGAGAATGTGGGCATCTGGACAGAGGGTTGTTGGACAGTAGGATTGAGATGAGGAGGAGGAACATCATACGGATTAACTTGAAATTCAGGGAAGATCTGGTTGTGCATCCAAACTGTTGTATCATAGGTATGAAATTTAACACCAACAATTTGGGTTTGTACATCAGTAGTTATCTCTTTTAGCTTTTCTTCCCAAAGAGTCTTCATGGTTCCATCAGATTTTTCTAGATATTCCTTGACCAATTTCTCCCCCTTTTTGACTTCTACAGAGAGGGTGCTTATAGCGTCTTCTTTGAACTTGCCAACTTCTTCACACGTCTTAAAGTTGTGCTCTTGAGCATTCTTTTCCAACTGAATCTGGTTATTTGCCAATGTGACTGATTGGTCCATTACGTGATCAATACTAGTAATTGTGTGATCTAAGGCTTTCCCACCTATTTGGAATAGGTGTTTGAGGGAATCAGTGTTATGTTGAGTTTCAGCGAAACCTCTGCTCATCTCTTTCTATAGAGCAGTTATTTTGTCTATGGCAACTTTAAGAGAGTCGTCAAAATATATTCTTTGCTGGGCTAACATAGATTCAATCTTACCCAGAAGGGTATCTGCAGGAATGGCAATAGCTAGAGGAGGTGGAGGAGGTAGAGCCTGAGCTGACCAAACAGGGATTTCTTCAATAACAACTGAGTTATGGACTCTGATGGTATGAATCATGACCTCTCCTTCCTCACCAATAATAGTAGGGAGGGAGAAGGCTAGGCTTCTAAGGGGTGGTTCAGCTTCCTCAGGAGATAATTTTTCAACATCAGAAATTGAAACTGTCTCTTCATCTTGTACCCCCTCAATAGGAGACTGGTGCTGAGAAGATTCTGGTGCAGATGGATTTTCTTATTGGGATGAATTTTCTGGTTGAGAGGAGAGAGGTTCTTTAGAGGTGAGTTCATCTATCATCCTATCAATGTCAGCCTCTGTAGACATTACTTGATCATCTACCTGGGCATTTGTAAGAAGTTCTTTATCAGGCAGGTCAGTATTAATAAGACCTAAGCCATCTTCTTGGACAGAAGTGTCCTTTGCAGCAGCAGATGGAGTTGTATCTTCTTCTATGACTATATGTTCAGCATCAGGTGGAGTGGTGACTTGGTCTTGAATATCAGTTTGGACTGTGGCTGGAACTGGAAGTTGAGCAGTCTACACTGTCATTTGTATAGAGGGAGTAGGCTCCCCCTCAATAACTGGATCAGATGTGTAAGTTATTTGATGAGAGAGGGGAGATGGGGTCCTGACTTCATTTACAACTGCCCTTGGAGAAGGAGGGGCTTGTCCTGGCCTTTGAAGTTTGAATTCCCATCTCTGGATGGAGGTAATTGAAACTTGTTCATGTGATGAATGGCCATGCCCTTATCCAAGATAAAGATGTCTGGCCTCAACTGATTTAGATAGAGAGACAGAATTCTTCCAAAGTTGGGGCTTTTTATTCTCTCTTTGATCTTGTCAAAAATCATCATCCCCCATTGAAATTTCTTTCTACAGATTATTGCAGTCATCATGTCAGAGAAATCAGTGGTGATATAGCTTATTGAACTTGTGCGGCAGAGAAGAACCTTTCCCAGAATATCGTCAAGTAGCTTGCTATCTGCATTCATGTGCTGTCAGTGAATTGTGGGGTTGAGTCGGGAAGGCCATAGAAACTGAAAGTCCTGTCATAATCTGTGCTTTCTAGTTCGTCTTCCTCATCAATCAATGGCAGCTACAGAAGTTGAGAAATAGAGGTAGAAGTCATCTTGATTTTGATGTCCCGTACCTTGGTTTTAAGAAGTTTTCCATTGCGCTTGACCTTAGCATTCTGGAAAAACCCTTCTACATTAGAGATGAGAACTTTGCAAGGGTGTTGAAGAATGAACATTAGTCCAGCGGTGTCGAACAAAATGAGAACGTTTCTGAAGTCGTCGGAAATTTCGGCGATTTCGGTTGAGATAAGTTCACTGACGATGCCTATCTTAGGTGAAGGATCCATTGATTGAAGAATTGAATTGACTGCTAGCCGACGAGAGGAGCAGGGTTGTTCGCGGGAGAAGCGGCATAGACGGAGAAGACGAAAGGTTTTCTTGAGAAGAGGATTTTGAAATTCGGGATTTTGTCTTTTCCAGACTTAACCTATTTATATAAATCTTAAATTGTGATGATTAAGGAAATAATAATAATAAAATACCTGAAGTATGGCGGTTGAGGTGCCCGGGTGCCAATATCAAAAATTTGAACTTTTAGAAAAATTTGGCATATGATTTCTCAAGAGACATATCATTTCTCGAGAGGAGGCGCATATGTTCTCGAGAAGAAGAGAACTTGTTCTCGAGTAGGGATATCCTTTTCGAGAGGCAAGTCTAAAGTTCTCAAGAATAAATTAAGTGCTCGAGTAATTTTTCTCGGGAAGGAGCTGTGGTTCTCGAGTAGTGAGCTAAGTACTCGAGTAATAAGGATCTTCTCGAGAAGTGAAGTCCATACATAGAGTTTTCTTGATTTTTGAAGGGTAATCCGATTCTTGAACTTTGCTCTGAGGCCCTTTTCTTCATTCTTCCTTGTTGAGCATGCCAAGTTCTGTTTTGAAGAATGAGAACTTGGCCTCGTCTAGGGGCTTCGTGAAAATGTCTGCAACCTGCATGTTAGTTGGAACATACTGGAGATTGATGTCTCCAGGCTCCACATGCTCCCTGATGAAATGGTACCTCATCTCTATGTGCTTTGTCCGGCTGTGAGAGACTGGGTTGTTGGTTATTGCAATTGCACCGAAGGAGTCACAGAATAGTGGGATGTCCTTGACCATCAAGTTATAGTCTTTAAGTTGATTCTTAATCCAGAGTAATTGTGCACAACAACTGTCGGCAGAAATGTATTCTGACTCGGCCGTTGAGATTGCGACATAATTTTGCTTCTTACTGCTCCATGAGATGAGTCTCCTTCCAAGGAATTGGCAAGTCCCGGAAGTGCTCTTCCTATCATCTTTACTACCTGCAAAATCTGCATCTGAAAATCCAATTAGCTTGTTATCATTACTTCTTGGGTACCATAAGCCAAGATTTGGTGTACCCTTAAGGTATCTCAAAATCCACTTTGCAGCAGTGTAATGAGATATCTTAGAGTTCACCTGATATCTAGCGCACATACATGTTTAAAACATGATGTCTAGCCTACTAGAAGTAAGGTAGAGCAAAGATCCAATTATGCTTCTATACTTGGTTTCATCAAAAGGTTCCCCTTTCTCATCCTTGTCCAGAGACATAGTTGAACCCATTGGAGTCCTCATAGAGGTTGCATTCTTCATTCTGAATTTCTTAACCAACTCTTTGGTGAACTTCGTTTGAGAGATGAAAATTCCATCCTCAGATTGTTTCACCTGAAGTCCCAAGAAATACTTCAGCTCTCCCATACTGCTCATTTCAAACTTCCTTTGCATATGTTTGGAAAACTTTTTGCAAAGGTTGTCGTTAACAGAACCAAAAATGATGTCATCGACATAGATTTGCACAAGCAAAATCTTGCCTTTTACTTACCTAAGAAATAATTTTTTATTTATATTTCCCCTAGTGAACTTGTTCTCGAGAAGAAAGTTAGACAACGTTTCATACCAAGCTCGTGGAGCTTGTTTCAAACTGTATAGCGCTTTGAATAATAAATAAACAAATTCATGATATTCAGGATCAGCAAAACTTGGAGGTTGTTCCACGTACACTTCTTCCTTTATGTCACCATTAAGGAAGGTTGACTTCATGTCCATTTGGTAGACGGTGAAGCCTTTAAGTGCAACATATGCGAGGAACAACCTGATTGCCTCCATTCTTTCCACTGGAGCATATGTCTGATCGAATTTCAATCTCTTCTTCTTGTCTGTACCCTTTGGCGATGAGTCTGGCTTTCTTCTTGATTATGGTTCCATCTTCGTCCATCTTGTTCTGATAGACCCACTTTGTTCCAATCACATTCTTTCCTTTGGGTCTTGGCACAAGCTTACAGACTTGGAAACGTTTGAACTGATTTAGTTCTTCTTTTATTGCCATAACCCAAGATGTGTCCTTTTTTGCTTCCTCAAACTTCTTTGGTTCAACCTACGCGAGAAAACTCAAATACAAATTCTCATTAGTTGTACCTCTCTAAGTTCTGACACCATCATGAGGGTCTCCTATGATTTGATCAATTTGGTGATCCTTCATGTGTCTGAGCTCTAAAGTCCTTGCATCTAGAGATTCCTCTATTTCTAGAGTGACTTTATCAGCTTGAATGACATCTTCGTCATGGTGATCAACCTCTTCAATTGGGGTTGGAGTGGTGATCTTGATGAACTCTTGACCTTTTTCTTTAACTGGCTCATCCAAGCTTAATTCCTTTAGTCTTGAATATGCATCTTCAACAAACACACTAGAAGAGTTGCTTTGTAGTAAGCTCGTCTCATCAAATACAATATTAATAGATTCTTCTACGACCAGGGTTTTCTTGTTGAAAATCCCATATGTCTTACTATGGCTACTATATCCTACGAAAATACCTTCAAAACTCTTTTCACTGAATTTAGTGTTGTGATACTTCACATTATTGAGTACGAAGCATTTACTACCAAAGATTCTAAAATATGAAATAGTGGGTTTCCTGCCCTTTAATAGTTCGTAAGGTGTTTTATCATGGTTCTTATTTATGAGTGCTCTGCTTTGCACGTGACAAGCACTGTTGACGACTTCAGCTTAGAAGTATTCTGGTAGTGAGACATCACTCAACATGGTTCTACAGGCCTCTATGAGTGTTCTATTACTTCTCTCAGCGACTCCATTTTATTGAGGAGTATGAGGAGAGGAAAACTCATGAAAGATACCTAGGCTTTCATAGAATTCTGTCATGGCCCCAGATTTGAACTCTGTTCCATTGTCACTTCTAATTTTGACAACCGAACAGTTGTATTCATTCTGGATCTGCCTGACGAAATTAGTGAAAGCACCGAAAGTATCTGACTTGTGTTTTAGAAAGAACACCCATATAAAACGAGAGTAGTCATCTACAATAACAAGTGTATAATCCTTAACTCCCAAGCTTCTAATTTGCAGAGGACCGAACAAGTCCATATGAAGTAGGTGTAAACACCTTTTAGAATCTTTGTCAATAATCCTTTTAAAGGTAGCCCTTTTTTGCTTGCATTTTACGCATGCGTGACAAGGTCTATCTTTAACGCACTTAACGTTGGGTGCATCCCGTACAAAATTAAGAGAAAATAATTTATTAATAGTTTTGTAATTTATATGTGCTAATCTCTTGTGTCATTGGTCACCAAGAGACGCACTATCTTTTGCAAAAAAGCAACTGGTGTAGAAGAGTTTATGCAAATAAAATTTAAACAAAATATATTTCTACTACGAGTGCCTGATAGAATCATTTCTAAGTTATCTACCAATTTTTTCAAGCACTTGTGTGCATGAAATTCTACTATGTATCCTTTATCACAGAGCTGGCTTATACTTATAAGATTATGTTCTAATCCTTCAAGGGTGACTTCATACAAATCTAGGTTATTGTGGATACAATACTCAACAATGTGTGACTATCTTCGCTATAGAAAGCAAGGAAAAAGGATAAAATCGTCTAGTAAATACTAGAAAAATAGACTTTCTACATATGCATCGTCCAAAATAACGATTTTGATCAGTTGTAGCAAGGAAAGATACTTTGCGAGAACCAAAAAAATCGGAAGAAAAAGGTATGCCCTATATACTATACTCTATGGATAAAGAGTCGAATTGATAAAGAAAGCACCATAAAGATACATTAGTACGCTATTATTTGGTCAATACAGTTCAGAACTACTCACTTATGTCATGATTGATATGGGATAAAAAGTTAGAAATCAACTTATGTAATAGAGTTGATCTACTAAAGTATTGAGCACCGGTGTAGCATTAGATCCTAAAGATAGTAAGTTCTTTTTTCTTAACGGAGGAAGGTCTTTTTCAAAGATTCTATAGAAAGAAAAATTTCATATACCTTATATGAAATATGAAACCGAGATAATTACCTTTCAAAAATTCTAACGATATCGGGGAGGATATCTATGCTTCATTTTTCTGAAGGTGGGAGAAAAGAGAAAACTAATTATTGATCCAAATTAGAATTGGAAACTTATGTAATAAACATTTTCTGGTTAACCCAAGATAAAATAGAATAGATTGATTAGAAATTTAATGAATCTAGCATAGGATAGATTAAGAGAAGATGGGACGCAAAGAATTGATTGCTGAGCCGTATGAGGTAGGAAACTCCCAAGTAGGGTTCTAAGGGAGGGAATTTACTAACCTATTACGACCGGGGAGAACAGGCCATTCTACAAGTTGATTCGGAAATTGGACAGGCTTGGTTCGATAAGGCTGCTGAGTATTGGAAACAAGCTATAGAGCTTACTCCATGGAATTATATTAAAGCACATAATTGGTTAAAAATAACGAGGCGTTTTGAATAAGACCATTCAACTTTTTTTGTTGTTGGATCCAGCAAGCAAATGAAATAAATCGTTCCTATGAAAAGATCCAATTAAGATTTTTATTATATCCATTCTTTCTAAAGTATTATATTTTGTACATTTTATAGGGTATCTCATAAGGATAAATACTACAGATGGAATATAGCATAGAACAAATAAAGATATTTCGATGAATCTTATGAAGTCTAAAATGAAAATCATTCCTCATTCTGAATAAGAAAAGAAAAAAAAAGTAGGCCCTATGAGGTATGAATATGGACGTATTTTCTAAATTATATCCACACCAAAACTTAAGTATTTGTAATTATAAGTTAGACTAGTGTCGTGGCGAGAGTGTGAAAGGGCAAGCCTTTGGCCATCGACATTGATGGATTTCTTTGGATGGTATCTCAATCTTTGATTCGTGTAATGTTGATCTTAGTACGCACGCCACCCTCTCCCTAAATATAATTTTAGGATTTAACAGATTTTCAATTTCGAAGTAGAAATAATAAGTGGAAACACATTCTCGAAAAATAAAAACTAATTTGTATGCTGAGTAGGTTTTTTTATCAAAATAGTTGCGCACATAGGCATAAGACTTCACATTTTACTCCTTAGGTTCAATTATTTTTTCTAGCGTTGAAATTTTTCTGCTCCCTATGGAAAGTTGTTTGCCTGGGACTAGCAAACAAGTAAGTATGGGGGTATTTGATAACTCTGAGTTTATTAATTTTTATATAGGTTTTATTTAATAACTAATAAATTTATAATTATATTTTATAAAGTAACTTTCAATTACTTTCTTTTTATATTTCAGGTTAATATAGGCTGTGTTGAAACCAGAAAGAACTAGTTTCTCCTAAAAGCTCGGATCTAAGGCTGCAACCCACGCTTACTTTCTTTGAACCACGCTCCCAACAAGACACCTAAAGGAACAGACCGGGAGCTTCAGCTCGGAGGTCCCACCGCTCACCCGGAAGGACTAGAATCCTTCCCCTCCCTAGCCAATGCTGAGCTAGGTGCCTGAGTGAGAAGGAAAAAGAAGGTTCCACATGCCTTCTTCTCAGACACCTTACCGGTCTATTTATAGGCTTCAGGATTTGAACTGCAAATAACCAAAACAAGCATCTGTGAAATTACCTGAATACCCTGGGTTGGGTCTGCCAATAGCCAAACTCCGCTGTTCTGAAGGGCTATGAGCAGACCACCGAGGGTAAAAGAGTAAAAAGACCAAAAAGAATGAACCGCTTGCTAAGTGAGCCGGTCCCCACCCAATTGCTGAACCGGCCTTATCTCTTCCTGCCGACCCGATGCTTGGCGAGAGGACCACCTTGCGGCTGAAAAGGATTACCTCGCGGGCGAGACCCTCAGACGACATATAGACAATCTTCCTTTGACCCCCACCCGCCAGGCGAATGGACCCACGTTTTGGCTCCTCTCGCCTATTGCGAGTAGACCCTCTTTTGGGCTCCTCTCGCCTATTGCGAGTGGACCCAGCTTTTGGGCTCCTCTCGCCTATTGCGAGTGGACCCAGCTTTTGGGCTCCTCTCGCCCATTGCGAGTGGACCCAGCTTTTAGGCCCCTCTCGCTTAGGGCCTTGTCTCCTTTTGAGGATTCTTCTAATTCCCTCTCTGTTGGGTTCCCTCCTGTGAGCCCGAGGTTGTACACAATCCCCGCTCTTTTCGGGGTTGTCTAAGCCCGAAAAGAAAAGTCCAACCGAGGCTCACGTCACCTCAGCGACTTTAAAGCGGAATCTTTTTCGGGTGAGATTCCCCCCCACGAGTCTATAAATATTGGGATCCTCCCCAAGTGCAGCAGGCCTCCTTTCTTTGTTACCGCTACATCTACCCTGCTGCCATGTCTCTTAGCAAAAGCTTTCGCGATCGTATCGCGTTGGTGCGACAGCGGAACAAGGCGAGTGCGGCTGCCTTGAACCTAATTCCCGCTCGCACTTTTTCTTCACCTCCGCCCTCGTCTTCTCGCCCAAAGAAGGCGAGAACAACCGATCTGGCTCCCCCGTCGGGAGGACTCTTACCGGATCCCCCGGAAAGACGCATCCCTCCTACACCGTCGCTTCCCCAAGAAAAGGAGGTAAGGTCCTTGTATACCTCATCTGTTCGTTATTTATCTTTCATTGCTCCTTTTGCTGTTGGTTTTCAGAAAAGTCACGCACCCCTCGGTCAGTCTGGTAGCACACAAACTCACCTCGCCAGCCATCATCTAAACCCTGTCTCGCCTCCTCCTTCTACTCCTCCTTCTACTCTTGGTGGGAAGAATGGTGAGCCTTCCCATGTCGCTGGGACCTCTCGCCACTCTGGTTAGGAATCCCCTACCCTTGACTCTAGCCTTCTCTAGCCGTCCACCTTTTATTAAGTCTTTCCTTCTGTTTTTGCCTTTGCAGATGTGCGAGTAGACTCATCTGCCGAAGACTCGCCTGCTGAGGAGCGCCCGAGGCGAGCGGTCTCCTCGCCTCCTCCTCCCATGGACGAGATAGAAGATTACCTTGGCGACCCTATGGATCCGCTGGCGATGAAGCGCAGGGTGGCCGAGTTGTTCCGAAAACACGCGATCATGATTCAAGAGTTGGAGAAAGACAAGCAAACGGCCGACCGGCAGATTGATTGGCTAGAGGTGGAGGTTGCCCGCTTGACCTCCGAAGTTGATGCTGATATTGAGATAGACGAGACCGATCCCCAGGCGATTCAGAACGAGGTCGATCAACAACTCCGTCTCGCGCGTCGTGGCGTGGATGCGGCTCGTGCTTTTCACCTCCCCCACCGTCCTCCCTGCGCGAGGTCTCGCGGTGGGGGGCGCTGGCGGTGGCATAAGGATTGAATCCCTCGCGCCACCCTACGCCTTTATTTTCTTTGTACCGCTCTTTGTTTTGTAATAACATTTCCTCTCGCGGCTACCGCCCGAACTCTTTGGATCTACTGAATGGGTCGGCTTAATAACTTCTTTTAATAGTTCCTTTGATAATTTTACTTCTAGTACCGCGCTTTTCTACTCTGTGACTCGCGCGTTGTATCTGTGCTTAAATCACTACTCTCTTTTTATTTTTATTGTATTTTTTATGATACTGCCTCGTCCCCGGCTTGGGGCTTACGTTAGGCTACACCAATCGAGACTAGGAGAGAGAGAAGGACGGCCGACTCTTCCCCTTCCTTTACACTATATATTTTTTCCACCTCTTCGTATTTTTCTCTTTATTCAACGGGCTATAAATACCCCCCTATCCCTGGGGCCCGGATCATGCTCTTGATTTGTCTCGGCGCCCTAAACCTCACCTCTCTCTCCCTTCTCTCGCGAACTGATCCTGCTGGTGCCTCGTCTCGCCTGTTCTTCTCGCATCCTCCTTTTCGCTCTCTCTGTCCGGAATGGGGAAAAGGAAGGCTGAAGAAGGCGAGGGGCGAAGCCGATGCGGGAGGCGGTTTGGTGACCATGATTTTCCTCCCGGCCGGATTTTCGAGGAGGACTACAACGCCTTTACTCGCGATTTCTTGCCGGAAGGTTTTGAGTCCCGCCCTCCAAAAGTGGGTGAGTCAATCAACACTTTCTATCCCGGTGAACTCGCCTTCCCCGTCCCGCATTTCGAAGCGGGGCTGAGGTTGCCCCTCTGGCCAGAAGTGAAACAGGTTCTCAAATACTTCGGGACTGTTCCTGCGCAGCTGAACCCAAACGCCATCTCTGTACTCGTTGCCTTCGCCTGCTACATGCGCCGGGAGCGAATCGAGTTCAGCCTGAACTCCTTCCGCAAGCTTTTTGTCTACCATGCCAATGCCGACGGCGTTTCCTATTTCACGGGGCAGGGTCTCAAGGTTTGCGAGACGCCTAACAAGAATCATCATTGGATTACTCGCTTCGTCTTCATCCGCGGTAACATGGGTGGCATTCCGCTGGCGCCTGTGTCGCCAGCCGAGGTGTTCTATACCACTCCCCAGGTTAGTGGCACGGACAAGCTTCTTTGTGACTTCTTCATCGGCAAGAACTTCGAGGTTCAGTTCCTGAGGCGCGGCCTCGACTCCCTCCTTCCTGTGCTTCCAGGCGAAGGTAAATGCTGGGGCCCTTTATTTTCGTCTAGGTCTAACGAATAGCTTTTATAAACGCATCGTCTCGCCGTTTCCAGGAGAAAGAAATGTTCCCGTTCGCCCGCCTTATAAAAGCAGCATCAAACCTTCCAAAGACGTCGTCTTCGCCACGATGGCAGCTGAGGCGGCGAGAGAAAACCTACCCCTCTCCCTGAAGAAAAGGCCTGCAGGAGGCTCCGCCCCGTCTCGCCAGAGTCCTTCGAAGAAAGCAAAGGTCAAGAAAGGAGCGCCTCTTCCCTCTGGAAAGGCGAAGCAAGTTCCTGCCGAGATGGTAGATGTGTCGGGATCCTTATCCCCCATCTCTCTGGGTTCTCAATCTCCCCAATCCCCTTCTCGGCTTCTTGATCAGCGGACCGTCTCGCCGATTGGCGGGGCGGGTCAACCTGATTCTCTTGCTGACAACATCCCCCCGAAATCTCCTACTCGCGAGGTGGGCTCTTCCAGCCGCCCAGCTCCCTCCACTCATCTGAACTTCAATATGGGCCCAGCGATCCCGGATGCTGCCGGTGAGCCAACCCTAATATGGGACAAGGAGGCGAACCGGGTCTCTATCTCTACCCTCCTTCCTCCCTGGATGGAGCGAGACCAACCTACGGCTCATGCATTCTCTCTGGGCTTTGGCCTTTATGGAGGAGCAGAGCGAGAAGCTGCCGCTGAGCCCCCCTCGCGGGATTTGATCCTAAGGGCCGCGCAATCCCAGATGCGCTCGCTAGAGCTATCGCACCAGGTCTCACGCCGTCTGATTTACAATAATAAGAGCTGGAGGGATTCAGAGGCGAGCCTGGCGGCAGAGCGCGAGAAGTCTACGGATCTTGAGAAACGGTTGGCCGTGGCCGAAAACCTTCTCGCCAAAGCTCGGGGTGGTGTGGTGAGTTTCCCCATTCTCAATTCCTTCCCTTTCTTTGTTCACCTTCAACTTCCCCTAATGAATAAACCTCTCGCAGGATGCCGAGACGGCCGACAGGATGCACTCGCGCATAGCTACTCTGGAAGGGGAGGTTAAAAGCATGGAGTCCGAGATCACTCGACTTCAGGAGGCTGCCCTCTCGCCTTCTCGCGTGGTGATTCCTCAACCTCCTCCCTCTTATTACTCTCATGCCGAGGTCATGGGGCTCTGCAAAGACGCCAATATCCGGACCGCCGAACTAATCGTGAAGATGATGAAGGAGATGGAAGTTATCAGGGAAGGCTGCGAGGAAGTCACTGCCCGCGACCTGGTACCCGAGATTTATGGCGAGGAGGAAGACGGCCCGTCCTCCAGCGCGGAAGGATAGAGGATTTATTTCACAGTGTTTTTCTTTTTGTGTATACTCCTCTTCTCCCCCCCTTTTTCTCTTTTGAATACTTGTTGCTGAGGCATTTTTGTATTACGGCCTCTTTTTGTGAATGACACATATATATTTTATTTTTAAGGCCCTTCTTTTCATCTCTCCTGTATGCCTACCCTCTCTCCACTTTGCGGAACAAGATCACGACTTGTCTCGCCTATCGATGGAGGGGTTAGCTTTACTTGTGGCGCGAGTGGGCGGGCCCTCAGTGCTCTTGCGCGGGGACGTATCACTCCCTCTCGCCTTATCTCTGGACACCCCAGGCGCGAGTGGGTCTCGAATCGTTATTATGCTTGATTTCGCTTGCGAGACGAAGGTACTCCTCTTCTCGCCCTTTGGCCGAAGAGCAGACCCCTTACTCTAGGTGCGAATAGCCATGTACCCTTCCACTCGCCTTGCCCCTGGGCACCCTTGGCGCGAGAGGATCTTGAGGGACCGACTCCTCCCTCCTCTTCTTCCTTTGGGACAAGGATCTTGCTTTTGATCAAATTATGAAACTTTCATCCATATGCTGCCCCTTTACCTAACCTCTGAGTGAGCCTACCGACCTGTCAGCTCGATGATAGCCCGGGTAGCGGGTCTTCTCGGGGTCTCCTCTCCAAAACCAACTCCAACCACCGAGTGAGCCTACAGACCTGCCAGCTCGATGGTAGCCTGGACAGCGGGTCTTCTCGGGGTCTCCTCTCCAAAACCAACTCCAACCACCGAGTGAGCCTACAGACCTGCCAGCTCGATGGTAGCCTGGACAGCGGGTCTTCTTGGGGTCTCCTCTCCAAAACCAACTCCAACCACCGAGTGAGCCTACAGACCTGCCAGCTCGATGGTAGCCTGGACAGCGGGTCTTCTCGGGGTCTCCTCTCCAAAACCAACTCCAACCACCGAGTGAGCCTACAGACCTGCCAGCTCGATGGTAGCCTGGACAGCGGGTCTTCTCGGGGTCTCCTCTCCAAAACCAACTCCAACCACCGAGTGAGCCTACAGACCTGCCAGCTCGATGGTAGCCTGGACAGCGGGTCTTCTCGGGGTCTCCTCTCCAAAACCAACTCCAACCACCGAGTGAGCCTACAGACCTGCCAGCTCGATGGTAGCCTGGACAGCGGGTCTTCTCGGGGTATCCTCTCCAAAACCAACTCCAACCACCGAGTGAGCCTACAGACCTGCCAGCTCGATGGTAGCCTGGACAGCGGGTCTTCTCGGGGTCTCCTCTCCAAAACCAACTCCAACCACCGAGTGAGCCTACAGACCTGCCAGCTCGATGGTAGCCTGGACAGCGGGTCTTCTCGGGGTCTCCTCTCCAAAACCAACTCCAACCACCGAGTGAGCCTACAGACCTGCCAGCTCGATGGTAGCCTGGACAGCGGGTCTTCTCGGGGTCTCCTCTCCAAAACCAACTCCAACCACCGAGTGAGCCTACAGACCTGCCAGCTCGATGGTAGCCTGGACAGCGGGTCTTCTCGGGGTCTCCTCTCCAAAACCAACTCCAACCACCGAGTGAGCCTACAGACCTGCCAGCTCGATGGTAGCCTGGACAGCGGGTCTTCTCGGGGTCTCCTCTCCAAAACCAACTCCAACCACCGAGTGAGCCTACAGACCTGCCAGCTCGATGGTAGCCTGGACAGCGGGTCTTCTCGGGGTCTCCTCTCCAAAATAAAATCTTCCTGCTTTGAGGAGACAGCTATTTGAAACTGTATGGCGGTACCAGAAGGCTTTGCCAGGTTGGCTAACATTGAAAAGTGAGAGAGAAAAACAAAGGAAACCACACCTCATTCCGCATAGATAATGAACATGAACAAAAGTATTAAGGATAGAAACGCTTTAGGTCGTCGCCGCTTCGGGCGCGATCTACGGGTGTCCCGTCCACATCCTGGAGGTGATACCCTCCTGATTTCAAGACCTCTTTTACAATAAAAGGACCTTCCCAGTTGGGGTTGAGCTTCCCTACCGAAGCCCCTCTCCCTGCTGCATCCACTTTCTTGAGGACCAAGTCTCCCTTCTCAAACTGCTTGACTCTGACGTGCTTATCAAAATATCTTGACATCCGGCGCTTGACCTCCTCCTGTCGGATAGATGCCAGCTCTCTAAGCTCCTCCACCAAGTCGAGGGAGAGCCTTTGCTCTTCGTCATTATCTACCAGCCACTTCTCATCTCCCTTCCTTGCCGCGGCTACTCTAGGTGACTCAACCTCGAACTCAACAGGTATGACGGCCTCAGAGCCATGGGAAAGTTTGAACGGTGTCTCCCAGGTGG
The DNA here is from genome assembly GCA_039513925.1 of Platanthera zijinensis. Lineage (NCBI taxonomy): Eukaryota > Viridiplantae > Streptophyta > Magnoliopsida > Asparagales > Orchidaceae > Platanthera > Platanthera zijinensis. The sequence goes on from CM077098.1 coordinate 17,177,652, forward strand.
CGGAACTTGGCGTGGTCCTTAAGGCCCAGAGGATGGAGGGGAGCTGCTCCACCCAACTTCCCCTCAAGTTTTCCACCTTTTTCTTTAAGAGGTTCACGATGACCTTATTCGCGGCTTCCACCTGCCCATTGCTTCGAGGATGATGCACTGAAGCAAACCGTAGGTCTATACCTAGTTGTATACAGAAATCTACGAACTCTCTGATGGCAAACTGCGGTCCGTTATCCGTGACAATGGCCAGAGGGAGCCCATGCCTACAGATGATTTCCCCCCATACGAAGCTTTTGACCACTTGAGACGTTACCTTCGCCAAAGCCTTCACCTCCAGCCATTTTGAGAAATAGTCTACCATGACCAGCAGGAACCTCCTCTGGCCACTGGCTTGAGGGAATGGACCCACCAGATCTAGCCCCCATATGGCGAAGGGCCATGGAGCTGTGATCGTGCGCAACCTTTGGGCCGGGAGGAGCTGAAGAGGGGCAAACTCCTGGCACTTTCCGCACTTCCTTGCGAATTCCTCGGCATCCTTCCTAAGGGCGGGCCAGAAATAGCCTTGCCTCAACACCCTTCCTTCCAAGGTCCGACTCCCGGAATGGCTGCCGCATTCTCCAGAGTGAATTTCTTCCAGCACCCTCGCAACCTCCTTCTCGGATACGCATCGAGCCAACAGCCCCGACAACGTCTTACGGTACAAGATCCCTTCTTTCAGCAGGTAGTACGCCGACTTGTATCTGACTTGCTTCTTCTCGAGCTCTCCCTCGGGCAGACGTCCCGTCGTCAAGTAGGTGGTAAATGGATCCATCCAGGACCTCTGCTGATCTACTTCCATCAATTCTCCTCCTCGATGGAGGGTCTAAAGAGCTCTGTCATGGTTCCTCCGGCCCGAGGACCGTGCTTGGCGAGCAGGTCTGCCCGAATATTTTCTTCCCTTGGGACGTGTTGAACTGAGAAACTGCGGAACTGCCCAATGATTCTTTTTACCTTTGTTAAGTACAACTGGAGGGTGGGCTCTCTTACCTCAAATTCTCCTTTTATATGCCTTGCCACTATCATGGAATCCGTGGAGACCTTAATATCTTGTATACCGAGCTCACGAGCCAACTTCAGCCCTGCTATAATGGCCTCGTACTCCGCTTGATTGTTAGTGAGGATGAAATGAACCTTCAGGGCCTGTTCGATCCGTGTTCCCTCCGGACTTATCAAAACCATCCCTCCTCCAAAAGAATTCTTACCCGAGGCCCCATCTACTAGCATCTCCCAAGCTACTATGGGAGACGTCTCGGCCTCCTTGACCTCCACCGTGTAATCCACCAAGAAATCTGCTACAGCTTGCGCCTTGATAGCTAACCGAGGAATATAAGAAAGGTCAAACTCACTGAGTTCTATTGACCATTTAGCTAATCTCCCAGAGTGCTCTACCCCTTCCAAAATACGGCGGAGAGGGTGGTCCGTCACGATCTGGATGGAATGGGCCTGAAAATATGGCCTGAGCTTTCGGGCTGAGGTAACGAGGGCAAAGGCTAGCTTCTCTAGGATAGGATACTTTAGTTCTGCCTTTTTGAGGACTCTACTTACATAGTAAATCGGGAATTGCTTTTTACCTTCTTCCCGCACGAGGACCGAACTCACTGCCCCTGCCCCTACCCCTAGGTACAAGAATAGAATCTCTCCTTCTCTCGGACCTTGGAGTAGCGGTGCCTTGGTGAGCTGCTGCTTCAAGGCTAGAAAGGCATTCTCGCACTCGGAGGTCCACTCGAATTTCTTTCCCCCCCTCAATGTCCGAAAGAAAGGTGAGCACCTCTCTCCTGCCCTGGAAAGGAATCTACTGAGCCCCGCCAACTTGCCGGTAAGACGCTGGACCTCTTTGGTATTCGTTGGAGACTCTAGTTCTAGGATAGCCCTTACCTTATCCGGGTTAGGCTCTACTCCTGATGGGGTGAGGAGATGTCCTAAAAACTTTCCCTACTGGCCCCGAATACGCACTTCAGCGGATTAAGCCTCATCTTGTACTTCCTTACCGTTGCAAACGTTTCTTCCAGATCCGCAATATGAGACTTGAGATCTTGGCTCTTGATCATCAAGTCGTCTACGTAGACTTCGAGGTTCCGTCCCTTTTGTTCTCGGAAGATCCGGTCCATCATCCGTTGGTAGGTCGCCCCCGCATTCTTCAACCCAAAAGGCATCATGTTATAGCTGAAGCATCCATCCTCGGTGATAAAGGTGACATCCTTGATGTCCGGTGGGTGCATGCGTATTTGATGGTATCCTGAAAAGGCATCTAAAAAACTCATTAGTGAAAAACCGATGGCTGAATCAACCAGCGCGTCGATTCGAGGCAAAGGGTAACAATCCTTGGGACATGCTTTATTCAAAAGAGAGAAGTCAATACACATTCTCCACTTCCCTTCCCCCTTCTTTACCATCACAACATTGCTCACCCACCCCGGATACTTGTTTGCGGATATGAACCCCGCCTGGAGCAGCTTTTCCACTTCCTCCTTGATAGGCTTGGCCATCCTGGAAGCGATGGCCCTTTTCTTCTGCTGGACGGGACGAACCGTGGGGTCAAGGTTGAGACGATGGCATGCCACATCTGCGTCAATCCCTGGCATGTCAGCCGCGCTCCAAGCAAAGATATCAATGTTTTCCTGTACGCACTTTCGGATCTCCTCCTGATCCTCAAGGCCAAGCTCTCCGCTGATTTTGATCTTTTCTTTTCTTCCTTCTTTTGTTCGGATGACCACCTCCTGTAGCTCGACTGCAGCCCTCAGCCTCGAGGGCTCTTCTTCTTCCTCCTGATCTTTTGGAATCTCCTCTTCCTCTCCCAGCCCTTCCTCCTGGTTTCCGAGCTCTTGCTCTCCACCCTCTTTTTTTTCTACTGCCATGCCTACTTTCTCTACGAACCTCTCCTCCACCCGCACCGGGCCTCCTCCTAGCACTGACTCTTCCATCTCTCCTATTTTTCTTTTTCTTCCTCTCTCCTCTTTCCCTTCTCTTCCGACCCTTGACTCCCCTGCCATGACTGGCTCCTCCGCAATGCCACCTCCCAGCTCCTCAACTCTACTCTCCTCTTCCCCTTCTTTTCCGACCCTTGACTCCCCTGCCATGACTGGCTCCTCCGCAATGCCACCTCCCAGCTCCTCAACTCTACTCTCCTCTTCCCCTTCTCTTCCGACCCTTGACTCCCCTGCCATGACTGGCTCCTTCGCAATGCCACCTCCCAGCTCCTCAACTCTACTCTCCTCTTCCCCTTCTCTTCCGACCCTTGACTCCCCTGCTATGACTGGCTCCTCCGCAATGCCACCTCCTAGCTCCTCAACTCTACTCTCCTCTTCCCCTTCTCTTCCGACCCTTGACCCCCCTGTCATGACTAGCTCCTCCGCAGTGCCACCTCCCAGCTCCTCAACTCTACTCTCCTCTTGTTCCACCCGTTCCAGTCTTCTTTCTAACTCTTCCGCATCCCCCCTCCATGAGATAGTGTTTACTGTTGTCACATAACATTCCCGGGCCGCCTTCGGATCTCCTCTCACCCTGATCTGGGTCCCTCCTGAATTGAGTTTCAAACATTGATGAAATGATGATGGTACGCACCTAAAGGCACTAATCAAAGGGCGCCCGAAGATGGCGTTGTAACTGCTGGGAGCGTCCACTATCACAAAGCGGCAGTTCCTGGACAGCCCTCCCATGGTTACCTGGAGACCGACTCCCCCCTCTACTTCTTTCCTTTCTCCTGAGAATCCGAACAGCGGTCCATCCGCTGCTAACACCCTCCTGGCTTCCACCCTCATCTCATTGAATGCCTTTTTGAAGATAACATTAACCGAGCTTCCATTGTCCACCAAGATCCTTGATACCGTGAAACCTTCGATAGCCGTCCGAATCACCAGCGCATCGCAGAACGGGTCTTCGTGATCCGGCAAGTCTTTCCTGGAGAAGGTGATCTTCTCGTCCGGAGGCGGGGCTTGCGACGTCGAGGCGACACCTCGACGGTACATTGTATGAAGGCTGGCCTTTCGGGTAGCCTCGATTCCCACCCCACCATGAATCACCCCGATTCCCCCTCTATCCCCCATATCTGACCTATCTACACATCTATCCTCCTCCCCTACTCCGGTCATTTCTACTATCCGCGCCGGTGGCTGCTGCTCTCCCGCTCCTCTTCTCCCCTTCAGCTCTAGAAATTCCGGACAAGTGGCTGTCGCGTGACCTTCCTCCTCATGGAAGTCACAGAATGGTATAGTTACTCCCTCCTCCTGCCTTCCTTCTTGGTGATTCCTCTCCTCCCTGCTCCTGCTCCTCCCCTTCCTCGCTCTCTTCCTCTTCCTCTTCCCGGCCTATAGCCATAGCCTGCTGGGGCGGGGGTGGGAGTGGCCTAGGTCCCTGTCTCCACCCCAGCTGTGGCAATCTTCCTGCTCCTCCATGGTAGTAGTTCCTTCCCCCCGGGGAAGACCTCTCCATTGCCCTTGAACTGGGCCTTCCGGTTGCCTCCAGCCCAACTCCTGCTGTGCCGGCCCCCTTGGCTCCTCCCTTCTCCTTGCTTCTTGATGCCTCCCCCCTCCTGGTTCTCTGGACTCTACCTCCGTCAGCCTTGCTAGTTTCTTGGCAAAAGCCGGGTTTGCTGCCTCCATCGCTATCTCCTTGGCTGCCTTCTCCATCAAACCCTTCAAATGATAAAGGTGCCTTCCTGGTGAGGCTCATTTTGAAGAAGCCTTCCCTGAGACCCACAGTAAAGGCCATTTGGAGAGCAAAATCTCCGGCACCTCCTGAATGTCCAGGATTTCCTCTTGAAGCGATCCACGTACTGGGCTAGGGACTCGTCTGCCTTCTGCTTGATCAGGAAGATGGACTCCGGATTTTTCTTCCTCTTCTTCGAGGTCGAGAAGCGCAACTGGAAGCTCCTACTCAAATCTTCAAAACCATATATCGACCCTGCTGGGAGTTGATGAAACCAGTCCCGAGCCTTGTCCTTCAAGGTGATCGCGAAAAGGCGGCACTTGAATGCATCCGTCATCGGCCTGATGGAGACCGCATCTTCGAACCATTGCAAGTGTTGGAGGGGATCATCCTTCCCCACATAATAAACCATCTCAGGCTCGCGGAACCCCTCCGGGACGGGAGCCGAAAGAACCAGTTCGCAAAAGGGGGACCCTCTCGCCAGGGGTCTCGCCGTCTCTACTCGCGCCACGAGATCTACCGGCGAGACGGCACTCGCCGGGCTGGGAACAACTCCCTTCCTGCCAGATCTCGCCCGCTTCCCTCCACCACCTTCTCCTTTCCAGGCCGCCCTCCTGGCGCATCCTCGCCTATCCTTGCCGAGACGGCTCCTTCCGGAGGTAAGAGGCTCGGCCCCTGTGATAGAGGGGTCACGCACTCGCCTCGCTGCGAGATCTGCTGCAACATCCCCATGATGCCCCCGATGGACTCCATGAATTCTTCTCTCCCAACGTATCCTCCTGGTTTCTGGGACCCGCCCTCGTTTCCTCCACCCTCATCTCCTCCTCCCAGATCTCCTGCCATGAGATGATCCAAAGTTCTTCGACGCAGGCTGCGATCCACGCTCACCGCACCAAAAATGTTGAAACCAGAAAGAACTAGTTTCTCCTAAAAGCTCGGATCTAAGGCTGCAACCCACGCTTACTTTCTTTGAACCACGCTCCCAACAAGACACCTAAAGGAACAGACCGGGAGCTTCAGCTCGGAGGTCCCACCGCTCACCCGGAAGGACTAGAATCCTTCCCCTCCCTAGCCAATGCTGAGCTAGGTGCCTGAGTGAGAAGGAAAAAGAAGGTTCCACATGCCTTCTTCTCAGACACCTTACCGGTCTATTTATAGGCTTCAGGATTTGAACTGCAAATAACCAAAACAAGCATCTGTGAAATTACCTGAATACCCTGGGTTGGGTCTGCCAACAGCCAAACTCCGCTGTTCTGAAGGGCTATGAGCAGACCACCGAGGGTAAAAGAGTAAAAAGACCAAAAAGAATGAACCGCTTGCTAAGTGAGCCGGTCCCCACCCAATTGCTGAACCGGCCTTATCTCTTCCTGCCGACCCGATGCTTGGCGAGAGGACCACCTTGCGGCTGAAAAGGATTACCTCGCGGGCGAGACCCTCAGACGACATATAGACAATCTTCCTTTGACCCCCACCCGCCAGGCGAATGGACCCACGTTTTGGCTCCTCTCGCCTATTGCGAGTAGACCCTCTTTTGGGCTCCTCTCGCCTATTGCGAGTGGACCCAGCTTTTGGGCTCCTCTCGCCTATTGCGAGTGGACCCAGCTTTTGGGCTCCTCTCGCCCATTGCGAGTGGACCCAGCTTTTAGGCCCCTCTCGCTTAGGGCCTTGTCTCCTTTTGAGGATTCTTCTAATTCCCTCTCTGCTGGGTTCCCTCCTGTGAGCCCGAGGTTGTACAGGCTGCAAATATTAATTTGACCCATCCAAACGTTCCATAAGCCATGTCACATCATTTAAAGTTACACACCCCATGTCACGGGTATGACATGGGGCATGACATAGGACATGGGCGTGTCCAGCCAACAGACCTCCAGATCCCAATTCCACGTCGGATTAATTTTACACGCCCAAGTCACGGGAATGACCAGAAGGTCACGGGCGTGACACTTAGGCATGACAGCAAGCTCAAAGGCGTGTCGTAGCATTAAGAAGACAGTTTCAAATCCAGGTCATTCCAAGCTTACACGCCCTAGGTCACAGGCATGACCTAGGGGTGTGACCTCTATAGCAAATACTAGATTAACTCCCACCGTTTCTTCTTCCCGCCGTTTCAAGTAACAGTAAAGACACGCCCTAGGTCACGGGCGTGACCTAGGGACGTGATCCGACAAAACATCAAATTTTGGCGATTTCTCCCAACGTTCTCGGGCTTTCAAGAGGACTGTTCCGCACCTGACACGCCCCCTAGTCACGGCCGTGACCTAGGGGCGTGACTCTCCAGAAAAATTACTATAAATTCCAGACATTGCCAGGAACTGGGGGAGTCATCTAGGAGCAGTTTTTAGGAAGATTTAGCAGTTTAGTTTCCAGTTGCTTGCATTTCCTTCTTGTACTTTTCAATTTCATAGTTTAGTTTGGTAACTTTTAATTCAAGTACTTTTCTCTTATGCAATCATGTCTCTATTTTGTTTCTTATATATTTTCTTAATCATGTTAAGTAGCTAATTTCAATTAGCACTTGATCATGATGATCTTTGAATAAAATTAACTTCTTTTTCAAGCTTTCTTTTATCTCTTCGATTTATCTTTGATTTTAATCGTGTCGAGTTCATATTTCATATATATGTTTTCGATTCTAGATCTATATCTTAGATTTACCGAGAGGTTGTGGATACGAGTAGATCATTCAAAGGTAGAAGGAGTTGCATGCACTTCTCGAGAGAGGATGACATAAATCATTCGAATTAGAGTCAAATCCAATAGCGGGTTTCACTATGTAAAGCAAACTTATGGGTTTCGACTAGCCGAGGGGTCTTATCGATCAACCTATGTTTAGTCGAGAGTGTATTCTCGAGAGAGGCATTTTTGAATATTGGGAACCTCCACGGTCGAAGTAGGTAAATTAGAAGCTTGAATCTTATAAAAGTTTATTTTACCAAAGGAATTCTAGATCTGGTGCTGATCTTTATTTTAATAGTTTAATTTAACCTATTTTTATTTACCGATAAAATAATATTAATTTGCGTGAGTAGAAATAGTCAACGGGCCCGAAAGAATACGACACTTGATATTTTATTTAAAAATATCATATACTATGAACGATAGGTGCTCTTGCCTATAGTTCATAGAATTTAGAAATATTCTCAAAACTAAATTTTAGCCATCACCGGCCACACGCCCCATGCACTCAGGGCACACTATCGGTGTACCGGAATTCCAAGGGTCCCACCTCCGTTCTCAGCGACGGTTAGCATAGCTTGAGCATTCTCTAGTCTTTCTAGGCCAAAGCCAAAGACTTGCCTCTATGGCTATGACAAAGTCACGGTGATCCCCCGGATACACTCCTCGACTCATTCGAAGTCAAACGGCATAGGGCTGGGTACAGTTCAGCTCTTTCCCATTGCTCAAATCATCGGGCACAACAAACCACGATGCGGGTCAGCCTCCCATTTCCCATTCACAATCATACATAACTCTATTATGTTCCCAGGCTGGCACTCACGGCCACCCAAGCTGGGACACACAGGCTCTCATCTCTCACACTTCGGCCCCCAAGTCTTCAAGAGACAGGCCTCAGCAAATGGCCCACAGGTCTCCAAGATACAGGCCTCAACAAATGGCCCCCAGGTCTCCAAGAGATAGGAATCAATAATAAATATAGCGCTCACTAGGAGCTATCGCCGGCGGTAGCACTACCGCCACGTTGTAGGGGACAGACTATCAATTCTTCCCCCATTTTCGGGTGTTTTCCTGGAGTCTACCTACAGTACTCTCAACGCAGTCATCCGCACACCCCGCGACTCCAATATCTATGCGATTACCACGGAGTATTCTCCGACATACAAAACATACAATCATCACCAATCCAGACCAACCTGTCCGGATGGGCTTCATACAACATGTTTATTCCGTACTTCGATTTCGGATCTAAATGCAAAACTAATAGGGATACACGGATCTACCCGGTTGGAGAACCACTTCTACGTGTTCGTGGAGCGTCTGCCCTCAAATGCAAAAATAAAGGACTTCACATGTCCAAGGAAGAGGATCGTTACCCTAGAAGTCTGTTTCGATGTCATGGAAGAGATTCTAGCCGGATGAAAACGACTGTTACGGCTTTGCCTCCTTAGATCCGAAGTCGTCCCGCGAATCTGATCCCCGAAACTCTAACGGTAGCGAGATCTCCTTCGGCTGAACTTCTCTCTTCCTGCTACAGCTGCTCAGCCCAAAGTCTCCAAAGAAATGAAGAGAAACCGTCACTTCCAAGACTTTATATCGAGCTACCGCCACGCGGTACCGTTAATCAATGCCTCGTTTCATGAGCCACCGCCTAGGTCCTCCAACCAAAGGTCGACACGTTGCCATGCCGTTACAGTTTCGTTATTGCCGCGCGATAGGATGCTAACGCCACGCGGTAGATAGCGACGATTACGACACGACCGCTTCCGCTACAGCCGCGCGACAGCTACTACCGTCGCGAGGTAGAAACCCGAGAGCTTCGCCAAATAAATTGACCAAACTACCGCCTGCGGTATCCCTACCGTTGGGCGATAACTTCCCAAGAGGTCAGTCAATAAATCTGCCTAACTAACGTCGTGCGATAACAACCTACCGCCGCGCAGTAGACATGTGTCGAGTCAACACGCCGCTCTCGACGATCCTGATATTACCGTCATGCAGTAACTGCCAGAGAGCACTGACAAATAAATTAGCCGAGGTACCGCCGGCGATAACCATACCACCGGGCGGTATCGCTCAGAAATCACTTCATGCCTGAAGAAACTTGGGGCGTTACACCGCGTATGCCTGAATGTCCCCCAAAACATGTATTAAGTGCTTTTGTGATTATTAACGCTTTGATTGGCGAATTTTTCAAAATGTATGAACGATGTTTAAAGTATATGTACTCTCCATTTTTTTCCCAATCAGGATAGGTGGTATTATTGGGCAATTCTGATAATAATTTTTGTGTAAAAGCATTGTTTTTATAATCCTAGTTTAACCCATCTAATAAGGAAGAAGTGAGGACTGTTAGATTTTGCAAACTAGATATCTAGAAAGGTAATCAGCCACCTTATTACTAATGCCGGGTTTATATTGTATTGAATAATCATACCCAAGTAACTTTGACAAGAATAACTACTGATCCGGTGTGTGCAAGTCTTGCATTAATAAATTGTGCAAACTTTTGTGGTCTGTGTAAATAATAAAATGATGTCCAAGGAGATAATGCCTCCATTTGGCCACAGCGGAGGTGACCGCATATAATTCTCTAACGTATGTTGATTTATGTTGCATTAATTTTGTAAGTTTGCGGCTGTAATATGCAATGGGTTTGGAGCTTTGGAGCAAAACTGCACCAATTCCAATACCTGAAGCATCAGGCTCGGTACAAAACGGTTTTGAAAAATCCGGTAATGTTAATATTGGTATTTCGATTAATAATTTTTTAAGCATTAAAATGCTTTTTGTGTCGATTCATCCCAAATATATGATGATGATTTTAATAAATCCGATAGCAGGGTTGCTAGTATAGAAATTTGTTTGATAAATTTACGATAGTATCCGGCTAAACCTAAAAGGGCTCTAATATCCTTTTGCGCTTGAGGTTGAGGAAAATTAAGTATTGCGGATATATTAGTGTTTGTTGGGTAGACCGTTCCATTAGAAATATCGTGACTTCAAAATTCAATGGTGTTAGTCAGAAACATGCATTTTGAAAATTTGGCAAAAAGTTGATGTTTTTGTAGTAATTCAAATACTATAGTAAGGTGAAAGAAATGATCTTCCTCATTAATGCTATATATTAAGATGTCGTCAAAAAAAACCGCAATGAATTTACGTAAATAAGGTTGAAAAATAGAATTCATTACAACTTGAAAAGTGGACGGCACATTGGTCAAACCCAGTGGCCTAACGGTAAATTCATCATGACTGTGGTGCGTTCGAAAAGCCGTTTTGTGAATGTCGTGTTCGACCATTCTTATCTAATGATAACCAGCACGTAAATCTAATTTGGAAAAGACACTTGCTAAGAAAAGTTCGTCGAGTAATTCATCAATTGTCAGAATAGGGAATCGATCTTTAACGAAAATTTTATTTATAGTCTATAGTCGACGCAAAAACGCTATGTATTATCCTTTTTCTTTATGAGGATCACTGGGGTGTTGAAACTAGAAGTGCTCGGACGGATGTATCCTAACTGTAACAATTCTTTAATAATTTTCTTGATTTCATTTTTTTGGAATTCAGGATACCTAAAAGGTTTAACGTTGGTTGGGGATGAATTAGGGATTAGAGGAATAGAATGGTCCAAAGCCTGGTCGGGTGGTAATGTAAGTGGCTCTTGAAAGAGCATGTGATACTATGAGAGTAATGATTGGAATTTCTTTGGCAGCAATTGTAACGAATCAGAAGGACCCTTTTCTAGAGGAAATTTAGATATGTGCAACAAGAAGCAGCAAATTTTGCCTTGTAAATACATTAGACGTGCCATTTGAGGGTAAGAAGCTTCCGTGAGTTGTGTGGAACTATATGCTTGTAGTGTAATAAGTCTGTTTAACCCATTGAATGATATTGTTTTTTTGTCATAATCTGTGGTGACCGGTCCAATGGATTGAAGCCAAGGTGCTCCTAGAATGATATCTGAACCGTGAAGTTCTAAGACGTATAATTGTGTTTTAAAGGAGTTACCTTGTATGAGTAATGTAATTTCTTTGCATTTTCCCAGACAATTAATAGATGTCATGTTTCCCATATAAACTGGGAACGAGGGAATATTTGTAACTGGTAAGTAAAGGGAAGATACGACCCTTATTGAAATAAAATTATGTGAGCTCTCACCGTCAACTAAAGACTCGAGAGGATGAGAGTTTATAAAAGAGATAACTCGTAAGCAATGTGCTGGTATAGGACCATGTAGTGCATGTATAGAGACTGTCGAGAGGTTTGGTTCATCTATTTCGATGACAAGAGATAATTCTAGGGGATCATCTTCTCCTTCCTCAGTGTCATCGAAATATAAAAGAGTACCTTTCCCTTTACAACGGTGTCCATATGAATATTTCTCGTCACAATTATACCACATGCCTTTGTCTCGGCGATATTGTAATTCGCCGGGTGTGAGGCGATTAATTGGAAATTTAGATGACGATGGAAGACTGGTCGGTTTGTAAAAAGTATTTTGTGACCACTTGGTATGGTGTTCGGGAATAATCTTAGAATGTATTTCATCTTTCGCTTCATTCTCAAACATGCGAGCTAACAAGAATGCATCATATAATTTTGTAGGTCGTTGTGTTCTAACCAAATGACGAATTTGAGGATTAAGTCCCGAAACGAAGGTGCTTGTGAGCGCAGCCACGAACATACACGTGACACGAGTGCAAAGATCTTCAAATTGTTTTTTATTTTCGTGTACAGTTGATGTTTGAGTAAGTTTTGTGATACTCGTTGTGGGATCGTCATACGAAGATGGGCCAAAACGTTTAAAAATTGCGTCAACGAAAATAGTAAATGTAAACGCAGGGTGATCACACAAAGATGCATGATACCAACGCGAAGCAGAAGGGTCACGGTGAACAGCTGCCAACACAAGATAATCTTGTGGAAGTACGTTATTAAATTGAAACAACAATTTTAATTCGTATAGCCAATCCGCCGGACTGGCGTCACAAAATTGAGGACAATTAATTCTAACAGGTTTATGCAGAGGAAGAGATACGACCTCCGTTACTGGCCGAGCACCGAATTGTCCAAGTAAACTTGATAAATTTTCTGGAACTGGAGAAGCAGCTGCAACTTGGGCGGTATAAGCAGCGGCGAAAGGTCTAAGAACAGGACTGGAGGCCGAAGAAGACAGTGTATCATCCGGAGGAGGCGGAGCAAAAGGGCTAGCTGTAGCGGTATGTCGTAAAGCCGATGCAGGATCCCTGATTGGGTTTTTAACGTCTGCCAACAGAGCAATAATCTCTTGCGGAAGGAAGAAAACTGTTCCGACGAGACATCGCGGGACGCTACCAGTTGCCGCGCAAGATCATTGGTCATTGTGCGTTTCAATTCGTCAATCTGGGCCTGGCGTGCAGTTTGCTCTGTTTGTAAGGCCGCCAAGAACTGATTCGGGGAATCATGGGAGCAAATTTTGTCAGCCATGGCGGAAAAACAATTGAGTTGAACGACGAGAGGACCAAATGTAGGGGGTGAATATCGAAAGATCAAAGGCCAGGCGAAGCCATAACCGGCGGGCAGAGAGCAGGCGAAAAGGGCAGAGGTTCAAGACGAAATTAAGGAAGAGCTTTATTAACTTCTTAATCTCTAATTACAACATGTTAACTATTTATAAAACACACTTTAACGGTACAATCTTAACGTTCTAAAATAACAGTTGGCCGCTTTAACTCCACACGAGCTGAAGATGTGATCGGACGGTCGTAACATAGCCGAATTGGGGTTGGTGGACCTTGGGAAAGCTCCATGGGGGAGTTAGGGAAGAGCTTTGTGAAATGGGGATGTGGTGGTCTCGGGAATGGTCTTTGGGGAAGAACAAATTAGGCTGATTTTTGGGGAGATGGCACGTAGAGGAGGCTATGGTTTCCAGTCTTGGCTTCATGAAAGTTGTTCATTCGCATTAAAAGAGAAAAAGAAAAGATACAACAAACCTACCATAGAGGGTACATGCAGTCCACATCCGGCTTGACCAAGTCAAGGAAAATCAGATGGTCAATAGTCAAAGTCTCCCAACAAAACTCAAAATATAAAGCAAGATGAGCACAAAAATCCGCAACCCGGTTCGCTTCCCGTGGCCCACGATGAAACATCACTTGAGTCTTAGCTTCTGAAGGTTGAAGGAATGGCCGAGAAATGTGGGGATTGTGGAGAGGCGAGGTTGGATGAGGGGTTGGAGGTGTGGAAGTTATTGATGGGAGGATGTAGACAAGACGTCAAGTAGGGAAAACTTTGGCGTAGCGAAGGAGATGAATATGCAAGCTAAGGAATTGGACATGCAATGATTGGAGGTCTCAAATTTGCAGGAAGATCAGGAATATAGTGATTAAGGTTTGCCCGAAGGGTTTACTTGTGTCGTTCGGACTCTGACAGGCTTGGCGGAGGCTAATATTATGTGGGACGAAAATCCTATCAGAAATAGAGAAGTATCTCATTTCTAATAGGTCCTCCAGTTTGCCTCAAGGATGCTAAGGAAAAAAGTTCAAATAGGACTTTAAATTCATAAATACAAATTGGAGTTTGAAGGTGTGTTTTAATTACATTATGAAACTCTTTAAAATTACAAAATTAAATAGCTTAATTAATGTGATACCACACAAATTGAAATAAAATCATTTTTTTTGTATTTGATTATTTTATGATGTGTTTGTTTTTAAATATTAATATGCTTGCTCGCACGTCTCCAACGATTTATTTAAGGACAATTACTTGGTCAAAGCAATAAGCCAAAACATATAGGCTGCGTTTGGGGGGACTTATTTTCACCGGTCTAGTGGTTACGACCGCATGTACCGGACCTTAATTAAGGCATGTACCGGACCTTAATTAAGGTCTGGTACATGCGGTCGTAACCGCTTGACCGGTGAAAATAAATCCCCCCAAACGCAGCCATAATGTGTGATATTGCCACACATCCAGACACAAAAAAATATAATAGGAGATAAAATGTATGAATAAAAAAAATGCATGAGCAAGGAAATATAAATAAACTTAAGGTGATTTCCCTCAATATGCATCTCTATTTGAAGATTTTTCAGGCTAGCATAGACATACCAAGTTTTGTATGCCAAACCTATAGCTATCAATGAGAATTCTCTATTGAAGGGGGTTGTCAATTGGTGAGCGATCGACGATTGTTGCCCGCTGGGTCCGATCGACGATTGTTGACCAACTGATGGCTGACTGGGAGCGGAGGAAAATTTATTATTTCAGCTCGTTTTGAGTCGTGGTTCAAGTGATTCTCAACCCAACGATTGGGATTCCTTCCTTACTCTCTTATGTTGAGGCAAAGAGGATTAGGGATTATTTTTTTTCAAATAGGAACATTGAGAGAACGGGCAGGTGGGCATGTGATGGGCAGTCGGTGGGTGTAACAACCCAAGGTAGGCCATAAACTCTTCCTGTCATTATCCGGGTTGAAGCCCAAGCACCCCCAATCCCTCTTCGTGCATGTTTCTCAGCAGTGGAGGGTTATTGAGAAGGGGTCTTGAACAAGCAACCTTGCCGCTATTGAGAAACAAGCGTGAAGAGGGGTTGGGGGTTGGGGGTGCTTGGGCTACAACCCGGACAATGCAAGGATGAGGTTGTGCCCTGCCCTGGGTTACAAATAAAAAGTGCACTTTTTATTTGTTATAACCTATGGCAAGCCATAATCTCATCCTGGCGTTGTCCGGGGTGCATCCCAAGCACCTCCAACCCCTCTCCGCCCCATGTTTTCAACAGCGGCGGGTTGTTGAGGAGGGGTCTCGAACCCGCAGCCTCCTTTATATGGAGCAGCTCAATTGGTGATGAGGAGTGGTTTGAAAGCTCCATATCAAGGAGGTTACGGGTTCAAGATCCCTCCTCAACAACCCGCTGCTGCCGAGAAACATGAGAGAAGAGGGGTTGGGGATGCTTGTGCATAGGGGTGCAAACAAGTCAATCTCAATGCCAACTTATCGAGGTCGAATTTCGAGCTCGCGAGCTCGAGCTCGATCTGCTTGCGAGTTTTTTAGCTCATGAGCTTTATTTTCTTATTTTTTTAATTTTTTTTTAAATTAAAAATAAAAAGCTCGTGAGCCGGCTCGCGAGCTCATAAACAATACTAGATGAGCTCGAGCTCGACTCGTAATTGAACTCGAGCTCCACAGGCTCAAGCTCTAGTCGAGCTTTTTTCGAGCCGGCTCATCGAGCTTTCGAGCCGGCTCAACTCAACTTGCACCCCTACTTGTGCAACAGCCCGGACAATGCGAGGAAGAGGTTGTGGGCTACCCTGGGTTACTACAGCAGGCGGGAAAGTGAGCGAGATTGAGAGAGACAGAGGGAGAGAGGGGGGTGGAGTGGAGGATGAGGAGTTAGGCCTTGGAAGATCTAAACAATGGAGGATATTCAGAGCTCCAAACAAGATGCCAAGTTTGGATCTGATGAGGGCTCTTCATTTCAATCAGTCTCTTCCCTTTTTTGCAATGTTTTCATGGTGTCAAAGAAAAATCCAAGGATAATGATTCTTCTCACCGACTTAGGATGGGTTGTAGGCTTATGTTTTTATGATTTCTTGCATATGTAGTATATTCTCACCATCTGGAGGGGATTAAGTCTCTTTGGTTTGCTAGAACATTAGGCCATAGGATTAGGACTTAAGCATGGTTGCATTAGAGAATTCAATCTTCAATTCCAGATTAGGTAAGATTTGTAAAGCCTACCCGTGGTCGTAGGCTTGGTACGGTGATGTTGCTATGAATTTTCATACAGTTCTCTAATTTGTGTGCTGGAGATAAATGGCATAATGAATGCAGATTTTAGTACTTTGGGGAATTTGAATATTACTCGAAAAGTCCATGATAATGGCCATTAAAAGAAAAATAGTTTCCACGTTGTGGAGATATTTATGACGTGGTTTATATTCGTTGGTCATAAGGGTAGTGTACGCGATGGAAAAAATAAATGCACCACTTGCAAATTTAATTTGTACTACCACGTGACAATTACTCTGCACAAAAGATCCCCGTCGTTATGCCTTGGGGGGCTTACATAACTTTCCTTTAAGTACATCGTCACCTATGTGAAAACCCATAGACTGAAAAATTGGTGGTGCAACATGGAGGATGAGACAGAGACATCTGCCGAAGCCATCGCCAATCAAGAGAGTAGACCTTTCCTAGGGCATGGACAAATTCATAAGGAGACAAAAAAGGGGTGGGGCTAACTGAGGCTTGCCTAGAGATGACCACCATTATCAACTCCATATCAGTCACCTCCAACACAAAAAAGTAAGCTCCCTACAAGATAATCGATTCATGTGTCACCAACTGGTACACCTCCATGCCAACTACCCTCAAGTCATTGTGTTGGGTATTCCACAATAATCAAGCTAAGATGAATTGAGATTGTATTTGATGCTACTATTTAGTTATGTACTTGCAGGTCTACAATGTCAAGTACACATTAATGTCAGGTTATAGTGGGTCAGTAAACGCGGGACTATACAATGTAATTCCTCATTGTGTAGGCCAATGTGTTGACTCACGTGTAATCTCTCTATTGGGGTATACTTCTATCTCAAGTACAAGAGAAGGCTCAAGGATGGTCAAGGGTTAGACCCAGGAAAAATAGGAATTTTACCTAAGTAAAATTCGGCGAGTATGGTTAAGCATACACGTCGAATTCGTCGAGTATCGTCGTTGATACACGCTGAATTCGTCGAGTATACTTACCAATACCTGTCGAATTCGGCGTATATACTTAAGGGAAAATTCATTGTAGAAATTGAAAATTCTTTTAAGTAAAATTAGCCGAGTATCATTGTGCATACTCATCGAACTCGTCGAATGTATCTAACGATACTCGCCGAATTCGTCGAATATGCTAAGTGACACGCGCTGAATTCGTCGAGTCCAGTCGACGCTACTTCTCTAGATTTTTCCAAGTATAATTCGTCGAATATCAAAGCATTGAGTTAACTCGATGATATTCGACGAATGCAGCCTATGGCATTTAGTGAGATCAAGGCGTTGATTGCGTTGAGTCATTCAGCCGATACTCGACGAATTCGTCGAGTATACCTGCTGATACTTGACGAATTCGTCGAGCATGACTCTTCATCATGGCGTTGAGTGACCAGCCGACCTAGGATGATTTGGTTAAGTCCTTTTCGTCGTATATCAAGAAGTATTCGACGAGTATCATTATGATACTCGACGATACTCGACGAATTTGACTTAGGTCATTTTTTCGAAATTTTCAAAAACACAGACACGGGTTCTGTCGGCCATGCACAGTAATTTTTGTCATTCATTTTTGAAAAATTTCTTTTTACCGTTAAATGAAATATCTCTATGTATACCTAAGGATATTTTTCTTTATTGCTAATCTTGTTATTGTGCTAATTTGCTCTCCGATTCAAACAAGAAAATGTTTCCAAAATCAGCGATCGTCGGCTTCCTTACGCACACGACATTCTGATTGGTCGATACAACAAGATCTCGTCTTCCACGACCTTTACATCGGGATTGCTTCCTTCTAAAGACTTCTATTGCTCCAGATCTAGGCAGGTGAAGACTCAAGATTCAAGTTCTTCAAGATTTCAACTTTTTGAGTTCTCCAAGATTCAAGATTTACTTTTACGAAGAATGTCGGAGCGAAGACTTGTAATCGTTATTGTTACTGTAATATTCTTTTACATATTGTAGGAGATTTTTCTCCGATTTCGTAAATTCGTTTATTGATCGAGTGAGTAGATCCGGTTGTGGATCGAGAGAGTAGATCCGGTTTGTGCATCGAGTTGTAGGAGAGGTTGTTCTCCGAGTAGTAGGAGTGTTGTCTCCGAGTTATAGGAGTTGCGGCTCCGAGGTGTAAGATTTGACGAAATCTGAGTTTGGTGAAGTAGCGGAATCTAGCCCTTCGTGGTAGATAGGCAAAGAGGGAAAGTGGACGTACCCAACTCGGGGAACCACTATAAATCTGTGTTTTTGTGCTTTTTTAAGTGATTTTTATTCCGCGAAAAGACAAAAACATCACCTATTCACCACCCCCCTCTAGGTGATTTAGTTAGACGCTAGATACTTTCAATTGGTATCAGAGGGAGGTTTTGTTCGATAAGGCTAACAACTTGAACAAGATCCCTGATCTAGCATTTAGAGATTCCGCTTATTCACCATGGACAGAAGCAAGGACATGTCATCTATGAAGCTGCCTGTATGTATGAAAGAGAATTTTTTCCATGTGGAAAGAAAGAGTCAGGTTCTTCATGGAAGCTGCTGATCCCAGAATTTTTCAGATAGTGGAAGAAGGACCACATATACCTACTCAAGCTTCAGCTCTGAATCCGGCAATTATGATCCCTAAGAAAATGATGGATTTAATGAAGGATGAAATTGCTTTGGTCTCCTTGGATAAGAAAGCGAAGAACATCATTGCAAGCGCAGTGGATGACTCTATGCTCCAAAACTTATTACACTGCAAGTCTGCCAAGGAAATGTGGGATTGCTTAGTAGTTCTGATTGAAGGCACTGAAGAGGTTCGAGATGATCGAAGATCTTTATTGAATCAAGAGTGTGAAGCGTTTAAGCAAGGATCAAGTGACATTATTGCTGACAGCTTCGAAAAAAATTTCAAGATCGTTAACGGCCTCAGGAACTATGGTCGCACATTCACTAATGGCGAGCTCAACGAAAAATTTCTAAGATCCCTGATTAAGGGCTGGGATACAAAAGTTGTTACCATTAGAGAATTTGGGAAGTTGCCAAAATCGACCCCCAGAACCTGTTTGACAAATTTCTCTCCTACAAACTCCAGATGAACACTATGAAGAAGGAGGAGCAAAGCAATAGAACTTCTAGCAGAGAGAAGACAGTGGCTCTAAAGGCTGAAGGTTCAACAAAGTCTAAAGTTGTATCACCCATAAGGACATGAGCTCCTGATACTCCAGAAGACTCTGAGCCAAGCATGTAAGGCTCCGAGCTATCGGATGAAGAATTTTCTCTTATCTCCAAGCAGTTCAAGAAACTGCTCAGCAAGAGGAGACATTTAAAGAATCAGTCGCCCTCTTCTGACTACCAAAAATCTCATCGAGATAGAGATCGCTCAAAGAAAAGCTACAATAAGGAGGGCATGTATAAATCGAAATTGAATAAACATTTTTCCTCTGACATTGTTTGTTACTGTTGTAATAAGTCAGGACATGTGATTGCAGAGTGTCCCTATAAGAAGAAGGATGGTTCCAAGAAGGAAGAAAAGAGATCCTTCAAGGAAAAGAGAAAAGAAGAAAAGTGCTTCGTCTCCAAGAAGTCGAAGACTCTCAGTGATAGTGACTCGAGTGAGTCGAGCTCAGAAAATGAGGAAGCCTACTTCCGGATTATGGCACAATCAAACGAGAAAGTGGGCGACTCCGAGTACCACGGGAAGGTAAATTCACATACAATACTCTCTAAGTTTAAAATGCCCACTAATGGTCATGAAGGCTATTCTTCTGATGAGGATGAATCAGAATGGACGGCGCACCACGAGCACTTATTAAAGGCCATTGACAAATGTCGTAAGGTAGTCCGAAAGCAGTTAAAAGAGATTGCCTCCCTCAAAGCAGTGGAAACTAATCTGAAGGAAGAATTGCAAAATTACTTCCTCTCAGAGATGAAGTCCACTCCTTGAAAAAGGAACTCAAGGGCTGATGAGCTTGAAGAGAAGCTCGCGCTAGAGAGAAAACTCGTTGAGAGTTACTCCAAGCCAAAGAATATTCTCCCTCTCATTGATGAGTTTTCAGCTCAGAAGAAGGGTAGTGGTCTTGGCCACGTAGCTGGAAAGGGTAAGATTGACAGGAAGGCTAACACCAAGGAAAAGGGGAAGGCACCCATGGGTCAACCTTGTTTAGGAAGGTAATCTTCTCGACAAACAAGTGTGGCCTGAAGTAATTCTATGGTCATTATGCTAGGCCTACTTATGTAGAGCCCAAGAATAGATACTAGGGATGACCCGTCCCCGTGACTTTGGTGCCAGCATGTTCAAAGCACCTTATAAAGAAATTCAAATGAAGAGTTATGGTCTGTATGCACATTTTCATAACAATAAGAAGACACCAAAAGCCAAAATAATTGTGCCTAAGGCTAAAGAGACGGGGAGCTCCTGTGTATGCTGCAACCAGGAGGCCTCCACCTTTAAGAATGTTGTACCTACTAGACCTCAGCTCCAAAAGGTAAAGTAGGAGTACAAAAGGAGGTACAACAGGTTTGACTGTTGGTGCTGCGATAAGATTGGTCATTTTAGCACAAATTGTTGGTACAATCCTGCTAATTATGTAACCCCACGAGTTAGCAATACGAGACTGACAATTCGCAAGGTTAATGTTCCTAGTGGTGTTCAACTGACTAGGAACCAAGGATCCAAATACATTTGGCTTCCTAAGGTAAAATAGTTTGTTTTTGCAGGTATGTCCAAAGGCCACCAAAAATCTGATCTGGTATTTGGACAGTGGATGCTCTCGGCACATGACCGGGACAAGAAGCCTTTTACTTGAGTATAACCCAGTCGAAGACAGACCAAAATTGATCTTTTGAGGGTCAGACAGGGGAACAACAAAAGGTTATGGTATGATCTCCAATGGAGTAGTCTCTTTCACAAACGTGGCTTATGTTGAAGGATTACACCACAATCTGATAAGCAAGAGTCAGTTATGTGATAAAGGCTACATCGTTGAGTTCTGTAAGGACAAGTGTTTGATAAAATTGTTTGCAAATTTGGAGACGGTCTTAACAGACACACGGAGCAGAAATATTTTCAATTTGAATTTTCTTTGTTTAGACAATTCTACCCCAGTGTGTTTTATGGCTAAAAGTAGTTTGTCTCTCTGTGACCAATGACACAAGAGATTAACACATTAATTTTCAAAATAATAAATATGTTATTTTCTCGTAACTTAGTGCATGATGCCCCCAACATTAAGTTCCTTAAAGAGAGTCCATGTCACTCCTATCAAATGGGTAAGCAGACATGGGCTACCTTCAAGAGTATTGCTGAAAAAGATTCTTCACAAAGTTTATACTTACTTTATATGGACTTATTCGGTCATATGCCAATTCACCGCTTAGGAGGTAAGATCTACACGTTAGTAATTGTTGATGACTACTCGTATTTCATTTGGGTGTTCTTTCTGAAACACAAGTCAGACACCTTTGATTCTTTCACTAATTTTGTCCGGCAAATTCAGAACAAATTAGATTGCTCAGTGGTCAAAATCAGAAGTGATCACGTGTTGGGTATTGTATCCTCAATGTACCTGATTTGAAGAAGCCCCTGAACCAGCTAAGGTGAATTGACAATGTATTTGATCATTTGTATTCAAGTTATGCTTGCAGTTACTCCACGCTAAGTAATGTCAGGGTGCAGTAGGTCAATATACACGGGTTTGCGCAACGTAATCCCTCGTTGAGCAGATCCGTGTGTTGGCTTACGTGTACTCTCTCTATTGGAGTGTACTTACTTTCAAGTACAGGGCAGTGATAGATCAAGAGCAGACAAGGAGCAAGAATGGGTCAAAGACCAGCTCAAGGGAAGATAGACGAAAATTCGTCTAAGTAAGATTCGATGAGAATCACTAAGTTATTCTCGCCGATTCGACGAGAATCACTAGCCGATTCTCGCCGAATGCTTCCGACTGTCTCAGCGCCATCTAGAATTCTGTTAAGGCAGAATCGGCGAGAATCACTAAGTGATTCTCGCCGAATCGGCGAGAATGACTTTGCATTCTCGCCGATTCGTCGAGAATGAATTGTGATTCTCGCCGATTCTCTCCGGATGGCTTGCTTTTTCAGCTAGAAATCTTCTAAGTAGAATTCGACGGGAATCATTAGTGATTCTCGACGAATCGTCGAGAATCACCAATGATTCCCGCCGAATTTGCCTTAGGCGATTTTCGTTGGCGCGCTGGACTGGACCAAATGTTCAGGCGCTGTTTTTAACCGGATTTAGAGCTACTTTTGGTGGGGCCCACAATGGTCATAAAGGATGACCTATAGTATATATAATCGTGTATTTTGAATAGTAAAGACAATCCACACATACAAAAAAAGCGCCGCCGGATTTGACCTAGCGTATCACGTATTCTCTTCCGCCTCTGTCTCCGCACATCAAGTTGTCGTCGCCGCCGATCGTGGATTCTTCCTGTTCTCCTGGCGACAGAAGCTTAGCCAAGCAATGCGTCTCACGTGTCTATCTTGAGATCCTTTGTCTCTTGATTTGTTGAACAGGAATACCTTCCCCTTCCGAATCGATTGAGACGATCGATCCAAGTAAGACCGTTGGTAGACCTTGCTAGTTTTGCTACGAAGGTTGGATCTCGAAAGAATCGCTGCCGAAATTTGTGCCGCCGCCGATCTTGAAAGAATCGCCGCCTCAATCTTTGCCGCTGCCAATCTCGAGGAGATCCTTTCCAAGTGAGAGCTAAGGTCATGGACTCGTCTTCTTCAAGAACGCGTCATCGAACGAAGAGGGACACCTAGCACTCCAAAAGTAGTTTGTATTTTATACATTCCATTTTTACTTTTGTTGTAAAGGAACGTTGGTTCCTCATTGTAAGGGTTGGGTGCAACCCGTGGTGGAGGAGTGGTGACTCCTTCGTGTGGAAGGGTTCCTTCCATTAGTGTGAGGATTGGATTTCAATCCTGTTGGTGAAGTGACCGAGTCGTCCCTTATTGGGAGATAGGTCGAAGGGGGAAAGTGGACGTACCCAAATCGGGGAACCACTATAACTGCTTGTGTCTTTCTGTGCTCTGTTTGTTTTCTTTTATTTTGCAGGTAAATTTTTAATTCCGCAAAACGACTGCGCATCACCTGTCCCCCCCCCCTAGGTGAAGATAGTTGACACTAGTGTGACTTTCAAGTGGTATCAGAGGGAGGTTGCTCATCAAAAAGGTTAACACCTTGAGTAAGTTCCTGCCACTAGTGTCAAGAAGAAGGCAGATATCTACTATGGACGGACTCAAGTACTCAGGCAAGATCCCAGTGTGAACCAGGCTAAACTTTCCTATCTGGAAGGAAAGGATTAGATTTTACATGGAAGCATTCGACCCTCAACTCTTCATGATCGTGGAGGAGGGACCTTATATTCCCACTAAGGCCTCCACCATTGATCCTACCAAAATGGTGCTAAAGAAGCTTTCTGAAATGGACAAGGACGAGATGGTGTTGGTCGGACTTGACAAGAAGGCGCAGAACATTCTAGTCAGCGCAGTTGATGACTCCATGATGCAGAACTTCTGCAACTATAGGACAGCCAAGGATATCTGGCACAGCCTGATTATTCTGATGGAGGGCACAGATGAAGTGAGAGATGATCGGAGATCCCTCCTGAACTAGAAATATGAGGCCTTCAAGCAAGGGCCTAAGGAAGAGATCGGAGTTACCTTCGAGAATTTCCTCAAAATCATCAATTCCCTAAAGGGATATGGAAGAGTGTTCACTGATGGTGAACTGAATGATAAATTCCTTAGGTCCCTTACTAAGGAATGGGACACGAAGATCTGCGCCATCCGAGAGTTTGGCAAATTAGCAGAAACTGATCCTCAGATACTATTTGGGAAGCTTATGTCCTATGAGCTTCAGCTGAACACGAGGAAAGCAGAAGAAGAAGTCGAGAAAGCCGCAGCAAAAGAAAAGACTGTGGCCCTAAAAGCCATTCACTCCAGGAAAGGTAAGGGTGCTGCCTCATCCCGTTCGTGGAAAAAGGATGAGGAGAAAGACTCCGAGCCTTGCTCCTCCGGCTCAGAGCTGTCTGAAGAAGACTTCTCCCTCATCACCCGAGAATTCAAGAAGTTCCTCAAGATGAGGAATCAAATAAAGAGATACGGCTCCTCCTCCAGAAATCAGAAGAAGAATTATTCTTCCGACAGGTATGAATCCAAACTGAACAAACATCGCTCTAACAAAATCATTTATTTTGGGTGCAATAAGCCAGGACACGTCGTGGCTGACTGCCACCAAGGCAAGAGAGATAAGGGGAAGGGAGAGGAGCACAAGTCCTCTAGAGATAAGAAGAAAGAGAGGAGCTACATCGCCAAAAAGCCAAAGACACTGAGTGAGTCTGATTCCTCAGACTCCAGTGATTATGAAGAAGACTACTTCGGGCTAGTAGATCGCTTTGACTTAGAAGGAGACTGCCCCCAATTTACTGGGAAGGTAAAAGCTCATACCTCCCTCTCTGACTCTGACTATGAGTCTCCTGATGATGATCTCGAGGACAGCCCTTCTGCCTGAGAAGTCGAGCTCCTCGAAAAGAATGAGCTTCTGCTCAACACCTTCGATGAATGCCGCAAGAGATTGAGGGCTCAGAAAAAGGAAGTCAAATTCCTTAAGGTCAAGGGTGTCTCCCTAAGGGAAGAGATCACTAGCTTGATTTCTCTCCGACAGGAGCACCTGGACCTGGTTTCTAAGCACTCTGAGTCTCTAAGTCTCCTTGACCTTAAACAAGAAGAAATTAATAAGTTGGAAGAACAACTTGCGGCAGAAAGAAAGATTGTCAAAAGCTTCTCTATGCCAAAGACTGTTCTTCCACTGGTTGATACATTCTCTGCTCGGGCTAAGGGGGCTGGCTTAGGGCATGTGGGTGTTTCTTGTAAATCATCCAGGAGAAACAAAAAGCATAAGAAAAATAAGGCTGCTAAAAAGGCCTCTGCTGCAGAAAAGGGAAAGGCCCCACTCAACCCTGTTGAATTCAGGAAGCCTGGCTTTCCCTGTAATGAACAGGACTTTGAGTCAACCTATGGTCACTTCTTCCGGCCCTCGGTTGAAAAGCCCAAGAGCTGGTATGATTGTTGGGCCTTCCCCCGCAACTACGGTGAGAGTGTCTTTAAGGCACCTTATGAGGAAATCCAAGTAGAGGATTATGGCCACTTCTCTTGCGGCCATAATAGGAAGCAGGAACCAAAAGCCAAGTATGTTATACTGAAGGAACAGAAGGTGAAGAAATCATGTGACTGTTGTCATCATGATGGCTCCACCTCCAGATCCAAGGCCCCGGCTGGACCCACCGTTCCAAGGGTGAAGCAGGAGCCTAGGAAAAGGTATAACAGATTTGACTATTGGTGCTGTGGCAAAGTTGGTCACTTTGCCGTGGATTGCTGGTTTAATCCGAGATATAACGAGACTCCTCATGTTAGCAATGCGAGACCGACCACTCGTAGGGTTAACCATCCGAGGGGGAGTGTGCTAACAAGGAATCTAGGACCCAAGTTCGATTAGGTTCCTAAGGGAAATTAATTCTGTTTTGCAAGAATGTCCAAAGGCCACCAAAACTCCAATCTGGTACTTGGACAGTGGATGTTTCCGGCATATGACTGGGACTAGAAGCCTGCTGCGTGACTACTCTCCAGTCGAAAATGGACCCAAAGTCATCTTTGGTGGATCAGATCGAGGTGTCACTAGAGGTTATGGTATGATTTCCAACGGAATAATCTCTATCACCGACGTGGCTTATGTTGAAGGTTTAAATCATAACCTGATCAGTGTAAGTCAATTATGTGATAAATGATATGACGTTAAGTTCTGCATGGATAAATGCTTGATAATATCGTGTGCCTCTTCGGAGACGGTATTAACTGGCATTAGGAGCAGAAATATCTTTTGTTTAGATTTTCTTAGTTTAGATTCTTCTACCCCCGTGTGCCTGGTAGCAAAAGGCAGTGCATCTCTTTGTGAACAATGACACAAGACATTGGCACATATTAATTTCAAGACGATTAGTATGTTATTTTCTAAAAATTTAGTAAGGGATGCTCCCATTATTAAGTGCATCAAAGATAGCCCCTGTCCTGCGTACCAGAAGGGCAAACAGACTCGGGCTACCTTTAAGGGCATTGCAGACAAAGACTCCTCCAGATGTCTTTATCTTCTGCATATGGACTTGTTTGGTCCAGTGCAAGTTCATAGCTTGGGAGGCAAGTCCTATACGCTAGTGATTGTTGATGATCACTCTCGATTTACATGGGTGTTCTTCTTAAAACGAAAGTCAGATACGTTTGACATCTTCACGAGTTTTGTCAAGCAAATTCAGAACGAACTTAACTGCTCAGTGGTCAAAATCAGAAGTTACCATGGAACAGAATTCGAGTCTGGGGCTATGACAGAATTTTGTGAAGAACATGGTATCTTTCATAAGTTTTCCTCCCCGCGTACTCCTCAGCAAAATGGAGTTGCGGAGAGGAGAAATAGAACGCTCATTAAAGCTTGCATGACAATGCTGAATGACGCTTCTCTCCCAGAATACTTCTGGGCAGAGGCTGTCAATACGGCTTATCATGTACAAAATCGGGCCTTGATCAACAAGATTCATCGTAAGACGCCTTATGAGCTACTGAAAGGCAGGAAACCAACCATGTCCTATTTAAGGATCTTTGGCTGCAGATGTTATGTGCTCAATAACGGGAAGTACCCACGTACTAAATTTGGTGAAAAATGCTTCGAAGGCATATTCATGGGCTATAGTAGCCATAGTCGAGCATATATGGTTTTTAATTAGAAAACCCTTGTGGTAGAGGAATCCATTAATGTTGTATTTTATGAAGGAAGCTTGCTTAACAGCAATTCTTCTAGTGGCATTCTTGAAGATGCAGGTACAAGACTTGAACAGCTAAGTCTCGATGAGACCGCTAAAGATGCAACTCCTAAGTACTTCAAGGTTTCCACCTCGACGTCAGCTGGAGAAGTTGACGAGCAGGATGGAGAAAATCTTCCGGAAGAGAGAGAAGCCCGAGAAGATGTTACAGCTCCAGATGCCAGACTCCTAGAGCTCCGACACGTGAGGGATCATCCTAGAGATCAGATCATCGGAGATCCTCGTGACGGTGTCAGAACTCGAAGAGGTACAATTAATGAGATTTTGCACCTTAGTTTCCTGTCACAGGTTGAGCCAAAGAAGTTCGACGAGGCGAACAAAGATGCATCTTGGATCTTAGCCATGCAAGATGAACTGCATCAATTTGAACGATGCAATGTCTGGACGCTGGTTCCCAGACCAAAGGGGCAGAACGTGATTGGCACAAAGTGGATCTTCAGAAACAAACTGGATGAACACGGTGTCATCATCAAGAACAAGGCCCGACTGGTGGCTCAAGGATACAGACAGGAGGAGGGGATCGACTTCGACCAAACGTTTGCACCGGTTGCAAGGCTCGAGGCGATCAGATTGTTCCTAGCATATGCCACTCACAAAGGATTTACATTCTTTCAGATGGACGTGAAATAGGCATTCTTAAATGGCAACCTGAAAGAGGAAGTATATGTCGCACAACCCCCAGGTTTTGTTAATCCGACTTATCCCAATCATGTATTTTTTCTTAATAAAGCTTTATATGGCTTAAAACAAGCTCCTCGAGCTTGGTATGAGACTCTGTCTAGTTTTCTTCTTGAGAACAAGTTCTCTAGAGGAAAAATAGATAAGACATTGTTTCTTAGGGAAGTCAAAGGCAAGATCTTGCTGGTGCAAATCTATGTCGATGACATTATATTCGGCTCAACAAACAACAATCTTTGCAAAATGTTTTCTAAACTTATGCAAGGAAAGTTTGAAATGAGTAGTATGGGAGAGCTAAAGTATTTCTTAGGACTTAAGGTGAAACAATCTGAGGATGGAATTTTCATTTCTCAGACGAAGTTCACAAATAAACTCCTCAAGAAATTCGGAATGGAGAATGCAACCTCTATGAGGACTCCAATGGGATCCACTATGTCTCTGGACAAGGATGAGAAAGGGAAACCTTTTGATGAAACTAAATACAGAAGCATCATTGGATCCCCGCTCTACCTTACTGCAAGTAGACCGGATATTATGTTCTCCACATGCGTTTGTGCCAGATATCAGGTGAACACTAAGGAATCTCACTATGTCGCTGCAAAGCGAATTCTTAGATACCTTAAGGGTACACCTAATCTTGGCTTGTGGTACCCGAGAAACAATGATGTCGAGCTAATAGGCTTTTCAGATGCTGACTTTGCAGGAAGTAGGGATGATAGGAAAAGCACTTCCAGGACGTGTCAATTCCTCGGAAGAAGGCTTATCTCATGGAACAGTAAGAAGCAGAATTGTGTCGCAACCTCCACGGCTGAATCTGAGTACATCTCAGCAGGCAGCTGTTGCGCACAACTTCTATGGATCAGAAATCAGCTCAAAGATTATGACCTGCAGTTCAGAGAAGTTCCGATGTATTGTGACTACTCGAGCGTAATAGCAATTGCGAACAATCCTGTATCGCACAGCAGAACGAAGCATATTGAAGTGCGCTATCACTTCATTCGGTAGCATGTAGAAAACAAAGACATATCTCTCTGCTATGTCCCTACGGATAAGCAGGTTGCAGATATCTTCACAAAGCCCCTAGACGAGGCCAAGTTCAATCTCTTTAAAACTGAACTCGACATGCTGAACTATGAAAAACGAAGACTGTGCGGCTCAAGGCTCTTGGATCAAGGGGGAGCATCCGCAAGGAACTCAAGAGTAAGCACAGATGCAAGAACTAAGGGGGAGCATTTGTGACAAGTGCAAAATTCCCAGATTTGTAGAAGCAAAAAAGGGAGAGATTACCCTCTCGGTTAAGGTGCTAAGGTGCTCAGGCTAAGTATGCTCTAAAGATAATGGTATGAAAATTCTTAATTCATTCTCAACTGATTATTCAGTTTGTGTTTTTCTTCCATCTGTTATATTCACCTTAGCTTGTAGGGTTTAGGCTTCTTCAAATAGGGGGAGATTGTTGGGTATTGTATCCTCAATATACCTGATTTGAAGAAGCCCCTGAACCAGCTAAGGTGAATTGACAATGTATTTGATCATTTGTATTCAAGTTGTGCTTGCAGTTACTCCACGCTAAGTACACACCAATGTCAGGGTGCAGTAGGTCAATATACACGGGTCTGCGCAACGTAATCCCTCGTTGAGCAGATCAGTGTATTGGCTTACGTGTACTCTCTCTATTGGAGTGTACTTACTTTCAAGTACAGGGAAGTGATAGATCAAGAGCAGACAAGGAGCAAGAATGGGTCAAAGACCAGCTCACGGGAAGATAGACGAAAATTCGTCTAAGTAAGATTCGACGAGAATCACTAAGTGATTCTCGCCGATTCGACGTGAATCACTAGCCGATTCTCGCCGAATGCTTCCGGCTGTCTCAGCGCCATCTAGAATTCTGCTAAGGCAGAATCGGCGAGAATCACTAAGTGATTCTCGCTGAATCGTCGAGAATGACTTTGCATTCTCGCCGATTCGTCGAGAATGAATTGTGATTCTCGCTGATTCTCTCCGGATGGCTTGCTTTTTCAGCTAGAAATCTTCTAAGTAGAATTCGACGGGAATCATTAGTGATTCTCGACGAATCGTCGAGAATCACAAATGATTCCCGCCGAATTTGCCTTAGGCGATTTTTGTTGGCGCGCTGGACCGGACCAAATGTTCAGGCGCTGTTTTGAACCGGATTTAGGGCTACTTTTGGTGGGGCCCACAACGGTCATAAAGGATGACCTACAGTATATATAATCGTGTATTTTGAATAGTAAAGACAATCCACAGATACAAAAAGAAAGCGCCGCCGGATTTGACCTAGCGTATCGCGTATTCTCTTCCGCCTCCGTCTCCGCGCATCAAGTTGTCGCCGCCGCCAATCGTGGATTCTTCCTGATCTCCCGGCGACAGAAGCTTAGCCAAGCAATGTGTCTCACGTGTCTATCTTGAGATCCTTTGTCTCTTGATTTGTTGAACGGGAATACCTTCCCCTTCTGAATCGATTGAGACGATCAATCCAAGTAAGACCATTGGTAGACCTTGCTAGCTTTGCTACGAAGGTTGGATCTCGAAAGAATCGCTGCCGAAATTTGTGTCACCGCCGATCTCGAGGAGATCCTTTCCAAGTGAGAGCTAAGGTCGTGGACTCTTCGTCTTCTTCAAGAACGCATCATCGAACGAATAGGGACACCTAGCACTCCAAAAGTAGTTTGTATTTTATACATTCCATTTTTACTTTTGTTGTAAAGGAACGTTAGTTCCTCATTGTAAGGGTTGGGTGCAACCCGTGGTGGAGGAGTGGTGACTCCTTCGTGTGGAAGGGTTCCTTCCATTAGTGTGAGGATTAGATTTCAATCCTGTTGGTGAAGTGACCGAGTCGTCCCTTGTTGGGAGATAGGTCGAAGGGGGAAAGTGGACGTACCCAAATCGGGGAACCACTATAACTGCTTGTGTCTTTCTGTGCTCTGTTTATTTTCTTTTATTGTGCAGGTAAATTTTTAATTCCGCAAAATGACTGCGCATCACCTGTCCCCCCCTAGGTGACGATAGTTGACACTAGTATGACTTTCACCACGGAATAGAGTTTGAGTATGGTGTCATGACAAAATTTTGTGAAAGTCGAGATATCTTTCATGAGTTTTCCTCCCTGTGCACTCCACAAAAAATGGAGTTACTGAGAGAAGGAATAGAACCCTAATTGAAGCATGTACAGCTATGTTGATCGACGCTTCACTTCCGGAGTAATTTTGGGCTGAAGCAGTCAACACAGCGTGTCACGTGCAAACAGAGCACTTATCAACAAAAGCTATCATAATACCCCCTATAAGCTATTGAAGGGCAGAAAACCGACTGTGTCTTATTTTAGAATTTTTGGAAGTAAATGCTTTGTACTTAATAATGAGAAGTATTACCGCATAAAGTTTAGTGAAAAGTGTTTTGAAGGTATTTTGTTAGTTATAGTAGCCATAGTAAGGCATATAAGATTTTCAATAAGAAAACTCTGGTGGTAGAAGAGTCAATAAATATTGTATTTGATGAGACAAGCATGCTCCAAAGCATCTCATCTAGTGTTATTGGTACGGATGCAGGTAACAGGCTCAAGAAGCTAAGCTTGGATGAAGCTATGAAGGAAGATGCTCCAAGCTCAGTCAAGCTCATCAATTCAGGCTCGGTCGATACAGAACCACTAGAGGAATAATTGCCACAACCTACAGAGGATGCACCAGAGGTTGTAGAGCTCGCTGGAGGGAGAGCAAGGAATCTATTGTTCAGACACCTAAGAGATCACCCAGCTGATCAAATAATAGGAGAGCCAGACGACGACGTCAGAAACAGAAGAGGTACAGCTAATGAGATTATGCATCTAAGTTTTATATCGCAGGTTGAGCCAAAGAAATTTGAAGAGGCAAACAAGGACGCTTCTTGGATATTGGCAATGCAAGATGAGCTCAATCAATTTGAACGTTGCAAAGTCTGGGAGCTGGTACCCAGGCCAAAGGGACAGAACGTGATCGACACCAAGTGGATATTAGGAAACAAGCTGGACAAACACGGAGTAATCATCAAGAACAAAGCCAGACTCATAGTACAAAGATATAGACAAGAAGAGCAGATCGACTTCGACCATACCTTTGCTCCAGTGGCTCGGCTCGAGGCGATCAGGTTGTTTCATGCGTATGTTGCCCTTAAAGGCTTCACTGTCTACCAAATGAACGTAAAGTTAGCATTCCTCAAAGGAAATCTGAAAGAGGAAGTATACGTAGCGCAACCCCCAAGTTTTGTAAATTATAAATTCCCTAATTACGTTTACTTTTTGAATAAAGCATTATCCGGATTAAAGCAGGCTCCCCGAGCTTGGTATGAGACGTTGTCTAGTTTTCTTCTTGAGAACAAGTTCACAAGGGGAAAGATAAACAAGACATTATTTCTTAGGAAAGTTAAAGGTAAGATTCTGCCAGTGCAAATCTATGTCGATGATATTATTTTTGGCTCTACGAAAGACAACATTTGAAAGAAGTTTTCCAAACTAATGCAAGGAAAGTTTGAAATTAGCAGTATGGGAGAGCTGAGGTATTTCTTAGGACTTAAGGTGAAGTAATCTGAAGATGAAATTTTCATCTCTCGGACGAAGTTCACCAAGGAGCTTCTTAAGAAATTTGTAATGGAGAATGCAACCTCTATAAGGACTCCAATGAGTTCAACTGCGTTTCTGGACAAGGATGAGAAAGGGAAACCTTTTGACAAAACCAAGTATATAAGCATAATTGGATATTTGCTCTGCCTCACTGCTAGTAGACCAGATATAATGTTTTCAACATGCGTATGCGCTAGATTCCAGGTGAACTCAAAGGAATCGCATTACATCGCTGCAAAGCAAATTTTAAGATACCTTAAAGGCACACCCAATCTTGGCTTATGGAACCCCGAAAAATAATGATGTCGAGCAAATTGGTTTTTCAGATGCCAATTTTGCAGGAAACAGAGATGATATGAAAAGCATTTCCTGGACATGTCAATTCCTCGGAAGACGGCTTATCTCTTGGAGCAGTAAGAAGCAGAATTGTGTGGCAACTTCTATTGCCGAGTCAGAGTACATCTCTGCAGGTAGTTGTTGTGCACAACTTCTATGGATCTAGAATCAACTAGAAGACTATAATTTGAAGTTCAGAGAGATTCAAATGTATTGCAACTCTTCTAGCGCAATAGCGATCGCAAACAATGCAGTCTCCCACAGCCAGACAAAGCACATCGAGGTGCGCTATCAATTCATCCGGGAGCATGTGGAGAACAAGGACATAGCCCTTAGCTATGTCCCAACGGACAAGCAAGTCGTAGATATTTTCACAAAGCCGCTGGACGAGGCCAAGTTCTCGTTTTTCAAAACGGAACTAGGTATGCTGAATCTTGACTCCTAAAGAAGTCCAAGCAAGCAGAAGATCTCTCGGGAACTACTTCTCGAGAGGAAAAT
Source organism: Platanthera zijinensis (assembly GCA_039513925.1). NCBI lineage: Eukaryota > Viridiplantae > Streptophyta > Magnoliopsida > Asparagales > Orchidaceae > Platanthera > Platanthera zijinensis. The sequence continues at coordinate 17,210,747 of CM077098.1, forward strand.
TCAGCGAATATCAGATGGGAATCTCGCCGATTCGTCGGATATCAATAGATACTCGCATAATCAAATTCTACATTCGGTGAATCTCGCCGAATTTAACTTGTAAAGAAATTCTTTCTTACTATATTGGATCCGAAGAACCGACGACAAAAAAGGTATGCGCCTTCTAGTTCAATTTGAAAATTATATATATATATATATATATATATATGACAAGGGGGGCAGCCACACTGTTACATTTCGTCGAAACCTTTCGCCGATTCGTTGAAAACAAAAACCCGACGATTCGGCTCCCGCGACACCTTCGTCATCTTCCTCCTGTGGATAAGGATTTTGTTGGTACCCTAGTTTGATTTGAGTTCAGTCCTCTCCTTTGTGCCCCTTTGACCCAAGAAATATCTATGGTCAATGGTTAGGAGTCTAGCTGTAGAGTCCTCGCTTTTCCAAGTTGTAAATTTGGTTAAGTAGTTTTTTGTTCGACTATCGTCTATCGACTGATCGACGATCATCTATCAGTTGGTCGACGCCTTGGTCTGCGCTGATAGTTCGACTATCTGTTGATAGTTCGACTATCTGTTCTGCGCTGATAGTTCGACTATCTGTTGATAGTTCGACTATCTGTTCTGCGCTGATAGTTCGACTATCTGTTGATAGTTCGACTATCTGTTCTGCGCTGATAGTTCGACTATCTGTTGATAGTTCGACTATCTGCTGGTAGTTCGACTATCTGTTGATAGTTCGACTATCTAGTTTGTTTTGATAGTTCGACTATCTTTTGATAGATCGACTATCTGTTTTCTGAGGTAGGTCGACTATCTGCTTGATAGTTCGACTATCTCTGTGCGCTTGATAGCTCGACTATTTGCCATAGATAGATCGACTATCTGATAGTTCGACTATCTGTCCTGATAGTTCGACTATCTGCTGCGGTAGCTCGACTATCTATTTGATAGCTCGACTATCTGGATCGTTCGACTATCTGCCCGATAGTTCGACGATCTCCTGGCGTCGTTCGACGATCTTCGAAGGTCGTTCGACGTTTTCTGTCTGCCTTTGGATTTTGTATTTATTTATTATATTTAATTATTTAATACATTTTCTGGCACAGTATTTTAAGCTGTATGATAAAGTTTCCAGGCATTATTTGCTCTATTCTTTCTGCCTGAGTTCAAATCTTTTAAGATAAAGTTGTTTGTCTTATTAGCTGTCTATTTAAATTACTTTATCTGCTGTCAGCCCCTTTATAGCCGTTAGACTGAAAAGTCTTCGTTTGCTATAAAGAGATAGTTTCTGATGTGACTTTATTTAGTCTATCTGTTTATTTGATTTATGCCTGCAGCTTCTTAGAAAGAGATTTATTCCTTTTTATGGAATGTTTTGCTGCAGAGATATTTCTGTCTTCTTGATATTTACAGCCCAGGTCTCAAGGCTTAGAAGAAGACAAAATATTCAAATGGAAGAGAGCCGTTGCTTGATGATGATATAAAAAGAACCCTTTGCAGAAGGATTCAAGCTAGTTAACAGAGTGTTACACACATATTCAAAAGCACTCAAGCCTTCATCAAGCTCAAGCTTCCTGCTCTCAGCAAACTCCATCTAACTGAGAAGTGTTAAGATCTTCATCTCTTCTTCACCTGAGTTCTCCTGCTTTCAGGAAGTTCAACTCAGAGTTTCTTTGAAGAAGAAGAAGAAGAAGAATAGCTGCTTGAAGAGATTTCTTTTTGTTATTTATTTTCTTCCTGTAGCTCCTTCCTTCAGAATTTTCTGAAGAGTTTCTGCACTGAAGCAAGACTTCACCTGGACATCTTTGAGCCAGGGGGAGCCTTGATTCTTTAGAGCATTCTAGCTCAGTGCAAGCTTTTTGTGCTTCTCTAATCTATTGTAAAATAGAGAAGACATCTTAACCTTCTTCCCCCTCCTGTACAGGGTTATTACTCCCTTCAAAAGTATCCCTTGGTGGCAGGGCACCTGATCAAAAACCTGTGCTTGGTTTTTAGACACCTGATCAAAAGTCTAAAGGGTCTGTTTGATCTACCTGAATCAGATCATTGGTGGCAGGGCACCTTAGCAAAAACCTGTAGTGGATTCCTACCGTTTGGGTAGAAGAGTGGACGTACCCAAGTTGTTTGGGGAACCACTATAAAATTCCTTGTGTCGTCTGGCTTGTTTATTATTTTTCTTGTACTGTGGCTGTGAATAGATATAACTAGGCTGCTAGTTGCTGTTTAGGTTTTTCCAAGCTTAACTGTAATTACAGTTAGCTTGTGTTTGTACACAACACTTGTGTTAGGCTTTAAGGTTAAACCAATATCTATAATCTCTTCATTCCGCACTTCACTCCAAGGGAGTTGGGTAGACAGTTAAGTTTTGTATTGTGCAAAATTTGATTACTCTATTCACCCCCCCTCTAGAGTAGTATCTATCCCTTCACTTTCAATTGGTATCAGAGGGAGGTTGACTGACTGTATAGGCTAACACCTAAGTCACAAGATCCTGATAGATACCAAGAGTTTATAGAAATTCACTATCATGGCCCAGTCTAAGGATTATTCTAGCACCAGACCTCCAGCATGCAACTTAGCAAAGTTTGGCATCTGGAAGGCAAGGATCAAACTTTATATGAACTCTATTGATGAGAGTATTTTTGCTTCTATTTTGTCAGGTCCCCCAAGAGCACCTGCTACTGCCACTGCCTCATCATCTGATTTGAGTGCAGTGCCTCCTCCAGACTATAATGATGAGTACAAGAAGGCCAAAATTGCTGATGCCAAAGCAATGAATATACTGGCTCAGACTATGTCTGATGAAGTGTTCCAGAAGGTTGCTGATTGCTCTTCAGCAAAGGCCATGTGGGACACACTGAACCAGATTGTAGCTGGTTCAGCTGATGAAAGGAAGGACAGGAGGTCCAACCTTATCTCACAGTACGAGAACTTCAAGAAGACTGATGCTGAATCAGTTGAAGCAATGTACACCAGGCTCAGCTCAATCATCAATGAGCTGAGGACCCTTGACAAGGATATCTCATTGACAGAGGTCAATGATAAGATCCTTATGTGCTTTCCTAGCACATGGGATTTGAGGATCTGGCCAATCAAGGAAGCCAGAAGCACCAATGAGATATCAACTGAAGCCCTTCTCGGCAAGCTCAAATCTTTTGAGCAAGTGCTGAAGACAAGGGAAGCTGAAGCAGAAGCCAAGACCCCCACTCCAACAAGAAAAGAGCAATCTCTAGCTCTTAAAGCTGCTGAAGCCTCAGAAGGCAGCCAATCAAATGAGGAGCTCATGGCATTGTTTGCCAAGAGATTTCTCAAAATGGGGAGAAAAGAGTTCAGAAGAAAATCTTCAAAGTATGAAGAAAAGCCAAGGTATGATCGTACTCCAACTAAAGAAATTATTTGTTATGGGTGCAGGAAGCCTGGACACATCTTGCCAGAGTGTCCAGAGGAGAAAATCAAAGACAAGAGGAAAGAAAAGGAACAACACAGGAAGCACTCCAAGCCATCCTCCTACAAAAACAAGAAGAAGGAGAGAGGTTTCATTGCTGAAACCTGGAGTGATTCTGATGAAGAATCCTCATCCTCAAGCTCTAGTGAGGATGAAGAAGAAAAGAAGGCAAAAGAAGTTTGCCTCATGGCAATAGATGCCTGCAGCAACCACTCTGCTGCAGAGAGTTCTGACTCAGATGAAGAAATGCCTACTGAAGATGAGGTACTTTCATCTTATGATTTTACTTCAGAAGAGTTTAAGTTAGATTTTAAATCTCTATGTTTAGATTTAATTAGTTCAGAAAAAGAGATAAAAGAACTTAGAAATAGGCTAGCTGACTCTGAATCAATAGCCTCTGAAAATGTTAGGTTAAAGGAAGAACTCACTACTTGTAGTGAAGAAATCAAATTCCTTAAAATGGAATTAGCCAAGTCTAAGAGACTAGAAGAGTCACTTAATGGTAGAAGCCTTAAGCTATTAGAAATTACCAGCATGGCTAACACTAGGACAGGAAATGATAAATTAGGCTTAGGAGCTTCTCCCAGTGAACCCCCAGTCTTGCTTAAAAATAATCTTTCAACTCCAGTGAACTTCATTTCAGCTAGTGGAAAGAAGAACACTGAGCAAGTAAACCTTGTAAATAAAACATTGAATAAGGCTAAGAGAGAAAAGAGAAAGAAGTTTTTCAAAGAAATGCAAAAAGCGTCGAACGCAGCTCGACGATCGGATGCTACATGGTCGAACGAAGCTCGACGATCTGAGCGCCCATCGTCGAACGTCGATCGACGATTTCAACATGATTTTCAAAATCATAATTCATTCCATAGAAACCTAAATGAAAATAGAAACCCTAGGTTTGTTGACCCATCATCTGCATGGAGAATCCCACCTAGGAGATCTCACCCTCTAGGTTATCACCCTCAGCCTGCATTTTCTTATATCTCCAGTTTTTCTTATGTGAAAAACAAGGGACCCAAGGTTACCTGGGTCCACTCTGTCTAAATAGTTGTTTTGCAGGTGAAGGCCTATCCAATCACTCAAAATAAGTGGTATTTGGATAGTGGATGCTCTAAGCATATGACAGGAAACAAAGAGCTACTGTCAAAGTACAAAGCTAAGCTCGGCCCAAAGGTTATCTTTGGAGACTCCAGCTGTGGTCAGACAGAAGGATATGGCAAGATCACAATTGGAGCTGTTACATTCAAGAGAGTTGCTTATGTCAGTGGACTGAAGCACAACCTGATTTCAGTTAGCCAGCTATGTGATGCTGGCTACCAGGTTTCTTTTTCTAACTCCTCTTGCAATATTACTTTAAATAATAATGTTGTCTTGATAGGTAATAGAATAGGCAATATATATTTAGTAGATTTTAATTCATCTCGCTCTGAAATCTGCCTGTTTAATGAATTAACCCTTAATAATAATTCCTTATGGCATAAAAGGCTTAGTCATGTAAACCTCAAGAACATATCTAGGTTATCTAAGCACAACCTTGTTAGAGGTTTACCTTCTTGCCCCTACAAGAAGGAGAGCCTATGCAAGGCTTGTCAGCTAGGCAAGCAAACCAAAAATTCATTTAAATCTGTTAATAAAAGTGATTCACCTAGAATCCTGTATTTATTACACTTGGACCTTTTTGGCCCAATAAATGTACAGAGTCTAGGAGGGAAGTACTACACATTAGTAATTGTAGATGACTTCTCTAGGTTCAGTTGGGTTTTCTTTTTGAGGACTAAGTCTGATAACTTCAAAGCCCTTACAGACTTTCTACTTTGTGTGCAGACTGAGTACTCTACTCATGTGGCCTTGATCAGAAGTGATCATGGTACTGAGTTTGACTCTCTTCTCATGCAAGAATTCTGTGAGAGAGAAGGTATCAAACATAGCTTCTCAGCTCCTAGAACTCCCCAACAAAATGGGGTAGTTGAGAGGAAGAATAGAACACTAATTGAAGCTGCTAGCACATTGTTGGCAGATGCTAACATGCCTCTATCCTATTGGGCAGAAGCTGTTAGTACAGCTAACTATGTCTTGAATAGAAGTTTGATACACAAACTTAAGTGTAAAACTCCTTATGAGTTGCTTAAAGGAAAGAAACCAAAAATTAATTACTTTAGAATTTTTGGCTGTACTGTTTATATTCATAACAATAATAAAGAATATATTAGAAAATTTGAAGCAAAAGCTTCAATGGGAATCATGCTTGGATATTCCCAAGTAAGCAAAGCTTATAGGGTTTATAACAAATCAACCTGTAAGATAGAGGAATCTGTGCATGTGACTTTTGATGAGTCTCAGATGTTTTACAAGGAGAAAGAAAATTCTCCTTCCTCCAGTTCTTTGCAGGTACATGATGCCCCTCAGGAAATCCTTCAACTTTCAACTCTTCAGATCACTGAATCAGACAGTGATGAAGACATTGCTGAAGCTGTTGAAGCTGTTGTTGTTCCACCAACAGTAGATCAAATTCCTCCTGAGGAATTAATCCCAACTGTTGCTGAAGATCACATCCCACCTGCTGATATTGTCACACTTAGAGATCATCCCACATCTCAAGTGATTGGAGACATATCAGCTGGTGTGCAAACAAGACATCAATTAAGACAGGATGTGATGCACGCTTGTTTCCTCTCACAGGTTGAGCCCCTCACCTTTAAAGATGCAGAGCTAGATCCCCACTGGATCATTGCAATGCAAGAGGAGCTCAATCAGTTTGAGAGATGTAAAGTTTGGACTTTGGTTCCAAGACCTAAAGGCCAACTGATCATAGGCACCAAGTGGGTGTATAGAAACAAGTTAGATGCTAATGGAATAATAGTAAGGAATAAAGCTAGGCTTATAGCTCAGGGCTACAGACAGGAGGAAGGTATAGACTATGACCAAACCTTTGCTCCTGTTGCAAGGCTAGAAGCAATAAGGATCTTCTTGGCCTATGCAGCCTACATGAAGTTTAAGGTGTTCCAAATGGATGTCAAAAGTGCATTCCTGAACGGTGAGCTTAAGGAAGAGGTGTTTGTTGAACAACCACCAGGGTTTGTTTCTTCAACTCAGCCTTCTCATGTTTTTAAGTTGCAGAAAGCTCTTTATGGACTAAAGCAAGCTCCTAGGGCCTGGTATGAGACTCTAGCTAGTTTCCTGTTAGAGCACAACTTCACTAGGGGAGTAGTTGATAGAACCCTTTTCGTTAAGCATCACAAGGACACAATCCTGTTAGTCCAGGTGTATGTAGATGATATTATCTTTGGCTCCACTGATCCCAAACTTTGCAAAAAGTTTTCCAACTTGATGCACTCTAAGTTTGAGATGAGTAGCATGGGTGTGCTGTCTTACTTTCTTGGTCTCCAAGTTAAGCAAGATGCTGATGGTATCTTCATCTCCCAATCCAAATATGCCAAGGAATTGGTAAAGAAATTTGGGATGGCTGATGCTTCAGCAATGCCTACACCCATGGCTACTAATGTAGTTATTGATTCTGATGATCACGGCAAGCCAGTTGATCAAAAGAATTATAGGGCCATTGTTGGTTCCCTATTATATCTAACTGCAAGTAGGCCAGATATAATGTTTGCTACATGCCTTTGTGCTAGATTCCAGGTCAACCCCAAGGAATCTCATCTGATTCTTCTAAAGAGAATCCTGAGATATCTGAAAGGATGTCCAAATCTAGGACTTTGGTACCCAGCTGAGTCAGAGTTTGAATTAATTGGATATTCTGATTCTGACTATGCTGGTTGCAGAGTTGACAGGAAGAGCACCTCAGGAACTTGCCAGTTCCTGGGAGAGAGATTGGTCTCTTGGTTCTGTAAGAAGCAGGCTTCTGTCTCAACTTCAACTGCAGAGGCTGAATATATAGCAGCTGCCAGTTGTTGTTCACAGATCCTGTGGATTCAAAACCAGCTTGTGGATTATGGTTACTCACACAAGAACACCAAGATCATGTGTGATAGTACCAGTGCTATTTCTATTGCACAAAATCCAGTGCACCACTCTAGAACCAAGCACATTGAGATTAGGCACCATTTCCTGAGAGATTGTGTGGAAAAGAACAAGATCTGTCTTGAGTTCATATCCACTGAGTTTCAGAGAGGTGATATATTCACCAAGCCTTTAGATGAACAGAAGCATCTGTTCTTTTTAGTCCAACTAGGCATGATCAATGGACGAGACTAAGTATGACGATATCTGCCTATGTTGAGGTCTGCTTGAAGATCGTCGAACGATGGTCGAAGATCGTCGAACGGATTGAGCCTATCGTCGACCTCTGGTTAATGATAGCTTCTATTTGAAGATCGTCGATCGACGTTCGACCATCGTCGAACAGGCTGAGCTCATCGTCGATCTCCGGACGACGACAACCTTTTGTTTGAGAAGCCAGAAATAGTCGAACGTTTGTTCAACTATTCTGCTTCTGAGCCGATCGTCGAACGGCCGTTCGACTATCGGTTCAAGATCTTTTTAAATAGACCGACTATATCCGGTTCAATATAAAGCCGATAGTCGACCTAGGTTAAAAGATCTGTTGCTTTATCGTCGACGGAACGTGCCCTTTCGCATTCTGCTTTCCCGCTTGCGATTTTCTGCCGCTCCGTCCCCTTCGTCTTCCTCCTCCTTCTCGCGTTTCTCCAGCGATTCAATGGCGATTTCTCCAGCTGTTCTAGCCGTCGTCAAGTTCGATGCAGGATTCAGTGTAGATTTTGAAGCTTTCAGCAGTTGCGATGCCGGCATAGTGGAAGTTCTCCAGCTCTGCAGAGATCAAGGCCTAGAGAAGCTGATGTCTGAAAGGATCAAGATTAATATTCCAGAGATAAAAGAATGGGCGTTCACGTCGTCTTCCACAGACGAGTCGATGATCGGTACCATCGGCGGAGTAGAAGCTATCCTAACTCCGGCCGTTCTTTCTGATGTTTTTGGTCTAGTTATCGGTGACGAAGATTATGAGCAAGACGCTCAGGAGTTTGGAAGGATGCTCGTCGAGCTGGGACATGCTGAAGGCATTCCCTCCAAGTTGCTTAAGGTAAATTTCCCTTTCAAGATAAAGTTCCTCGCTGAGGTCGTCGGAAAAGTGCTTCTGGGCAAGCACTCTGCCCATGATAACATAACAAGGCAGCAATTCGCACTGATGTGTGCAATTGTTAATAAGAAAAGGATCGATTGGGCTGCTGTTCTGTTTGATTTGATCAGAAAGAAGACAGGAAAGAAGGAAGTTACCCTGGGAAGGGTTATAGGTATTTTCCTGAAGGAGAAATTCCCCCAGTTGCTGAGTTCTGCCGCAACCACCATCAATGCCAGCAAGAAGATGGATCCCCATCTGTTTTCAAAATGGAAGAGGACGTTCGTGAAGTCTGCTCCAGCGCAATCTGAGGACACAAGGACTGCTTCAGTCGCTCCTCAACCTAGTGAAGCTGGCTCAGCTATCCCTTCCTCCTCCTCTGTTTTGCCGTCTACCTCAGTTGAAGTACCATCAACTTCTGCTGAGGTACGACCCTCCTCTTCTGCTGCACCTGAAACAACCGTGGTTGTTCCTCGGTCTCCTCCAGCCTCTCCTCTACCTGCATATCTGGCTAGGATATCTGCTCCTAGCTTCGATTTGTTAGGTTCAGAGAGAATTCTTACTCCTCATGCATCCCCCGTTAATTCCCCAGTTCATTCCCCATCCCCTGCTCCCTCTCCTGCTGCATCTCCAGTTCGATCCCCTGCTCACACCATCCTCCATCCCAGCACATCTACCATCTCTGCTGCTGATCCATCCACCTCTCATCCATCTTCTTTTGCAATCTCTCCTGAGATTATCATCCGCATCGTGGAGCTGATTACCCCGTCAATCAAAACCATGATTGACGAGGCAATCGCTCCCCTTGCTGCCTCCATTGACCGTCTCACTGCCTCCATCCAATCCATTTCTAAATCTGCTGAGCCATCTACCTCTAGGGGCCTGGTTTCAGTTGTTACTGAAATCAGGCAGGGGGAGATGTCCAATGAAGATGTCTCAGATCTTCCTGCCTCTACTCCAGTTGAAATAGAGATAGCTCCAGATGTTGTCGTATCTGTCCAGCCAGAATCTGCTCCAGTTGAGCCAGAAGAAGTTCAAGATGTTGCTATGACTGATCAGGAAGAAACAGCTCCTGCTGAGGAAGAGACTGTTCCAGCTGAGAAAGTGGCAACTCCAGCTGAGAAAGTGGCAACTCCAGCTGAGGAAGAAATTGTTCCAGCTGAGGAAGAAATTGTTCCAGCTGAGGAAGAGAGTGCTCCTGCTAAGAAAGTTTTAGCTCCAGTCTTGACTGAGAAGGAAATATCAGATGGAATCCTGCTATCGGAAATTGCAGTGAAAGTATGCTTAGAAGATATAACCTCTCCTACGATTGCCAGATTCCTGGAAGGAATCATAACTAAATATCTGAATGACTGCTGGGAGATGGTTAAATATGAAGGTAATTCCCTAATCCGGTTTATTGATGAGTCAATTTATTTGCTTGCTGGTGTATACCTTGAAGGGATGATTCAAGCTTATTTAGCAGATCTGTGTTCTACAGATTTTATTAAAGAAGATTTAACTGCCAAGAAAATAGCAGTTGTTTCTAAGGCTGCTCCAAGTGATTCTGATACTAAATTAGATCCAGAATTGGATGTGTTTTTAAATGATAAAGAGAATGAAAATCAAGAGGAAATCAAAGTTGATTCTCCTGTTTTAAATTTGGAAGAAATTCAAGCAAGGGCTGCTTGGGACTTAAGAGTAAAATCTTTACAAGAAAAAGAGAAAGAGTTGCAATTTGAGAAGTCATCCATCTGGGATGATTCTCCTGGTTTAGATTTAGACTCTCTTCTGGCTATGGATGCCCTGGAAGAAGAAAGGGAGAAATCTAGTTCAAAGCTTAAAGAAAAGGCTGTCTCAGAAGCCTATGATCCCTATGAGAACCCTCCATCATCCCATTCTGATGATGATGATGATTCAGATGTTTCTGAAAATTCAAAGAAGAAGAAAACTGCTGCTAAGAAAAGAAAAGCTGCTCCTCCTCCTCCTCCAAATAAGGATAATGACATTCCATATTATATTCTGAAGGGCATTGACCCCAAATCTAAAGATTTTCAGCATTGGATGAGGTTTTCGAAAAACCAGCAAAAAGAAAGGAAGAGAACTAAAAGGTATGATACTCCAGTCTCCAGATGGACTCCCAAAGGTCCTCCTCCACCTCCCGGTGCAGGAGCCTCTGGGAATCTACCTGCTAGTCGATCTGCTGCTTATGAAAAATCTGCATCTGCTCAGCCCCAATCTAGGCAAGGTCATCAAAGTTCTCAAAGCAGATCATCTTATGGATCTCAAAGACCAATGAAGGAGGTTGTGGCCCAAAGACCAACCTTTTCCCCACCTCCTTCTCCAGTTCAATCTGAGAAGAGTGTTTCAAAAGGTAAATAGCTTACAGTGTTTTAAAACCTTCTAGCAAGTCGCTTTTGCTAAGATTAATCTAATGTTTTATCTAGATAAAATAGCTGATGCTGCTTCTCCAGAGCCCGTATATGAAAATCCTGAGCTCGATCCTAATTTTAGGATGGCTCGATTTCAAGAACTTGTAGGAGCAGCCCAGATTAGAAAAGCAAGAGCTGAAGGAAAAGATGTGACTGGTTTCACTACCATGTCATCTTATAGAAAGAAAGAGTTTGAGAAATTCCAAGTTAATCCTGAGATCTTTGACCCAGCAAAGTATATGGAGAAACATCCTGAAGCTGTGGTCCCCAGAGCAACAGAGCTAAAGATTCTTGGAGTGCAGGACTTGAAGATGTCGAAAAAGGAATCAGATGATCCTCTGCGAAAAATTTCCTTTGTCTCTAGTTCATCTGACCCATTACCTGACTCTAAAAACTCTTAATAGTTTATTTAAACTGCTGTGATATATGTGATATATTGGTTTATCTAAATTGTTTATCTGCCAATCTTGTTGCTATTCTTTTTCTGTAGTATTTTAGTTTTCTATAGCTAGTTGTTTTAGCTGTTGAGAGACTTAACTCAAATAGGGGGAGATTGTTGGTACCCTAGTTTGATTTGAGTTCAGTCCTCTCCTTTGTGCCCCTTTGACCCAAGAAATATCTATGGTCAATGGTTAGGAGTCTAGCTGTAGAGTCCTCGCTTTTCCAAGTTGTAAATTTGGTTAAGTAGTTTTTCGTTCGACTATAGTCGAACGCCGTTCGACTATCGTCTATCGACTGATCGACGATCGTCTATCAGTTGGTCGACGCCTTGGTCTGCGCTGATAGTTCGACTATCTGTTGATAGTTCGACTATCTGTTTTGCGCTGATAGTTCGACTATCTGTTGATAGTTCGACTATCTGTTCTGCGCTGATAGTTCGACTATCTGTTGATAGTTCGACTATCTGTTCTGCGCTGATAGTTCGACTATCTGTTGATAGTTCGACTATCTGCTGGTAGTTCGACTATCTGTTGATAGTTCGACTATCTAGTTTGTTTTGATAGTTCGACTATCTTTTGATAGATCGACTATCTGTTTTCTGAGGTAGGTCGACTATCTGCTTGATAGTTCGACTATCTCTGTGCGCTTGATAGCTCGACTATTTGCCATAGATAGATCGACTATCTGATAGTTCGACTATCTGTCCTGATAGTTCGACTATCTGCTGCGGTAGCTCGACTATCTATTTGATAGCTCGACTATCTGGATCGTTCGACTATCTGCCCGATAGTTCGACGATCTCCTGGCGTCGTTCGACGATCTTCGAAGGTCGTTCGACGTTTTCTGTCTGCCTTTGGATTTTGTATTTATTTATTATATTTAATTATTTAATACATTTTCTGGCACAGTATTTTAAGCTGTATGATAAAGTTTCCAGGCATTATTTGCTCTATTCTTTCTGCCTGAGTTCAAATCTTTTAAGATAAAGTTGTTTGTCTTATTAGCTGTCTATTTAAATTACTTTATCTGCTGTCAGCCCCTTTATAGCCGTTAGACTGAAAAGTCTTCGTTTGCTATAAAGAGATAGTTTCTGATGTGACTTTATTTAGTCTATCTGTTTATTTGATTTATGCCTGCAGCTTCTTAGAAAGAGATTTATTCCTTTTTATGGAATGTTTTGCTGCAGAGATATTTCTGTCTTCTTGATATTTACAGCCCAGGTCTCAAGGCTTAGAAGAAGACAAAATATTCAAATGGAAGAGAGCCGTTGCTTGATGATGATATAAAAAGAACCCTTTGCAGAAGGATTCAAGCTAGTTAACAGAGTGTTACACACATATTCAAAAGCACTCAAGCCTTCATCAAGCTCAAGCTTCCTGCTCTCAGCAAACTCCATCTAACTGAGAAGTGTTAAGATCTTCATCTCTTCTTCACCTGAGTTCTCCTGCTTTCAGGAAGTTCAACTCAGAGTTTCTTTGAAGAAGAAGAAGAAGAAGAATAGCTGCTTGAAGAGATTTCTTTTTGTTATTTATTTTCTTCCTGTAGCTCCTTCCTTCAGAATTTTCTGAAGAGTTTCTGCACTGAAGCAAGACTTCACCTGGACATCTTTGAGCCAGGGGGAGCCTTGATTCTTTAGAGCATTCTAGCTCAGTGCAAGCTTTTTGTGCTTCTCTAATCTATTGTAAAATAGAGAAGACATCTTAACCTTCTTCCCCCTCCTGTACAGGGTTATTACTCCCTTCAAAAGTATCCCTTGGTGGCAGGGCACCTGATCAAAAACCTGTGCTTGGTTTTTAGACACCTGATCAAAAGTCTAAAGGGTCTGTTTGATCTACCTGAATCAGATCATTGGTGGCAGGGCACCTTAGCAAAAACCTGTAGTGGATTCCTACCGTTTGGGTAGAAGAGTGGACGTACCCAAGTTGTTTGGGGAACCACTATAAAATTCCTTGTGTCGTCTGGCTTGTTTATTATTTTTCTTGTACTGTGGCTGTGAATAGATATAACTAGGCTGCTAGTTGCTGTTTAGGTTTTTCCAAGCTTAACTGTAATTACAGTTAGCTTGTGTTTGTACACAACACTTGTGTTAGGCTTTAAGGTTAAACCAATATCTATAATCTCTTCATTCCGCACTTCACTCCAAGGGAGTTGGGTAGACAGTTAAGTTTTGTATTGTGCAAAATTTGATTACTCTATTCACCCCCCCTCTAGAGTAGTATCTATCCCTTCACTTTCAGATTTGTTTGTCTTCGATTAGGGTTGTGAACTCCTTCCAAACCCTAGCCGATAGACAAGGATCAGGATTTCCCAAAACCGTGCTGCCGTCGAGACTCTGCTTTCGCTGATTCCTACAGTGGCCAAAGTCTAGTCTGAAGCAGTTCAGAAATCTCGTTCTGTGCAGATTCAGTTTTTTCCATGGCTTCCAGAAGCACCAGTGGCTTGCTAGGGGGAGGTGAGTTGGTCCTCACAGGCTTTGTTGATGCATCCGATGAGTTTAGAAATGCCATTCTCATGTTGGAGACTGCATGACTATCCTTTGTCCTAGAAAACCCTTGTAAAGTTCTGGACAAGGAAGTTCTTGAGTTCTTCCAGCACGCCATGCTCAGACATGAAGACACAGTTATTAAAAGCAAGATTCAGAAGTCCAAGGTAAAAGGTGAAAGCCTCTCTTTTGTCCAGGTATTTGCGGCTTCCAGTCTGTGAAGAGGCCGATTACCTAGACGAAAATGATTTCTCTAGAGCCCTTTTGTTTTGTGGACTGCCTAGAGGTTCAAAAACAGTTAGGCGCAAGGGGATGAACGATGAAGGAAAACTTCTTTCAAACATCTTTGGCAAAGTATTGCTATGCAAAAATGGATCACATGACTACCTTTCTACAAAAATGTTCAAGATGCTAGTTGCAATTATCTGCAGGAAGAGGTTGGACTGGGGTGCTTTGCTGTTTGACAAGATCAAGGACAGCCTCCGCACTCCCAACTTTGGAAGGATTATCATCTTGTACCTGAATCAGATGGATGGTGACAGGTTCGATATGACCAAAGGAGTACCTATCCACCATCTCAAGAAAATAGACTCCACAATCTTCACTCGATGGGATAGGAGGATCATCCGGCAAGGGGGATACCCAGATGTGGCTGTGGAGGAGGAAGATCAGGCTCCTGGGGAAAGAATTTCTATTCCACACCCTAGTGAAATTCCTGAAGGACTGAGTGCAGGAATTGAGGGGGGAGTCTGCAACACCATAAGTGGAGACTATCTAAGTGCCCTTGAGTGCACCTACTGAGACTGTAACATAGATTCCTGCTACAATACTTCCAGCTCCTGAGTTAGTTTCTGCTGCTGCCTTAGAAGAGGCTGCTGAGGATGAAGTTCCAGCTCCTTCAGATCAAGAGGATGTTGATGAATTAGATGTTGAGACTAATGATGATGATGACCTAAGGGTTGAGGATTACGAGATTGATGTTCCTGCTGATTAATCTGAGATTGTTGTTGAAGAGAATATAGTTGATACAGACAAGACTGCTACTGTTATTGTTACTGTTGCTGAGCCAATGTCAGTGGACAACCTACTAGTTCCTCTCCTAGAGATGACTCCGACTGCAGTTTATGAGGGGGAGACAACTCAGTCCCTGATTTCTACGTCAGCTCAGGTTGAGGAGTACAACCGTAAACTTGAGAAATGAATTAGCAAGATACCAGGTGACCCTCCAGTTGCTCAAGAGGAGGTGGTCACAATCTCTGACGAGGAAGGAGATACAGAGGAGCATGCTCCTATCCTAGCTGCCGAGGACCATATACTGACATCAAAAGCTCATCTCTCTCCAGTCGAAGAGTCCTCCAGTGATTCTGAGATCCCAGCCGATGTTCCAGTGCCACAAATTGATGATATTCCATCTTCCAGTGTAAATGGCTCGATTTTGAAAGCAGATGAACTGATGTTGGCCAAGCAACAAGCTCAGTTTGAGGCTTCGTTGCCAAAGGTCGTCAAAAGAGTTAAGGATTCTGAAAAATATACGCTGAATGGTCGGGCAGAGGTTAAAGTTGAAATAAGCAAGCTGGATAAGAAGCTAGATTTGTGGTTTGTTCAGGGTGGCCAAGCCATCGTTCATATAATGTCAGGATTGAAGAATAATATGATGGTTATAAAGAATGTTGATTCAAATGTTCTAACAATGATTGATGCCCACAACAATCGATGGCGCATTTTGATACTTGCATGCACAACAATGCCAATGCCATCACTGCCGAAGTCAAAAAGGGGGAGGATGCCCTTACAGCTAAGGTGGATTTGTTGGGAACTTCTATGGGACAAAACTTCATGGCAACAAATGACTACATGTATGATAATACTAAGTGGCTATATAATCAGCTGACCGGAAATCAAGTTCCTGTTGTGTTTGTACTAGCACCTGACGAGGTTCATCCTTCCCAGGATTACTCTCAGTACTGGTCAGACACTCAGAATCTACAAAATGTTGATCAGGATATTGTTGCTGCTACCGCGTTATTCCTAGAGGTTCAGAGGACAAGAGACCCTGCTCCCCCAACTTATAAGAGAAGAAAATATGAGGAAGGCACGTCTGAAGTCAGGTCAAAACCAATAAGGCCAGAACCAGAAAAAGAAGAACCGTTCAGAGAAATGGAAGAGGTCTGGAGCCCTATCTCTAGAGGAATCATATTGGATACATTCTCCTTGGTCAATCTTGGAGCATAAAAACATCAACATTACTATGACCTAGAGGAGAATACATTTCAGGAACAACCACAGTGTTGATCTGATGCCTCCAGCTCCTAGATACTATCCAAAGCCAAGGGATTATTTTGAAAGATAGCGAGTGAAGAGGCGGAATAGACAGATTTGAAAATCATATTTTAATTGTCAAGTGTTGTGGGCTGCCCTCCCAAAACTATAAACATTTTGATTTATATATATATTATTTCCTTAAATTGTCTGGAAAGCGTAGTTGAAAGTCCACCTAGTGTCAACTACCTTCACCTATGGGGGGGGGCATAGGTGTCTTGCAGCGTATTTGCAGAATTAAAATTGTACCTGCACAAGAAAACAAAACAACACAGCACAGAAAGAACACTAGCAATTTATAGTGATTCCCCGATTTGGGTACGTCCACTTTCCCCCTTCGACCTATCTCCCAACCAGGGACGACTCGGTCACTTCACCAACAGGATTGAAATCCAATCCTTGCACTATCGGAAGGAACCCTTCCACACGTAGGAGTTAACACTCCTACAACACGGGTTGCACCCAACCCTACAACTAGGAACCAAATGTTCCTTTACAATGAAAAAGAAATTGGAGTGTATAAGAAATACAAACAACTTGAAGATCTAGGTGTCCCTTTTCGTTAGACTACTTGTTCTTGTAGGCAACGAAAAGTCCACAACCCTTGATCTTTCTTGGAGAAAATCTCCCCGAGACCGGCGGCGGCAAAGGGCGACGGCAAGGCTCTCGATGTTGGCGGCGGCAACTGAAAACAGCAGCGATGCACTGGAGATTCAATCTTCTTAGCGAAGTCGGCAAGGTATTCCAACGGTCACACTAGGATCGATCGTCTCGATCAATTCGGACGGGGATGGATTTCCCTATCTCAAATCAAGAGACAAAAGATCTCTGGTTAGACGCGTGAGACGTTGTGCAAGACTTGGCTTCTGTCACCGGGGATCTGGAGGAGATCGAGATCAGCTACGGTGACCACTGCACGAGCGACGGCGACGGAGGCGGAGCAGGTTCGCGATTTTAGGGTTAGTCGGCGGCTCGGCTTTCGTAATCTGTATCTATTTATTTCACTGTACACAAATACCTGTGTATTTATACAATAGGTCATGGAGATGACCGTTGTGGGCCCCACCAAAACAAAGACCAAAGTCCGGTTCAAATAGCTGCAGGTAACATGGACCGGTCCAGGAATTCGGAAAAATCGCCCAAGTCAGAATCAGCGAGAATCGTAGGTGATTCTCGACGAATCGGCGAGAATCACTTACGATTCTCGCTGAATTCTACTTGGCGAATTCTGGCTGCACATGTTATAGAGGCCGGGGAGAATCGGCGGGAATCACATTTGATTCTCGCCGAATCGTCGAGAATGCAAAGTCATTCTCGACGAATCGGCGAGAATCACTTAGTGATTCTCGACGATTCTGCCTTAGAGAATTTTCTGACTGCGTCGAGACAGCCGGCCCAACCCGGCGAGAATCATCTAGTGATTCTCGACGACTCGTCGAGAATCACTAGTGATTCTCGACGAATCGGCGAGAATCACCTAGTGATTCTCGACGATTTACACTTAGACGATTCTCGTCTTTCAACCCGTGAGCTGTTCTTTGGCCCATCCTTGCTCCTTGTCTGCTCATGATCTTT
Source organism: Platanthera zijinensis (assembly GCA_039513925.1). Taxonomy (NCBI): domain Eukaryota; kingdom Viridiplantae; phylum Streptophyta; class Magnoliopsida; order Asparagales; family Orchidaceae; genus Platanthera; species Platanthera zijinensis. The sequence continues at coordinate 17,228,511 of CM077098.1, forward strand.
CAAGACCCTGTGCTTGGAAATAAGTACACTCCAATAGAGAGAGTACACGTAAGCCAACACACTGATCTGCTCAACGAGGGATTACGTTGCACAGACCCGTGTATATTGACCCACTGCACCCTGACATTGGTGTGTACTTAGCGTGGAATAACTACAAGCACAACTTAAAATATTTCATCAAATATATTGTGAATTCATCCTAGCTTGACAGGTGGCTTCCTCAAATCCAGGTAATTGTGGATACAATACCCAACAATCTCCCCTATTTGACGAAGCCAAAATCCTACTAGCTAAGATGAATTCCACCATCCAGAGAATAAATAAGACATACGAAAACAAAAGCAAGCAGAACAATACTTGAGTTAAACATGAAATCATATATATATATAAATCCACAAGACTTGTTCATATGATAATATGAGAAAATTGATATGCAATAAGAAGCGGAAAAGGTCCTAAGCCTATTTCTCCTTAGCAAGACTATCCTTAAGCTTTTGAGCCAGGAATTTCTTGCTTTGCCTTTCGAAATATTCCTTAGGCTTTGGATGATATCTAGGAGGAGGGGCTTTATCTGCCACGGTGTTGTTCCTGAAAAATATGTTACGTTTAGCTTCAAATTCTTTATGCCGCTCCCATTCGTACTGACTATATACATCATTTCGATTTATTTGCCCCCTCTGCTGTAACAAAAATGTGTCCAAGATAATACTCTTTGATACAGGACTCCATTTTTCGTTCCTCACATCATCCTCCTTCAATCTGATCTTCTTTTCAGCTTGTGTTTCCCTAGATGTCCCTTCTTGAATTTTTCTCTTGTTCCTGGCTTTTGCTAGGGCTTCTTTGTCAAACATGGCCATCAATTTTGCTTTGGAACTGTCCCTAGCAGCCCCTTGAGTATCAACTTCACTTAAAAGAACTACTTCTGCACTTGCTCCCTCATTAGGAACTCCTTCTGCACTTGCTCCCTCATCATTCACAGTATTATTCTCAGGAGTCTTAGGAGCAGGATTACCCTCAGGATTTTCAGGGATATCGGTGCCTAATACTTGTTTGAGCAACCACCGGCAACTGTCATAAACATATACATTAGACTGGTCGAAGTTTTTGATGATTATTTGCTGAAGCTCGGCCATTTTAGCAGTATATTCTTCCTCTCCCTTTTTGGCTTCGACTGCAATGGAGTTTGCATAGGAGTGCAGGGACTCATCTATGTGCTTCAGAGAGTTTGAGAACTCAGTCAGCAGGCCTTTTTGATTTGCATTTAGAAGCACCATGTTGGCATCGAATTTCTGTATGCTATTTGCCACAACATGTGCATTACTATTAACTATTCCCAGAGTATCTGTAGTCTTTTTAAGACCTTCCATAAGAAGAGTGACAGCTTTGCCAACTACTGTATACTTGTCTTCGAACTTCTTCTCCATTAGATCCAGTTTGTGATTAATTTCCACAACGTTCTTGAGCATTAGATTCTCAGACTTCTTAATTCTTTTTAACACTTTCTTTTGAGCTTGCTCAAAAGATACTTTGAGCTCATTCACTATCCCTTGGACAATGTTTACCGTGTGATTTGTTATATTTGCTTGAAGTGGAGGAACATCAGGCACGCCCTGGTTTGTCTTCTCAGCAGAAACACTGGGTGAGCTGGACACTCGAATAGATTCCACGGGAGGAATACCGACATCCACTGTAGGATGTTCCGGAATGTTCACAGAAGGTTGCTGAGAGGGCTCCCCCTCCATTCTTGCATCCAATTTCTCAGGAGCTTGTTCCTCAGATGGAACATCAGCAGCATCCCGAGGAGTCACCACTTCCATCCTCTCATCAGCTACTTCCTCTTCCACCACTTCCTTAGTTTCCATGTTCTCAGTCTTATCGTCCATATGATTCACATCTTCCTCTTCTTCCTCTTCCTCCTCATCAGCCACCTCATCTCCCAGGTAATTCATATCTTCCTCACCTTCCTCTTCCTCTTCCACATCTGCCACTTCATCTGCCACCACCTCCTCATCGTCTTCTTGCACAGTCTCCACAGCATCTTTAGCTATCTGAGAAATATCAGATATGATGTTTGCAGAAGAGTGTACAGGCTCCCCCTCAGTTCCTACAATCAGTGCGTCAGGAACTTCACTGGGTGCTGCCATAGAATGTGCAGGAGCACTGGTGTCCTCGGCCGGAGATGCTTCCTCTTGGTCTATTTCCCTGGCAACCTGCCCTATTCGACGTTCCCACCGGTCGAATATGCTTACGTCCATCTTTTTCAAATAGTGCAGAGGCACTCTTTTGCTCATGTCGAATGTATCTTCGTCCAGCTGATTCAGATAGAGCCTGATGATTCTGCCAAAGCTGGAGGTTCGGAGTGTGTCTTTAATTCTTTCAAAGAGCATGGCTCCCCAATTGAACCGCTTTCGACAGACGATCGCCACCAGAATCTTGAACATTTCCCCTGATGTTGATGCGCGAAATGCGACACCGACCAGTTAACGGGTGTTTGATCTCACAAGCTAAAGATGAAGGAAGAAGGGTTGCGGGGATGGAGGAGCAAGCTTGCTTGAGCAGAGGAGAAGCTTGCTCAAGCAAAGAGGAAGCTTGCTTGAGCAGAGGAGAAGCTTGCTTGAGCAGAGGAAAAAGCTGGCTCGAGCAGAGAGGGAGCTTGATCTGGAACTGTCGAGCAGACAGCTACTTGAATGGTTAGCTTTGCAGTTTGATGCCGAGAGAGGAGAGAAGAAGAGAGGAGGCCGCTAGCAGCGGCAACAGCAGACTTCGCCCGCCGCGGCTCGAATGCCACTCTTGCGACGGGCTTTTCCTTTATTCAAGAAGAGTTACAACTTGCTATTGCACCATTACACATAAGAGCTGTAAAGGGTACAATGGGGGAAGCTGGCGGTTAAGGAAGGAGATGCCAGAAACTAAGCAAAAGAGGCTGCAGAGAACTGGAAATCGGAGGCTGCGGAGGCTGCGTAAGCTGCCAGCTGATGGCAGAAAAAACTAAGTCCACAGCTTTGACGACCTGGGCGGACTGGAGATTTGAGTCCGCCGACCTTGCTTGATCAACCTTGACGGACAGAGAATTTGGAGGCTGCAGACCTTGCCTGATCAACCTTGACGGACTGAGAAAACTGAGTCCGCAGCCTTTGATCAAGGTGGCAGTTCTCCTCCTCACCACCCTAGAATGAGAGGTCTTGGGGGGTATTTATAGGCCCGGGGAGAATCTTTGAAGCGGGGCCCAGTGACGTCATCCTTGACGACCTCGGCGAACTGAGAAAATGAGATCGACGACCTCGGCGGACTCCGCGGACTGGAACCTTCCTCTGCTGGGGCAGTCTTCCTGTTGGCAGCTGGAAGAGGGCAGGCAAGCTGTGTGACCTGAGGAGCAAGCAGGCGGATCTGGAGCAGGCAACTCCGGGCTAATTGGGGGGACTCCAGGAGGAGTCCTCCCTTGCCGGAGCGGAGGCCGCCCCCTAGCGGGCGGCCTGGGCGGGCTCCGGGTGGAGTCCGCCCGGCTGGGCCAGGCCGCCCCCTAGCGGGCGGCCTGGGCGGACTCCGGGTGGAGTCCGCCCGGCTGGGCCAGGCCGCCCCCTAGCGGGCGGCCTGGGCGGACTCCGGGAGGAGTCCGCCCGGCTGGGCCAGGCCGCCCCCTAGCGGGCGGCCTGGGCGGGCTCCGGGTGGAGTCCGCCCGGCTGGGCCAGGCCGCCCCCTAGCGGGCGGCCTGGGCGGACTCCGGGTGGAGTCCGCCCGGCTGGGCCAGGCCGCCCCCTAGCGGGCGGCCTGGGCGGACTCCGGGTGGAGTCCGCCCGGCTGGGCCAGGCCGCCCCCTTGCGGGCGGCCTGGGCGGACTCCGGGTGGAGTCCGCCCGGCTGGGCCAGGCCGCCCCCTAGCGGGCGGCCTGGGCGGACTCCGGGTGGAGTCCGCCCGGCTGGGCCAGGCCGCCCCCTAGCGGGCGGCCTGGGCGGACTCCGGGTGGAGTCCGCCCGGCTGGGCCAGGCCGCCCCCTTGCGGGCGGCCCGCGGAGGCGAGCGGAGGTCGCTCCTGGCAAGCGGCTGGCGGAGCATCCATCCTTGATTTTTGGGCTCGACAGTCCGACTTGCGCGAACTTAGTGGACATCATGGGTATCCTGCTCCTTGCTGGTGGGAACCTGTAGGAGAAGAAAAAATGGGCACCTTGGAGAGGATTGCCGATTTTGGGGTTAACATAATCCCCGCACTTTTTTAAGTTCCGCAGGGAACTTCGAAAAAGTAGGAAACCCACGAAAATCGTGATCCTCCCCTTGGAAAACAAGAAAGAACCAACTTAGAGATCAGGAGAGAAAGAACCTGATGCCTCCCATAGGAAAGATTTGTCAGTGCCTATATTTTACCTGTAAAGAAAAAAGTTAATACAGGTAAAAGGAGGTACATCTTGCGTGTACCTGAGTTGGAAAGGATTTGTTGGTATCTGTTGATCCCTGCAAAAGAAGGATAAGCAACAAAAATAGGGTAGGAGAGTAAGGTGCAAGTACCTGAGAAGGACTTGTCACTATCTGCTAGTCTCTGCAAAAAGAAGAGTAAGCAAGCAAGTAGAAGAAGAAGAAAATAGGCTGCAAGTACCTGAGAGGAACTTGCCGCTACCTGCTAGTCTCTGCAAAAAGAAGAGTAAGCAAGCAGGTAGAAGAAGAAAATATGCTGCAAGTACCTGAGAGGAACTTGCCGCTACCTGCTAGTCTCTGCAAAAAGAAGAGCAAGCAAGCAGGTAGAAGAAGAAAATATGCTGCAAGTACCTGAGAGGAACTTGCCGCTACCTGCTAGTCTCTGCAAAAAGAAGAGTAAGCAAGCAGGTAGAAGAAGAAAATATGCTGCAAGTACCTGAGAGGAACTTGCCGCTACCTGCTAGTCTCTGCAAAAAGAAGAGTAAGCAAGCAGGTATGATAGGAGAGAAAACTAAGTTCGCAAGTACCTGGGCAGAACCTGCGAATGTGGGCTGTTAACTGTTGGTATGATAAGACAAAATTGGATAACAGAGTAGATACCTGACGCACTCTGCTATCGATTGAGTAATGATCAAATTGCGATGATGATCGTCTTGCGTGATCAAGGTATAATGTCGACATGAAAACCTAGATCAGCGAGATAAGAAAATCCAAAATCAGATTCACGATGACGCGGTTCGTCAATCAAGAAGATCCATATGCCTTAAGTGATGTGTGATTATCATCTGATAGGAGAACTTTTTGATCATCATCTGATAAGAGCTTATACAGGTAGTGTATATAGGATGATCATAAACCAAGAGAGATATTGCCGATCTCTAGAATAGGTTGTATTCAACCTGCTAACCTGCAAGAAGATAAAAAAGGAGAGAGGAGGGGCTACATCCCGAGGATGAACTAAAGGGTTGAATGCTGCCACAGGTATTCCCCGTGGGCATTATGCATCACTTGCCAAAGTCATCCTGGGTGTAGTCCTAACCAAAGCGGGCTAGCCGCGCATCCTTTAGAAGGGCATAAATAAACAAGGAAAAATCCTAAGAAGAATCGACAGATGCACTGCTCTCTTGCCTCGGGTTACAAGCATCGCTGATCAATTAGACTAGTTGCGCCAAGTGGCCTATTACTTGTCTGCGGATTGATCAGCGGAGTTGTGAGTCCCGCGGAGGCACGGATTGAGAGTACCATAGAGTGTTCGGCCGTCACAGTTATGAGATGATCGAGGAGACAAGGCTACACTTGATTGCCATTGCTTGTCATGCAAAGATCATCGTAACTATAACGTATCCCTAACGGAGCACGATAGAACTATCACAGGAGGCCTCCCCTAGGCACTCACACTGCTCTAGACATCGGCCAGGATCCGAAGCCCCGTCATCCTCCGTACGAGAGTTGAACGGCCCCCACTACACACATATGAGAAAACTCCTCATCATATGCGGTCACTGTGGTTTTACGCCAGAGGACAATCTTGAGGGGGCATTGAGCAAGACTTGGCGATATCTCGCTGGTTCAGTGATCTCTTTGGCAAAGAGAAAAATATGGAGAAGAAGCATCACAAAAAGGGAACTGTGTCAGTATGAGATCTCTGACGTAAGCTTTATTGAATGAAAAAATGAAACACTTAGAAGTGCTGAAGAATAGAATGTTTGAAAAGTAAAGTAAAGGCAACCAGTCACGATCGTGAGGAGCTTTGAGGAACTGCGATTGGTCATAGCTGATGACGCAAGAGCTGTGTCCTCTTTGCTTCAAAACAGCCTTCCAAGGGGACCTTCGTCAACGACATCTATGCACTCACTTTGAATATCAACGAGTCCCCGCCGGCCCTCATCATGTATCTCTATGCACTCCTGCTGACCCTCAGCCACCTCCTTGCCCTTGGAGGTGGAAAGTTTTGCAGAATCAATTTTCTTGACCAGGTCGTTGATCTTGCCCTCGATGAACAATCTTTCAACCAATCGCCGAAGGGCCTTGCAATCTTCAGTTAAATGACCTTTCTCTTTGTGGAATTCACAGAAAGGGTCTGAATTTCTTGATCTCTGATTCGCCGGTTGATAGGGCCTTTTGGGATATGCCTTATCCTTCATGATTTGGCTCACTTCTTGCATGAACTCATCTAGTTCAGAGTTAGGCGAGCCACCATCTTGCTGATGAATCGACGCTGCTAGCGGAGATGATGCTGACAATGGTAGCAGCCGTTCTTGGGCACGATCACGGCCTTGGAAGGGGTGTTGATGATGCTGAAATCTTCTTGCTTTCCTAGAGATAGATGGAAAGTCTTTCCGAGGGGACCTCGGAGGCTGCCTGTAAGAAGAAGAGTTTTTCTCCGATACAAGTCTGGAGACGAAGCCGGGGTTGCTCTTTTCACCGCGGATATATGAGTTGGCTAAACCAATCAACTCTTGATAAGTTCTTGGTGCTCGGACGTTAGCTTCAAACTTTAGAGGGCCTTCGCGCAGGCCGTGAATAAGAGCTACTCGGTACATTTCTTGATCAACGATCTCAATGTCCAAGATTTCTTTCTGAAAACGATCCACAAAATGAGACCAAGTCTCATTATCTCACTGCCTGATCTCAAAGAGGGCTTCTGGACCTCCCTTCCTCTTTGAAGAGGTAGAAAACCTGAGCAGGAACTCCCTTCTCAAATCAATAAAGGAAGAGATTGACTGAGGTCGCAGTCCATAGAACCAGTCTCTCACTTGACCATCAAAGGTCGTTACGAGGAGTTTGCTCTTGGTAGCATCGGAGAGGGTCTTGAGAGCAATGGCTGACTCAAAGGCTTGGAGATGCTTGACAGGATCAGTCTCCCCAGTGTAAATGGGCAATCGCGGCTCTCGGAAGTTGACTGGAGTTGGTTCATACCGAACACTCTCTGTAAACGGCGATGGCTCTTCTGGTTCTACTGCATAAGGAAAGTAAGGAGCATGAGCAGTAGTTGCAAAAGGAGCAGGAGGATAAGAGTAAAAGGTTGCTGCGGGAGGAGCAAAGGCAGGAGCTGAAGAGGAGGGGTGACTTCCCTGAAAGTTCAAAAATCTGGCTGGACTTCCCCGGGCAGCCTCCCGGAAGAAGTTTTGACGAGCTGCAAACTCATCATCTTGGGATCGCAAAGGAGCTGCAGGCCCCTGCGGAAAAGTTGGAGTATAAAGAGGAGGATAGACCGGCGGATAAGCCGGTGGATAAACTTGAGGAGTCTCTGATGCTGGTGCTGGATTGATTGGAGGGATTGGCGCTGCTGATGATTGAGCGGCCAATTGCTGCGTGAGAGCTGCTAGAGTACGGTTGATGGCTTGAAACTGTTGGGCAGTTTCTCTGCGAGATTGCTCTAAGGCCTCCCAAAGAGGATCATCACTGGGACTTGGAGAAAGACTCTCGGCTGGTTGATGGTCTGTCATGAGTCACCACTGCTTTCACTATCTGATCGAGATCTGAAGGTCGCGTGTTAACTGTTGATGCGCGAAATGCGACACCGACCAGTTAACGGGTGTTCGATCTCACAAGCTAAAGATGAAGGAAGAAGGGTTGCGGGGATGGAGGAGCAAGCTTGCTTGAGCAGAGGAGAAGCTTGCTCAAGCAAAGAGGAAGCTTGCTTGAGCAGAGGAGAAGCTTGCTTGAGCAGAGGAAAAAGCTGGCTCGAGCAGAGAGGGAGCTTGATCTGGAACTGTCGAGCAGACAGCTACTTGAATGGTTAGCTTTGCAGTTTGATGCCGAGAGAGGAGAGAAGAAGAGAGGAGGCCGCTAGCAGCGGCAACAGCAGACTTCGCCCGCCGCGGCTCGAATGCCACTCTTGCGACGGGCTTTTCCTTTATTCAAGAAGAGTTACAAATTGTTATTGCACCATTACACATAAGAGCGGTAAAGGGTACAATGGGGGAAGCTGGCGGTTAAGGAAGGAGATGCCAGAAACTAAGCAAAAGAGGCTGCAGAGAACTGGAAATCGGAGGCTGCGGAGGCTGCGCAAGCTGCCAGCTGATGGCAGAAAAAACTAAGTCCACAGCTTTGACGACCTGGGCGGACTGGAGATTTGAGTCCGCCGACCTTGCTTGATCAACCTTGACGGACAGAGAATTTGGAGGCTGCAGACCTTGCCTGATCAACCTTGACGGACTGAGAAAACTGAGTCCGCAGCCTTTGATCAAGGTGGCAGTTCTCCTCCTCACCACCCTAGAATGAGAGGTCTTGGGGGGTATTTATAGGCCCGGGGAGAATCTTTGAAGCGGGGCCCAGTGACGTCATCCTTGACGACCTCGGCGAACTGAGAAAATGAGATCGACGACCTCGGCGGACTCCGCGGACTGGAACCTTCCTCTGCTGGGGCAGTCTTCCTGTTGGCAGCTGGAAGAGGGCAGGCAAGCTGTGTGACCTGAGGAGCAAGCAGGCGGATCTGGAGCAGGCAACTCCGGGCTAATTGGGGGGACTCCAGGAGGAGTCCTCCCTTGCCGGAGCGGAGGCCGCCCCCTAGCGGGCGGCCTGGGCGGGCTCCGGGTGGAGTCCGCCCGGCTGGGCCAGGCCGCCCCCTAGCGGGCGGCCTGGGCGGACTCCGGGTGGAGTCCGCCCGGCTGGGCCAGGCCGCCCCCTAGCGGGCGGCCTGGGCGGACTCCGGGAGGAGTCCGCCCGGCTGGGCCAGGCCGCCCCCTAGCGGGCGGCCTGGGCGGGCTCCGGGTGGAGTCCGCCCGGCTGGGCCAGGCCGCCCCCTAGCGGGCGGCCTGGGCGGACTCCGGGTGGAGTCCGCCCGGCTGGGCCAGGCCGCCCCCTAGCGGGCGGCCTGGGCGGACTCCGGGTGGAGTCCGCCCGGCTGGGCCAGGCCGCCCCCTTGCGGGCGGCCTGGGCGGACTCCGGGTGGAGTCCGCCCGGCTGGGCCAGGCCACCCCCTAGCGGGCGGCATGGGCGGACTCCGGGTGGAGTCCGCCCGGCTGGGCCAGGCCGCCCCCTAGCGGGCGGCCTGGGCGGACTCCGGGTGGAGTCCGCCCGGCTGGGCCAGGCCGCCCCCTTGCGGGCGGCCCGCGGAGGCGAGCGGAGGTCGCTCCTGGCAAGCGGCTGGCGGAGCATCCATCCTTGATTTTTGGGCTCGACAGTCCGACTTGCGCGAACTTGGTGGACATCATGGGTATCCTGCTCCTTGCTGGTGGGAACCTGTAGGAGAAGAAAAAATGGGCACCTTGGAGAGGATTGCCGATTTTGGGGTTAACACCTGAAATATGGTCGTGGGATCCAGGTTTGCAGATTAGAGCCTTCCCAACGATGTCAGACAGCAATTTTCCCTCCTCGTTCATGTCTTTCCTTTTGATTGACCTGGTCCCCCTGGCCAGTCCACGGAAGGATAGGGTCCTTGCTCTATCCTCTTCCTCCAGGTAATCTTCTTCCTCACAACTGGATAGCCGCAGGCATTGGGTCAGTTTCCTGGCGGATAACTTGATCTTCTTCCCAGCAACCTTGCTCTTGATGGAAGTGTCTTCGTGACGGAGCTTGGCAGTTGCAAAGAACTCCAATACTTCCTTATCCAAGATCTTGCACGGGTGCTCCAGCACGAACGTCAGTCCCGCTTCCTCGAGCATAATGATTATGTTCCGGAACTCGTCTGAGGCCTGGGAGAATCCGGTTCTCACTAGCTCGCATCCAGTGACAAGGCCTGCAGAGGTCCGTGGGGCCATAGCAAATTAGGAAGAAAGGGAATACCAATTTCCAAGTCTAAGGATCTCCGAAACCAAGAGAGTGAGAACAAAATCTACACTAAGCTCAAGTCACGGTAAGGGACAAGATGGAGATTACCTAGAGAGGAGAGACAGTGAAAGTTCCGGCTGCTTTACCAGAGAGACGGCGAGCTGATCCGAGGCGAAGCTTGGACGAGTGCCTGGTTGCGAGAGGAAGTCTTCAGGAGGTGTCGTTAGGTCACCACGAAGTGTTGAAGGAGGAACCCGCTGGGAGGAGAAGTCGAAGGGATTCCTGCGGAGCTTGGACAGGGTCTCGGCGAACATTGGAATTTGAAGGGTCGGCGGGATTTAGGTTCGATGTTATAAGCGGGTTTATATATATTTATGTCCGAAGGCTTTGTTCGACGAAAACTGCAATAGTTGAATATTGATCGTCGGGAATGGCGGAATTTGGTTCGATGATTTGGTGATACTTTTGTGCTACTGTTGGTTCGCACGGGTGAATTTTGTTCGATGATACCATGGTGGAATTTAGTTTGAGGGAAATCGCTGAGATTCCAAATTTATGTCGTTGTCAAGGGTAGGAAAGTCTTAATAGGCATAATTGTTTCTTAATCCAACCAAGGGGTTCAAAATTTTCGAGGGCGGACTTATGACTGAAAATGTCAAACTAATCACTACTAATGTAACTGAAGGTTATCTTACACTTATACTCCTTCCCTAAGTGACTGAGCATACGTGAATAATTTTTCTATATGACCATCTAATTTCAAAAGAAGTGAATTCATTATTAAGTGTGGATATGTCAACATACATATATACATATATGGAATTGTTTATGCTTTATGGCTCAAACATTTAAGGCTAATTGCAGTTACCTGTGATAACAAGATGTAACATTCACATCATCAACACAGAGTATATCAGGAGGTCAGTATGCATGTGCCTGTAATGATGGCACTCCTCCCATTCTCGACACTTTTTCCACGTCATTCTTGGAGCATCTCCTGTCCGGTTCCCATCAGGATTGCGGGAACCCAGACCACCCTGCAGGAAAGAGTTATCTTGCCTTAGGAACCCAATAAGTATTGGGTCCTAGGTTCCTGTCAGCATAATAATTGGAATGCCTCCCCTCAGGAATCCTGGTGGGAGGACTAACATTGCCTCGAGGATGTGGAAGTCCCCTTGCCTTTAACACAGAAGAGTTGTGCCAACAATCTATGGCAAAATGACCGACTTTGCCACAACACCAACATTCATGAATGTTGTATCGCCGTTTGTGACCTGAACGGGTGACTGAGGTAGTCATAGTTCTAGGTCTAAACGGGATAGAGCCGGATATGCTAACAGAATTGTCTCTTCCACCGTGACTATTAGAAGGGTGGAAAGAATGCATATGGTAGACGTCATGAGGCCTGGGAGGTGGTGCCTTCCTTTCAGTCAGCCCCCTTCCAAAGACCCCATGAGTCCCAACAACATGATTTCTAACCCCCTTTCCTGAGTCCTAGGGAGGTGAGAGGCGCATTGTGAGCTGATGCTAGAAGATTCATGACGAGTTGGGGCTGTGGCCGAGAATACAAAGGGCTTGGTGGAAGCCTGAGGTATTCTCTTCTGGGTGGCCATGACAGCCCTTGCATTATGGGTGCCTCCACATGAGGGCAAATCAACCTTGCAGTGACCACGATTATTCCTATGGTCATACCTGAAGGCATGATGAGTACTCTCCCTGCCTGAGATGGGGGGACGGAATACCGTTTCCCCATTTCTCCAAGACTTAATAATACGGGAGATCCACCCATTTTCTTCCTTTCTTTTGATAGCATCAACCTTGGAGAAGTTCGATACTATCCTTTTCTCATTTTCTAGACGACTCTCTAGATCTGAGATTTGAGCGTCCTTTATCTTGATAGATTCCAATTGGTGATCCATCAAGATCTTCAATCTAGCAATCTCCAGAGCTTGCTCCCCAACAAGTTGGTTGCTTTTCTGAAGAGCGCACTCAAGGGAGTCAGGTGTTTCAAGCCATGGAGTAGGGCATTCCTTATCCTGGGCAACACTGGAGGGGCTATCCTCTGAACCATTCCTGTCTTCAGGAGTTTCAGAGGGAGAGGGGCAAGAAGAAGGAGTTACCTGCTCCTGACTTAGCTGTTCTGAGGTAACGTTCAGATTGACAGGGACTGTTGGGTACATTGGAAAATGTGTACCTGATTTGAAGAAGCCCAACTTAGCTCAATGATATACATCAAGGTGTATTTGATGTTGTTTTGAGTTGACATGTGCAGGTGAAGAAGTATTAAAGAATGCAGAAAAATATTCTAAGTCCACGTGTCGACACCTGAAGAAATTGTGTCGACACTTCAGAATATTTTTGTCGACACTTCAGAATATCGGTGTCGACACAGAGAAAGATAGTCGACCACATTTATGTCGACACTGGGAAGCAGTGTCGACACATAAAGAAAATCGTCGACCTCAGCACTGGGAAGCAGTGTCGACACAGTGAAAGATAGTCGACACCCAGAGAAAGTTAGTCGACCAGGGAAAGGTAGTCGACTAGTGAAAGATAGTCGATCAGAGAAAGATAGTCGACTAGTGGAAGATAGTCGACTAGTAAAAGATAGTCGACCAGAGAAAGATAGTCGACTCACAGAAGAAGATAGTCGACCTCAACTGTGTCGACACAGGGAGGATGTGTTGACACCTTGAGATTGAGTCGACACATATTGGCAGAAGTCGAATATGCTTGTGTCGACTCCAGAAGACTGAGTCGACACATTTTGGTAGAATTGAAGATTGCTGTGTCGACACCTGAAGGCTGAGTCGACACATACTGAGCTCTGAATCTACAACAACTGTGTCGACACACAGGACTTTTGTCGACACACTGCAGAGTCAAGACCAAGTTATTTTCTGAAGAAGCTGTGTCGACTTAAAGACAACTTAGTCGACATCATCAAAGACTGTGTCGACACCAAAGTCACTTGTGTCGACACAGATAGACAGATTGGTCTCGACACTTTCTGACAGACTGTCTCGACATTTTGCTGTCCAAGGCTAAGGTACAGGAACTGTTTGAAGACTTGACAGCTGTAGGTTGCCACCGTTTAACTGAAGCTGTCAGACCTGTCAGAAAACAGTTAGAAACCGGATCAGCCGGTTACCATGAAGAAAGTCTATAAATAGACATATTCAGAAGAAATAAAAAATATAGGAGAAGATCTAAGAAGAAGAAAAAAATAAAAAAAAAGGATTACGATCCTATTGAAGTTTCAATTCAAGAAAGTGCTAAGCTCTAAAGAAGATCTTCATCAGAAGATCTAAGAAGAAGAAGTCTGAAGTATCAGAAAAGGTGTTGGATAGAGAGGGATCCAGTCATCTTGAAGAAGAAGAAGGAAGCCATCAGTGGTTTCTCAAGAAGCTGTTTGGAAATCAACTCAGCTAAGTTCAGATTCAAGAAGCTTTGAAGAAAGCTCAGTTTCAGTTAATTTCATCAGCTGATCAAGAAGTGTCTTGTCCTCTTTTCTCTCAACAAAGGCAAGACATTAAAATATCTTTTCTAAATTTCTGTAGGATCTGTTTATACAGATCTGAGTTGTAAGCCTGTGTTATAAAGGCTGAGTGTAGGAGAGGTGATCTCTTAGTGGTAGAGCTATTTGCCTGAGTGTAGGAGAAGGTTCTTCTCTGAGTGGTAGGCCTTGAGGCAAGGCTGAGGTAGGGCTGTTGAGCCTGAGTTATAGGAACCTATCCAGGTTCTGAGCTGTAGGATCTGCGGATCTGAGAATAGTGGAAGTTTGGCCGAATCTAGCATACTGCTAGATAGGTGGAGGGGGAAAGTGGATGTACCCAAACCTTGGGGAACCACTATAAAACATTGTGCAATCTGTGATGTTTCAATTTCTGTGATTGCTGTGCTGGATGTTTTATTTCTGCAATTGAATTCTGCCTAGAAGTATAAACAAGCAATAAGAACCTATTCACCCCCCCCTCTAGGTGTTTAGGTTGTCTTGAAAGTAAAACTATCAAGTGGTATCAGAGGGAGGTTCCTCAAAAAGGACTTAACAGTCTGAGGTAGATCTGAAAGGCAGAATCAAGATTCAAAAAGATGGGTTCTGGTGAGAATCATAAGGAGCTAGGATCTATGAAATTACCCATATGCAAGAAAGAAATTTTTGGAATTTGGAAAGAAAGAGTCAGATTGTTTATGGAGGCATCTGACCCAAGGATTTACATCACAGTACAGGAAGGCCCCTTCATTCCAATGAAGGTATCAGTTCTTGATGCAAATATCCAAACTCCAAAAAGTTATTCAGAAATGACCAAGGATGAAATCATCTTGGCAACCATGGATAAAAGAGCTCAGAACATTATTGTTAGTGCCATAGATGATTCAACATTTCAGAATCTGATTCACTACAAGACCTCTAAAGAGATGTGTGACACATTGATTGTCCATGGAGGGATCTGAAGAAGTAAGGCAGGACAGGAAATCTATGCTCAATCAAGAGTATGAAAGTTTTAGACAAGGAAAATCTGATAGCATAACTGAGTGCTATAAGAAATTCTATAGAATTGTGAATGAGCTTATGTCCTATGGAAGAGTCTTCAGTACTTATGAACTGAATGACAAATTCTTGAGATCCTTAACAAAGGATTGGGACACAAAGATCTGTGCCATAAGAGAAGTGGCTAAATTGGCAGAGATCTCTCCTCCCACCTTGTTTGGAAAGTTGCTATCCTATGAAATGCAACTTATGGTGAGGAAGGAGGAAGAAAAGAATTCAAGAGGAGAGCATAGAGAAAAGATTGTGGCATTCAATGCAGAAGCCACTAGAAAGAATAGGAGGAAATCACCATCTCCTCCTAAGGAAGTTGCAGAAGATAGTTCTGAAAATTCAGATAAGGGTTCAGAAAGCTGTGATTCAGATGCAGACTTTGCTGCATTCACAAGGCAATTTCAAAGGTTCTTGAAAAAGAAGCAATGGAAGTCTAGGCCTTCCACATCACAACAAGTTGATGACTATTATCAGAAGAAAAGGTCATCAAGGAAAGAGAAGAGCAGATCAAAGCCCAGCAAAGCCACTACTTCAAAGATTGTCTGCTATTGTTGCAATAGGCCTGGACATGTAGTGGCTGACTGTCCTGATAAGAGAAAGGAGTCTTCAGACAAGAAGAAGACTCATCAGAAAGGCAAGAAGGAGAAATCCTTTGTTGCAAAGAAAGATAAGAGTCTAACAGACCAGTCAACTTCAGAGTCAGAATCTGAAGCTGAAACATATATTGGACTATATGCTGCATCTGAAGAAGAGGAGTTTCTGCAGTTGCTAGACTCCATCAATGAACAAAAGGATCATCAGTGTATGGGGCTGATGGCAGGATTAGAAGAGGACATATGCCAGAATCAGTCTGGTCCTAATAAGGTAAAATGTCCTTCTATTACATCTGTTTGTAGTACAAGTGAAGAATCAGCTACATCTGCATCAAGAGATGTAGATGCATCTGAATCTGAAGGAGATGTCTATCAATTGATAGACAAGTATGGGGACTTGTTGCAGGCCCTTAAGAAAAGCAAGAACCTGGTTAAATCTCAGACTCAGGAAATTGCTAAACTAAGGGTTGCTATAACTGAGTTAGAGAAAGTTATTGATCAAAAATTAAATGAAATTGCCAAGCTGAAGAATATAACTATTATTCAGATGGGCACAATTAATTATACTAATGATCAAGTGAAGAGTCTGGAGGCCAGACTTAAAATTGAAAGGGATTTAGTGGCTAGTTACTCTAAGCCAAAATCTGTCTTACCCTTGATAGATGAATTTGTCACTCAAAAGGGTAAGGCTGGATTAGGATTTAAAGGTAACTCCAGGGCTGGCAGATTCAAGAGGAAAGGCAAAGCTCCTGTTCAGCCACTAAACCTTTCAGTCCCCATAAAGTTTAGTAAGGTGGAAGTGCCTTCTAACAAATATGATCATGAAGATATTCAAGGTCATATTAAGACTAATGTTCTGAAGAACAAGGGTGTAAATGCAAGCAGGCCTACCCATGGTCATAAACCAAATGATTTTAAGAAATCAGTAGGTGAAGTTGCTGCAGCACCAGCAATGAACAGAAATTCTTCTGACAAGGATGTATCTAGATCTAGATACAATAAGTTTGAATGTTGGTGCTGTGGCAAGAGAGGCCATTTTGCACTAGACCGCTGGTATAACACAAGTGTTATAAAGAACAATAGTCTACCTGTTAGAAGAGGTTATGGTAGCTTTATTAATGCTAACCTGAACCAAGAACCCAAGACTTACTTGGGTTCTAAGGGTAAGTAATTCTGTGTTGCAGGATAGTCCAAGTGGCCATGCCCCTATATGGTACTTGGACAGTGGTTGTTCCAGGCACATGACTGGAACAAAGGGGCTGCTGAAGGAGTATTCATCTGTCAAAGATGGACCTAAAGTGATCTTTGGTGGATCTGAAAAAGGAGTCATCAAAGGGTTGGGTAACATTTCTTCTAACCTAATTACTATCACTCAAGTGGCTTATGTAAAAGGTTTGAAACATAATCTAATAAGCATAAGCCAGCTAAGTGATTTAGGATATGGCATTTCATTTGTTAAAGATGGATGTCATATCAAAAGGTCAAGTGATCAAAAGATCATATTGACTGGGTATAGGAAGAGAAATGTATATTGTCTTAATTTTGAATGTGAGAATAAGGCTTCTTCCACTGTCTTGTAGCTGATGACAATGCTTCTCATTGTGTTAAGTGGCACAAGAGATTGGCTCATCTAAACTACAAGATAATTGGCCAACTCTTTAGCAAAGAGTTAGTGAGGAATGGACCTCAAGTTAAGTGTATAAAGGAAGGGATATGCTCAGCTTGTCAAAAGGGCAAGCAGACAAAATCCTCCTTTCAAAGCCTTGAAAACAAGGATTCTGTGAGGTGCTTATACCTCCTGCATATGGATCTTTTTGGTCCTATGCCAGTTCACAGTCTAGGTAGGAAAGTCTACACTTTTGTGATTGTAGATGACTATTCTAGATTCACATGGGTGTTCTTTCTGAGACAGAAATCTGAAACCCCAAGTGTATTACTTAATTTTGTAAAGCAAATTCAGAATGAACTGAATAGTACAGTGGTCAAAATCAGAAGTGACCATGGTACTGAGTTTCAATCTGAAAGCATATCAAAATTGTGTAAAGACTTTGGGATTTTCCAAGAGTTCTCCTCACCTAGAACACCTCAGCAAAATGGAATTGCTGAAAGAAAGAATAGAACATTAATTGAAGCTGGTAGAACTCTGTTGAGTGACACCTCTCTCCCAGAATATTTTTGGGCTGAGGCAGTTAACACTGCTTGTCATGTAATCAATAGGGATACCATCACCAAAAGCCACAAAATGACTCCCTATGAGATTGTGAAAGGAAGAAAACCAAATCTATCTTACTTTAGGATCTTTGGTTGCAAGTGTTATATACTTAACAATGGCAAGTCATATTTGACTAAGTTTGTTGCCAAATCCCAGGATGGGATATTTGTTGGGTACAACACAAATAGTAAGGACTATAGAGTCTTCAACTTGACTACTCAAGTTGTTGAAGAATCTGTGCATGTTGTGTTTGATGAAACAAGATTAATCAACTGTGAGTTGTCTTGTAGATCAAATGACTCAACAGGTATAAGCAAAAGTATGGACAAGCTCTCCATTACTGAAGTATCAAAGGAAGATGGAGCATTGGAAAATGAAGGCTTCTGTCTAGGGGGAGAACAAGACACTATAGAAGCTGATGAAAACCAAGAGATTCAGCTAAATGAAGGAGCTGGAGATGTTCAACCAGAAGGGAATCTTCCTCCAGCTACAAGACATTTAAGAGATCATCCAGCTGATCAGATAATAAGTGATCCAAGACAGGGGGTGCAAACTAGAAGCAGAAATCAAAACACAGGTCTACATTCAAGTTTCCTGTCACAAATGGAGCCTAAGAAGTTTGAAGAAGCTATCCAAGACCAGCACTGGATTGATGCTATGCAAGAGGAGTTGAATCAATTCAGAAGGTGCAATGTCTGGGAGCTTATTCCTAAACCAAGGGGCCACAACATAATTGGCACAAAATGGATCTATAGGAACAAGCTAGATGAAAGTGGAATAATAGTGAAGAATAAAGCAAGATTGGTTGCAAAAGGATACAGGCAGGAAGAACGGATTGACTTTGATCAAACCTTTGCTCCAGTAGCAAGGCTGGAGGCAATCAGAATGTTCCTTGCCTATGCAGCCTATCAAGACTTCAAAGTATACCAGATGGATGTGAAGTCAGCATTTCTGAATGGAGATCTTAAAGAAGAAGTATATGTAGAGCAGCCATCAGGTTTTGTAGATCCTCTTAAACCTGATTTGTTTATAAGCTTAGGAAAGCTCTGTATGGGTTAAAGCAAGCTCCAAGGGCTTGGTATGAAACCCTGTCTACTTTTCTCATTGAGAATAAATTCTCAAGAGGAAAAATAGACAAAACTCTATTCCTTAGGGAATCCAAAGGTAAGATCATCTTAGTCCAGATATATGTTGATGACATAATCTTTGGATCTACTCAAAACAACCTTTGTAAAAAGTTTGCCAAACTTATGCAAGGGAAGTTTGAGATGAGCAGTATGAGGGAACTTAAGTTCTTCTTGGGACTCCAAGTAAGACAGACTGATGATGGCTTGTCCATATCCCAGTCTAAGTTCACCAAAGAATTGATTAAGAAGTATGGTATGGAGTCATCCTCCACCATGAGAACTCCTATGGGAACAAGTATGCCCATATGCAAAGATGATGCAGGTAAACCTGTTGATGAGACTTTGTATAGAGGAATAGTTGGCTCTCTACTATATCTCACTGCTAGTAGACCAGATATTATGTATGCTACATGTGTCTGTGCTAGGTACCAAGCCTGCCCTAAAGAATCTCATTATACTGTAGTCAAAAGGATCCTGAGATATCTTAAGGGCACACCTAATCTAGGTCTTTGGTACCCTAGGAATAGAGATTTTCTACTAACAGGCTATTCAGATGCAGATTTTGCAGGATGTAGAGAGGATAGGAAGAGTACTACAGGTACTTGTCAATTCCTGGGAGGAAGACTAATATCATGGAGTAGTAAGAAGCAGACCAGTGTGGTAATTTCCACAGCTGAGTCTGAGTATGTTGCTGCTGGAAGCTGCTGTGCACAGTTATTATGGATGCAGCATCAACTTAAGGATTATGGTATTCAAGTAAGTAGAACACCTCTTTTGTGTGATTCTAAGAGTGCAATTTCTATTGCTAATAATCCTGTTTCTCATAGTAGAACTAAGCATATAGAAATTAAATACCATTTTCTTAGAGAACATGTAGAAAAAGAAGACATCTCATTGGAATTTGTGAAAACAGATTATCAAATAGCAGATGTGTTTACTAAGCCCCTAGATGAGACCAAATTCAATAAATTTAAAATTGAATTAGGTATGTTAACCATTGATTAGTGTAATCACAAAATCATCAACAATGAAGTTGAAGTGGTAACAAGACATTCAAGTGATATAAAGACACATTGAAGTAGTATCAAGTACTTTGTAGTACTTATAAGTTGTGTTGAACAAACAGAAATTGGCTAAGTAAGATGGTGTCGACACATTCAGTAATAATGTGTCGACTCAGGGTAGTAATGTCGACAAGTCAGAGATATTGTGTCGACACAGAAAATATGTGTCGACACTTAAGAATCTTATTGTCGACTTATCCAGGAATGTAGTGTCGACTTCACCAGGATAGTGGTGTCGACACTTACAGATTTTGTGTTGACACTTATACTAAGAGTCGACACAGAATTTCTGATGCTCTACTATATATCTCTGGTGTCGACATATCCGCAAATTGGTGTCGACACATAATAGACGGACTTGAAGTCGAGACAATAGAAGCTTGTGTCGACACATTCCATCTGTGTCGACACTTATAGTCTGTTTTTGGCGACTTTTGATCTTCTTTAAACAGAA
Source organism: Platanthera zijinensis (assembly GCA_039513925.1). Lineage (NCBI taxonomy): Eukaryota > Viridiplantae > Streptophyta > Magnoliopsida > Asparagales > Orchidaceae > Platanthera > Platanthera zijinensis. Next base: position 17,248,625 of record CM077098.1, read on the forward strand.
GGTATAAATAGGTCAAAAACTCATTCTGTCGACACGCTTACAAGGTTTTCGAGACTGAAACCCTGTGTCGACATTCTCCCTCTCTCTCTCTTTCTCTCATCTTTCAAGCTTTCTCGACTGATCTATGGCGCCAAAGATTGAAGATAATATAAATGAAGGATATGAGTTGGTGCGCCAGGCCTTTGCTGCTGCCCCACCAGATGTTCACGGGGTTATCTCTCTCCTCTCCGACTCGGGATTAGAATTTCTGGTCTCCGAACCATCTAAGATATGGAAGAAGGAGGTGCATGAGTTCTTTACTTCTGCATCTGTAGATTCTGAAAGTCACGAGATAAAATCCACAGTTCATGGGTCAACAGTGGAAATTACTCCAAGTAAGTTAAGAACAATTCTTCAATTACCTATAATTGAGAATGAAGAGGTCGTCCCTGCTTCTAAATCAAGGGAGATTCTTCAATGGTGTGGATTGGATTCCACCATGAAAATTGGAGCTGCTTTCAACAGGAAAGGAATGAATCAACAGGGCAAGTTTCTGTCTGAGGTGGTTGGCAAAGTAATTCTGTGCAAGCTAGGTGGACATGATAGGATTTCCGCCTATATGTTCAGCCTCATGACCAGGATTGTGTTTACAATTCCAACAGATTGGTCCACTGTAATCTTTGAAAAGATTAAGGAAGGAATCAAGAAGCCAAATCTGGCTAGAATAATGAGTATATACCTAACTAAGGAGATTCCTGATGTTATGCAACAACTACCTGGAACAAAAATTAATCACATGAGAAGGATGGATATGAGATTGTTTTCCAGATGGGATAGGGTGCTGACCAAAGAGATGCCTGAAGTGGAAAGGCAGGATTCACCTGAGAAATCCCCAGGTCATGCTACCAGTACTGAGCACCCACAAGAAGAGCAAGTAAGACAAGAGGTTGAAGATCAGCCTGCTTCTACACAAGTTCAGGATGTCACTGTACCTGCAATTCAAGGAGAAGAAGTAAGAATACCAGCTCAGCAAGTTTATTCACCTACATAGGCTGTATCTACTCATGACTAGGTACAGGTGCAGGGGGAGCTGGTGTATTTTCCTACAAAAGACGTTTCTAATATTTCTATTTCTGCACAGGTCCAGGGGAAGCAAGTGTCCTCACCTGCCCAGGACATCATAAATACTGAACAAGTACAGGGGGAGAAGCTGTCTGAGCAAGTGCAAGAGGAAGCTCAAATTGATTTATCTCAAGATTTGAATACTGCAGATGTTCTAGCCCATAAGGAATATACTCTAGATGAGTTATTTCCAAATGATGAAATAGTTACTGATAGAATGGAAGTGGAGCAAGCAATTGAGGGGGAGCCTGTGCATGTTGAGGCTGAACAACATGGTACTGAAGCAGATGTTCCTCCTCCCAAAGAGAGAGTTCAAATTGATAGTACTTCTGATTCTGAGAATGAAGAAGCCAGGATGGCTAAGAAGAGCAAACTTATGGTCTTCAAGAGAAGGAGCAAGAGCTATAAGCAAGCTCTACAGCCTACAGCACATCACACTCCTTCTGAATTTGATTATAACAAGTTTATGGTCGATTTACAAGTGAAATTGGATGAACACAGAGTGGCTATTGAAAAATATGTTGATGAGAACAACAAGTCCCTGCAATTTGACTTGGCTCAGGATATAAAGTCTATTCGATTTGAAGTCAATATGCATAAGAAGGAGATGACAGATTGCTTCCATAAGGGAGGTAATGTTGTGGTATATTTGGCAAAACAACAGCAGTCCATCATTCTTAAAGTGGATGATATTGCTTTAAAGCAAAGCTATGTTTTGGAAAATCAGATAAGGATGAATGACAATTTAACTGAATCTCATCAAGAGATCATTAATGAATTGAAAAAGACTATTTCAGGTCTGCCTGCAGCTAGAGCAAAGGAAATGAAAGAATTTGATAAGAAATTTCAAGCTGCTATTGATTCTGTTAAAACTGCTATCACTACCTCTCAAAAGGACATATCTGACAAGCTTCTAAAGTTAAAACCATTTTTTAAAGAGGGTGTGAATTATCTGGATGGACAAATCAGATTTCAGAAGGAAGATCTAAGAGATCATATTACTAGAGAAGCCATAAAGGGGGAGAGGTTGTTAGTTCATGCAGGCTCAGAGCACACCAAATGGGTGACCAATAGTATTCGAGCCACATTGGGATATCCACCTTTGTGTGATGATGCTATGGTGGCTGAGTCAGGAATACAAACAGGTCTACTTGAAGGCAATCAACCTGAGGTTGCCCAAGTCATTTACCCTCCTCCAGATTTTGATATGATTGATCAGCAAGTTCAAGGAATGTATAGTCCTCCAAAGGAGGTTAACAGGGTTGTTATTGGGAAAGTAGATAAGCCTGAGGCTACTTTGAAAGAACAGTCAGATGCTCTACTATCAAAGAAAAGATTTAGAGAGCAGGCTGAACTTAAGCCAGACTTTGAGCAGTGGAGTCCTACTTCCAGAAACATTATACTCACTGCATGGAAGGCTGTCAAAGACCAAGTACATGAAAGAGGCAAGTGGTTCAATGAGATGGAATGGCAGAAGTATGAAACCAGGCAAGAGGCAATAGTACAGTTTAGAAGAAAAGCCAAGCTGGGTAGGCTGCCACCAGATGCTCAGGAGCCGAGCAAGTACTTTCCAAAGCCCTTTCATTATTTTGAAAGGCAAAGGCTCAAGGAAGAAGCTCTGAAGAAAGCTGAGCTAAAAGGCAAGAAACCAGCTGAAGATTCTGAATCTCCTGTGAAGGCTCAAATCCAATCTGGCAAAGGGATTGTCATAAGAGAGCCTGATCAGTCTTAATTTTTAGTTCTTTCAAAGTGTTTTGTTATGTTTTGATCATTAAATGTAAAACTCTGTATTCAAACATTATCAAGTTATAAACAAAATGTTGTTTGGTATCATATAATGTTCATTCTGTGATGGATTGTTTTTATTTTGTTTATATTAAGTATTCCTGTTATGTCATATATCATCAGTTTATACTTTTTATAAATGGTGTATATCATTGGCTATAAGGGTTATGACTTCTCCAAATAGGGGGAGATTGTTGGGTACATTGGAAAATGTGTACCTGATTTGAAGAATCCCAACTTAGCTCAATGATATACATCAAGGTGTATTTGATGTTGTTTTGAGTTGACATGTGCAGGTGAAGAAGTATTAAAGAATGCAGAAAAATATTCTAAGTCCACGTGTCGACACCTGAAGAAATTGTGTCGACACTTCAGAATATTTGTGTCGACACTTCAGAATATCGGTGTCGACACAGAGAAAGATAGTCGACCACATTTATGTCGACACTGGGAAGCAGTGTCGACACATAAAGAAAATCGTCGACCTCAGTACTGGGAAGCAGTGTCGACACAGTGAAAGATAGTTGACACCCAGAGAAAGTTAGTCGACCAGTGAAAGATAGTCGACTAGTGAAAGATAGTCGATCAAAGAAAGATAGTCGACTAGTGGAAGATAGTCGACTAGTAAAAGATAGTCGACCAGAGAAAGATAGTCGACTCACAGAAGAAGATAGTCGACCTCAACTGTGTCGACACAGGGAGGATGTGTCGACACCTTGAGATTGAGTCGACACATATTGGCAGAAGTCGACTATGCTTGTGTCGACTCCAGAAGACTGAGTCGACACATTTTGGCAGAATTGAAGATTGCTGTGTCGACACCTGAAGGCTGAGTCGACACATACTGAGCTCTGAATCTACAACAACTGTGTCGACACACAGGACTTTTGTCAACACACTGCAGAGTCAAGACCAAGTTATTTTCTGAAGAAGCTGTGTCGACTTAAAGACAACTTAGTCGACATCATCAAAGACTGTGTCGACACCAGTCACTTGTGTCGACACAGATATACAGATTGGTCTCGACACTTTCTGACAAACTGTCTCGACATTTTGCTGTCCAAGGCTAAGGTACAGGAACTGTTTGAAGACTTGACAGCTGTGGGTTGCCACCGTTTAACTGAAGCTATCAGACCTGTCAGAAAACAGTTAGAAACCGGATCAGCCGGTTACCATGAAGAAAGTCTATAAATAGACATATTCAGAAGAAATAAAAAATATAGGAGAAGATCTAAGAAGAAGAAAAAATAATAAAAAAAAGGATTACGATCCTATTGAAGTTTCAATTCAAGAAAGTACTAAGCTCTAAAGAATATCTTCATTAGAAGATCTAAGAAGAAGAAGTCTGAAGTATCAGAAAAGGTGTTGGATAGAGAGGGATCCAGTCATCTTGAAGAAGAAGAAGGAAGCCATCAGTGGTTTCTCAAGAAGCTGTTTGGAAATCAACTCAGCTAAGTTCAGATTCAAGAAGCTTTGAAGAAAGCTCAGTTTCAGTTGATTTCATCAGCTGATCAAGAAGTGTCTTGTCCTCTTCTCTCTCAACAAAGACAAGACATTAAAATATCTTTTCTAAATTTCTGTAGGATCTGTTTACACAGATCTGAGTTGTAAGCCTGTGTTATAAAGGCTGAGTGTAGGAGAGGTGATCTCTGAGTGGTAGGGCTATTTGCCTGAGTGTAGGAGAAGGTTCTTCTCTGAGTGGTAGGCCTTGAGGCAAGGCTGAGGTAGGGATGTTGAGCCTGAGTTGTAGGAACCTATCCAGGTTCTGAGCTGTAGGATCTGCGGATCTGAGAATAGTGGAAGTTTGGCCGAATCTAGCATACTGCTAGATAGGTGGAGGGGGAAAGTGGATGTACCCAAACCTTGGGGAACCACTATAAAACATTGTGCAATCTATGATGTTTCAATTTCTGTGATTGCTATACTGGATGTTTTATTTCTGCAATTGAATTCTGCCTAGAAGTATAAACAAGCAATAAGAACCTATTCACCCCCCCCCCTCTAGGTGTTTAGGTTGTCTTGAAAGTAAAACTATCAGGGACAGCTGCGTCATCTTCATCAGAGCAGTCTTCCTCGACTTCCTCCTCAGTCTCTGATAAGGATACTGGAGCCCTGATATAGAGATATTGGTCATCACTATCATCTTCTGAAATGCTGACCCCCACATAAGCCTCATCCTCTCGCTGGCAACTTGTTTCAGCAGATACTGATCCCTCCATGAGGTCTGATATTGTCTGCCATAGGGACTGGGCTGTCCTACACCTTTCCAATCTTGATCGAAAAGGTCCAGACCAGACTTCCATGATGATTCTATGGATCTCTTTATCCAAGTTGAATAAGGAGAGTTCAAGCTCTGACATCTCAGAGACATCCATAGGTGTTTGAAGACCCTTTCCAGAGCAGGAGGTCTTCATAGGAATGAATGGACCCTCTTCCAGGATGATTGATGTCCGCGGGTCAATGGACTCCAAGTAAAAAGATACCCTCATCTTCTAGATGGGGTAATATTCCTTTGTGCACGTAGGGAGTCTAAGCGGAGAGATATCATATTCCAGCACCATCCTTGTTGACACAGGTGGCAAGATTCTACTCAAGGTGTGAACCTTTTTGATGAGGAACCTCCCTCTGATACCACTTGAAAGTCCACCTAGTGTCAACTACCTTCACCTATGGGGGGGGGAATAGGTGTCTTGCAGCGTATTTGCGGAATTAAAATTGTACCTGCACAAGAAAACAAAACAGCACAGCACAGAAAGGACACTAGCAATTTATAGTGGTTCCCCGATTTGGGTACGTCCACTTTCCCCCTTCGACCTATCTCTCAACCAGGGACGACTCGGTCACTTCACCAACAGGATTGAAATCCAATCCTTGCACTATCGGAAGGAACCCTTCCACACGTAGGAGTCAACACTCCCACAACACGGGTTGCACCCAACCCTACAACTAGGAACCAAATGTTCCTTTACAATGAAAAAGAAATTGGAGTGTATAAGAAATACAAACAACTTGAAGATCTAGGTGTCCCTTTTCGTTAGACTACTTGTTCTTGTAGGCAACGAAAAGTCCACAACCCTTGATCTTTCTTGGAGAAAATCTCCCCGAGACCGGCGATGGCAAAGGGCGGCGGCAAGTCTCTCGGTGTTGGCGACGACAACTGAAAACAGCAACGATGCACTGGAGATTCAATCTTCTTAGCGAAGTCGGCATGGTCTTCCAACGGTCACACTAGGATCGATCGTCTCGATCGATTCGGACGGGGATGGATTTCCCTATCTCAAATCAAGAGACAAAAGATCTCTGGTTAGACGCGTGAGACGCTGTGCAAGACTTGGCTTCTGTCACCGGGGATCTAGAGGAGATCGAGATCAGCTACGGTGACCACTGCACGAGCGACGGCGACGGAGGCGGAGCAGGTTCGCGATTTTAGGGTTAGTCGGCGGCTCGGCTTTCGTAATCTGTATCTATTTATTTCACTGTACACAAATACCTGTGTATTTATACAATAGGTCATGGAGATGACCGTTGTGGGCCCCACCAAAACAAAGACCAAAGTCCGGTTCAAATAGCTGCAGGTAACATGGACCGGTCCAGGAATTCGGAAAAATCGCCCAAGTCAGAATCGGCGAGAATCGTAGGTGATTCTCGACGAATCGGCGAGAATCACTTACGATTCTCGCCGAATTCTACTTGGCAAATTCTGGCTGCACAGGTTATAGAGGCCGGGGAGAATCGGCGGGAATCACATTTGATTCTCGCCGAATCGTTGAGAATGCAAAGTCATTCTCGACGAATCGGCGAGAATCACTTAGTGATTCTCGACGATTCTGCCTTAGAGAATTTTCTGACTGCGTCGAGACAGCTGGCCCAACCCGGCGAGAATCATCTAGTGATTCTCGACGACTCGTCGAGAATCACTAGTGATTCTCGACGAATCGGCGAGAATCACTTAGTGATTCTCGACGATTTACACTTAGACAATTCTCGTCTTTCAACCCGTGAGCTGGTCTTTGGCCCATCCTTGCTCCTTGTCTGCTCATGATCTTTCATGACCCAGTGCTTGGAAATAAGTACACTCCAATAGAGAGAGTACACGTAAGCCAACACACTGATCTGCTCAACGAGGGATTATGTTGCACTGACCCGTGTATATTGACCCACTGCACCCTGACATTGGTGTGTACTTAGCGTGGAATAACTGCAAGCACAACTTAAAATATTTCATCAAATACATTGTGAATTCATCCTAGCTTGACAGGTGGCTTCCTCAAATCCAGGTAATTGTGGATACAATACCCAACAGTAGTTATTTTAATTACATTTATATTTTTGCTTGCATTTAAGTTTTATTATTCATTATGTTCAATTCACCTTAGCTTGTAGGATTTTGGCTTCTTCAAATAGAGGGAGATTGTTGGGTATTGTATTCACAATAACCCTGATTTGAAGAAGGGTCCAATCAAGCTAAGATGAATTGAGATTGTATTTGATGCCACTGTTTAGTTATGTACTTGTAGGTCTACAATGCCAAGTACACACCAATGTTAGGTTACAGTGGGTTAGTAAACACATGACTATACAAAGTAATTCCTCATTGTGTAGGCCAATGTGTTGACTCACGTGTAATCTCTCTATTGGGGTGTACTTCTATCCCAAGTACAAGAGAAGGCTCAAGGATGGTCAAGGGTTAGACCCAGGAAAAATAGGAATTTTCCCTAAGTAAAATTCGGCGAGTATCATCGTCGATACACTCCGATTTCGTCGAGTATACTTACCAATACCCTTCGAATTCGTCGTATATACTCAGGGTAAATTCATTGGAGAAATTGAAAAATCTGTTAAGTAATATTCGTAGAGTATTGTTGTGCATACTCGTCGAATTCATCGAATGTATCTAACGATACTCGCCGAATTCGTCGAATATGCTAAGTGATACACGCCAAATTCGTCGAGTCCAGTCGACGCTACTTCTCTAGATTTTTCCAAGTATAATTCGTCGAATATCAAAGCGTTGAGTGCGTTGAGTTAACTCGATAATATTCGAAGAATGCAGCCTATGACATTGAGTGAGATCAAGGCGTTGAGTGTGTTGTGTCATTCAGCGGACACTCGACGAATTCGTCGAGTATACATGCTGATACTCGACGAATTCGTCGATTATGACCTTTCGTCATGGCGTTGAGTGACCAGCTGGCCTTGGATGATTTGGCTAAGTTTTTTTCGTCGTATATCAAAATGTATTCGACTAGTATCATTATGATACTCGACGATACTCGACGAATTTGAATTAGGACATTTTTCCAAAATTTTCAAAAACCAGTCACGGGTTCTGTCGGCCATGCACAATAATTTATGCCGTTTGTTTTTGGAAAATTTCTTTTTACCATTAGATGAAATATCTCTATATATACCAGGGATATACGCACGTGACATTCTGATCGGCCAATACCAGCAAGCACAGCAAGATCTCGTCTTCCTCGGCCTCTACATCTGGATTACTGCCTTCTAAAGACTTCTATTCCTCCAGATCTAGATGGGTGAAGACGTAAGATTCAAGTTCTTCAAAATTTCAACTTTCCGAGTTCTCCAAGCTTCAAGATCTACTTTTACGAAGAACGCCGGAGCGAAGACTTGTAATCGTTATTGTTGTTGTAATATCCTTTTACATATTGTAGGAGATTTTTCTCCGAGTTTGTAGATTCGTTTGTGGATCGAGTGAGTAGATCCAGTTGTGGATGGAGAGAGTAGATCCGATTTGTGGATCGAGTTGTAGGAGAGGTTGTTCTCCGAGTAGTAGGAGCATCGTCTCCGAGTTGTAGGAGTTGCGGCTCCGGGGTGTAAGATTTGACGAAATCTGAGTTTGGTGAAGTATCTGAATCTAGCCCTTCGTAGTAGATAGACGAGGCGGGAAAGTGGACGTACCCAACTCGGGGAACCACAATAAATTTCTGTGTTTGTGTGCTTGTTTTTAAGTGATTTTTATTCCGCAAAAAGACACAAACATCACCTATTCACCCATCTCTAGGTGATTTAGGTAGACGCTATAAACTTTCACATTGGGATACTTGCCCATGCATCAAAAACTTAATGCAAATTTTGTTGTCAAGCTGGTATAGGATACCAAGGTTTCCCTAAGAACAAGAGGAACTTACATCCATTGCAACAACAAGCTTTTGCACTAGAACTAGGGCAAGGTAACAAGCCACAAAATGTAGTGATTGGTACATTCCTCTAAACCAACATTTTACCCTTAATAAATCAAACTGAGCAGCATTATTAGAACATATTACAACTAAAAAATGAGAATGGTCATTTTGGAAACCACAATGATAAATGAATGTCCCATTAGAAAACTATTCAACACTGCAGCCATACTTTCTTTTGTAGCATGAGAATTCATCAGTAAATATGCTGATGTGAGTTGCTCTACTAGGAAATCTCTTCACATGTTGTTGTTGGACAAATTAGAGATGACCACGACGAATAGATGTACATTCAATGATCATCTCAACAATAAGGCCGTAGACGTCTCACATTGTGGCCGCCATCATTACGGTTACTAGATTCAACATCATCCAACATGGATTAACTGGCAAAACCATGAAACCTAGATCTACAGCACAATGAGGAAATTCATACACAAGAACCCAAACCTATCACCAACAATGGTTTACCCTCCACACCTCAAACTATTGTATCAAACATTCAACGATGAATGGCACTAGGCAAGGGGACTACATAATCTACTTCGAGAACACCAACAACTCTAATTATATTCTCAAAGTAAAGTTAGAGTGAGACATTCTAGATGCAATCCAACAATCTGTCCCAAAACTTCCACCCAAGTGGGAGGTTGACTTCCAAATTGATCCTATTGATTCCAAAGTACCAAAAGTGAGACCGACTCTATGAAATTAAGATTAAGGTTCCATTTCTCGAGACTTATTTTCACCGGTCAAGCGATTATCACCGCATGAACCGGACCTTAACCCCCCAAAAGGAGCCTAAAATTCAATCCTACATATCATTAGTTTAGATAATTCATGCTAACCAAAAACTACTAACAATCACGGAAAATCGAAATAGACTCGTATCAATGGAATAATTCCACCGGATTGACTCATTGGTCAACTCCACTCATAGAAAAATTTCTCTCTCCCTCGAAATATTAATGTTTGTTTTTATCTTCAATGGATATTATTTCTAATATTTCTCTAAGAAATGATTAATCTCTTCCTCTCTCTCTCCCACCCCCAGGCACTGAGCTCCCAATGTTAAAACTAGCTCAATGCTTGCACTACTACGAAAATATAAAGCATCTATCTCTCTACAGCATACATATATATATATATGATTTAATGTATATCCGCTTTAAGTGGATATACTTATATATGCGCCGGATCAGCGTCTTCTACGGGCATTTTTAAGAAAAATGTTCAACATAAAAGTTGTAAATCTCGACGATATCTACAACTTTCATGTTGAACACTTTTCCTAAAAATGCCGTTTAGGCCCCAGATTTGGCCCCCGAAAAAAATCAGGCAGAATGCATATGTTCCGCCTATTTTTTTCGGGGGCCTAAACGACACTTTTAGGAAAAGTGTTCAACATGAAAGTTGTATATATCGTCGAGATCTACAACTTTCATGTTGAACACTTTTCCTAAAAATGCCCGTAGAAGACGTAGATCCAAAAGGCACGTATTTTTTGATATACACGTTAAGTGTATTTCTTACCGTGTGTGCGTGCGTGTGTGTGTGTGTGTCTGTGTGTATATATATATATATATATATATATATATATATATATATATATATATATATATATATATTGTAGAGAGAGAGAGGGAGAGAGAGAATTAACTACATAAAAACAAAGCAGGGAGAGATGTTTTATATTTTTGATGATAATTAGACAATAGCAGCAAGCATTGAGCTAAGTTCAAACATGAGGAAAGAGCTTGAGTGGGACCTGCTTAATGTTGAAATCTGGTTTACAATTTCAAGGGGTAGCACACAGTGAGCCTGAGCAATGGCAATATATACATTATTGAAATCAAACTATGACAGGGTGGTGCGACTTGTGCATTGCCCCCTAATCATCACTCTTCTTTCCGTCTCTTCTGCTTAATCACAAAATCCAATCTGTATAGAAATTCTTGCCATGATTCCAAACTTTTTTGGAATCCGAGACAAAACAATAAGGTCTAATATATATATAATATATATATATATATATATATATATATATATATATATATATATATATATATATATATATATATATATATATATATATATATATTCACACACTTCAATGTCGTGTTTATCAGCATGGCTCTCATTCCTGAAGGGATTAATAGGGGCTGTATTATTCTTCTCATTCTTCCTTTTCTTCCAAAGTGCTTGTGCAGCTCCGGAGAAACTAATGGGCCAAACCACTTCAGTTTTGCAGGTTCAAAGCATGCGTGTACTTGAGGTCTGACGTTCAGATAAATAAAAGCCTGCAAAAAAGCAGCCCTTCCAAACTCCCGCATTACTGTGACAGGTGGCGGTTCAACCCGCAGGCACAACTAGCCGCCCCAATTGCTTGAGATGCGGCAAAAGTTGCGCAAATGAGGGGCGTTGACTGGGATCACTGCAAGAGGATAGAAAACAGCTTCACCATTACAGCCTTAAAATATATAACGCAAATGAAGGATGATTATTACGGTAACATCTTATGCTTACATTACCCGACTGGGATTTTTGAATGATAGTGAAAGGTCATAATTAGAAAAAGTGAATTCCGTAGTTCAAAATCTGCACAATCTTTCAATAGAAATGTGGACTTGAGCCCTTTCAAGCATAATTAAGTTTAAGAATCACATTTTGGCATTTGACTGCCATGAATCTAGGGCAGAATATAGCTTTTTGCTGCTGATTTCAAAAAAGGAAAACAGAGGAACTTTTTTCATAGCACAGTTTCTTTGCTCCAAGTGTTTGTTTCTTAAACCTGTGAGAGTGCATGAATATTCTGGGCACCCCACGATCCTACATCTATAAAGTAGCTTCAGGTTCCATTTGTGTGAGATTTCTTCGGCCGTCGCATTGTATGTGCAGCTGTTTCCAAGCAGCATGATGGTGAAAGTCCACTTTGTCAGCTTCAGGGAAACCACTAGCCCAAAATTGGAGCAAGAGACTACTTTGGCACAGTTCATTCAAAAGAAATGCAAAAGATGTGATTTCTAAAGTAGGCTGTAGAGTTGGTTGAACTGAAAGGGGAAGGTCGAAGAATAAAGATTCAGGCAATAGACAATACTGCAATAAATGGGTATCTAGTTGTTTTCTCTGAAAGCCGACATATCACATAAATAACATTGTTCAGAGTACGAGAATGGGTACTGAGTGAGGCACTTCCAGTACATGGAGGGAAGAATGCGATCCCAAAGGTTTTGGATTGTTCACTGAGGATGTCCTTATCTTATGGACGCACAAACAGATAGTGGTGCAGGAAGATTCTGCTAGATATTTTATTTTTTTTAAAAACATTTATTTCATAATGTTTTAATGGAATTTAATGGTGTTTGGTGTTTGAGCTCCACATCTTAATGGAAAAAGCTAAAAATCAGAAAGAAGATACTTCAAATATTTAGAGGGAAACTTTTTCATGAAAGAGAAGACTTTTAATCCCACCTTGCCAGTTTCCACTTATGTAAGTGAATATATTAAAAAAAAATCATTCGTTCTTATTTGTTCAAAAGAACATAAGAAGATACTATAAACCACACGTGAGCGCGCGGACCGCACCGGATTTTGATTTGATATTTGGAGAATAATTGAATTGTATTCTTGTACAAAATAGTTTTGTATTTTGAAAAACTTGAAACTTTAATTAAAACATTCTCGGTGACCCTACTTGACGTACGTCGATGTCCATGCGCTGACTTCTCAACTTACGTCAACCTCTACGTGATTCAGAGACCTAGCATGCATAATTTTTGTATGTGTTTCTTCAGTTCGGAAAAGTTATTGCTTATAGTTGAAAGTGCACGAGCGGAACTATCCAGTCCACGACTTGGAGTTAGCGGCTGTGATTTTTGCACTTAAGTTGTGGCGTCATTACTTATATGGCGTGAAAGTTGACGTCTTCACGGACCATAAGAGACTTAAGTATTTAATAGATCAGAAATATCTGAACATGCGGCAACGGAGAAGGATGGAGTTCCTTGGGGACTACACCTTTCAGATACATTACACTCTCGAGAAGGGAAATGTGGTCGCAAATGCCTTGAGTCGTCGGACTCTAGTACGAGCAAGTTGGTTGCACATGCATGATGAGCGTCTGATCCAGGAGTTGGAGGCCTTAGATATTTCTTGTGTTGACAAGAATACCACTACAAATGCGTGTTTGAACTGGACGGAGGTGCAATATGACCTCGCAAACAGGGTTCGACAAGCGATGGAACTCGATGAGAGTATGAAGCGCTATGCAGCGGATGAGTCAAATTCTCAATTCTCCTTGGAAGACGGTCTTTTGAGAAAAGCCGGTTGTTTGTGCGTCCCGAATGTGGGTAAATTATGGGAGGAGTTGATGTATGAGGCACATTTCACGAAATACTCAATCCACCCAGGGAGCACAAAGATGTACAAGGATATGAAAAAACTTTTCTGGTGGCCGGGTTTAAAAAAAGACATAGCTCTTTACGTGGCGAAGTGTCAGACTTGCGCCTTAGTAAAAGCAGAATGTTAGAAGCCTGGAGGTTTCCTGAAGTCGTTACCAATTCAAGTGTGGAAGTTCGATGATATCTTTATGGATTTCGTGCATGGGTTGCCGAGATCGCAGAGCGGGAACGATGCCGTGTGGGTGATCGTTGACCGATTGACAAATGTATCACACTTCATACTGAACAAGAAAGACGATTCAGTTGAAAAATTGGCTAAGTTGTATGTTGACAACATAGTACGTTTGCACTGTGTGCCCCGTAGCATCGTTAGTGACCGAGACGGACGCTTTACTTCGAATGATTGACGGCTAATTCACCAGTTGTTGGTTACTTAACTGAAGTTCAGTATTGTCTTTCATCCGCAAACGGATGGTCAGACCGAGAGGACCAACAGAACAATGGAGGATATGCTCCGGATGTGCGACTTGGATTTCGGGAAGAGGTGGAAGGACCATCTCTATATGATCGAGTTCGCATATAATAACGATCTTGCTCCTAAAGTTATTCTCACATAATTTCAAGACAACCATGTTGGGAGTCTCGTCTACTGTTAGTGTTTCTATTGTGATCTGTAAGTAGTCAAACAGTTAGTCTCGCTGCCAACGCGATATGAGTTTATAGGGTCACACATAAGAGTGTATGGAGAACATGGAGGAAGGATTGTGTTGGCCTCATTCATATGTGATATGAGTAAAGGGCCGATCCTAGGACATGAAGAATACTGACGGGTTGCATCGAATGCATATCAACGCACGTCGAGTGCGTATCGACGCACGTCGAGTGCGTATCGACGCGCGTCGACTAGGAGTTGACGCAGCTGAACTCTATGATGATGCGGGTCTTTAGTCAACGCTACGTCGAGAATTGTCGACGTAACATCGACTTCTACTTGACGCAGGTACGTCAACTGCGTGTCGATGCGGTTGTGTTGAGTGTCGTTGACTGCTTCTCGACGTTGCGTCGAGTTCTTATCGACGCACGTCAAATGCAAGTCGACGCATATCGAGGCAGGTTGAGTTTTGACGGATTTCTAAAGGGCTACTGTCTGTTTGATATCCGGGGGTATAAATAGATTTGGAAAAAAGTTTTTCTGGATGTGAGTTCTGTGTTCGCTTTTGAAGCCTTCACTTGAACCAAACCCTAGTAACCGTCGCGACCTCTTCTTGTCGTCGCCTCTCCTGCAAATGAATCTAGAAATTTGTGGAGACGCAGAGAGCACTCCTTCTCCGACCAACTTCTTGTGTGATAAGTCCTTAGGGTTCTCTTTCACTTATGTGGATACTGTAGAGTCACAAATTTATTTGTGTGGACTCAGCTGCCCACTGTTAGACAAAGCTCTCTTGGCTGGATATTTGAAGCATCTTGGTTGATTGAAGACTCAATGCCTTTCAGGTACAATACATTCGCAGTTTATATTCTTATTTCTTGATTCATGGATATCTCAAGATTCTTTACTCTTTTGAGTTGTTCTTGTAAACTTATTCCGCTGCGCACATGTGATGTGTTATTCCACTCATGTATAAAAAACCCAACATCTACCCCACCGTTATTCGACCCAACATTGCCCATGATGTTCGTGTGTTAAGCCAGTTTGTTAGTGCACCTACCTCTGTGTATTATGATCACCTGTTGCGGCTCCTGTGCTATCTCTGGGAGACGACTTCTCGTGGTATACTCTTCTTCAGCTGTAGTTTTCTACAACTCCATGCTTACTCGAATGCTACATGACCTAGTGTTCATGTTGAGCGCCGCTCTGTCACTGATTTTTGTTTGTTCTTAGGTTCTTTATTTATTGCATTGAAGTCTAAGAAACAAACACGTGTTTCTCGTTCCAGCACTGAGACTGAGATTCGAGACATGACTACCACCGTTGATGATATTATTTGGCTCTGTTAGCTTCTTGAGGACCTTGGTGTCTCTTCTTCAAATCTCACTCCACTCCACTATGATAACACCAGTGCCACTCAGAATACTCAAAATCCGGTGAAGCACTCCCTCTCCAAGCATATCAGGGTGGATGCTTTCTTGCTACGCAAGCAATATGGTTGTGACATTCTTGCTCCTTCCTTTGTTCCTTCCAAACAGCAGATTACAAATTTGATAACTAAGCCGCAGACACGACCTAACATGTCAATCTATTTTCCAAACTCTCGATGAATGTTCCCTTGTGAGTTTGAGGGGGGAGGGGTGGGGGGTGTTAGATATATTGTACATTATATATGGCAGACATAGCTTAGGCTCACCTTTGGAATTAAGAGCACCCTCCCATGTACATGTATGTATACCATTTTGTTGATGTGAATAATATCATTGATCCTTTTTCTATCATATTTATGCTAAACATGATGGAAATGCCACTTTTTACTTTGTTTCTATGTAGTTAACATTCTAATTTGTAGAACTACATTAAAAATAGTTCATGATATTAAAAATTATTTATCATCAAAATTTGACATGAAAGATTTAGGAGTAGTTGATGTCACTTTAGGCATGAAGCTAAGTAAAATTAATACAAGTGTATCATTATCTTTTCTCACTCGATTGAGAAAAATTACATAAATTTGATCTTTATGATTCCACAACTTCAATTATTATGAATCTAGCATAAAACTTTGCAAAAATATTGATAAACTAATTGACCAACATAGATATGCACAAATGATAGAATTGCTGATTTATATTGCTAATCACACTACACCCGAAATTTCTTATATCGTAGGTAGATTAAGTAGATATACTACTAATCAGAGTGATGAATATTTGATAACACTCACAAGAATATTTAAATATCTTTGTAGCACCACTAATTATAACTTAGTAAATACTGGCTTTCCAGAAATATTAGAAGGATATTCAGATGCAAATTGATTAAATTATTTGGTAGATGTTAAATCTACGACAAGATATGTTTTCCTCTTAGGAGAAGCCGTCATTTCATGGGCTTAAACAAAACAAACCGTGATTTCTAGAAGCACTAAAAATATTGAGCTTATAGTTTTAGACACTACATGTTGAAAGTCTTTATTTTCAAGGTAGCTTACAACCTAGGGGGTGAATAGGTTGTCTCACTGATATTATTAGCTTTTAATTTTATCTTCCTTAGTACTTAGTGTGTCGCGGGAAATTAACTTTCAAGTACCTGCACAAAGAAAACAACACAGAAAAGCACACACAGATTTATAGTGGTTTCCCAACTTTTGGGTGCATCCACTCTTCGCCCACCTTGCCAACTTCCTGTTAGTCAAGAAACTTCTCCAAACCACTGCTCCAAAGAGCTTACATCTCAAATCACTCAGGACCTCTCAGTCTCCTCCAAAACTTACAACTCAGTCACAAGGGTCTACAACTCAGTGATCAACAGATCACCTACCTCAGGCCAAAAGCCCTACACTCAGGCTGGGAGGACAGCCCTACCTCAGATCCGCTAGGGATCCTACCTCAGAGAGAATGACTCTCCTACAATCTCAGACACAAAGGCCCTACCTCAGATTTGCAGTCAGATCCTACATCAAGCACAAATGCCTTATAGCTCAGTGAGAATGACTTACCTACCTCAGATCCAAACTGGATCTTATAGCTCAGGAAAATTTGCCCTACCTCAGGCTTAGAGAGCCCTATAACTCAGATCCAAAGGATCCTACAGGAGTGAAATATATTTATATTTATCACAGAGAAATTTCTCTGTGATAACCCCTTGAGCTGAGTTATCTCAACTCTAACTTTCTTCACAGCTACAAAAATCATGAGCTGGAAGTAACTAGCAGTAAACTGCTCTGCTTCCTCTTCCTTCCCAGGATAGAATCAACAACTTTGTTCTTTCTTCTTCTCAGCTTCAGAAGTAGATCTTCAGATTTGAGCTTGTTGAACTGAGAAGCAACTTGATCTGCAGAAACTTGTTCTCTGTTTCTGCTTCTCCCTCAGAAGGAAGACCTTCTGAACTTGCTGGTGCAGGTGAAGATGCCACCAACTAACTGAACTTTTGGTTCTTGCAGGAAGACTTCAAGCTTTTTCTCGGCAGCAATGGAGAGGAAGATGAAGTCCAGCCTCTACTTTTTAAATGGATAAAGCCGTAAAAGTTATTTGCGTCTTGGCCAATCTCTTCCTTTTGTAGTTCGTCGATCAACGACTCTAACAATCAGTGGGTCCCACCTGCAGCTTCCAGCTGCCCCCTTTGCTTTAACGGAAGAAGACGTACAGTAGCTTCTCGACAGAGTTTGTCGTGTTCTGTAGCTTCTCCGTACTTGATTTCAAATTAGTTGACTTTGTCGATTTTGCTGACTTTGATGATGCCAGCACCTGTGGACTTAGCCAAAATCGAGCATCAGTAGAATATGCGTTGAATGAATGAGCTTCACTCAACACCAAGAAACTTAGACAGAATTCTGTCTATCTAGGCGTTGACAGCGTTGAGTGAGCAAGCCTCACTCAACATTTTTTGCCGTAGCTTATTCTTCAGACTTTTCTACATACTTGACGTTGAGAGCATTGAATGAGCACGCCTCACTCAACGCCTTGTTCCTTAGTCATGCTTTCTGTATTTTAGACGTTGAGAGCGTTGAGTGAGCACTCCTCATTCAACATTTTTTGTCTTAATCAATTTCCTGCTTCTTCAGCATCTTAAGCGTTGAGAGTGTTGAGTGAGCACGCCTCACTCAACGCTTTTCGCTTTAGCCAGATTTTCTGAGTCATGACGTTGAGAGTGTTGAGTGACCATGTCACACTCAACGCTTTCTGCCTTAGCCAGATTTTTCTGCTCCTTGGCGTTGAGTGAGTAAGCTCCACTCAACGCCAAACTACTTAACAGATTTTATTCTGTTTATCTAGCGTTGAGTGAGTAAGCTACACTCAACGCATTTGGACTTAGCCAAATTTCTGTCTGTTTCTTCTTAGGCTGTTACTGCATTAGCCTGTCTCATAGCCTTTTGTTGTATGGCGTTGAGTGAGTTAACTTCACTCAATGCTTGTGGACTTAGTCACTTTCTCAGCTTGTCACTACTTTGCCTTTGATTGTATAGGCTCCACTCAACGCTATAAGTCATCTGGCGTTAAGTTAGTAATTCTCACTCAACGTCTGTGGACTTAGACAGATTTCAGTCTATCCATATCTTAGGTAAGTGTTTACCTGACCTGGCCACTTAGGCTACCTATCTCATCATTGTTGCTAGGGCATCCCTGTATGCATGAACTCAGGCACTCATCAAATACAACTTTATATATATCATTGACAAGATTGACTTCCTCAAATCTAGGACATTCTGGGCAATGAACCCAACAATCTCCCCTTATTTGAGTAAGTCAAAACCCTTAAGCAAATGATTCAATAATGAGTCAATGACATACATAGCAATATGCAGCAATAAGAATTTAAAAAACATATAACTGGGGAGTGATCTATAGTTACAACACCTCCTTGCCTGCAAGGTGAACATTACTACACATGCTCCCCCTGAGTTACTGCTACCATTCTTGATCATACACTTGCTCATCTTTTCCTTCCCCTTTTTGACTTCAGCAAATAGCCAACAAGGTTCTTATCATCTACTCCCCCTTTTTGATTACAGGAAATAGCAGTTGATCCTCATGAGAGTGCTGGAGCAGTGCTGGACATGCTCCCCCTCAACAGATGCATCTGTCATTTTTCTTGGTAGACACACAAGTCTATACCAGTCTGGACAGCAGTTGACCATGATGCCACTAAAGGTATATCACTTGAAGAGTCTTCATTTTACTGAAGAACAATTCCATCTGCAAGATACAAAATAATCTGCAACTAAATGAGGAGCAACTGGGGCTATACCAAGTTTAACATACTCAACTCAAACTTGAAAGTGTTAAACTTTGCTTCATTTAGTAGCTTAGTGAAGATGTCAGACACTTGCTTGTCGGTTGGGACAAACTCAAGGTTCATATCTTCACATTCCACATGCTCCCCAATGAAATGATATCTGATCTCAATGTGCTTAGTACTGCTATGGGAGACAGGATTCCTAGCAATTGAAATAACACTAGTAGAATCACAGAATAGAGGACTTCTACTTATCTAAAGGTTGTAGTCCTGGAGCTGATGCTAGATCCACAACAACTGAGCACAACAGCTACCTGCTGAGATGTACTCTGACTCTGCAGTTGAAATTGCAACACTAATTTGCTTCTTGCTGCTCAATGAAATTAGTCTTCCACCTAAGAATTGACAGGTGCCAGAAATGCACTTCCTGTCCTCTTTGCAGCATGCAAAGTCTGCATCTGAATAACTAGTTAGTTCAAACTCCTCATTCCTAGGGTACCATAGGCCAAGATCTGGTATGTCCTTAAGATACCAAAGAATTCTCTTTGCAGCAGAGTAATGAGATGCTTTGGGGCAAGCCTGATACCTAGCACAAACACATGTAACATACATGATGTCTGGTCTACTTGCAGTTAGATAGAGAAGGGAATCAATTATCTCCCTATACAAAGTTTCATCAACAGGTTTCCCTGCCTCATCTTTGCATATAGGCATACTTGAACTCATGGGAGTTCTCATAATAGAGGAAGTCTCCATACCAAATTTCTTTATTAACTCTCTGATGAACTTAGACTGGGATATGGACAAGTCATCATCAGTCTGTCTTACTTGGAAACCCAAGAAGAATTTAAGTTCACCTATACTGCTCATCTCAAACTTCCACTACATAAGTTTGGCAAACTTCCTGCAGAGGTTGTCATCAGTAGATCAAAAGATGATGCCATCTACATAGATCTGAACTAGGATGATCTTGCCCTTAGATTCCCTTAGGAATATGGTCTTGTCTATCTTCCCCCTTGAGAATTTGTTCTCAATGAGAAAGCTAGAAAGAGTCTCATACCATGCTCTAGGGGCTTGCTTTAGCCCATATAGAGTTTTCCTAAGTCTATAAACAGAATCAGGAGAGTTATAAACTACAAAACCTGGAGGCTACTCAACATAGACTTTCTCTTTTAAGTCACCATTCAGGAAGGCTGACTTCACATCCATCTGGTAGACCTTGAATCCTTTGTGTGAAGCATATGCAAGGAACAATCTTATGTCCTTCAACCTTGCTACAAGAGCAAAGGTTTGATCAAAATCAATATTTTCTTCTTTCCTGTACCCCTTAGCTACTAATCTTGCTTTGTTCTTGATTATAATGTCATTTTCATCAAGTTTGTATCTGTAAATCCATTTGACTCCAATGACATTATATCCATGAGGTCTGGGAATCAACTTCCAGACTTTGCATTTTTTGGACTGGTTCAGTTCCTTTTGCATAACCACTATCCGAATTGATCTATGTTGGTCTCTTCAAACTTCTTTAGCTCAATTTGTGACAGGAAGCTTGCATACATAATTGTATTCAGATTTATGCTTCTTGTCACTACTCCATGGCTTGGTTCACCAATGATTTGGTGAACAGGATGATCTCTTAAATGTCTGATTGCTGGAAGTAATCTTCTTTCAGCAACAGCTTCAGGAGCAACCTCTTGCTGATCATCCTCTACTCCAAGTGTGTCTGATAGACCTTATGGAGTATCCACTTCATCTTGGATAACTGGTTCTGCTCCGTTGATGGTCAGATTGTCAATCATCTGTTCTGTGCCTGCAGTACTGGAAGAGGAGCTTGGCAGCTCCCTGTTAATCATGCTAGACTCATCAAAGACTACATGCACAGACTCTTCTACAACTTGGCTTTTCAAGTTGTATACCCTATAAACTTTACTATGATTGTTGTATCCAACAAAAATCCCATCAAAAGATTTGGTAGCAAACTTAGTCACATAGGACTTTCCATTATGGAGCACATAACACTTACTACCAAAGATTCTGAGATAACCCAGATTTGGTTTTCTGCCCTTCAAGATCTCATAGGGAGTCATCTTGTGGCTTTTGGTGATAGAGACACTGTTGAGGACATGACATGCAGTATTTACTGCCTCAGACTAGAAATATTCTGGGTGAGATGTGTCGCACAACAAGGTTCTTCCAGCCTCTATGAGAGTTCTGTTTTTTCTCTCAACAATCCCATTTTGCTGGGGAGTTCTAGGAGAAGAAAATTCTTGATGAATCTCTTGCTCTTCACAGAACTTTGTTATGCCTTCAGACTAGAATTCGGTTCCATGACCACTTCTGAATTTGTCCACAGAACTGTTAAACTTATTCTGAACTTGCTTGACAAACTTGATGAAGATATCAAGGGTCTCATTCTTTGTCTTGAGAAAGAACACCCAAGTGTTGCAACCGAAATTCTGTTCCACCTAGAGTTCACCCCTAGGGTGTAGCTCACACATACTTCTCCCAAGCTGTCCCTTGGTGAGAGACCTGAAACTGGGAAATGACCCTTGGCTCTAGCGTGGAGGTCTCACCTCACACCCGGAAGACCTTTGAGATCTCCCCCTCCCTAGCCAATGCTGAGCTAGGTGCCTTGGAGGATGAAGAGGATGATGAAGATTGATGAAAACGGATCCCTCTATAAGGCACCCCAAAGGTCTATTTATAGATTTTTGGGGATGGTCTGTAAATAGCGCAATACTGCTGCTCTAAAATTACTGAAATACCCCGGAGTTGGTCTGCCAACATCCAAACTCCGCTGTTCTGAACAGCTATTCGCAGCCCACCAAGGGCAAAATAGTAGAGCTGCTTAAGCCGGGCGAGACCTAGGAGCTGTCTCGCCGAGACCCTGGGAGCTGTCCCGCCGAGACCCTGGGAACTAGGTCGGGCGAGACATTCAAGGGGCCTGGCACTAACAAGCTAGGCAAAATATTTTAACCCCCTACTAGAATATCATGCAGGTCAACAATAAATTGGCCCCCAGGAGTGCAAAACTATCTAAGAACTTAAAAAAGCGTAGCAAGCCTTACGCTTGCTTGGGGGCCCCATTCCGCGAATACGGGGTTTTACACAATCCTCACTCTTTTCGAGCGAGTTCCACGCTCGGAAAGAAACATCCAACCCAACGTATTCGCTGAGTGTAGCGCTCTTGGAGCCAAAAATATTTGGCCTCTCCGAGGGGTCAACCTGTCATGCCAGCTAATGGGAGCCTGGGTGACGAGATCTTCTCCGGGTAGAATTCACTTGACCTCCACGAGGGGTCAACCTGTCATGCCAGCTAGTAAAAGCCTAGTCAGCGGAACCATCTCGGAGCAAAAAGTACTTAGCCTCCACGAGAGGTCAACCTGCCCTGTCAGTTAGTGAAAGTCTGGTCAGCGGAACCATCTCGGAGCAAAAAGTACTTAGTAAAAAAAAAAGACATTTACATACAACCTACCCTGACCTGACCTGGTAGGGGAAACTCATTACAAGGAAAATACATATGGAACTTCGGGCGAGTTAGGGTGAGATCTCTCCACTCACTCCCTATTCCTCGGGGCCTCGGTTCCTCCCCCCTGAACGATTCCTCCTTCGACTCTTTCTCCCTTGGCCGACCGCCATAACTTGGTGTGGTGGAGATAGGAGTTGCCTGGGGGCCTGCCTCCCTGGGTTACTCTCGCCTAACCCCCTCGAGGCTGTCTTGACGAGATCCCTGGAAGCTGTCTCGCCGATATCAGGGGAAGCTGTCTCGCCGAGAGGGGTGGGAGTTGAGCGGTCACCCCAAGGGGCAATACTTCGCAACATCTCCATGATGCCTTGGATGGATGCCATAAACTCTTCCCTCCCCACAAAAGGTGTTGGGTTGGGAAGCTCGTTGGAGTCATCACCACCTCTATGATCTCCCGTCATGGAACTTGCTCAGGAACTTCTGTATGAGCCGCGATCCACGCTCACCGCACCAAAATGTTGGAACCGAAATTCGGTTTTACCTAGAGTTCGGATCTAAGGTGCAGCTCACACCTACTTCTCCCAAGCCGTCCCTTGGTGAGAGACCCGAAACTGGGAAATGACCCTTGGCTCTAGCGTGGAGGTCCCACCTCACACCCTGAAGACCTTTGAGATCTCCCCCTCCCTAGCCAATGCTAAGCTAGGTGCCTTAGAGGACGAAGGGAAGGATGAAGATTGGTGAAAACGGATCCCTTTCCAAGGCACCCCAAGGGTCTATTTATAGATTTTTGGGGATTGTCTGCCAATAGCGCAATACTGTTGTTCTAAAATTACTGAAATACCCCGGAGCTGGTCTGCCAACAGCCAAACTCCACTGTTCTGAACAGCTATTCGCATCCCACCAGGGGCAAAATAGCAGATCTTCAAGCCGGGAGAGCTGCTCAAGCCGGGCGAGACCTGGGAGCTGTCTCGCCGAGACCCTGGGAGCTATCTCGCCGAGACCCTGGGAGCTGTCTCGCCGAGACCCTGGGAGCTGTCTCGCCGAGACCCTGGGAGCTGTCTCGCCGAGACCCTGGGAGCTGTCCTGCCGAGACCCTGGGAGCTGTCCTGCCGAGATCCTGGGAGCTGTCTCACCGAGATCCTGGGAGCTGTGTCTCGCCGAGACCCTGGGAGCTGTCTCGCCGAGACCCTGGGAGCTGTCTCGCCGAGACCCCGGGAACTAGGTCGGGCGAGACCTTCAAGGGGTCGGGCACTAGCAAGTTATGCAAAATATTTTATCCACCTACTAGAATATCATGCAGGTCAACAATAAATTGGCCTCCAGGAGTGTAAAACCCCCTAAAAGCTTAAAAAAACGTAGCAAGTCTTACGCCTTACTTGGGGGCTCCATTCCATGAATACGGGGTTATACACCAAGTAAACTTGGAATAATCATCAACCACCACAAGGGTGCAGAATTTCCTACCAAGACTATGAACATGCATAGGACCAAATAGGTCCATATGCAAGAGGTATAAGCACCTCACAGAGTCTTTGGAACTAGTGCCCTTGAAGGAAGTTTTGATCTGCTTACCCTTTAGCAAGGTAAGCAAATGATATCCTTGGTGCATTTCACATTTGGACCATTCCTAACTAATTCTTGACTAAAGAGCTTGTCAATAGTCTTGTAATTCAAGTGAGCTAGTCTCTTGTGACACTGGACACAATATGAGACTTTTTCATTTGCTACAAGACAAATAGGAGAATCTGAGTCCAGACATAGAAAGTTTAAACAGTAAACATTTTCATTCATAGTATTTGTCAATATGACTTCTTGGTCACTTGACCTCCTAATTAGGCACTCATCCTTGTGGAAGACAATAACATAGCCAAGATCAGAGAGTTGACTTATGCTTATAAGGTTGTGTTGCAACCCTTCAACATAAGCCACTTTTGTGATAGTGACTATGTCATTGGTAATCTTATCATAGCCTCTAGTTACCCCTCTATTAGAACCATCAAAGATAACCTTGAGTCCATTTTTCACTAAGGTGAACTCCTTCAAGTTGCTCCTTGTCCCAGTCATGTGCCTGGAATAACCACTGTACAAGTACCATATTTGGGTATAGCCACTTGAACTAATCTGCAATAAGACGTTTACTTTACCTTAGGACCCAATTTCTATTGGGTCCTAGGTGCACATTAGTTTGGAACTGAACATGTCCACCAGCAAGTTTTCTGACTGGTGGACTGACTCTAGCTCTGACCACATTAGGATTGTGTCAGCAGTCAATGACATAATGACCTACCTTGCTACAACACCAACAATAGTGTATGTGGTATCTTCTTTTCTGTGTAGGCCCTGCAATTGGTTTGACTGCAGTCTTGACAGAAGAAAGAGGTGCAGCAGCCATTTTCTGATTCCTTTCAACAAGGATTTGACTGAAGGTTAGTCTGCTTGCTGTCTTGTGTGGCTTGTTCTGAATCTCATCAGTAGCACATTTATTTTCAGACAGCGTGCTCTTGATAGCATCAGAAACAGCCATATCAGACAAGCTGACAGATTGACCCTTAGTCAGATTCTGTGCTGACAAGTTCTAAAAATTGGCTGCAACAACATTGTTGAGAGGGGGGACTGTAGCACCAAAAACAAATGGTCCATGATGGGTCATTTGAATTTCTTCATGGGCAGCCTTAAAGGCACTTACCTTGCTATACCTACCACAATGGCTGAGAACATCTTTTGTTCTACTTGTGGAAGCACCATTCATATAGTGATCATATATACTTTCTTGGTCATACCTATTTGAAGAGAATATCACCCTCTTGAATGAGATATGTGGCCTAGATATCATAGGCACAACTGGAACTTTCCCTTTCCATTTGGGATGGGCAGATCTTGTGTTACCCTTGAAACTCAACCCCTTCTTACCCTTCTATGAGGAGAAGTCTATCAAGGGCAACACTATATTGGGCTGAGAGAAACTGGCCAAAATACCTTTCTCCCTCTGAAGCTTTTCTTTAAGATCTCTAATGAGGATATTTTTGCTCTTGATAGTCTCCATCTGGATGCCTGACAGGGTTTTCAGTTGACTGAGTTCCCTCATTGTCTGATTCAGCACAGAAGCTGTTTCAGCAAGCTGAGAGGCAGCAGGCTGAAGAGATAAAATCTCCTTAGTCTGTTTCTTAGTCAACTTCTTGCATTTCTTAAAGGCATCCAAAAGTTCACTATATCTGTCAATCAGTTGATTGACATCACCTTCTGAGCAAGAATCATCTTCACCATTAGATGAAGAGGCTTCTGCATAGGGACTTGTCTCATACCTAGACACAGGACTTGATATGGAATGTACCTTACTTTGACCAGGCTGATCCTGGCTGCCCTCATCATCAGTCATTGCCATCAGCTCATGGCAGCTGTAGGCAACTTCTTCATCATGATCCACCTCTGAGTCACTGTCCAACAGTGTTAGAGGGGTCATGACTCCTATCCTTGCAGCAGGATAGTCTTCATCTGGTGAAACAGTTTCTTGTTCAGCAGCAACAACAACTAGCCCAATGTAGGCTTCCTCTTCTTTAGACTCTGATGATGATGAGTCTGTCCAGCTCTTCTCTTTCTTAGCCACAAGAGACTTTTCTTTCTTGCCCTTGTGCTTTTGGTGAGATTTTTTCTCACCATCCTCTCTTCTCTTCACAGGACAATGACCAATGACATGCCCTGGCTTGCTGCAGCAGTAACATACACTATTAGAAGAATTCTGTTTACTGGGTTTAGAGTCATACCTGTCCTCCTTGGAGGTTTTCTTCCAGTGATGAGCTGAGGTGGAGGGTCTGCTCTTCCAGTGCTTTTTCTTCATAAGCCTATAGAGCTACCTGGAGAAAACAGCAAAGTCCTCATCAGACATGCTGCTTTCTGATGCCTCTGATTCAGAGCAGTCTGAATCTGGTGGCCTTCTTGGAGGAGAAGGGGTCTTTCTCCTGCTTTTCCTTGTGGATTTAGCTTTGAAAGTCATTGACTTTTCTTTGGCTTGAGATTTGCAATTGGTTTTTTCCTCTTTCATGACTGTTAGTTGCATCTCATAAGAGAGCAGTTTTCCAAATAGGGTGTGAGGTGGAGTGTCACCCAGCTTAGTGATTTCTCTGATGGCACATATCTTTGTGTCCCAGTTTCTGGTGAGAGACCTGAAGAGCTTATCATTTAGCTCATAATGACTAAAGACCCTTCCATAGGTCCTTAATTCATTTACTATCCTGAAGAATTTTTCATAGCAGGTGGCTATGTTCTCTCCCTTGGACTGTCTGAAGGCCTCATACTCCTGGTTGACCATAGACTTTATATCATCCCTCCTCTGTGCCTTCCATGTAGATCACCAGAGTGTCCCACATCTCCTTTGCAGTTTTTCAGTGAATCAGATTCTGAAGGGTAGAATCATAAATTACACTGACAATGACATTTTGAGCCCTCTTGTCCATGGTGGCAAAAATGACTTCATCCTTTGTCATCTCATCATAAGTCTTAGGTGTATGGATGTTTGCATCCAGGACAGACACTTTCATGGAAATTAAAGGTCCTTCTTTAACAGTTATAAAGATTCTAGAGTCAGCAGCTTCCATGAACAACCTGACCATCTCCTTCCAGATGTCAAATCCCTCCCTGCAGATAGGAAGCTTATTGGCACCCAGCTCCTTATAGTTCACTCCTGAACCCATAAGTACAGTCTGTAGCTACCTTGGAAGATCACTCAGATGGTTAGATCCTTTTTGAGCAACCTCTCTCTGATCCCACTTGAATTTCTTAATTTTCAAGGTAGCTTACAACCTAGGTGGGTGAATAGGTTGTCTCACTGATATTATTAGCTTTTAATTTTAACTTAGTACTTAGTGTGTTGGCAGTAATTAGCTTTCAAGTAGCTGCACAAAAAAAACAACACAGAAAAGCACACATAGATTTATAGTACTTCCCCAATTTTTGGGTACATCCACTCTCCTCCCACCTTGCCAACATCCTGTTAGTCAAGACACTTCTCCAAACCACTCCTCCAAAGAGCTTACACCTCAAATCCCTCAGGACCTCTCAATCTCCTCCAAGACTTACAACTCAGCCACAAGGGCCTACAACTCAGTGATCAACAGATCACCTACCTCAGGCCAAAGACCCTATACTCAGGCTGGGAGGACAGACCTACCTTAGATCCACTAGGGATCCTATCTCAGAGAGAATGACTCTCCTACAATCTCAGGCACAAAGGCCCTACCTCAGATCTATAGTCAGATCCTACCTCAGGCACAAGTGCCCTACAGCTCAGTGAGAATGACTCACCTACCTCAAATCCAAATTGGATCCTACAACTCAGGAAAATTTGCCCTACCTCAGGATCAGAGAGTCCTACAACTCAGATCCAAAGGATCCTACTGGAGTGAAATAGATTTATATTTATCACAGAGAAATTTCTCTGTGCTAACCCCCTGAGGTGAGTTATCTCAGCTCTAACTTTCCTCACAGCTACAAGGATCTTGAGTTGGAAGTAACTAGCAGTAAACTGCTCTGCTTCATCTTCCTTCCCAGGATAGAATCAGCAACTTTGTTCTTTCTTCTTCTCAGCTTCAGAAGTAGATCTTCAGATTTGAGCTTGCTGAACTGAGAAGCAACTTAATCTGCAAAAACTTGTTCTTTATTTCTGCTTCTCCCTCAGAAGGAAGACCTTCTGAACTTGCTGGTGCAGGTGAAGATGCCACCAGTTAACTGAACTTTTGGTTCTTGCAGGAAGACTTCGAGCTTTTTCTCGACAGCAATGGCGAGAAAGATGAAGTCCAGCCTCTACTTTTTAAATCGATAAAGCTTTAAAATTTATTTGCGTCTTGGCCAATCTCTTCTTTTTGTAGTTCGCCGATCAACGGCTCTACGAAACAGTGGGGCCCACCTGCAGCTTCCAGCTGCCCCCTTGCTTTTACGGAAGAAGACGTACAGTAGCAAATCGACAGAGTTTGTCGTGTTCTGTAGCTTCTCCGTACTTGATTTGAAATTAGTTGACTTTGTCAATTTTACTGACTTTGCTGACGTCAGCACCTGTGCACTTAGCCAAAATCGAGCATCAGTAGAATAGACGTTGAGTGAATGAGCTTCACTCAATGCCAAGACACTTAGATAGAATTCTGTCTATCTAGGCATTGACAGCGTTGAGTGAGCAAGTCTCACTCAACGTTTTTTGCCTTAGCTTATTTTTCAGCCTTTTCTGCAAGCTTGGCGTTGAGGGCGTTGAGAGCGTTGAGTGAGCACGCCTCACTCAACGCCTTGTTCCTTAGCCATGCTTTCTGTATTTTAGGCGTTGAGAGTGTTGAGTGAGCACGCCTCACTTAACACTTTTTGTCTTAATCAATTTCCTTCTTCTTCAGCATCTTAAGCGTTGAGTGAGCACGTCTCACTCAATGCTTTTTTCTTTAGCCATATTTTCTGAGTCATGACGTTGAGAGCGTTGAGTGACAATGTCTCACTCAACGCTTTCTGTCTTAGCCAGATTTTTCTGGTCCTTGGCGTTGAGTGAGTAAGCTCCACTCAACGCCAAACTACTTAACAGATTTTATTCTGTTTATCTGTCGTTGAGTAAGCTACACTCAATGCATTTGGACTTAGCCTAATTTCTGTCTATTTCTTCTTAGGTTGTTACTGCATTAGCTTGTCTCACAGCCTTTTATTGTATGGCGTTGAGTGAGTTGACTTCACTCAACGCCTGTGGACTTAGCCACTTTCTCAGCTTGCCACTACTTTGGCTTTGACTGTATAGGCTCCACTCAGCGCTATAAGTGATCTGACGTTGAGTGAGTAATTCTCACTCAACGCCTGTGGACTTAGACAGATTTCTGTCTATCCATATCTTAGTTTAGTGTTTACCTGACCTGACCATTTAGGCTACCTGTCCCATCATTGTTGCTAGGACATCCCTGCATGCATGAACTCAGACACTCATCAAATACAACTTTTTGTATATCATTGACAAGATTGACTTCCTCAAATCTAAGACATTGTGGGCAATGGACCCAACACATGTGTCGAAGATAAATGACTTAGAAATTTTACTTCATCAAATTTCTATTTATCCAAAATTAATACCGGTTATTTCATTATATTATGATAACAAATTTGTTATTGATTTAGCTGCTTTTTATAGTACTAATTCCAAAATGAATAAGTTTATGAGAGTCATGTACAAATCAGTGAAGCAGAGAATAAATGAAGTGATATTACTCAATTATATAAAGTCGGAATTGAATCTGGTGGATAATCTTACAAAGAGATTGTCCCAAAGGAAGATATTATTATAATTGAGTGGAATGAGGCTTAATCACACAAGATTTGTTGGTAACGGTGGATACCCAACCAATGTAATTGAGATCACATGAATTGAGTTCATTGTGGTAGAAACGAAGACGTTGGTGTAGCATAGTTGGGAACACAAAATTTAAAGGTTAAGAAAATTTTATCCTCATTCCTATGATGTTGGGCTCTGTAAAGAGAGGCCTCAAACCTTGTATATACTTCTTGAATGAATAGTTACAAGTATGAATACACTTATATAGGAGAAGAATGAGAAGAGAAATCCTAAATACAAGATGTGGGACTAATATATGGAGAGAGAAAAGAGAGAAAACATGGGACCTTAATTGGGCTTTTCTAACACTCCCCCGCAAGCTGGAGCGTACAAGTCGTAGGCACCAAGCTTGGATGAAAACTAATAGTATAGAGGCCTGGAGAGAACTTTTGTCAGGATATCCGCAACTTGGTCTTTAGCAGGAACATGCTCCAAATCTATCTTCTTTGACTGTACCTTTTCTTGAATAAAGTGACAATCAACTTCGATATGCTTTGTGCGTTCGTGAAACACCGGATTCTTGGCAAAATGTATTGCGGCCTGACTGTCACAAAATAAGGTAGCCGGTGATGAGAGACGAACACCCAAGTCTCCCAGAAGGCTCTCAAGCCAGGTTAGCTCGGAAGCAACCGCAGTCATAGCTCGGTACTCGGCTTCAGCAGAAGAGCGTGCAACCACAGATTGTTTCTTGCTACGCCATGTTATGAGATGACCACCAAAGTAAGTGCAGAACCCCGTAGTGGAGCGCCTATCATCGATAGATCCTGCGTAGTCAACGTCAGAGTAAGCGACGAGTGATAGAGATGTGGATGGCTTATACACAAGTCCTTGTCCGGGGGCGATCTTGAGATATCGAAGGATGCGCTCGACTGCTTGAAGATGAGATGTCCGAGGAGCGTGCATGAACCGACTTACAACTCCTACAGCAAACGAGATGTCTGGTCGAGTCACCGTAAGGTAGATCAGCTTCCCAACCAAGCGTCTGTAATATTCCGGATTTGTAAGCAGCTTGTCAGAATCATAACTATGGGACGAGAGCTTGTGATTTGCGTACATAGGAGTCTCCGCAGGTTTGCACCCAGAATAACCTGCATCATGAAGGAGGTCCATACAGTACTTTCTTTGAGATAACACAAGACCATCAGAGCGTCGTGCGACCTCGAGCCCAAGAAAGTACCGAAGGTTGCCCAGATCTTTGGTCTGAAAGGAGGAATTTAACTGTTCCTTGATCTATTGTATTCCTGCCGTGTCGTTGCTAGTAATCAGGATATCGTCAACGTAGACCAGAAGAATCACAGTCCCGGTTGACCGGTGGCGGGTGAAGAGAGAAAAATCAGCCGAGCTCCGAGTGAAGCCTCTCGCACAGACCACCTTACTGAATTTTTCAAACCACGCACGCGGAGACTGTTTGAGACCATAAATGGATTTCCGAAGGTGACATACCAAAGACTCCCCCGTGGTCTCAAACCCGGGAGGTTGCTGCATATAAACTGTTTCCTGCAGATCGCCGTTGAGGAAGGCATTCTTAATATCCAGCTGATAAAGCGGCCAGTGACGATGAACGGCCAAGGAAAGAAGAACGCGCACCGTGTTCAATTTGGCTACTGGAGAGAAAGTTTCCTCATAATCAAGGTCATGTTGCTGAGTAAAGCCCTGGGCCAAGAGGCGTGCCTTCAGACGGTCAACAGTGTCATCCGCCGCATGCTTGACAACAAAGACCCATTTGAAGCTCACAGAGGTATGACCAGTAGGAAGAGGGACCAGATCCCAGGTCTGGTTAGCCAAAAGAGCCCGCATTTCATCTTCCATGGCTGCCCGCCACCCTGGATGTGTAAGCGCCTCCTGCACAGAGTTAGGAATAAAAATAGAGGAAAGAGAGGTGCCAAAGGCGTAGAGAGGTGGTGTCAGCCGATGGAGAGAGACGTAGTTGGCCAAGGGATGAGCAGTAGAGACGGGAGCCGGATCTGCCGTAGCCGAGGTATCGCTGGTAGCGGGGAGCTGGTTCACGGGAGTATCCCTGGATGGACGTCGAGAGTAGACCCGAATGAGTGGTGGAGGAACCCGAGGAAGAGCTGGTTGAGAGGAGGAAGAAGAGGGTAGAGACGATGGCGTGACTGGTACGGCAGGCCGGGGAAGAGGTGGAGCAGAGGACGAGGTGGGGCAAGGCACGTGGAAGGGCTGGTGTTCGCAGAAGGTGACATCTACAGAAACAACCAGCCGACCATCAGAAGGAGAGTAACAGACATATCCCTTTTGAGTCCGGGAGTATCCAACAAACATATACTTGGCAGCCCGAGGAGCAAGCTTGTCGGAAGGAGGGCCAAGATGGTGGACATAACACACACACCCGAAGACCCGTGGTGTGAGAGAGGTGGGGTTGGTGGAGGGATAGAGAAGTTAAAGCGGTGAGGCAAAATTTAGCACAGATGAGGGGAGGCGGTTAATAAGATGACAGGCTGTGGAGACGACAAAATTCCAATATTCGACCGGAACCTGCATTTGGAACATAATGGAGCGGGCAACATCGAGAAGATGACGATTTTTCCGTTCGTCGACCCCATTTTGCTGAGGGGTATAGACACATGAAGTTTGATGGATGATACCGAACTCGGTGCAAAGAGTAGAGAAGGCACGCCCGATATATTCGCGAGCATTATCGGTGCGGATGACTTGGAGGGGGGTGGCGAATTGCGTACGCATCTCAGTCAAAAAGGCACGAAACACAGAAGGAAGTTCAGTACGATCATGTAGTAAATAAAGTCATGTAGTACGCGAGTAGTCATCAATAAATGTGAGAAAATACCGATAACCAAAAATACTGGGGACACGATAAGGACCCCATACATCAGAGTGAACTAAAGAGAGAGGAGTACTACTCCTGGTACAAGAAGGGGGAAAGGAAGAGCGATGTTGTTTGCCGTAGATACAGGATTCACAAGAGAACTCCTGTAGAGGTACATCAGGAAGAGCTCGCTTGAGAATCGGTAGGGGGGCATGCCCAAGGCGGCGATGCCAATCAACCGTAGATATAGCAGATAGAGTAGTAGGTGGGATGTCCAAGAGATAAAGTCCGTTCAACAGCTGCCCCTTACTAATGGTACTCCGGGTGCGACGATCCTGCATAAGAAAAGAAGAAGGTGAAAAAGTTATGCAACAGTCAAGGTCGTGGGTGAGACGACTAACAGAAAGTAAATTGAAAGGGGATCCCAGAACATGAAGAACCGAGGAAAGAGAGAGTCGGAGTAAGCTGAAGAACAGCGGTGCCAGAGACAGGAAGTGTATCACCGTTGGCCACAGTGATGCAAAGAGGATGAGGCGTCCGTTGGTACTTGGTGGACTTCTGGGAGGTAATATGGTGAGTAGCCCCGGAATCAACGATCCAACAGGGACTATGAAAGAGACAGGTTATACCTTCCGCAGAAAAGGACGCGACGGAGTCGGAGGAGCGGCCGAGGGCACCTTGAAGCTGTTGGAGTTGGGTACGAAGCTCATCAATATCTTGGCGGGTAGTGGAAGCCAGATCGAGGGCAGAAGGCCCAGTGGGAGTAGGGGCAGCAGAGGTAGTAGCAGTAAGGTGAGGAGGCAAGTCGTGCTTGCGGTAACAAGTAGCTTCGAGATGATTATCGCGGTCACAGTAAGTGCATTTCATAGAAGAACGACCACCACGTCCTCGTCCCCGAGACGCCCCCCCCCCCCCCGAGTGGAAGATCCACGAGTAGGAGGGTTCGGAAAGAGAGGATGCTGAAGAAGAGCGGGGTCAAAATCATGAGGAGCCTCGGAAGGAGGCGTGACCTTGAGCAGCATTGAACATACATCGGACAGGGACGGAGTCGTGGCGGATGATAGGATCTGTGCTCGAACACTATGCAGGTGGGGAGGAACACAAGACATCATCATGACGATGGTAAATGCTTCTTTCTGGTTCCGTTGAATGGCGAGATCAGTAGTAGGAGGCTGATGTTGAATCCAAGCCTCAGCCAAACTCTTTGCTTTAGCCACAAAGGAGAGCATATCGCCAGGAGCACCGGGGACAAGATTCTGAAGATCAGAAATGATATCATAGAGGTGTTGTAGGCTGTCATGCCCGGAGGAAAAAGAGTGAAGCTCCTCCCACATGACCTTGGCCGTGTCATGATACATGGCCATTCGGTAGGGCTCGGTGTCCATGGAGTTGAGAAGCCAGGACTGGACCCGACCATCGTCGCAAAGCCAGTCATCGGAGGGAGCAGTCGGAGGGGCCCGGGTCAAGTGGTGAAGAAGACCCTTCGTCTGCAGAACACGGCGAACTGAGTGAACCCATTCAATAAAGTTCTTTTTTCCAGTGAGGGAGATAGTCGTAATCCGTAATTCGTCACAAAGTTCGGAAGCCGAGGCAGCCGCACGGGCTGGCGGAGCAGAAGTAGCAACAGAAGTATCGAAAGCCATGCGCGGCAAGCGGAAGAGGCCGGGCGGTTAGAAGAGTGAGAAGAGGTAGTCGCACGGTCTCGGCGGACACTCCAACGCCCAGGAGATCGCGACCAAAATGCGACTAGCAGAGGGAGATCCCAAGCGACAAAGCAGGCCGCAGGCGAGTAGCAAGGTGAAGGACATCAGCGGATAGGCGAGGCCGCAGCGATGAGCGAGAAGCAGGTCGCGGCGAACAGAAGAGGCTAGTTGCCGCGAGCAGTGGTTCGCGAGCAGGGAGAGACCGCGGCGGAGAGGGAGACCGCGTGGTAAGTTGTCGCAAGCCGCAGTGGAGAAGGCGAGATGGCACCGTGCAGAAAAGAAGGGCAGGTCGCGACGAGCAGGAGAGCAGGTCGCGGCGAACAGGAGGCAGGTCGCGGCGAGCAGGTCGCGGCGAACAGGAGGCAGGTCGCGGCGAGCAGGAGAGCAGATCGCGGCGAGCTGCGATCAGCGAGCAGGAAGAGGCCGCGAGTAGAGAGCTCGAGCGGTCAGAAGAAGAATCCGCGAGTAGGAAAGAGAGAGCCCACAGCGGACAGCAGAAAGGAGAGGTCGCAGCGGACAAAAAGAGCCCGCGCGGGTAGAGAAGGAAAGGAGAAGGTGGACCCACGTGAGAGAGGATTATAAAAGGAGAGAGGGGGGGGGGGGGAAGGAGGAGGTGGAAGCCACGAGAGAGGCAGAGATTGAGGCAGGTAGAAAAAAGAGAGGCCACAAGAGTCCGCGGCTAAGGGAAGCCGCGCGGACAAGGAAGGAAGAGAGGCGGCTAGAAAATGGCTAGGCCGGATACCCAGGGAGGAGAGCTGGCTCTGATACCATGTAAAGAGAGGCCTCAAACCTTGTATATACTTCTTGAATGAATAGTTACAAGTATGAATACACTTATATAGGAGAAGAATGAGAAGAGAAATCCTAAATACAAGATGTGGGACTAATACATGGAGAGAGAAAAGAGAGAAAACATGGGCCCTTAATTGGGCTTTTCTAACAGGCTCTACATAACAAATTATGATGAACTTAAAGTTTTTAATGGCTATCTTATGCATATATCTTTGCGATATATTAACCACTTCGATCACTCGATTCGGTCAAAGTATGTGATTAAATTCCCTTTTCTTGTCTATTTTGAGAAGGGAGGTCTTACACCAAGGATCCACAAAATCAACACCATGGGAAGTTTGCGAAAGCCCAGAAATTCTAGCTAAATTTTGTGATATCTGAAAAATTAATAGTTAACCCACTATTTATAGATGGAGAACTTACTATATACAGTCAAGAAAGTCCAGAATATTAAAGCACTAAATTTACATAAAATAAAAATACATAAGTATATAAAACAGAAAAAAGTAGGTCATCGTCACACTGAACTTGACTATCAGCTCACATCGATCCTATATCTATTTCTTGAGTATGTAGATTTGTACGGGCACTATTAAGTGTCTGCCTTCCCTCGATCTGTGACCCCCATTATTTCCTATAGCTCCTAAATAGTAATTTGAGAGTTTTATCTCTTGCACGAAATATGACCATGCCACAATAGTTGTAGGATAATATTTTCTATGGAATTAACACTAACCATGGAATAAAATTAGAGGATAATATTTTCATGGGGTAAAATTCACATTGCATAGGTAGCAATAAAAAATATCAAAAGTAAAAAAGATACATCAAAAATAAAGATTCATAAAATTAAAGATAAGTAATTCAAATATAGCCAATATTGTTGACGACGATGAACTACCAGTGTGTGAGATTGTTCAATTTATTTAATTTATAAGAAGATAAACGAAATTATGTTTATCTTCATATTGATTTTATGTGTATGATTACTCCATATAACATGGATTGCTATATGAATATTATTTTTAATTTTTAATAAGAGCCAGAAAATAAATTATTATATGTATAGCTCACTATTTAAAAAAGTATTAATGCAGTACAGTAAAGAATTTTGTCCAATATTTTATAGAATGCATATCTTTCCATTTGTATCATGCAGTCTTACCACGTTAATAAGTATGCCAAGGTATTTATTTGTGCACGTTTCTAGTCAGAAACACCAATAATCCAGCATATTGTTCAACTTTCAGGTCGCCAAATATGCATACCTTTCCCAGCAGTCGGTAATTATTTTCGAAGCCATTGGATCAATCTCTGGGGGTATGTCGAGGCGTTTATTCTGGTAACCCACTGCTCCGACAACTTGCATTGGGTTCATTCCACTCCACGGCATACGCAAGGTAGCCAATTCCCACAAAATTACACCAAAACTATAGACGTCACACCTGAAATACAGATATTGTTTTGTTAATTAGGAGAGAAAAGGTATTTACATTAAAAATTGAGGCTTGCCAGAAGATCTAGATGACACAAAACCTACTTCTCATTGGAAGGTTCATTACGCAAGACCTCTGGCGCCATCCACTCTGGCTGCAAATGAGAGAAATAGAAGCTAACACCAAGAGTTGAGTCATTAATTAATTAATCATGATACTTATCCTTCTCACAACAAATATTTGAGAATGATTTTATGAATCCTCTATTCATGTTCATAGTGAGTTAGGAGCTAATTTTCATAATCTTTTCATAAATTTTATTCATACAGACAAAAATGGACATTATAAAGAATGGAACAGCAACTAAACTGATGAATGATAGCCAATGTACCCTATCTTTAGTCATAATCTCACTAATGCGTAAGTACATAATGTCTTTTCTTATAGTTTCGTTCCAAGTATTTATTGGTCAACCCCTCCCTCGTTTAATATGCCTAATAGCTAAACTCTCACAACACATAACAAAAGCCGCTAATGTACGTGTCCAGACTATCTTAGTCGAGCTTCTTGCATCTTCTCTGCAATTGGTAGATACAAAGAAAAGTAAAAAAAAAATCAAACTTCATGACAAGATTATCTGATAGGTTCAGTGCGAAGGACACGGAGATTTGAAAATGTGACGTCCAAAACCTTCATATCACTGGGAATGTGACGTCCAAAACCTTCATATCACTGGGAATGTGACGTCCAAAACCTTCATACATCAGATCTTCCATTCTTTCAACCTTTCAATTGATGTGTTCTTGGATGGCTAACACGTTCCCATTCCATATTGTCAAGATCGATTTTGAATTAAGTGGATCCGTAGGCACCAATTGTTAGAGAAGTTGATCTAAGGTTTGTATACACGTGGCATTCCATTGCTCCACGGTAGGCATTTAAATTAAGAAAATTATGCAGAGATAATATAAAAGTTCACCTAATAAGATCTTCAAATATTCAACCAACAATTCTCAATGAAAATATTTGTAACTTACAGGGAATAATCAGAAAATGTTCCCATGAAGATAATTGGTAATAACACTGGGAAAATGGAATCATAATAAGAGCTGAAGAGACTTACAGTTCCGGCAGTTGATTTTGATGACAAGAAGGTATGATGCTTTAATCTCGACAAGCCAAAATCACAGACCTGAAAAAAATAGTATAGTGAGTACGCTAGTGTTTGCGAAGAAACCAGCAAACTTGTAAAAGCTTATATGTATAAGAGCGGACAAGCTTGACAAAGAAACCTGACGTAGATATTCATATCCAGGTGACCGTCGAAGGATGATGCGGCAATACGGATTCATCGGGTAATATCATCCTCAGTCGCGGTCACTCCGCGGCATGGCTCTATGTAGTCATCAGATTGATTGTCATAAACATAATCGTGTCGTGCTAGTGGGGCACGAGCTCTAAGACCGGTAAGGTGGGTGCGAGGTTCATTGTAAGGAAGGTGATTTTTCATAGGGATTGGTCCCTATCGATACTCATAAGTCTGTTGGGGATTCCCTCTCGCGGGAGGAGGGGGATCTCAACGAGGTAGATATCTAACACGTCTCTCAGAAGGTGGTGGAGAATCCCAAGGATCGTCCAAAGGCTCATAATAATAGGGAGGTGGATCTTGACCCCTAGGGGTTTCTAACTAGTCGGCCATAGTGTTAACCCTAGCGATGTCGCCTCTAATGACGCCAAACTGGGTTCCTCTCTGATCAAAGTGATCGAATACAAGTCTTTGAAATTCAGCGGGCGCCATGTCCAGATATGCAATAATAGAAAACAAAGACTCTAAAATGACATATGTATGCATGCGGCGGTTGAATGAAGACACTGAGGAGGTTTTGGAGGGGAATGGACTAGGTAGTGAAATGGCAAGGGCTACTCCGCCAACTTGGCTATATAGTGGGGACTCTATTTTGGTGGAAGTAGTCGACAATGAAGGTATGGTTGCAGATGTGTAGGTTGTAGAGACGAAGAAATGGTGGGAGGAAATCAACAGAGGCCGCAAAAATGGCGTGGGGGGTTGCAGGAACATGTGAGGGATGCGAGACATTGACCAACAAAGGGTAAGGAGGCGTTCAATGGTTCAAAAATTGAAGGAGGGGGATGGGGCTTACTGTAACTGAACGACAATGTCTGGGCTGGAAAGGACTAGGAGACTGCGGCTAGAATAGGGTGGTGAGGGTTGGATCTTGGAACGGCAGTGGATGACGAAGGGAGGGGAAGGGAGGCTGGAAGGTATCGAAACCCTTGAGTCCACCAAGAGAACTCTCGAAGTCACACCGAGAGAGGACACCGATGTTTTTCCAGTTTTGGAATCAAACCCATGAAGCCCTCGCAGCCGGACCCCCTGCATGTATAAATAAGTCATAACAAAAATAGGGCACCCGAATCGGACGACTCATATCGTCTGATCCGATCGGCTGTCAAATACAACTCTAAATAAATAAAATAATATATGAAAAAGACTCGGAACGACCATCCAGACGCATACCTAGACTCGGATCGTCTGAACGGGTAGCGGATCACCGCCTCCTGCGGAAATACAGGCGCAAGGTCCGGCGATCTCCATCAATAGGGTTGGTTTTTAGTTAATTGGCAAACTAAAATATTTACAAGTCTAGGAACCTACTAAGAGTTTCAAGCTATGAGAGTTTGAAATATTAATAGGAGATGTGGGACTAAATATATATATAGTAGAGGGCGAAAAATTACAATAAGAGATGCGGGACTAAATATAAGGAAAAAGAAATATGCACAATGGGCCCCTTAATGGGCTTTAAGTCTTGGGCTTTAACATAATTAAAAGGCTGGGGGGCTTGCTACTGCCTTTAGAACTTTCACCACATCAAAATCTCCAGTATTTCTCGTGTACAAAATTGTAATTCAATTTTTAACTAGAATATCTTCAAACATCAGAAGTCTAAAGAACACAATATAAGCAGTATTAACGAACCTAAATAACATAGCAGGTTTAATTGTGAAGAAAACATACCTTAACAACCCAATTTCTATACCTAAAAAAGGATTATAGTCTTGAAATCACACATTACCTTTAAAAACATCAGGCATACCCCTCCGTCAAATAGATAATACGTAAAAAAAAAAGTATTGTAGGACCAAACTTGCACTTATCCATCTACATCAAATACTACAAGTCTAGAACACAGAATATGTGGATTTTTATTCTTCACATTTTAAAGAACATAGCGAAGTTAATACTACAAGTCTAGAACATAGCGAAATTAATAGAATATCCATCTACATCAAATACTACAAGAACATAGCGAAATTAATAGAATATCCATCTACATCAAATACTACAAGTCTAGAACACAGAATATGTGGATTCTTATTCTTCACATTTTAAAGAACATAGCGAAATTAATAGTTGCCCGAGCATACCTTAACAACCCAATTTCTGTCCACAAGAAGATTTGGAGACTTCAAATCACGATGAACTATAGTGGTTTGACTTGTATGTAAATAATTCATGCCTTTTGCCTAAAAAGTAAAGTCAAATAAGGTGGAAGTGGAAAAAAAGTATCCACCAACATAATAATATTTATTCAAACTGTACCACATCCAGCGCCATCTTCATTCTTCGTTTTTCTTCAAGTTTCACATTGGGACGATGCAACAACCTATATAAACTTCCCCTGTAGCCAAACGAGGAAAAGCCACTTAGAACATTGCAAGAACATAAAACATCAGTTAATAAAGCAAATGAGTACAGGTCCAGGAAAAGGCACACAATATTTTGGCACTGGATACGATTACAAAAGAAACTCTAACAATTAGCAGTTCTGGCCATATTGCTACATGCCTTTGAACATGTAGAAGAATGGTTCAAACATTGTATTTCATTGTTGAATACCAAAATGCAAGTATGAGTACAAATATATAAGAGAGAAGAGAGAGAACGAATCTTATACACAAGATGTGAGACTAAATCAGAAACTTAAAATGGGTCATATTAATGGGCTTTTATATCAGTTTTCCTAATATTCTCTAACACTCCCCTGCAAGCTGGAGCATACAAGTCGTAGGCACCAAGCTTGGATAAGAACTAATGATACATTTACCATGGTATCCCTGTGGCGTCATCACCAAGCTTGGTTAGAATGTCAGCAACTTGCCCAGAAGCAGGAACATGTTCAAGCTCTAACTTCTTTAATTGAACCTTTTCACGAACGAAGTGGCAGTCAACTTCAAGGTGTTTGGTACGTTCATGGAACACAGAATTCTTTGCAATATGGATCGCAGCCTGACTGTCGCAAAACAAAGTTTCTGGTGAGGATAAAGTGACCCCCAAATCACCAAGAAGGCCCTCAAGCCAGGTAAGTTCAGATACAACGGCCGCCATTACACGATACTCAGCTTCAACAGAAGAGCGAGCAACCACGGACTACTTCTTGCTACGCTAAGTGATAAGATTCTCTCCAAAGTAGGTACAGAAACTCGTAGTGAAACGTCGATCATCCAGGGAGCCCGCATAGTCCGCATCTGAATATGCAATACGAGATAGAGAGGAGGATGGTTTATATACCAACCCTTGTCCAGGAGCAGTCTTCAAATATCTGAGGATGCGTTCTACTGCCTGGAGATGAGAGATCCGAGGAGCATGCATAAATCGACTGACCACTCCAACAGAAAAAGAGATATCAGGTCTTTTAACTGTCAGATATATCAGTTTTCCAACAAGACGTCGATAATACTCGGGGTTCATAAGCAGAGAATCAGATTCAAGTCCATGAGCACATAACTTGTGATTGACATCCATCGGGGTTTCCACGGATTTGCACCCGGAGCAGCCAGCATCTTGAAGAAGATCAATGCAGTACTTCCGTTGTGAGAGGACAAGACCATCAGGTCGTCTTGCAACCACAAGTCCCAAAAAGTACCGGAGAGCCCCAAGATCTTTTGTTTGGAAGACGGAGTTTAAGTGTTGCTTGAGTTGTTGTATCCCTGTGGCGTCATCACCAGTAATTAAAATATCATCCATATAAACTAGGAGAATGACAGTCCCAGCTGATTGATGATGAGTGAAAAGAGAGAAGTCAGTCGAGCTCCTCTTGAATCCAACTTTGCGAACGGCTTTACTAAATTTGTGAAAGAAAGCTCTGGGAGACTTTTTGAGACCATAAATAGATTTTCGTAGATGACACACACGAGACTCCTCTGTGGTCTCAAACCCCGGAGGTTGGTGCATGTAAACCGTCTCGAAAAGGTCGCCATTCAGAAACGCATTTTTGATAGCAAGCTGATGGAGAGGCCAGTTGCAATGAACATCTAAGGAGAGCAGAACCCAAACCGAGTTTAACTTGGCGAAGGGGGAGAAAGTTTCATCATAATCAAGACCCTGTTGTTGTGTGAACTCTCGAGCCACAAGTCGGGCTTTACGGTGGTCAACTGTCCCCGTCTAGAACATGTTTGATAACAAAAACTCACTTGCAACTGACACAAGTTGCTCAGGAGGAAGAGGGATCAGATCCCAAGTCTGGTTGGACCAAAGAGCAGTCATTTTCTCATCCATAGCCGCACACCACCCTGGGTGAAGAAGGGCCTCCTGCACAGAGTTAGGAATAGAGATGGAGGAAAGAGAGAATGCAAACTTTTGTAGAGGTGGAGACAGGCGATGCAGAGATACATAATTTGCAGGGGGTGAGTGGTAGATGTTGATGCTAGATCGTCAGTCCGCGGGATAGCACTGGTGGAAGATGGTTGTTGTAGGGCTCCAGAGGGCGGGGTACGACGAGTATAGACACGAAGAAGAGGCAGTTTGGGTGGTATAGATGGAACGGGTGCCGGAAGTGGAGTGGGAAGAAGAGGCGGTAGAGAGGACATGACAGGAGCGGTCGGACGAGGTATGGGAGAAGAGACGGGGGGGGGGGGGGGGCAGAAGGTGAAACATGAAATGGTTGATCTTCAAGAAATGTGACATCGGCGGAGACAATTGCTTTGTCAGTAGTAGGAGAATAACACACATAGCCTTTTTGAGTCCGAGAGTACCCCAGAAACATATATTTGCTGACACGGGGAGCAAACTTATCCATGAGTGGACCGAGATTGTGGACGTAACAAGTACATCCGAACACACGAGGTGTGAGAGTAAACGAGAACTTGGAAGGAAACAAGAGACTGAACAGAGTGGCAAAGTTGAGAATAGAGGAGGGCATGTAATTGATGAGGTAGCATGCGGCAGACACAACAAAGTTCCAATATAGTGTGAGTACTTGCAAGGCCAAGACCTGCTCATGGATTTGAGTTGCCGCCGCCGACGGGCTGCCCGGAGCCCACATGAAGGTTCGCCGGGACCCGGAGAATCCCCCGGGGGTAGTCCGGTGGCACTCGACGGGGCCACCACCGGCGTTGTCCCTGTAGGAACGTCGTTGGACTGCCCCGACGGGTTCTCCATGGCCTGGTGGACACGCCAGTGGGCTTTAGGTAGGCCACCGGCGGCTCCGCCGTAGGCGGCGGATCCTAAATGGGGCGTTGTGTTTAATATTTTTTAAAAATTTTCTAAAAAAATAGTTTAAAAAATTGAAAAAAAAAATAAATGTGTGGGGGAACCCCAAACCGTGGGTGGGTAGTGTTTTTTTAAAACAATTTAACAAAGAGTTTGTATAAAAAGAAATTTAAAAGGTTAACTAAAACAAAATAATTTTAAATAAGCCTGACGCCGGGGGCGAAGCCGGTCCGGGTACTGTCGAGTGGGACATGAGGTGCCCCATGTGTACTGTCACTCATATATATATATATATATATATATATATATATATATATATATATATATATTATAATATTTTAATGTTACAGTTATAAAGAAGAGCATAATATAATTTATATAGATTAGTAATATTATAGTTATTTATACTATATAATGTTTATATTAATGTTATTA
The DNA here is from genome assembly GCA_039513925.1 of Platanthera zijinensis. Classification (NCBI taxonomy): domain Eukaryota; kingdom Viridiplantae; phylum Streptophyta; class Magnoliopsida; order Asparagales; family Orchidaceae; genus Platanthera; species Platanthera zijinensis. The sequence continues at coordinate 17,292,471 of CM077098.1, forward strand.
TAAACATTATGATAATAACATTACTATTATTTTCTTTAATATTAGAATTAACGTTTTTACTGCTTTAAGTAAATTCAGAAAATATTTTTATCTTATAAATAGCATTCCAGTCCATGAGTTTGTGACAGCAAAAACTTCATTCATATCTCCATCACTCGTGCTCTCATATTTTATGGTATATTTTCGTGTTTCACATTTGTTTCGCTTAGTGGAAGTTTTGAGTTGATGGGGAATCAGAAGCAGTTCATTTTATGCATTTATGCAGATCGACAATTGTAGTAATTTTTGTTCTTATCATTTTTTATTTTGAGTTGTAATTTTATGTATTTTAGAGTCGGGACATTCGACCAATCATAGCCGTCCGTTTTCTCCTAGGAATCTATAAATAGAGTGTAAGGGCGCTAATTTTAGGCATTGAAAAATGGAGGATTGATGTCCATTGTTTGGTCATTCGGTGTTGAAGACGTTAATCCGCATAGGAAGCCTTGGATCCACTTCCCCTTGCCACCCACCCACTTTCCTCCCAATGGCCGGCCTCCCCTAAACAGTCCCACAAAACAACCCTCTTTACCCTATTTTTTCACCTATGGTGTTAACTGGAGAACTTCTCCGGCCATCAACGGTGATCCACCACCACTTCCATCCAATTTCCCTTCATTTTGCATTTTTCGGCGATCGCCGGAAAACACCTCAGGAGACCTCCACCACCGGCCACCACCCAGCCTGCAGCCATCACCATCACCTATAACCACCTCTCTAACTGCCCCACTACCCCAATTCCTCCTCTTTCCATAATTTTAGGAGCCACTCCTAAAATTAAGAAAACCACATCTACTCTCCTAAAATTAAGGAATTAATTTCTAAAACTAAGCCCAACATCTCTCCCACTATCTCCTTACATAGCAGCCATCCTCACCTCATTTCCCTCCCATCTTCACGTGGGATCACAAGTAATTTCTCCCCCATTCTACTCTCCTTCAATTAAGGAATTAACTCCTAAATTCCAGCCCCTCCATTCCCTAAATTCACTCCCAGCAACAAGCAGCCACTCCCATCCTTCAACTACTCTCTTCCAACCGGCTCCCTCAAACTTCCCCTCCACTTATACTCAGGTGGAGCCACTCAACAACTGACCCCCAAACACCCCCCAACCATACTAACTCCCAGCTGCATATTCCCCTCCCCTTCTCTTCATGTCGAGCCATCCTACCCCTCTTCCCTATTTACTGACTACCCACATCACAGAATTCCGCTCCGCCGACCCCTCGCAGCTGCAGGAAACACATTGCCTGCTATCCAGAATAGCTAACCAATCCTGGGATTAATTCCAAGACTCCTGCCAAGCTTCACACACCTCCCATCACCCCACCCTCCAGATTGCTGTCCAGACCTCCAGAACAGCAAGCTTCAGTTTCTTATGGCTGAAATCTTCCTCCCAGCACCTTCCAAATTGCTTTCCCAGTTTCCGGACAGCCCCAAACAGTTTTTTTGAGTGCTGAAAATCTGTGTCGGTGCCCTCCGAAAAGCATCTCCAGCCTTCCTCTCTACATTATTTTGCATAGTTCAAGGTGTGCTGTTATTTAATTTACCATTGGATCTCATGATTGTTATCTACATATAGAGATAGTGGTTTGTAAGTTTTGTTTCTGAAATTGAGAACAGTTGACTAAATTCTCAGAGAATTCTCTAGAGGGGTGACTAATGATTTAAAGTTTGACTTAATAAGTTACTGATTTTCAATTAACATAAAATTTGCACTCACAGAAAGTTAACCAGAGAATTATTGCAGTAAATAAAAACACAGCACAACAAGCAATCACAGAAAAACACAATCAAAGAAGACACCAAAATTATAATGTTTCCCAAAAATTAGGAACATCCACTCTTCTACCACCTTGATAGGAATACACTATCTCAGTGCTTGAGTCTTTTGATAAGAAAACTCTCAGAACCAACAGTTAAATCTTTTGATAAGGAGATCTTAAACCAACACTAGATCTTTTGATAAGCAGATCTTGAACCACTGACTAATTGAGTCATTTGGTAAGTAGACTCTTAGAACCAGTGATTGAATCCTTTGAAGAGAGATTTTTAAAACTCTTTAATCAACAATACAAAAAAAGAAGATTGAGAAAGAAGAAGAATGAAGTCTTCAATGATTAGTCCTCTCTCAGCAACTTTCTAAGGACTGTAGGCACTAAGTGTTCAAGATCCCTTTAATATGATGAACCCTTACTTGAGAAGAAGTTGTAGGGGTTATAAACTTTGGATCCACAGAGAGCAATCTGCTCTTGTTGCAGCAGCAACAACAAGAAAGAAGAAAAAAGAAGAAGATTAGAAGAGCTATTGTCAAATGCTATCAGAATCCGGAGTCTCTTTGTATGTCTTCTGTGTTCTAGTATGTTGCTTGAGTATATTCTTTCTGAATAAATCTAAATTTCTCATCTTCATAGAAACTTGTTTCAGAAGAAATGAAATTATATTTTTCCAATTCTACTTCAATTAAATCTTGACATATTTTTCAAAATTCTTCCATATAAACTCTTCTGAATTTGGTGGAGAAATCTTTCCTTTAAGCTTTCTTCCAACACCTAAAAATATTTGAAAGAATTCCATAACAACTTTCCTGAAAATAAGCCTGGACAGATCCTCTGTTATTTCTAAATTAAGCTTTACTCGACGCAACGTCGACTTCAAATAGAAGGTATGTTGATTTCTCCCTTTAAAATAAAGTCCAGTCAACTTGACTCTAAAATCAACGTTGTGTCGATATCCTATCGACACATGCATCGTATTCTGTCTTAAAGTAACACTGACTTCACTTTTGAGGTTGCTCTGACTTCTAGTCAAAGTGACATTGACTTCCCGTCGGTGTTGCGTCGACTTCTAGTCGACGCGTATTGACTAAACTTGATTTTCATTCTTATTTCAATGTGCTTACTTCATGTTCTTAACTCAACTGACATCCTAAGACATCTATGACCATATTATCCTCTCTATACAACAAGGTAATAATTCTATGTTGTAAAATCACTTATAATATAATTTGTTAAGTTAAATCAAAATGATTTTTCCCAACAATCTCCTACTATTTAGCTTAACAAATTTTACAAAGTTTTTAATGTGATTTTACAGCATTTGTAAATAAATAATGACAGACACAATCAAGAGCTGACAACAGAAAACTTATATTTTTAGAATAAGATTTATAATATGTAATCTCAGCAATATATGATTCCAACAGAGAAGTGTAAAGAGTTGAACATCATGTAGTTCTCAGCAGTAGCATATATAATTTCAGTATATAATCTCAGCAGTACATCTTCTGGAAAATTAGACTGCATCTTTTACAGAAGAGAATTTCCTTTTTCTAATGAACTGAATTTGAACATCTCTCTTCGGTGCGGGTGCTGGTTGCTCAACATTTGCCCTCATCTGAAACTCCACCTGAACTAGTGCTGAATTTTGTTCAGGATCATTTTCAATCTTTGTTGCTATCTGCACAACCTCTCTTGCAACCTTCAGTATATCATTTGACTCATTCTCCCTATGTCTAAGTGACTCCCCCTGAATTACAGCTGCAGGATTTTGGGTTACTTGAGCTACTTCAGCATCGGCTACTATCCTCTTCAAGACCTCTTCATTTGCAACCTCATCATTCTCCAGAGGTTCCATAGGTTGATCTTCCTCAGACATCTCCCCCTTCTGAACCTCATGAGTTAGATAGGTTAAGAAAGACTTGGTAACATCTGAGAAAGTCAACCTCTCTTGTAATCTTCTCATGAAGACAGTGACTCCATCAATCTGGGTCTGCATATACCCAAATGAAGCTTGACATTATGTGTCATGCTCAGTCATAAGAGTGGTAAGTGAGGTAGCGGTCTGTTGTATTGCTTGGAAGAAGATGCTATCAAGGTTTACGGTAGGAGGTGGAGGTACAACAGATGTACTTATTCTTGTCAGAGATGTATGTTGCTAGCTGAATATCTGGAGCAGGGATTTCAGTTGTCATAGATTTTGGAGGGATTGATGCTGAGAGGACATTTGGTAAGGGAATATTTTTCTGAGGATGTGAGATAGCGTCTTCTTGTTGGGTTGATTCATGGAGATCTACTATTGGAGATGATGGAGAAGTGGACTCATTCTAGGATCCAGTCTTGACAATTTGTCTGGTCCACTTTGAAAACAAGACAATTGATAATCTCTTTACTTGAGGCATGTTCACTTCTTTTGATTTGCATAAGCTGGGATAGTGATGTTTGAGAATCTAGCTCATAAAGGTCATATATACATTGTCCTTTATACCATACTTATATCCTATCAAGTGCTGAAGGCATTTGTTATAGTCAATTTTCTTCTCTAGCACCAGGACCCCCATCAGATGTAGTTGAGCTTTGGGAATAACATCATATACTGAAATCTTGCACATCAACACATTGCCGATAATATTAGCTATAAACTGGCATTTCTCAGAAAAATCTTTCTTCTTCAAATGAATTAGGTTATCCTTAGAGAAATTTATCTTTGTCAGCACCTACTTTATTTCTGTATATGTAAGCTCTGCTTCACTCTCTCTAGAGGGATGCTCAAAGGTCGTCTGTATCATCTGTGAAGTTATCTATACTTTTGAACCTGTGATTTGCCCGGTCATTGATCATTCTTCGTCAATTGTGACGGTGTTCAACAACTGAGTTCTGCAACAACTCAGTGACTCCCTAGCTGGCGGTGACTACGACGAGTATTGGAACAATAAACATGAGGACACACTCCTCTCTATAGTAATTTGTCCACCCCACTTAGGGTTAAGGAATCCATAGCCACCACTGCCATTAAGAGACTGTCAAGGGAAGAGATAGCAAAATGTTATGCACAGGGCCTTTGTATTAACTTTGATGAACCATATTTGGCCAGATACAAGTGCAAGCTTTTTTGGCTCGAAGTGGACAACCCCTCACATGACAAGGACGAGAATGTTGGAACAGTGGGGCCCATGTACATCAAGCTTGAGGACAAGCTTAACCCGAGATGGGGAGGATGTGTAATGGGCACATGAACGGGGTGACAACGCGTGTCTAGGAGGTGCGCATTTTCTAATACATTTTACCTTTATTTGTCGCATATTGTCATTCTTTTCTTATTTCTTCAATAAGAATTTTGTGGTTTACAAGTTCTTCAATAAGATACTGAAGTCAAAGAGAATGTCGGACCAATGAAAAAAAATATCTTTGTACTTTTGTATAAGAACAAAGGAGATACATAATTGTGTTAATTACAGAGAAATTAAATTAACAAGTCATACTATGAAACTATGAGAACGAGTAATAGAAAGAAGATTAGGACGAGAGATTAGCATCTCAGAGAATAAATTTGGATTCATGCCAGAGCAGAAGACCATAGAAGCTATGCATATCTTGAGGAGACTCATTGACAACTATAGAGAATGAAAACAAAATTTGCATAGGTTGTTTATCGATCTTGATAAGGCTTATGATAGGGTTCAAAGAGAGATCTTATAAAAAGTCTTAGAAAAGAAATGTGTAAATGTATCATACATTAAGATAATCAAAGATATGAATACAAATTCAGTGACAAGGGTGAGGATATATGGAGTATTAACACAGGAATTTCCTATCACTGTTGTCTTACATCAAGGTTCAGCTTTTAACTCTTATCTCTTTACCCTTTTCTTAGATGAGCTCATCGGACAAATCCAACAAGTAATACCATGGTGTTTATTGTTTGCGGATGATATTGTTTTGGTCGATGAGACGTGCGAGGGTGCAAACACAAAACTTGAATCTTAGCGAGACACTTTAGAAAAGAAGAGTTTTAGGTTGAGTGGGGCAAAGGAGGAGCATATAGAGCTTAAATTTAGCAGTACAAGAAGTACAAATGACTTTGTTATTAAGTTGGGTGAAGGAGTACTTTAAATATTTTGTATCGATAGTTCAAAGAGATAGAGGTGTTGATAAAGATGTGATACAGAGAAACCAAGCTGGTTGGTTGAAGTGGAGAAGCGTGTTAGGGATCTTATGTGATCGTAAAGTACCATTAAAACAAAAAGCCAAGTTTTACCGTACTAAAATTAGACCAGCGATGCTCTATGGTTCAAAGTGTTGAGTAGTGAATTGTGTATATGAGCAAAAAAATGGGAGTTGCGGAGATGAGAATGCTTAGGTGGACGTGTGAGCACATGAGACTGGATAAAACTAGGAATGAACGTATCAGGGATAAGACTGAAGTAGCACAAATTGCAGAGAAGATGTGAGAAGATCGACTAAGATGATTTGGACACATACAAAGGAGACCATTAAAGGACCTTGTTTGATGTTGTGAGAGTTTAGTCGCTAGGCATGTTAAACAGGGGAGGGGTAGACCAATAAAGACTTGGAATGAAACTATAAGGAAAAACATGTACTTAGGGATTAGTGAGATTATGACTAAAGATAGGGCACAATGCCAACAAAGGATTCATATAGCCGACCCCACTATAGTGAGATAAAGCTTGAGTGTTGTTGTTGTATTTCCGCACACTTTATTTTTGACGCATTATGTAGCCCAGGTGAGGGGCATAATCGGTACTTTTTGTTGTACCCTTTCCTTCACTATATATAGCTGGGTAGAGTGGGCTTGAAGGTTATGCAAAAATTAAACCTTAATTCTCTCTCTCTCTGAAATCTCATCCTTCTCCTTCATCTTCTTGGCTAGGGCAGGCTAAGCAAGGCTCCTCTATTCCCCCCTCTCGGTCAATGTTTTAAATATCGGATGTCGGCGGTATATCAGATTGAGTTTTTAAATGTCGGATGTCGGAAGTCGGAGACAAGTCGGGGATATTTTAAAATATCGGATTTCCATCTCTTATAAATAAAATTATTATTTTTATTTATAGTAACTATAATTATATGTTATAAAAATAAAAAAATAATATAATAAATAGATAAAAATGAGTCATTTATATTATGAAATAAAATCGAACAGTATCTAAGATAAAATATTATTAACAAATACAAAATGATACATTGTAAAATATATTTAATAGTATACAATAATTTTATTTTGATAACAATAAGTTTATTGTAAATAAATATGATTTAAAATTTAAAAATCCTTATTTGATTACAAGTCTTTTCAAACTTATAAATTTATATTAAAAACATATAAACAATCAACTAATAATTTTATTAAATGATTTCATATTTTTTGTAATATAAATAAAAAAATTGTGAAATAAATATACAAAATTGGTTATGAGAAAAAACGTTAAAATTTTGAAATAATTTGTCTAATCAATTTAAACATACATAATATAATATATAAGCAATTTAAACATATGTTGGTAGTTTGCTAATATAACATAAAATAAAATAGTGGACGATATATTTAAAAGTCGTGTCGCCCGATATATCGGAAAAAATCGGACATGTCGGCTTATATTTTACAAAAGAACATAATCTATTTATTTAGAAAAACATATCGTTTTGTCCTAAAAATTGACATGTCGGGAGACATGTCGGGAGACATGTCGGGAGACATTAAAAACAATGCTCTCGGTCGAGCTTGGTTCTTATTGTATCTCCGGCAATTGAGAAAGCTAGGGAGGAAGGGTCGTGACCATCCTCTCCAAGATTTCTCCATCTCAAAATCGCACACCCGCTCCCAATCGGAGGCATGTATCTGAAAGTTCAATATTTATATGCTTTTTTGGTGAGCGTGAGAACTGGAGTTTAAAGATCTAGTGAGATGTTGTACCTTGGAGAAGTGAATATCGGTGGAAAAAACTTGTTAGATAGTGCTTCAACTTCTTTACTACAATGTTTATACACCTTACCAGGTTTATTCCTAACTTCATATTTTTTACTTCATTTTAACTAAATCACTAATAATTTTGTTCATAAAACATTTCCTAAAATATTGTATAGATTACATATTTTATATAAATAATTATATTGAAAATATTTATTTTTAGCATTCAAAAAAATTATTTATTTTACTCTGATTAAAATAAAATAGAAATTGAAATTATTAAATAAATTTGTCATTTCATTAATAAATTTTTATTACAAAAGTGGACGAAGCTGTCATACAAATATCAGTTGTATTTAATCAAGTCTATTTGGTTCAGGAGTATTTCCTTATCCCACTATATGGGTATTTTTATCTGTAAGTTGTATGCCCTGCTCATATATATATATGTAAGAAAAGTGGGCTTAGATAAATAATAAATAATTTATTTTGCCCCTTTCCATTTGGTATCAGAGGGACAAAATCCCTAATCGCGTGCGCCTCACTTTCGCTCCACTATTGTTCTCATATGACTTTCATTTGAATCCTATTGCAACAATCGCACATTTTGATCGGCCCTCTCCCACATTTGCTCATGCGATTACTCGACGGCAGTGTTCTATGGACGGACGCTAAAAAGAACATCGCCGCAGTTCTCTCGTGATACCACCACCCTCTCTCTGTTCTTCGTCGTTCTCATACCACTGAAGAGAACATCTCTCATCGTCGGCTGATTCATCATCATCATGCTGTTTGGTGTTCCGCTCTTTCTTATTATTCCTTTGGCCACTATTGTCACTAATGCTCCCGGCTCATCTCTTATCGCTGCATATACGGGAGTGTCAAGGAACCTCTTAAAGACGACCCCTCTTGGAAACGATAGGATTCAAAAAAATCCCTCATTGTCTTCTGTCTCCTTCACTCTGCCTCCCAAGGTTTATCGTAGCTACATATTGATGAATTATGCTTCTGAGATATGGACTCGGGCTAGAGAAACGTACTCATAGATCAGTAGTTCTACTCAAATCTATGAGCTTACTCTTTGCCTTTTGGAGTTGAGACAGGGATCTGTGATAGTTGCTTCCTATTTTTCTGAGTTTAAATGGCTCTATCAGGAATTAGACTATTTCAAGCAATTTAATCTTGTTTGCACTACTGATGTGGTTATGTTACAGCAAAAGGAAGAACATGTTTGCCTACATGTTTTCTTGATGTGTCTGAATATGGAGTCAGATACTATTCAGACTCATATCCTCCATCGATCCCCTCTTCCTTCTCTTAGGGAAGTTTTTAACAAGATTCTTGGAGATGATGATCGCCAGAAGTCTCTCAGCTCGATTCTCCCTCTGGATCGCTCAGCCTTAGCTAGTGTCGGTCGTAGCCCCTCCAGCACAACTGTCCCTACCAGTGATTATTATGGGAGAAGAGGACGCGTTCGTGAGGTGTGCTTCAAACAACATCTTCACCTTGCTCCTGCTAGTGGCGGTTGTGGTTGTGGTCGGGGTCCCGGTTGTGTAGAGACTCGACAGGGAGGTTCTCGAGTGCTTAATACTGTGTATGCTACCGAGGTCTATAATGCTCCAACATATCCTTCTCTGAACAGTTTACAACTCAAGAATTAGGTGTTATTCGTCACCTTCTTCATTCTCAGCCTGATTCTGCTTTTGGTGCCTCTACCACATTTGCTATTGCAACCCTTCCCAGTGTGCATACAACCACCACCGCTTCCTCTGATTGAATCATTGATTCAAGCGCAACTGATCATAGCACTGGATCCTCCTCAGGTTTTGTCTCCTACATACCTTTGCATGACAAGGATAAGGTTATTTATATTAATGACACATTGTCTTTCATTGCGGGTAAAGGACATATCTCGTGCTCGGCTTCTATTTCTCTTGCCTCTGTTCTTCATATTTCCTTTTTCCCTACAATTTACTTTCTATCAGCAATATTACTAGATCTTTTAACTGCTCGGTGACATTCTTTCCCGGCTCTTGTATTTTTAAGAAGCTGGGTACGAAGCGGACAATTAACAGTGGTAGGAACCATGTTGGATTGTACAACCTGGATACCCATCTACCATCTTGTGCTCTCATATTGACTACTGTTGATGGAATCATACCTCGATTCCACCAACAGGAACGGAGCTGCTCGACTGGAACGGAAGCGGCGTAATCGACGGGATAACAGCTACACACATATGACGGTAGTGAGAAGTAAAAACATGAGCACACGCGAGATTAGAGCGTCAAGAGAAAGTTTAATCTAACAGAGCTACATAACAGAACTTTATTGCTCCAAAAAGTTACATAATACATGAGTATGCCCCTTATTTATTGAAAAAGGGGAGGAGAAAGAATATACAATGTCGGTCACAAGCGACTAGGTGGTTGATAAAAACCTAGCCGCTAGGGTTGTACGGTTGGAAGAGCTAACCGCACGACTATATAGAGCGAGAAAAGGTACCAACAAGATTGTTCTGGTCTCTATCCGACAGTGTCCAGCAAATAGCTCTAGGAGAGAAAGTTGCGGTTAGACAAAGTCTACTGCCAGGTCGCACCAAAGTTGTGCATGAGAACTGCGAAACCAACTTCGGTCAAGCCTCTGCCGATCAACAAAGTGCACAGCTGCGAGAAGAATAGAGAAGCATCTCATGCGGTTAGGCAGGAGCTATCCGCCTAACCAACAACTGGATTTGACCTCAGCAGTCCGCACAGCCACTACCTCTGATAACCAGACCGCACTGCAGTTAACCGGTGTGGATTACAACGGACTACTGCTAGACCGCTAAGCCAGGTCGCCAGACGGCCTCAACTACTACTTGCCATAGAGGAACTACTGCTAGGATCATCAGAAAGGCAGACCGCCGAGACTGCCTGCCACTGCTATCCCCCAAACCGCCAAACCTGTCCGCCATGTGTGTCTGCCAGAACGCATGGACTTAGGTTCCAACACTCCCCCTCAAGCTGGAGCATATATATCAACCATGCTCAGTTTGTCACATACCACAAAAAAAGAGGATACTGGTTTGGTAAAGATATGAACAAGCTCTTTATCAGAGGTGACAAACGGAGTGCAAATTTGATTATTCAACACCTCTTCTCTGATAAAATGGTAATCTACTTCAATATGTTTTGTCCTCTCATGAAACACTAGATTCTTTGAAATATATATAGTTGCATTGTTGTCACAGAACATTGGCAGGAGATGATCATAAACTTCTATCAAATCAAGTATCAGTGTCCGTAACCACTTCAGCTCACAGGTGGTCAAGGTCATGCTCTTCTACTCAGCTTCAGCACTTGACCTGGAGACAACAGACTGTTTATTGCTCTTCCATCTTACAAGATTTCCCCCTACGAAGGTACAAAAACAAGACGTAGACTTAATATCCCCTTTGTCATCTGCATAACTGGCATCAAAATAGGCTTCAATTCTCAAATGATTATTCTTTGAAACAGAAGTCCCTTTTCCGGAGATCCTTTCACATACTCCAAGATCTTTAGAGTTGATCGTAGATGACACTCTTTAGGAGCTTGCATAAACTGGCTCACGCTTCCTACTGCATAACAGATATCTGGTCTTGTAACCTTCAGATAAATGAGTTTTCCAACAAGCCGTCGGTACCTGGAGACATCTGTAAGGGGAGCTGAATCTTCACTCCAACACTAGTCATCAGCAACGGTCATTGGACACTGAGCAGGTTTAGCTCCCAGAAGATATGTCTCTTTTAAAAGATCAAAGACATACTTCCGTTGTGAGAGTACTATAAAACTAGACTTCCGAGAGATCTCAATTACCAAAAAATACTTGAGAGCCCAATATCTTTTGTAACAAAACGTTGATGAAGATGCTTCTTCGTTAGGTCAATTCACTTCTTATCATCTCATGTAAGAAGAATGTCATCCACATAAACCAAGCTTGTAGATTGCGGGCGATATGTCCGACATGTTGGCCGACATGTCGATTTTGAGGGGGAAACGGCACTTTATCGCCATATATGACAATTTTTACGTTTTCTAATATTGCGGACGACATGTCGGACATGTCGGCCCAATATTGCGGCAAATGTCAGGTAATATCGGCTCAATATTACGGGTTTTTTTTTGTTAAAAAAAAATTTATAATTTTTTATAGAACGATTTCATCAAAAGGTTCTAACAACATACCTAGTGCTTCTTTCATATCATGTGGAGATCTATGTTGGGTATTTGGTGAGAAGGTGACTCCAAATGACACCAATCAAATACGATTAAACACTCGTTAATAGTTTAATTTTCTCTAATGAATTTTAATTTACATTTAATCAGATAAAATAATTATCATTTAATTAATAGATGAAAATACTATGAAACATATATATATATATATATATATATATATATATATATAACAATACAATCCGACATTTTGATATGTCCCTGATATATCTCCCGCAATCCGACATAAAAAACTCAAACCAACATGAGTCTGACATCCAACATCTGCAACCTTGACATAAACAACAAGAAAAACTAGCATGTAAAAGTTTTACGCATGAACAGAGAGTGATCTGCAACACTTCGAGCAAACCCAATAACAAAAATAACCTCACGGAACTTCTCAAACCAGGCCCACGAGCTTTGCTTATGTTCATAGACTGTCTTCCTCAGTCTACATACCTGAGACTCCCCCTGAGCAACATATTCATGAGGTTACTCCATATAGACTGTCTCTTGTAGATCTCCATAGAGGAAGACATTTTTGACATCAAGCTGAGACATTTCTCAGTCTCTGTTAACAACCAAAGAAAAGAGAACACAGATCATTGTAATCCGAACAATTTGAGATGTGTCAAAGAAGTCAACATCATGGATCTGGGTAAAGACTTTGGCCACAAGCTGAGCCTTATGGCAATTGATGGTACCATCAAGAAGAATTTAATCACAAAGACCTAGCGACAGCCAACCACATCAGCTCCTGAAGGAGTAAGGACAAGAGTTAAAGTACCCCGTTCTGTCAAAGTTTTCATCTCTTCATCCATGACGGCTTTCCAATGAGGAAAGCAAGAGCCTCATGATAAGTAGTCGGGATGACATTAGCCGAGAGAGATAGAGCAAAGCTCTTGCAGGAAGGAGTCAGTCGGGCATAAGAAACATCATGAAGAGGATGTTGAGTGCCATGTGTGAACTCCCTTCCGAAGGGCAATCAGAAGATTAAGGTCTGACTTGTTCGTAGTATCAGATCCGTCCGTCGGAGAGACTGCTGGCCCGGGAACTGTCAGCATACAACTCAGGGAGAAAGGAAGAATCAGGAGAAAGAGAAGGAGAATCAGAGGCTGGTGGAGAAGAAAGAAACAAAAGGAGCAGGCAGAGGCGCGGAGATAACAGGTAGAGAGGAAGAGTCATTAGCAGGCGGGAAAGTAGAGGTGCAAGAAAAGTAAAGAGCATCCTCAAATAAAGTAACATCCGCGGAAACATATTGTTTCGGTGAAGAGGATCATAACACCAATATCCTTTTTGTGTCGGACAGTAGCCCAGAAAAATGCACTTAACTGTGCAAGGAGAGAGTTTGTTACGTCCAAAAGGAGAGTGAACAAATGTGATACATCCAAACACACGTGAAGGTAAAGGAAACGGTGTCGAACTAGGATACAAAATGGAGAAAGGAGTTTTGTCGATGAGAATCAAGGAAGGAATCTGATTGATGAGGTAAAAATAGAGAAGAACGGCATGTCCTCAATAAGATCGAGGAACACTCATTTGAGTGGGAAGAATGCGAGTCACATCAAGAAGATGACGATTCTTGCGTTCAACAACTTCATTCTATTGAGAGGTGTAAGGGCAACTAGTTTGATGTATAATACCACGATGCATACAAAATAGTGAGAATGGATGACTAAGGTATTCTTTGGCATTATCAGTGCGAAACACTCTAATAGGAGCATCAAACTGAGTACGAATCTCATTACAGAACGTAGTAAAAACATGAAAAAATTCGTAACGTTCTTGTAATAAGTACAACCAAATACATCGAGAAAAATCATCAATAAATATGACAAAATATAGACTACCCCTACCAACAGATTTGGTAGGAACAGAAGCTCATATGTCAGAATGAACAAGCTCAAAAGACTGAGAAGAGCTACGTCCTTGCTTCGTTGGAAAAGACGAACGGTGGTGTTTTTCAAGTTGACAGGCTTCACAATTCAGAGAAGAGTCTCCCTGAGGTAAATCAGGGAAGAGCTGGTGAAGATGACGAGGAGGAGGATGCACAAGGCGAAGATGTCACTGGAGAAGAGAAGTAAAAGAAGAAAAAGCAGAGACATTGTCAGGATAAAACAAGTCGTCACTTTCAGTCTCAGTGGCAATCGTCTTTTTGGACTGAGGATTCTGGAAAAAAACAAGTAGGAGCGGTAAAAATAACTGTGCAATTAAGTTGTCTGCATACAGAAGTAACATAAAGTAGGTTGCATAAAAAAGTTGGGATATAGAGAGTGTCCGCAAGTTGAAAAGATGGAGTGACAAGCACTGTGTCAGATCTGCACACAGGGGATGGAGAACCATCTGCAATAAAACCGGAGGTGACCGGTTGTGTTTGTCCAGATGAGAGAAAAGACGAGGATTGTCCATTATATGAGTAGTAGCATCAGAATCAATAAGCTACAGTGAAAATATGAGAAAAAATGTGAATAAGAGGTAAATAACTGCAAATTTTATTGCTTCAAAAAAGTAAGTAATACATAGGTGTGCCCCTTTATTTATAGAAAACGGGGAAGATGAGAGAATACAAATACAAGTCGAGCGGACTGAGCGGTTTGACATACACAAACCGTTCACTATACAAGCAATAACATTACAACCTCCGCACACAAGAGAAAGGCCGCCAGACAAGCCGCTAAGCCGCATCTGCGGATAGCCAACAATCGACAGTGTGGCTAACCATTACGCTGAAGCTGCGACAAGACATCTGACCGCGTACCGCGGGTTGCCACCAGACCGCTAAGAGGATAAGCCTTGGACCAGAGCTTCACGACTTCATAAGACCGATGCGAAAGGCCACCTAACCGCTGAGGCGCACACTGGATAGAACACTGCGGCTTCTACTAAAAACATCATCCAAACAGTCCGCTGAGGACACCAACTAGAAGACCGACAGGACAGGCCGCTGCGGCTAGTTCGGCTAACCGCCCGAACTGATTTCCAACATACTGAACCATCCCAGCAGCTCGCTGAGGCTACCTGCTAGAAGACTGGCTGGACAGACCGCGGCGGCTAGTTCGGCTAACCGCCGAACTGAGTTTCAACACTCCCCCTCAAGCTGGAGCATATATGTCAATCATGCCCAGCTTACCACAAACCTCTGTGAACGAAGTAACCGGTTTCGTGAAGTAATCTGTCAGCTCTTTATCAGAAGTAACGAAAGGAGTGCATATCTGATTCTTCAGAATCTCTTCTCTAATAAAGTGACAATCAACCTCGATATGCTTCGTTCTCTCATGAAAGACCGGATTCTTCGAAATGTATATAGTTGCTTTATTGTCACAGAACATCGGTAGGGGGTGATCATAAAACTCTCTCAGATCGAGTAAGAGAGTTCGAAGCCACTTCAACTAACAAGCAGTCAAAGTCATGCTTCTATATTTGGCTTTTACACTCGATCTGGCAACCACAACCTGCTTCTTGCTCTTCCAACTGACTAGGTTTCCTCCAACAAAAGTGCAGAAACCTGATGTTGACTTCCTGTCGCCCTTATCATCTGCGTAGCTCGCGTCAGAATAAGCCTCTACTTTTAAATGTCCCCTTTTCAGGAACAAGAGTCCTTTACCTGGTGCACCTTTCACGTATTCAAGAATCTTCAGAGCTGACTGCATCTCCCTAGGAGCTTGCATAAACTGACTTACTTTTCCAACTGCATAGCAGATGTCCGATCTAATAACTATCAGATAGATGAGTTTACCAACAAGACGTCTGTACCTCGTGACATCTTTAAAAAGAGGAGAAGACTCACTCCAGCATTTGTCAACTCCAACAACCATAGGAGATCGGGCAGGTTTAGTTCCAAGAAGACCTGTCTCTTTTAAAAGATCCAGAGCATACTTTCTCTGTGAAAGAATGATAGAACCAGGTTTCCGAGATATCTCAATCCCCAGAAAGTACTTAGGAGACCTCATATCCTTCATAACAAAATGCCGGAGCAGATGCTTCTTCGTCATATCAACACCTTTCCTATCATCCCCAGTAAGAAGTATATCATCCACATACACCGCAAGAATAACCAGCCCAGACGAGGTTTTCTGAATAAACAAAGAGTGATCTACAGCTCTCCGAACAAATCCAACCACAGAAATAACTTCACTAAACTTTTCAAACCATACTCTCGGACTCTGTTTAAGACCATAGATGGCTTTCTTCAACTTACACACCTGAGACTCCCCCTGAGAAACATACCCGGGAGGTTGCTTCATATAAACTGTCTCGTTCAAATATCCATAAAGAAAGACATTCTTGACATCTAACTGAGACATTTCCCAATCTCTGTTCACAGCCACTGAAAAGAGAACGCAGATCGTAGTAATCCGGGCAACAGGAGAGAACGTATCAAAGAAATCTACACCATAAGTCTGCGTAAATCCTTTGGCTACTAGACAGACTTTGTAACGTCCAACAGTACCATCAGGAAGGTACTTGATTACAAAGACCTAACGACAACCAACCACATCAACACCAGGAGGAGTAGGCACGCGAAGTCTGAGCCCCTTTTGAATATAAAGCAGACAGATGAGTACACGCGGCTTTGACTGCTTGATCATGTCGAATGACAGGAAGACACTCATCAGACAAACTGTTGGCCAACCAAGTACGGACCAAGGCATCAGAAGCGTCTCAATCATCATAAGCAACAGAGCCAACAGGAGGAGAGTCATCAGTCAAGTGTGAGCGCTTACGTTGAGAACGTAAAAGGAAGACAAAAGACACACTCCAATCAGGATAATTTGGGCCCGTAAGCTTGGACAAAATACCCAAATTACCCGAAGAAGAAACAGAGGGAGAAGAATGAGAGAAAGGAGCCGGGAAAGTTACAGAAGACGACGGAGTATCCATTAAGAAAGCAATCAAGCCGCGCGGACAAAGCAAAAACTGCAATAGGCAACCAGAGAAGATTTCACGCGAACAGAAAGAACAAACCGTCCGATCTCGGTGACCACACACCAGCAGCAGGGGAAATGCTGCGACCCAAGGGCAGAGAAGCCGCACAAAAAGAAGAAGAGCACGAGACCACGCGAATAAGGAGAAACCGCGCCACCAAAAAGAAAGAACGGAAGGGAAGAAGCCGGACAAAATCGGAAGAAGGGAGGGACAGAAAAATGACAACCCGCGCGGTTTAAAAAAACAAACCGCAAAAAAGAGCGAAACAAACTTGGAGCAAAAAAACCGGTTTTCCTCTGATACCAAGTGAAAATATGAGAAGAAATGCGAACAAGAGATAAATAACCACAAATTTTATTGCTCCAAAAAAGTAAGTAATACATAGGTGTGTCCCTTATTTATAGAGAACGGGGAAGATGAAAGAATACAACACACGATATGGGACTAAATACAAGTCGAGCGGACTGAGCGGTTTAACATACACAAACCGCTCACTATACAAGTCATAACATTACAACCTCTGGACACAAGAGAAAGGCAGCCAGACAAGCCGCTAAGCCGCATCTGCGGATAGCCAACAATCCGCAGTGCAGCTAACCATTACGCTGAAGTTGCGGCAAGACATATGACCGCGTACCGCGGGTTGCCACCAGACCACTAAGAGGATAAGTCATGGACCAGAGCTTCACGACTTCATAAGACCGATGCGGCTTGCCACCTAACCGTTGAGGCGCGCACTGGACAGAACACTGCGGCTTCTACTAAAAACATCATCCAAACAGTCCGCTGAGGACACCAACTAGAAGACCGGCAAGACAGACCGATGCGGCTAGTTCGGCTAACCGCCCGAACTGATTTCCAACATACTGAACCATCCCAGCAGCCCGCTGAGGCTACCTACTAGAAGACTGGTTGGACAGACCGCGACGGCTAGTTCGGCAACCGCCCAAACTAAGTTCCAACAGCTACCTACCCGTAGTGGTCATATTTGCACTACCCGAAGAGTTAGCAAGTGAAGTAGACTTATTTGAGTTAGTATCAGTCGTAGCCAAGGTTGTCAGGATCGCGATCCAGATCATAGGATCTTACGATCCTACGATCCAGATTTTGTAAATCGATCCAGATTTTGTAAAGCGATCCTCGATCCAACCCTACTATCAGATCCGATCCTACCTCGAAACGATCTCATCTAGGATCTCGATCCTGACAACCTTGGTCGTAGCAGGGCGAAGATAAGAATGCTTGATCCAGGATCTGTCAATAAGGTGGTCGGTCTTGCCACAGCGAGAGCAGAGTTATCTAGAGGGGCCACGGACACCGGAGCGGACTCCACGACCACTAGGAATATCACGACGGTCCTGATGAGCAACAGTGTCAGGAGGAGGCGGAGAGGCAAGAAAAGGATGTTGAAAAAGAGCAGTAACAATCAAAATGCACGCAGCAGTAGTAACTAGAGTAGGAGTAGCAGTATCTCCAAGAATTTGTTGCAGAATCATATTATAAGATTCGGGCAAACGAAGCAAATAACACACAATCAAAAATTCCTGAAAATGTTTATGCTGCTCAACGAGATCAGCAGAAAAGAATCGATGCTGA
Organism: Platanthera zijinensis; assembly: GCA_039513925.1. Classification (NCBI taxonomy): domain Eukaryota; kingdom Viridiplantae; phylum Streptophyta; class Magnoliopsida; order Asparagales; family Orchidaceae; genus Platanthera; species Platanthera zijinensis. The sequence goes on from CM077098.1 coordinate 17,310,977, forward strand.
AGAAGTTCAGAACCAAGAGTCTGCACCTCCTGATAAGCAATAGCAGGATTTATGATAGTTCTGGCAAAATGGTTCGTATACAACGTATATATGCGGGAAGTTTGAGCTCCCTTGGAGTACAAAGCATCAGGATGATTCCAGGCAGCCTTAACCGTCGCATCATGTCTAATGACGGGAAGAAACTCATCAGATAGACTATTAGCAAGCCATGTTCTCACCAGAGCATAACTGACATCCCATTCATCAAAAGCTGCAAATCCATATGCAGGAGGGTCGTCAGTGAGATGATGACGCTTACACTGAGAGCATAGCAAAAAACAAAGGAAACACTCTAATCGGGATAATTTGGGTCAGTGAGCTTGGAAGAAGTACTCAAATTCCCCGAAGCAGAGACAAGAGAGGACAAAACAGGGGGCGCAGATAGAGTGAAATAAGAGAAATCACACATCTCCATAGAAAGAAGAAATGGGTAGAGAGATCTATCCGCAGCGAGAAGAGAGATCTATCCGCACGGAGAAGACAACCCGCAAAGGGTACAAAAAGAAGACCGGCATAAAGACTAACCACACGGTTAGAGGAAAAGGTCGAAAAAGAACTTGTCGTAGAAAACGAACAAAGAAGAAGCCGCACGAACAGACCAAGAGGCCGCGCGAACTTAGCAAGAGGCAGAGAGAAGAAAACTATTCGTAGAAAGTGCGAATAGCAAAGGGAGGACGGCAGGGCGGCAAGAAGCAGCGAAAAGAAGAAACCGCCGCTAAAGAAGAAGAAGAGAAGACTGCGGATCAAAAGAAATAGCGGAAAGGCTCGCAATAAGAAAGAGAACAGTGATATGAGAAGAGCAGGCGGTTAAAAACTTAGAGACCGCTTGCACTATGTCACGGCTGAGAAAGCAGAAAATGGAGCAAATGAACGATTAGCTCTGATACCATGTGCGAAAAGAGCTAAATAACAAAACTTTATTTGTCCAAAAAATTACATAATACATGGGTATGTCCCCCTATTTATAGAAAAATGGGAGGAGAGAGAAAATACAAGAGAGAGAATATACAACGTCTGTCACAAGAACTAGGCGGATAGATAAAAACCTAGTTGCTAGGACTGTGCGGTTAAAAGAGCTAACAGTACGACTATACAGAGCGAGAAAAGGCACCAACAAGATTGCTCTGGTCTCTATCCGACTGTGTCCGACGAATAGCTCTAGAAGAGAAAGTTGCGGTTAGACAAAGTCTAACCGCTAGGTCGCACTAGAGTTGCGCTTGAGAACTGCGAACAGCAACTTTGGTCAAGCCTCTGTTGATCAACAAAGTGCACAGTTGCGGGAAGAATAAAGAAGCATATCATGCGATTAGGCAGGAGTTAACTGCCTGACCAAAAACTGGATCTGACCTCAGCAGTCCGCACAACCACTACCCCTGATAGCCAAACCGCACTGCAGTTAACCGATGTGGATTACAATGGACTACTGCTAGACCGATAAGCCAGGTTGTCAGACCGCCTCAACTATTGCTTAACCGCCAGAGAGGAACCACTGCTAGGATCATCAGAAAGGCAGATCGCCAAGACTGTTTGCCACTAGTATCCTCCAGACCGCCAAACCTGTCTGTCATGTCTGTCCACCAGACCGCCTGGACTTAGGTTCCAACAGGAAAGAAGAGGAAAATATCAAGTGCATCTTATTCATCCCTCAAAGGGGTATTTAAACAACTTACAAGTTACAAGGACACATAAACAAGAATAGGCAATGTGGGGAAAAACCCATAGACACATCCCTAGAGGACACAAATATAAAGACTGATACTCAATGTGTAAAACTTCAACAGTCCCCCTCAAGCTGGAGGGGAAACCTCCAGCTTGGACATATCAAATAAAGGCAAATAGAGGAAGGTGATGCCGACGAAAGCACTAAAAAAGGGTGCTCCATATCAAAGAACAGTGTTGTAGATGTCGGCCGACATGTCCGACATGTCGGCCGACATAAAGATTTTGGGTGTAAACCGCAACGAAACCGGTTTGTTTGTCAAAAATATCGTTTTGTAAAAAAACGGCGATATATCCCGATATATCGATATATCTCTAACCCGATATTTCGGTTATTATATTTAATATATAAAAAACAAAGTTCACGGGACCCGTATTTTTCTACTTCACGAGTTCATTTCACGCATTCGACATTTCTCGCTCTAGCCTAAATTTTACCGGAGAGTCGCTCTGGCGGAGTGGTCGACACCCGACAGCTCCTTCTCCGGTGACGAGGCAACGAATCTGCATCACAGGCGAGGAGTAGAAGACGACGCCGAGCTTTCTACGAATCGGCATCGCAGGCGAGGACGCGAGGAGTCGACGCCGAGTTTTATTTGAGTTATTATATTGATCAAGTCATAAGATCTAAAAGTTTTATTAACCTTGTATTACTGTAAGCTTCTTACTTATGCTATAGTTAGGTTTTTTTCTTGCAATAGCTAAGTTTATACCTTTTCTTGTGTAAATCTGTAGTGATTTTTGTTTCCCCTTTGCACTTCTAACTTATGTTAACATTATTTTGTTAACTTCTGTTATAGTGATTTTTGCAATAGCTAAGAAAAACACTCATCCAACTCTGCATAATTACCTTGGCTTCTTCTTTATCTTTCAAAATTATTTCAAAGAAAATGTTATAAATACTTATTTGTCTATACATTACTATAGTTATTTGTCTGTACATTTTTACTTATTTGCAAAAAATATGTTTATAAATACTGTTATCTTTATTTAAATATTAAAATGCGATATTGTAAAATATCCCCGATATATCCCCCGCAATCCGACATACGACATTTCAAACCCAAACCGACATGAACCCGACATCCGACATCTACAACCTTGTCAAAGAAGGAGGAAGGCTGCTCGCGAACCTAGAGCCGTTCCTGTCGATGGAATTAGACGTCGATTCCGTCGACGGGAGTGAGAGCAGTGTAGTCGACGGGATCACAACTATGCACAGACTGCGAGAGCAAGAAATAAAATAGGAGCACGCATGATATTAGGGCATTAAGATAAATTTTAACCTAGTTTTGATACCAAGTCGTAAAATAGAAATCACAATAGATGGATGTTTTATTTTTCCACATAAAGCATTGTTTATAGCATTACAAGAGACTCCTAAACACGGGCAGACAATATGGGACTAAACCCAACTACTACTAAAAACCACTAATAGACGTATATTGTGTGACATTTCCAACATGAATCTTATTATCCAGACTCGACTCGCTCTCTTCGTAAGGAGGAGATGGATGGCATTGGTATTAATCCTCTTCGTCCTCTTATTCCTTTCATCCCTGCTCAGTCTTCTATCCCCGCTCAGTCTTTTATCCCGATTCTTGTCATTCAGGTACCTTTGTCACCCCTAATCCAAGTTCCTCTACTTCCTTCTTTGATTCCTCCTTTTTCACATGCATACCATCATCGTCAATCGAAGAAACAGGTTAATAGTGTTCCACCTCTACCAGTGCCCGCTTCAGACTCGGATTCCTGTGACGATCCTCTTGCGTTGATAAAAGGTAAAGATATAACATCTCAATACCCAATGTACAATCATGTTTCTTATCATCATCTTACCCTGGCTCTTCAAGCCTTTGTTTCTTCATTATCTTTAGTTTTCATTCCCAATACATGGGAGGAGGCATTGGGTATACCGGTTTGGACACGGGCTATGGAGGAAGAAATGTCTTCCTTGGATAAGAGTCATTACGTCTCCTCCCTTCCTCCAGGGAAGAAAGTCATTGGATCACGATGGGTGTTCTCAGTTAAGTAGAATTATGATGATAAGATTGAACGATACAAGACTCGGCAAGTTACTCAAAGATACACTCAGACTCAAGGAGTAAACTATCAGAAGACATTTGCTCCTGTGGCAAAGATGGACTTCATATGAGTTCTTCTATCATGTATCGCATGGTTAGGATGGGATCTTCATCAACTGGATTTTAAGAATGTCTTCCTACATGGTGAGCTTGATGAGAAAGCGTGCATGAAATTTCCTCCTGGATTCATAAAATAGGGAGCAGTAGGTCTTGTTTGTCCATGAGAAAATCTTTATATGAGCTGAAATAGTCTCCAAGGGCATGCTTTAACAAATTTCTCAAGGAAACGATCAAGTTTGGTTATAAGCAGGGGCAATCTGATGACACTATTTATCCGTTGAAATGACCAGAAAATTGTGGTCCTTATTTTCTATGTAAATGACATTGAGATTACAGATAATGACACTGAGGAGATTAGTAACCATAAGGCTCATTTATCTGTTGAGTTTGAGGTGAAAGATTTGAGAAGATTACAATACTTCCCGGGTATTTAGAAAATTTGGTCGAACCATGGTATCTTTATTTCTCAATGAAAGTATGTCATGGACCTTTTAAAAGAAACTTGAATACTCGGTTTTACCCCTACACATACTCCTATGGAGGAGAATCATAGGATAGATGAGGATGTTGATGATGAACGCACGAATACTTCAAGCAATCATAGATTGGTTTAGAGATTCATATATCTGTTTCACACACTTCCTGATATCATGTATGTGTCGTATGTTGTTGGTATCTTGACTAGACATATGCATGTCCCTATGAACAAACATCAAAAGACAACATATTGTGTACCGCGATACCTGAAGAAGGCTTCTGGTCGTGGCCTTTTGTTCTCCCGAAACAATCACTTGAAGATTGAAGTTTTCACTGATGTTGGTTGGACTAAATGTCGTGATGACAGGAAATCCACTACCGGCAACTGTACGATCAATGTTGTTAAGATCGCGTGCAAGATCGTAAGATCGCACGATCTTACGATCTTGCACAAGGTAACGATCCACGGTTTACTTAAAATCGCCGTCCCATTAGTATCGTTAGGATCGTAGTGCAATATCGTAAGATCGTTAGGATCGTAGTGCAAGATCGTAAGATTGTTAGGATCTGAGTTTTTTAGTAGGATTGAACACTATTGACTTTTTGAAATGTAATATTTTAATGTGATGGTATGGTATGCGACTATGCATCTATGTCTTTTATATTAATATTTTGATGTGATGGTATCATTGGTAATTTGGTATGGTATGAAATATTATATTTTTTTTATGATATGTAGATTGTTACATATTTCTCTTGCTTTTGATTTAATTTTTATTAAAATACGATCTTGCGATCAGTGTCGATCCTACGTTTTACGATCTTAGGGATGCCTCCCGATCTTAGTTAAGATCTCGATCTTCACAACATTGTGTACGATTGTTGGAAGAAATTTAGTGGCATGACGGAGTAAGAAGCAAAATGTGACTGCTAGATCTAGTGCGGAGGCTGAGTATTGTGCAATGTCTCAAGGCCTTTGTGAAGGTCTTTGGGTGCATACCATGCTTCGTGATTTGGGACTCCAGGAGAATAGCCCTATCACCTTATATTGCGACAAAAAGATTGCGATCAGCATAGCTCATAATCATGTTCAATATGATAGGACTAAACATGTTGAGGTGGATTGATACTTTATCAAAAATCACTTGGATAAAGGAAATGTAAGTCACTCTGTTCGTGCAGTGCAAAGATCAACTTGTTGATGCGTTCACAAAGAGTTTGTGATGTGATGTTTTTGTGGATGAGATTTAGAAGCTTAGAATGATAAATATTTTCCATTCAACTTGAGGGGGAGAGTTGTATTTAATCAAGTCTATTTGGTTCAGCAGTATTTATTTATCCCACAGTGGGGGTATTTTGGTATGTATGTTTTATGCCCTACTCATATATATTGTTAGATTTATGAAGCCTTGGCGGATTGACGATTTGGTCAGGCAGCCTGACAGATAGGCGGTTTGTTGGTTAGTCTTAGCGGTCTAGTTCCTACAGTATTGTGGACTGTTAGAGTTCATAAATCCTTGGCGGGCTGACGGTTTGGTCGGGCGGCCTGGCAGTTAGGCGATCTGCCGGTTAGTCTTGGTGGTCTGGTTCCTGCAGTATTGCGCCCTATCTCTGGCGGTCTGGTCAGGACTCTAGCAAGCTGTGGAGGTCTGGTTCGTATTTCGCTGGAGCGGACTTGGCGAACAGAGTTGTAGTCGCGGCGGATAGAGGCAACTGAAGTTGCGGTTTCGAGAGTACCTGAAGTTGTCGGTACCAGCAATTGTTACGACCTGGTGCTGAAGCGAGCTGGTCTTGGGTCTGGTGGATACCAGTATGAAGCGAGCTGGTCAGAGGCCGCAGACTGCCACTGGAGTCCGACGGATACTTGCGTGAAGCAGACTGCTGTTCTCGATTAGAGGCCGCGGACTGCTACTTGAGTCTGGCGGATACCTGTGTGAAGCGAACTGCTTCTGTGTCTGGCGAATTCTATTCGGAGCGGTCAGGGCTTAACCGCTTGGTTGTTTTGCGGTCTAAAATTTTTATCTGCCCTGTCCGCGAGTTGTAAAGTCCCACATCGGCTGTTGTAGTTTTCTTCTTTTCTTTTTCCTCTATAAATAGGGGGTCATACTCATGTAAATTAACTTTTTTGTGGAATTCAAATCTTGCTATTCAGATTTTTTCACATTGTATCAGAGGACACCTGGTCCTTGCGGTTTCCGGTTTTCTAACCGCCTGCTTTGCTCATGTTCTTTGCGGCCTCCGATTTTCTAACCGCGCCACTTCTTCTGTCTGCTCGAGCTCTTTTTTCTGTCCGCCCGAGCTTTCTTTTCCCTTATCCGCACGGTTTCTTTTCTTAACCACCTTCTTCATGGCAGATACCAAGAACTTCCACCACCCTATCCGCATCCTCTACTCAAATCGCCCGACCTGTTTCTACTTCGTAAGGGAATCTTGGCACTGCTTCTAAGTTGGTTAATCCAAATTATCCAGATTGAAGTGTCTCGTTTGTGTTCTTGTCCAGGTCTCAACGCAAACACAATCATCTCACTGATGATCCTCCGGCTCGTGACTCGGCTGTTTTTGATGACTGAGATGTCAGTGATGCTTTGATTATGATGTGGCTTGCAAATAGTCTCTCTGATGAGTGTCTACCTGTTATTCGGCATGATGAGACTGTTAAGGTTGCTTGGAATCATCTTGCTGTTTTGTATTCTAGAGGTGCTCGGACCTCCCGCATCTATACGTTATATGCTGATTTGTTTTTCCGCCCTACTTTAAATCATGTTGTTGTTTATCAAGAGGTGCAAGCGCTTGGCGCTGAGATTCTTCAACATCGTCTTTTCTCTGCTGATCTAGCTGAACAACACAAATATTTCCAAGAGCTTCTGGTTGTGTGTTACCTTCTTCGTCTTTCGGAGTCTTATGATATGATACGACAACAGATTCTTGGCAAAGCTAATTCACCCACTCTTGATGTTATTGTTGCCTGTATTGCAGCAGTTACCACTCTTCTTCAACGCTCTTTGCTTACCTCACAATCCTCTAATGACATGTTTGCTCATCTGGCTCGCTCTGGTAATTTTGGTGGTCGTGGAGGTCATACTAGTGGGCGTAGTACGCCTCGTCATGTATGCTCTCACGGTGGCAAGACATGGCATCTTGTTGATCGTTGTAAGGCTAAGTATCTTCATCTTCGCCCGTCTGCGGGCGAAAACACTAAAAAGTCCACGTCTCTTGTCTCCACCTCTTCTACTTGTGTTAATGTTGTTACTCAGGGTAAGTGGTTGATTGATTCTGGCGGTACTTATCACATGAACAAAGATTCTGGTTTGTTCTCTTGCTTGAACAAACATAACCGGTCTCCTCCGATTTTTGTTGCGAAAGGTACTCTGTCTCCTGTCTGTGGGACTGGTACAGTCTGTGTTACTCCAACCTTGTAGCTTGAGGACACGTTTTACATCCCGTCTTTTCCGTGCAATTTAATCTTTGTTCCTGCTCTTTGTAAATAATTGAACTGTACAGTTACCTTTACTTCTACTACTTGTTCTTTTCAGGATCGGCACTACAAGAAAAGTTGTTCCACCACCTACGCCATTTTCTTTACCTGTATCTTCTGATTCTCCTTTGTCTTTGGAGCCGTTGCTGACAGTTCCCGGGCCAGTAATCTCTCTGACGGATGGATCTCCTATCGAAGACAAGTCAGATCTTGATCTTCCTTTTGCCCTACAAAAGGGGGTTCGAACGTGCACTAAACATTCCATTCATGATGTCGTGTCTTATGCTCGTCTGTCCTTAACTGGACGAAGGTTTGCTCTTGCTCTTTCGGCTAATACTGTCCCGGTTAACTATCAGGAGGCTCTTGATATTCCGCATTGGAAAGCGACAATGGATGAGGAAAAGCAAAACTCAAACATATGGTGTGGATTTTTTCGATACATTCTCTCCAGTTGCTCGTATCAGCATGATTCGAGTTATTTTCTTTGTTGATGTGAATAAGGGTTAGGTTATCTGTCAGTTAGATGTCAAGAATGTCCTCTTGTATGGTCATCTACAAGAGGTGGTTTATATGGAGCAAACTCCTGGGTATGTTGCTCAGGAGGAGTCTCAGGTATGCAGGTAACGGAAGGCAATTTATGGTCTAAAGCAAAGTCCCCGGGCCTGGTTCGAAAAATTCAGCAACGTTGTCTCGTTTATTGGCTTCACTCGTAGTTCTGCTGATCATTCTCTTTTTATTCGCAAAAACACTAAGGGGCTTGTACTTCTTGCTGTTTATGTGGATGATATTTTCCTTATAGGCAATGATAAGGAATTGATCTAGCAAAGAAGCATTTTTGACAACATTTTGTTACAAAAGATATGAGCCCTCTTAAGTACTTCCTTGGGATAGAAATCTTGCGAAAACACAACTTTGTGGTTCTCCCACAACGGAAGTATACGTCAGATCTGTTGAAAGAAACCGGTCTTCTTGGGAAAAAACCAATTTGTTGTCCTATGATCGTTGGTGATGACAAAGATTGGACAAAAGATTCACCTCTTCTTTCTTATAGTACTATGTACAGACGACTTGTGGGAAAAGTGGAAAACTCATTTATCTGACTGTTACCAGACCGAAAATTTGTTATGCAGTAGGGAAGATCAGTCAGGTTATGCAAGCCTCCAGAGAGTGTCATCTTCGTTCTGCCTTAAAAATTCTTGAGTATGTAAAAGGGTCTCCAAGGAAGAGATTATTGTTTCAAAAACATAATCATCTGAAGATTGAAGACTATTCTGATGCTAGTTATGCAGACAATAAAGAAGATAGGAAGTCCATCTCTGGTTTTTGCACCTTTGTGGGAGGAAACCTTGTCAGCTAGAAGAGCAAAAAACAGTCTGTTGTGTCACGATCAAGTGCTGAAGGTGAGTATCGGAGCATAGCATCGACTGTTTGCGAGCTGAAATTGTTGCGTGCCCTTATGTTTGACCTAGGAGAAATATATGTTCATCTTTTACTTATGTTCTGTGGCAACCAGACTGCTATACAAATATCAAAAAACCCAGTTTTTCATGAAAGGACAAAACACATAGAAGTTGACTGTCACTTCGTCAGAGAATAAATTTTGAAGAATCAAATATGTACTCTGTTTATCACTTCAAACAAGGAGATTGTAGACGTCTTTACCAAACCAGTGTCAGCTTCTCTTTCAAATTTTTGTGACAAGCTGGACATGGTTGATATATATGCTCCAACTTGAGGGGGAGTGTTAGATTTTATGAAGCCTTAGCAAATTGACGGTTTAGTCGGGCGGCCTGACAGATAGGCGGTCTGCCGGTTAGTCTTGGAGGTCTGGTTCCTGCGGTATTGCGGACTGTTAGATTTCATGGAGCCTTGGCGGACTGACGGTTTGGTCGGGCAGCCTGACAGTTAGGCGGTCTGTCGGTTAGTCTTGGCGGTCTGTCGGTTAGTCTTGGCGGTCTGTCGGTTAGTCTTGGCGGTCTGGTTCCTGCAGTATTGCGCCCTATCTCTGGTGGTTTGGTCAGGAGGCTAGCAAGTTGTAAGGGTCTAGTTCGTATCTTGGTAAAGCGTATTTGGTGTACAGGGTTGTAGTCGCGGCGGATAGAGGCAGCTAAAGCTGCGGTTTGGAGAGCAGGTAAAGCTGCGGGTACCGGCAGTTGTTGCGTCTTGGTGCTGAAGCGAGCTGGTCTTGGGTCTAGCGGATACCAGTATGAAGCGAGCTGGTCAGAAGCCCCAGACTGCCACTGGAGTCCGGAGGATACCTGTGTGAAGCAGACTGTTATTCTCGATTAGAGGTCGCGGACTACTACTTGAGTCCGGCGGATACCTGTGTGAAGCGGACTGCTGTTCTCGATCAGAGGCTGCAGACTGCTACTTGAGTCCGGCGGATACCTGTGTGAAGCAGACTGCTACTTGAGTCTGACGGATACCTGTGTGAAGCGGACTGCTTCTGTGTCCGGCGAATTCTAGTCGGTGCGGCCAGGGCCCAACCGTTTGGTTGTTTTGCAGTCTAAAATTCTTATCCACCCTGTCAGCGGGTTGTAGTTTAGTCCCACATCGACTGTTGTATTTTTCTTCTTTCCCTTTTCCCCTATAAATAGTGGGTCATACTCATGTAAATTAACTTTTTGTGAAATGAAAAACTTGTTATTTAGATTTTTCACATACCTTTCCAATATATCTTGTCGAAAAATTAGTAGTGCAACAATTTCAGAGCACCAACTTTCATAATCTTCTGATGTCTGCATTACTTTAGTTATAGAAGGGAAACTAGAGAGGCTAAAACATTAAACTTTAACATAGCTTGGGAATAACTTGAAACAATTTGTAAAATATTTCATTGCTTATAATTTTTTTATGGGGGAAGTCAAGTGCACAAAGCATCCCCATGCAATCCCCATGCAATTAAGGTCTGAGGAAGGGTTCCATCACAAAGGTGAAATATAGACAAATCTTACCCTATATTTTTGCAAGAGGCTGCTTCCAAAACACCTTAACCAGTGCGTCAAGACTCCACTTCTTGTTCGTAATTTTTATATAAATATGTATATTGAAAATAGTTATTATAATCATTCCAAAAAAATATTTATTTACTCAAATTTTAATAAAATAGAAATTGTTTATGAATAAATTTTCATCACAAAAGTGAAGGAAGAAGCTATCCAAATAACTTGTCGTGAAATTAGTACAGCAATTCCAGAGCACCAACATTCATAATCTCCTGATGTCTGCATTAGTTTAGTTATAGTGAAACTACAGAGGCCAGAAATTTCAAACTTTATCGTACCTTGGGAGAAACTCTGTCAATATTGAGAGGTTTGGTGGTCGTGTGACGGCACCCATAAAAAGGACCACATTTGGATGTCGTAGCCTTAACATAATTTTGACCTACAAGATTCACACAAATCAATGGATATCAAATTAAGCATGAAAACTAAGATCTTAGTTCTAAAAGGGCGCGATGTAAAATAGTGCCTATAGACAATGCTAATCTGAATATTCAATTCATTTCTTACTTCACATCTGAATAGCTCCAATGCATCCCCTGATAGATCCTGGTCCAAGAATTTCTTCACAGCAACATCCTATCACGGAATATCTATCTAGTTAGAAGTTAAGGTCAAGACAAGAAGATAATTGACATAATGATATTACAGTGTCTATTTAACTTTCAATAGATGAAAAACAAGAAGAAACTGAACAAAAAATTACCCAGAAGATTCAGAGTTCATAAGATGCCCATATTGCCATTTATATTAATAAACAAAGAAGTGACTCAAAGTCAATCAACCTAACTCAGCGACTGGCAACACAGAATCTCAAACCGAATAGTGCTCGTCAACTAAACATCATAACAGATTCCCTAATTATATTCAGAAACTCGGCCTGGCCGTCAGTCAAATGGTGATAAGCCGTCAAAAAATTTAGGTTGGTATTTTTCTTGTGCCATAACGTCCTCCAAAAATAAGTTATGAAACACACGTCACAGTCGGACACTATAGACTTGGGTAACCCGTGTAACTGAAAGATGTCCCACATGGAGAGAGCCGCCATTTGGGTTGCGTCTACAGTCTTGTAACAGGAGATAAAATGAGTCATCTTTGAAAACCGGTCTTCCTCCACGAAAATAGAGTCATGCTTCCTAAAAGTGCGAGAAAGGCCTAATATAAAATTCATGCTAATATCGACCCAAGGTCGGTGTGGGACAAAAAGAGGGTATAGAGTCCAGTGTTTTGTGTTGAAATTTTCATAGTATGGTAGGTTTCATAGTGACATATGACTCATGGTACATTCTTCTTCAAGGAGGGCCAATAAAAGTGATCCTCAACCAAAGTGATCATCTTATCTCTACTGAAGTGACCAGCGACACCACACCAAGCATCCCCCCAATTCGAAAGTCCCGAAGGAGGTCCAGGGAATAAAAAGACGAGACTAGTGATATAAATATCCCTCGACGATATCAAACCCTCACAGTCAAAGGGGATCTCTCAAGAATCCAAAATAAATCTTGTCAAAGTCAGCGCGGGTAGGGTAATCCTTAGTCAGTCAATCAGTGCTAGTCGTGTTAGCACTCAATGTATGGATGATGGTGATATGATGACTAAGATCGTCAGCAAGCTTGTTCTCAACACCAACACAGTGTTTGAGAACACAGTGGAAATCATGTAAGTATTCGAATCCCTTGGCATGTCTATGACCCAACTTCCGTTATGAGTCAAGATACAACAGAGCCTGATGGTCAGAGTATAGGATAAACTCTCGCGGGAGGAGATAATGACTCTATTATCTAAGTGATTACACTACCGTATAAAACTCTCTATCATAGTTGGGGTATTTTTATTGTGCCTCATTCACTTTTTCACAAAACTAAGAAACTGGGTGACCCTCCTGGCACAGTACTCTATCAATGTCAATGTCAGATGGGTCGCAGGCCACCTCAAAGGCCTTAAAGAAAAGAGGCAATCTAGGGACGGGTACAGTCTTCAGCCACTCCTTGATCTCTTTGAAAGCCCATGTGGTAGTTTCCATCTATAGAAAATTTTCCTTTCGTAGACGGTTCGTGAAGGGGTCCATGATGGTGCTAAAACCTCAAAAATATCGTCTATGCAAGGTATCTAGTCCGTGAAAGATACGGGTAACAATGAATCAATGATGATGCAAGGTATCTACTCCTAAAGGACCTGTTGAATCGTAGGCAATCATTACTTCACCATCTCCTCGTCCTGAAAATAAAATTAAAGAATTTCAACCTTCTCTTCCTTATGCCTCCAAATAAAAAAATGGATGGACAATTAGTTATCAAAGAAGGGGGAAAAGGAGGCATCCAAAACTAGCTACAAGAAAATAAGTGACAATTAGTTATCAAAGAAGGGGGAAAAGAAAAATATCTAAGGTGGACGAGACAGATTTAGAGGGTGCATTCGATGAAGATCATATTTTATCTACTTTGTCGACTATAGATGAATTTGTAATTGATGAAGAATGAGGTATGTTTGAAATTTAATTTTAAAAATTTTGATCTCATAAAAATAATATATAGTTGGCAGTTTCTTAACGTTACTAGTTTTACAAATTTTCTATCATTAAAGTATTGTATGTTAAATGTTGGATACAGTTTTTAATACTTAGAAGTTCAATATGTTGTAAAATATGTAGTACTGACATGTATAAAAAAAATAACATTTAATTACACGTATAATTAATTAATTATTAAAACTCGATATATGAAATATCTCTATATAAAAAATCGACATGAAAACTCAAACCAACGTGTTTCTGACATCCGACATCTACAACCTTGCACAATCATGAAACTTGATTGCATTTTTGTTATAGTGGATCAACACTCACAGTACACCTATATCTTTATGATTTGCAAGGTTTTCATTATTTATACAATGGCCATAACTTTTGTGCATGGAAGTGCTACGAATCCACGGTCCTCAATCATAGAATACATCCAACCTTATAGAGACGCATTCTAGAGGACCATTAAGAAGAAAGTTTGGGCTAACAATTTTACAACTATGACAAGGCAAATCCAACTGAAGTAGCATCTCCACCTCTCTCAGAAAAGGATGACCATACAAGCTAGCTAGCATAGCAAACACATGACATTTGTGGTGGGTGATCTAATGTTCATGAAGCTCTATCAGCATCACCAAGTTTTAGTGGCGACCCGCATCACAGAAACTCTCTGCTCGACTCTATAGGTTGTTCTTGCGGGAGGCATTGGTGCTATGGCTTACCTTCATCAGCTACCTCCTCAAAGTTGAATACACTCAATGTGCCACATGTCCCAGTACAAGCATGCAATGGGCGATCACATGGCCAAGAATATGATTCATACAAGTTCAGCACGTGACCAATCAGGTACGTACGAGACCAAAAGCTTATTGGTTGCCAGCTACAGAACAATGGCACTATGATATTATGGTCCCACACGACCCGGTATCTATTTTTAATTAAAGTTTGTGTCAACGCATCTTTTAATTATCAAGGTTTTTAATTATTTTAAATAAAACCAAGTGCCCAGATTTATTACAATTTTGCCATTTTTGTAAGGTTATATATAGATCCCCTTGAGCCATTGAAAAATTATCAATCAAATTAACCAAGTTCTATATCCTCATCTCTGGCTCTCTTTCTCCTCTCCTCAAGTTCTTGGGTTAGGGTTGAGCATATCTCCCCTACTTTCTCCTTCGTCACATTCTCCGCAGGTAGAGCTCTTGTATCTCGACCTTCACCACCACCTCTGATGAAGCCCCGAAGAAAGTCTGTAACATCTTGGTATCAGAGCTAAATAGCTGCCTCCTTCCATCCCTAGTTGTTTATGGGGCATACTTGTGATTACGACATCTTCTTCCTCGCCCCCAGCTCAAGTCGACGCACTAACCCTCTGCCACCTCAAGACCATCGATGACCTAGGCATGCCCTTCTAGTGATTACGTCATCTTTTTCCTCACTCTCAACTCAAGTCGACGCGCCAACCATCTCCTGCCATGAGACCGCCGACGACCCAGAACCGTCCTTTCGTAGTCTAACTCGTGAATTCAGCTGCTCATGAGAAGCATTTGCACATGTCGTTAATGTACCCGAAGCCTTCTCATACTCGGTAGTTGTTCATCTCCTCCAACTGGTCGTCTTTTACTCCCTTTCCCCCATTCAACAACCCTAGCCTCACCGCTACAAAACCCCATCCCAATTCTTCTTGAAGTAGTCCCAACCCACATCACGCGCTCGTTCCAAGATCTGTATTGTCGTTTCAATACATGTTGCTGCACGTGATCGACTGGTATCGTGTCGTGTGTTCTTCATTAACTGACCACTTTTATTTTATTAAAAAGGGAGAAAGAAAGTGTTTCTTTTTTCGGGAAGCGGAGGGGGGATCCTCATATGGATTTAATTAATTGATGAACGAATTAATTTTTGATTAATAGATTAATTACATAATCAATTAATTATGAACATGAAAATAAGCATCGTCGATGCGGCTATTCTCCGTTCATTGAAGGCTTCATATCAAATAGCTATACTGCAACCCCTCATAGAGTTCATTAATGGGTTGTTGTCCCGACTCCTCCACCAAGGTTGTTGGTTATGTTGTTGCAACCCCTGCTACTGATGTACTCTGTAGTCCGCCTCCGGACGCAACTTCCACCTTCCCTGCCGTTTTCACTAAAGAGGTCGCCGCACCCACCAATGCAGATGTTCCATCGTTCTAGTCGCTCCACTATCGCCTCTAGTTATTCCATCCCCGTAGTTCATCCAGCAAGCATCGTTCCCTCCACGCCCCGCAATGGTACCCCCTAAATTGTTTTGCCATTGTTAGTCTCCTCAGTCTCCATCCTGCATTCTCCGCTCAGCCACTTGCTCAGTCAAACCCTCTGCAGGCATTTTTCGACAACCTCCCCTAGCATGCACTGATACTGCTGATCGACGCAACTCAAATTCACCTTTATTCTCCATTTCCCTCGATTATCGGCATTCAGGGGGTACACTCGCCCCAACTCCAGATCTTTTGTCTCACGATCCTTGTTCCATAAGCACCTCTACCTCGCTAGATCCTCATCGTCTCTTAGGCCATTTGTGAGCACAATGAAGATCCGTCATGCGATGCAGCCGCCACCACAGTGGTGTGCTATCGGAAGCTGTTCTGGAGGGAAATTGAGGAGTCAGACAGTCATTTCATTGAAGCCTCGTTCGAGCTTGAAGATAAGCTCGATTTGAAGGCTGGGTGGGATGTGATGATTTCGCACAGCCCGCTATCCATTTTAATTTATGTATGTTTAATTTATGTTCGTGTCGACGCATGTAGCGTCATTTAAATATCATCATTTAGAGTTATTTTATATAAATTCAAGCCTTCGAATTTATTACGATTTTGCCATTTTTGTAATCATATATGTAGACCCCCTTGGGCCAACAAAGGATTATCAATCAAATTAACAAATTACTCTTTTCCCCTCTCTTTCTCTCTCTCCCACTTCTTCTCAAGTTGTAGGGATAGGGTTGAGCTCGACTCCCCTTCTTCCTTTGTTGCATTGTCTAAGGGTAGAGCTCGGCTCCCTCCTATATCTCCGCCTCCACCACCACCTCTGACGAAGCCTCGAAGAAAGCATGTAACATACGATACCCTAGATATTGGTGCACTAGAAGTATTAGGATGCTTCCACCACACCACTTGGCTTGACTGAGAGAAATTTATGATTTTGTTTCCCAACTCATAACTTCAGGACAAGGTTACCTTCCAATGGAACATAATTGTTATGGAGAGGCCCCGCAATGCAACATAGTTGCGCGTTTACAATCAAAAGACTGAGGACATCAGTAAATGATCAAGGACTACGAGAACCTACTTGTATTAAGTACTCTTAAGGTTGTAAAGATCTATGGTTATAAATAGCCTCACTTATTAGTTCTGAGTACGTTTTTTGGATAAGGACTTAAGCACTAAGTTAAGTGAAACTTCCCTTCATCTCCTGCAAGAGATTGGAACCGCAACCCCTAGTTCTGCTAGCAAACAACTGTTTGAGAATGCAGAGGTATTTGATAAAAATAAAACTCCTCGGGCTCATAGTCGTCCATCTAATCGTCGTCATCGTACGTGCTCATCTACTATATAGTCCTAGTGTCATTTCGATATTCAATGCATTCCCACTCTTTCATATATAAGGGAAGGTAGGAGTGTCTTATGATCATCTTGAGTTTTCTAGATTTCACACTTATTTGGAGAGGGGCTTCAAGAGGGAACCAACCCTCAGAAGCTATGCACAAGCACACCTCACGAGTCGTATCCCCGCACTATTATTTTAATGCATATCTGATTTAATAGTAGGTCCTATCAATTGGTCTGACATGCTTAACTCGGTTGTCGCTAAGATCCCCCATCAGTTAGGATTTTGTCAAATAGCATCGACGATCTCGCGATTCCGAGCTTTTGAGGTTCAGTCATCCTGCCTCCAGTGAATTTTGATTCACGGTCATGGTGGATCCCACGCAAATGCCATCCACCACAAGATCCAGACACATTCTTGTGGACCGGCTCGTCATCCTCATCACAATTCTCATGTTCCCAACTCTGATCGATGACCCACGCCCACGCATATGCACGATCGAAACTCTGCCCCTCTGTGCATCTTCCATTTCTAGGCAACAACACAACTTCAGCGCTCTCATCGGCCCCCTCCCTCGATAATTCATCTCTCTGCAGCGTTCTTCCTTTCCCTCCTTCAAAGAATTGACACCCACTCTGGCCCTTCTGCTCCATGTCCACAACCCGCTCAATAGTCATCCGCGCCGATGAGGATGGCTTGGTTTCGACATCAACCGATACCACCATCTTGGATCGACTTGATACATGAATGGAAGACCAAACAGTCCACCGCAAACTCGCCGCCACTTTCTCCCTAGTTAGTCAGCTACACTGCCCCTCCCCCAATCTAACCTATCGCCCACCAAATGTTAACTATGTAGGGTACTTTCAAGCTACCATGAAATTAAACCGCCCCATCTCCGTCATCTTAAGATCTCGATGTTCAACGACATAGATCCCCACTGCTGAATCACCCGCGCTAAACTGTTCATTAATCTTAAAAACACCCCTGCCAATCAAAAGGTCCCAATGGCGACAATCTACCTGGATAGCCTCATGCTCCACTAGTTGTGTCGGACGTTGCACAATGTTTCTGATCTCTCTTGGACCGCACTTAAGAAACTTCTTAACCGCTACGACATGTGTCGAGCATACAATATGCACAAGCGCATTAGCTTTGTTCATCAATTTAACACCATCAAGGCCTGCATTGTTGAGTTCATCGAGGTCGTCACACACATGATAGACCTCTCCCCGTATCATTACTTGGGGTACGTGATGTACGTCCACACTGATATGTAGCCCCACATCCATGTGGACCTTTGTGTCCACAACCCATCCACCTTTGTTGTGGGGGGAGTTTTTTATGATCATCTTGAGTCATCTATGCTTGTCTCTCATTTGAAGTGTAGATTCAAAAGCGAACCAACAACAGAAAGCAAGGGAAGAGCATACCTTGGGAGTTATATCCTTGTACCTTTATCTTAATGCAAATCTGATTTGATCGCATGTTCCATCAGTACATCTAAGCTAAAAATAAGATCAGTGCCTCGACAGCATGTTATCAAGGGATTAAACACTAATTCTTTTTCGAGAGGCCTCAAGAATGTGAAAAATCTCTAGGTTTAATCAGGCTTTTAAAGTATAGCTCAGAAACAACCAAATCAATTCTAATGTACAATATGGCACAAGCGTATGTAGGGAACTCACGGTGCCATTCCAGTCTGCACGATATACCTCCCCATAAGAGCCTGCAATATAGAAAAAAAGGCTCAATGAGAATAATTACTGTTGATACAATGATAGTCTACTAAAAGGCATTAAAAACTTTAGTTCAAACCAGGTCAAAAATCAACATTCAGAAGTTACCTAACTTTCAACTGGAAATGTAACTTGGTAATAATTTAGAATTACAGACACTACTCTGAGTGGATGATAATTTCAGAAATCAGGAATCAGGACCTTTAGAAGTTAGCAAATTCATTACACAGAGATGTCTTTACAATTAATGCTCAGTCGAAAAGGAACATTACAATATTTTTATCCAACTTCATGTCATGATCATCTCATTTAGTCAATGTGGTGTCAACAACAATGCTCACAGTGTGTAGTTAAACTAATGCAATTCTAGACACATCGCTTAAGAGAAATAAATAAACTGCTACCTAGTTTCCTCATAAATAAGAAATAAATAAACTGTCACGCACAAAAATTGCAAGCTCACGTAAGATATTTTAGCAAGTTGAATACTGTTATTACTATAAAATTTGTTAATGCAAGGTATTCTGTCTTTTCTTACTATTTCCATTGCAACCCACTTTTGCACACACGCACACACACGCACGCACACAAATTACAAGCTCTCACACACACAAATTACAAGCTCTCGTAAGATAATTTAGCAAGTTGAATACTGATATTACTATAAAATTTGTTAATGCAATGAATTCTGTTTTTCTTACTATTTCCATTGTAACCCACTTTTACACACACACATATCTATATACTATATCTTATTCAGTTTTGGTGTAACCTGGTAATTTGGGTCATCCGTTCAAAAATCTAAAATTTTCACTGCTCTCCGATGGCCGTGACTTCAAACAACGGAATACACAAATTTGCTCTACAGTCCAGGGCTCCATATGGTGATTTCCTTCCCTCAAACGGCTTCCCCCAGTGCTCTATTGCATTTCCGCTCCCATGTGCCCATTCTATGTTGATCGTTGCCTCAATCTTCGCTTGCTTTGCTCACGATCGTGCTTTTTCTCACTCAAATTACTTCACCTCGCCACTGGCGTCTGGTAGGTATGCTGCTCCGAGCCAGCTATCTTTTTTTTTTCTCTGTAACTCTCTCTTCTCTCTCGCTCTATCTCTCCCCCCCTCTCTCTCTCTCACTAAAACTACTTCTTGCTCGCCGTCATCGTCTGGCAGGTATGTGTTAGGAGTCTTATTATGACATTACTTATTATTATTTATTTCCGAATATGCATGTATTATGCCATAAAAGTCGCGTCCTTATAGAACGTCATTATTTATGTCGTGTCTTTAAAAGGTGTCCTTTTTAGTCGCATGTCCAAGTCTGTCATTATTTCCTTTGGCGTTCTTTCCTTTTTGTGTCAATTGTAAGTACTATTTAAAAGACTCAGTGAGTCTTGTATTGGTATGAATGAAGAAAGTCTATTTTCCTTAACCCTAACAGAGATCTTGGAAGCTCTCTCTCTCTCGAGTACTCCCCGCTCAGGCAATCGCAGTCAAGGCACCATAGTATCTTTGTCACCGTCATCACCACCTTCTTCCTCTCCTCCGGCAATATCCAAGTAGACCCATAACAACTTGGTATCAGAGCCATTCGATCTTCTCCACCATTATTTTTGCTCGGATCATTTCTTTTCCAGCGTCCACCTACTGCCTTTGATCGGCCTCTCCAGCATCGTCGAGGAAGCGACTCCTGGATTCTTTCCTCAACGCCGCAAAAACTCCTCACCGCAATGTATTCTCCCACTTCCTCTAGGTTTCAAAGGTTGTCTCTTTCGACAGTCGGCACAACCAAGCCGATATTCAACACACCTTGCATCGTCCATCTAGAACCAGATCAGGCCTGGGTTCAACCCAAGGATCGACCCGCACTTGAAGGTTTCCTCTCGCCGACCAGGTCGTTTACGCTAGTATCGACACCCGCCTCGTTTCATCTCAATGACTTGTTCATCGCTTGCAGCGTCTAGTTCCAGCGGCGACCCATATGCAAGTTTCGCCCGAACCCGGACTCATCTTTCAATGTGGTTGCGCCTTCTGTGTTTAGCATCAACACACACGTCGAGCCCCCAAACTTGTACACGGAAACGGACGATACAGCTCCGATTTGGGTGACTCTCACGCATGACGATTCAAAGGGAATTATTTTATTCTAAAATTCAGTTGCGAGACATGCGAGCCTAGAAAGTAATATCCGTCCCTAATCAAGTGAAATGATTTCTCCAGCTCGTCACAGCTTCTGTTGTAAATAAACTAGTCATGCGTGGTTAATTAATTATTTTGTTATTTTGAGGATAAGTCACTGCTTTAGTCACGCGTGCAATTGCCCACCACTTCAGGAAAGATTAATCACTTCCAAATTGAGCAACATTTTAATTAATCAATTATTTGATTAATTACTCAAGCTCATTTTACAATACGGAAGATATCATTAGATTTCAGACTCTTAGCGCGCAAAATATTGAAAATTCAATGTCGTTTGAGGTACTTTATAACAAAAAACTTCGGACTGTCAAGGCATAGTGATGCGGAGCGGAGACGAGGACTTGTAGTGGAGAACGAGTTTTGGACCCGTTTGGGGCCGATTGACGACTTTCCATATATGGCGTGCCCGGATCGATGATTAGACTCTGCAGATGTGTCCGGAATCGCGTTGTGAATCGATTGGATATATTACTTCATTATTTTGCGTTTTATTTTGATATATTTAAATGTCCTCACCTCCGGTCAATCATAGTCGTCGATGGTGGGATACCCTAATTCTTCTTTTATTATAAATAGATAGTTTGTGGGCGGATTTGGTTAATTGCATTATTTGGAGAAAGCTATTCCTGGATTCCCGAAATCACGCAACGGTGCCGACTCCGTGGAACCCTAGGTGATGACTCCTAGGTGCGTATCTCCTTCCCCAAGATTTTCCCTAACCCTAAGCCTCTTTTCCCCCTCCCAAACGCCAGCCTCTCTATATGTGGAGCCACAAACCCTAACCCTTCCCCTTACGGATCACGGATCAGCACAGATCTAGGATTTCTCATCCCGGATCCAACCATTTATTGTCGGATCTACCCTTCCTCACTCGTATCGACCCCTCTGTGGTCAGATTTATCCTTTTTTGGCCTGATCCCGCCATCCACCGCCGAGGAAATCACCAACATCGATTTCCACGCCGACGGTTCCACATTTGATCGTCGTCCCACGCATCCGGCTCCAAAATCTTCAGTGTCACGATTGGCTCACTACATGGTGAGTCTTCGTTATATTGAAGTATTATTTTCAGCATTATTATTAATGGTTGGATCTTATACTTTCTTGGATCCCTTAGATGGTGGTTATTTGTTTTAGATAATTATCGCAATTTGCAGGATTTATTCGTCGCGCACTCTAGCTTTGGCCCTCCACGCGGAGGAATGCCTAAGCTTGTTTTTCCCTAATAAATTATTCTGTCTTGCCGTGAATTATTTGTGTGGGATGTTTGTGTTTATTATCTAATTTGTGATTAATCTGTCGGGTTTTACATGGCATGTAAGGTTAGGTCATCATTTTCCTGCCGCCTATAGATTCGTCATGCGTCAATTGGTATCAGAGCCAGATTACGCGCGCTTTCGATACGCAGTTGTAGAGTTTATAGGTTTTTCATTATGTCTAGGTATCACAATTATTCCTCTCCTCACTTTGGAGGTCTCGAGTCCACTTGCACCCGCTCTCACATAGCCCGGTCATGGAAACCTCATGTTACTACGACGATTATTCTCGATCGTAGCACACCACTTTTAAAGATCGTGTTGACCCACCGACATGACCTCAATACACTAGAGACGATCAGTATGAAGATTGTCGTCGTTCATATCCTTGCACACGATCGGATCGTGTTGATCCTTCGACTCGATTCGATTACCTTAGTGATGACTATTATGAGGATCGTCGCTTTGAGAGAGATCTTGAGAGTTTGTTTCGTATTGTTGCCCCTTCCTTTGACGGCTCATCGAGTCCCGAGTCTTTCGGTTATTGGCTCGTGGATATGAAGTATTATCTCGATCATTTGGAGTTGTTCGGTGAGCGTCGCGTCAAGTTTGCAAAACTTAGACTTTTAGATCGGGCGAGGGCATATTGGTCTAGCATTGAGAGGACCCGCGAGAGAGACTATCTTCGTCGCATCAATAGTTGGATGTACATGAAGCGTACATTGTGTCAAAGGTATCTGTATCTGCCTTCGTCGTATCGGAGTCGCTTTCTTGACCAATTATTTTCCCTTCAACAAGGATCCATGTCTGTCGCTATGTATAGGAACCATTTTGATGACTTAATTGTGAGGAGTGATATCCGAGAGAACTCAGCCATGACCAATTCCCGATTTCGATCTAGACTTCGGTCTGACATACGTACTGAGGTGGTTTATCATTGCTCGAAGTCCCTAGAGCAGACGTATCAGCTTGTCCTTTGTTACGAACAGTCTTTGAGATCCACAAGAGCTAGTTTGTTGGATCCTCACATTGCCTTCCGCAGTACGAGCTCCTCCCATGCCGAGGTCACCACTTTGTTTGTCATTGCTCCGTCAGATATGATTGATGTGATACCTGATACGGGATGCTCTCACCACAGTGAGATGCTTAGCCCAGTGAGTGACCTATCTCTTGTTTCTGACCCGTCTCTTGTGACCCCAACTGATAGCGAGCCTGAGCAACCTATTGAGTCTATAGTGGTGTGTCTCTCACTCAAACCTCTTCCTCTTCCATATACCGGATTAGTTAGCACCCCAACCATAGACCTAATTCTTGACACTACAACCACAGACCCAATCCTTGAAACCGCACCCACGAACCCATTCTTGAGTGTAGGTCTATGTCGCTCTCCCTTTGTCATTACCTTGAGTCACGTCACGACCGAGATCCCAAAGCATGGCGACGACCCCTTGTTAAGCCTCCTGATGAGCCCTTATCCTGGTGAGGAAGCGAATCAGGTGAGCCGCTGGTTTATGAGTTTCAAGTTATTGGCGTCTCTTTCATTATCATCCTCGGCCCTGCCCCGAAAAATGGGTCTTGAGTGGAGCATGACGAATGTAGAGCCTACCTTCAGTACACTGGAGCATACTCATATTTTGAGGACCTACCTTATGACACATCACAATCTTGACGAGTTTTGGGACACGCCGCCCGCTGATCCACCCGATGAGTTCTTTCTTATCAGGGACACTCACCACATTCTAGAGTTATGTCTACTAGTCATTGTACACGATCTTCATACAGGTGGTCGTCTCATTCGCGATGACTTTTCGCACCTACTAGTGAGCCCCCTGATATGTCATGTTCCCTAGGAGATATTTGGCTCCTTACGAGCTCGTATTTGAGTATGGAAGTCTAGCATGAACACCTGAACACTCGAAACACACGGGATGGGTCTTTCTACACTTCACCGAGAGAACCCCCTGATAGGCCACCATATTTTAGAGACGTCTCGGTCATTATTAGGTCTTCTTGTAGCAGGCATGTTGTGTCTGTCGTGTTTAATTTGCATTATTTGCATGAGTGTGTTGAGTCGTTTCTTCATCATTTGCATAAGTCGGTTGTGAAGTCTGTTCATTGTTTGCATGTGTGTCGTGAGTCGGTCCGACGGAGAATCCATAATGATAATAATTTTTGTAAATCTCATGTGGATGTTCACTGACAAGAGCAGGTACTTAATGAAGGCGAGCAGGTGATGGTGAGAATATGCGTTAAGAGGCTCTGTGCGAGTCTTGCAAAAAGCTTGAGCGTTAGGTGAATGAATCCCTATATAATAATGAGACGGATCGAAGCAAATACCTATGATCTTAATATCCCTGCAAGTATGGGCATCCATCTGATACTTAATGTTGGAGATCTGACGTCATACTACGAGCCTCGCGAGTATGTGGACTCAAGCAGTGGGGACCCCCGGCCGCCCACACCTTCACTCATGTTGCCTTACCACCCTCATAGTCCAACCACGTCTGATGGCCACCACTACTCACCCACTTATGACACCCACCCACCTGGGGACTCGTTTTCTTTGGTTCTACCTACGGCGCCGTTAATCACACCGGGATCCACCACTCGTGAGTTGAGCGTTGAGAGCATCACGGGGCCCAGACTCCACAACTACATTCCTACTAGAGACGTTGATGACACCTGGGTACTTGCAGCAGAGCTTGATCAACTCATCCCGGGACTTCGACTTCAATACGGCCGTCTCCATTCACCGGAGATGACAGCTTCTCAGCCGGGGGGAGTTGATTGGTGAGGACACTCTTCCATCGACGACACTTGGACGACCTCTGGTGGACCTTTTCGAGTCTTACCTGGCATACATTGAGAGAATTCTGATCCATATTCATCGGGAGATCAATTATTTCAAGCCGGGGAGATATATGTTGAGCAGAGATGAGGACTTGTAGTGGAGGACGAGTTTTGGGCCTATTCGGGGCCGATTGGCGACTTTTTATATATGGCGTGCCTGGATCAATGATCGAGCTCTGCAGATGTGTTCGAATATGCGCTGCAAATCGATTTGATATATTACTTCATTATTTTGCGCTTTATTTTGATGTATTTGAGTGGCTCCACCTCCGGCCAATCATAATCGTCGATAGTGGGATGCTCTGATTCTTCTTTTATTATAAATAGATAGTTTGTGGACTGATTTGGGTCATTGCAAAATTTGGAGAAAGCTATTCTCGGATTCCCGCGATCCCTCCACGGTGCCGACTCCATGGAACCCAAGGTGACGACTCCTAGGTGTGTATCACCTTCCCCGAGGTTTGCCCTAACCCTAAGCCTTTTTCCCCTTCCCAAACTCTCTCCCACAGGCACTCAATTCCTCCCTAACGCAGTAGCCAGGTGCTGTCCAGAAATCCCTGTTCTCCTCTACTATTTCATTATTTGATGAAATTAACTGTTCTTTCCCTATAGTTTCTACAGCCTTTACCATCGCTAGCCTCCCCTGGTGGCTGCCCTGCTTCTCAGGTTTCATCCCCCCCCCCACCAATTTTATCTACAACCTTTGTTTTCATCCCTGTTTCTGTCCCTGAGGCAACCGGCCAGGCAGCCCCCAAATCCCTCCATAGCCGATCACCCAGCACCTTTCACCACCACATGAGCCCCCTCCTTCCACCCGGGTACACCACCTCCAGGTTCCCTCTTCCTGAAAGCCACCGCCGCCCAGGTTTTTTCCCCCAGCCCCCTCCTCTCCCTTAAATCCTGCAGCCACCGTCCCCCTCCTCACCCTATTTCTCCTTCTCCGCCAGCCCCTCTACACGTGGAGCCACAAACCCTAACCTTTCCCCATCCGGATCAGCCCTGATCTGGGATTTTTTAGCCCGGATCCGACCTTTTATTGTCGGATCTACCCTTCCTCACCTGAATCGACCCCTTCGTGGTCGGATCTATCCTTTTCCGGCCCGATCCCGCCAACCACCGTCGAGGACAGACACCTACATTGATTTCCACCCCGTCGGTTCAACATTTGATCGTCATCCCATGCATCCAGCTCTGAAATCTTCAGTGCCACATCAGCCCACTACTTGGTGAGTCTTCATTGTACTGGATTATTATTTTCAGCATTATTATTAGTGGTTGGATCTTATACTTGCATGGATCTCTTAGATTGTGGTTGTTTGTTTTAGATAATTATCGTGATTTGCAAGATTTATTCTTCGCGCGCTCTAGCTTTGGCCCTCAACACAAAGGAAAACTCAAGCTTGTTTTACCCTAATAAATTATTCTGCCTTGATGTGAATTATTTGTGTGGGATGTTAGTGTTTATTATATAATTTGTGATTAATCCGTCGGGTTTTGCATGACATGTAGGGTTAGGTCACCATTTTCTCGCCGCCTATAGATTTGTCATGTGTCAGACAGTCATCGCTTCCTCCGTCGGCCCCTGCTCTGTCGATACTTCTGGTCACCTCGCTGCCAGATTTGTTCCATTTACTGATTGTCGCCCCTTCAGTCGTCTTGCCACTGCTACTGAACACTATTCAACCATATCCCGCCGAAGACATTCCTTTCACCGCCCATTTTTCCGACGACGCTAATGCAAATCGCCAACATCCCCGTCACCGCTATGCGCTATCGGGCATTGTTCTGACGAGAGATCAAGATGCCAATAGACTCGGTCATCCACGCAAAGTTCGAGCTTGAGGACAAGCTTGATTTGAAGGCCGGGAGAGATGTTAGGGGTCTTATTATAGCATTACATATTATTATTTATTTTTGAATATGCATTTATTATGTCATAAGAGTTGTGTCCTTATAATGCATCGTTATTTATATCGTGTTATTATGAGGTGTCTTTTTTAGTCATATATCCAAGTCTGTCGTTATTTTCTTTGACGTTCTTTCCTTTTGGTGTCAATTGTAAGTATTATTTAAAGGATTTAGTCAGTCTTGTATTGGTATGAATGAAGAAAGCCTATTTTCCCTAACCATAAAAGAGATCTTGGAAGATTTCTCTCTCTCGAGCACACCCCGCTTAGGCAGCCGCGGTCAAGGCTCCTTATTATCTTTGTCAACGTCATCTCCACCCCCGTCCTCTCCTCCGGCAACAGTCAAGTAGACCCATAATAGTATGCTACTCCTAACCAGGATCTTTCTTTTTCACTATAACTCTCTTCTCTCTCTCTCTCTATCTCTATCTCTCCCCCCTCTCTCCCACTCTCTCCCACTCTCTCCCTCTCTCCTTCCTTATCTCTCTATCTCTCATGCTCTCAGCCTGCATATCTCACTCTACTTTCTCTGACATTAATGGTGGCGCCGGTGTTAAGGATCGGTTGTTGCTTGCTACACAGGTATACATTCTAAATATGTGTTTCCCTAATTTCATAATAAATCAAGATATGATTTTTCTTCCACCGCTCGACTTACTATTAGAGCACATAAAGCAACCAGCAAGCCCTCACCACATCTTAAGCACTTATCTCCACCCGAACTATGGCACAATCCCCCTATGAACCCAACCATCAAGCGCATGCTCCTCAAGTTCCCCACCCCCCACCCCCACCCTCCACCCAATCCTCCAACCGCTCACGTAATGATTTTATTGTGAGAGCAACGTAGTGTCCACAAAGAAGGAAACGAGAACAGTAGTGATTGTCGTGGTCTCACACGACTAGTTATCTAATTACTTTATGATATAGTATAGGTGTCACACCTGCCTTGCCACCATGGAATCCCAACAGGGAGCCCACCTTGGAGCCCAACAAGGCGGCTTTCATGAGGGCTGCAGCTCATACACCCCAACCAGCTCTCCGCCTCCCATCACCAGGAAACGGTAGGTTTTTGAGGCCTGGGATCGAACACCTTACCTCCTAGATAAGAGTCTTTCAGCAGGGCACTCATCACCGACTGAGCTGCACTTTTATGATGCAGGACAGGCATTACACCTATCTGCCACCTTGTAATCCCACCAAGGGGCCCTCCTTGGAGTCCACCAAGAAGGCTTTCAACAGGTCTGTAGCTCATACACCCAAACCAGCTCTCCACCTCCCATCACCAGAACACGGTAGGTTGTTGAAACTCAGTATCGAACACCCGACCTTCTAGATAAGAATCTTTCACCAGAGCTATCATCACCAACTGAGAGAGCTCTGGTGAAAGACTCTTATCTAGGAAGTCAAGTGTTCGATCCTGGGATTCAACAACTAGTTGCATGGTGGTGACTTCATGGAGGAGACGAGTTAGGGTGTATGAGATGCAACCCTTATGAAAGCTGTCTTGGTGGGCTCAAAGGTTGGAGCCCGATGGGGCTGCAAGGTGGCAAACAGGTGTGACGCTTGTCCTGTATCATAAAAGTGCAACCTTGGAATACATGCATCACACCTTCCTGCCACCCTAGAGTCCCACCAAGGGTCCCACCTTGGAGTCCACTAAGGCAGCTTTCATCATGGTTGCAGCTCATACACGCCAACTCATCTCCGCCAAGGAGTCACCACCATGCCGCAGGTTGTTGAGACCCGGGATCGAACACCCAACTTTCTAGATAAGAGTCTTTCACCAGAGTTCTCATCACCAATTGATCTGCAGCTCAGTTGGTGAAGAGAGCTCTAGTGAAAGACTCTTATTTAGGAGGTTGGGTGTTCAATCCCGGGTCTCAACAACCTACTGTTTCCTGGTGATGGGAGGCGGAGAGCTGGTTGGAGTGTATGGGATGTAGCCTTGATGAAAGACACCTTGGTGGACTCCAAGTTGGGCCTCCTGGTGGGACTCTAGGATGGCAGACATGAGTGACGCCTGTCCTGCATCACTTTGTGTATTACTTTGTGACATTTCTATTATTATCGTCAGGTTGTGTCATTATTATTAGACTTCTGCATCACTTATTAGAGTTATTATGAATGTATTGTTTTAGTTCATACAAGGGTATTTTGGAAATTAAGGCCAGGTCATGTAATCTTATTTAAAGGCCTATTGGTCTAAGGAAATTGCATGCAAGAATTTAATAAATTTATCTCCTCTCTCGAGTTCCTTCTTACCCTCCTTCTTCGAGGGTGATGGTTAAAAAAGTCCCCCCACCACCACCACCCTCTTCCTCTCCTTCATTCCGCTTTGGGTGAGCTCAGCTTCCTAGTATCACTAAAATCCCTCGCATCCTCCAAAAGAAGTACATAACATTGCCCCAGCCACCACTGTTGATGAGATATTGACATGTTATAAGTTTACCCGTAATAAACATGGTATTAGATTCACGAACTCCTTCACATTTAGCTAACCACCAAATTGAAATGTCTCCCCCACTGTTTCAATGAGCTGAAGAAACCAGTACTGCTCCTTCTCAAAGGTCAGCCCCACGACATGTGGCCCTCATAGCATCTGCATAAGCTAACTTGCATGCCCTTTCGTTTCATTTGCATGGGTCCAGTGACATGCAACTGCCACACCAACCCCCATGCATCCAATTCATGCAACCGTGAATCACTACTGGTACTGCTCCACTCTCCGCAACTTGCCCTCCTTATATCGACTGTCACCACCGCAGATCCCTTGTAGAAGTCTATGATCGACTCTATCAAGCTCTGAGGACCAACTTCAAAGTCGAACCAAGCAATTGACAGACTGCTCAACAACCTTGGGCAAGCTTCCCGCGGTGACCTATGCCTCACCCTTTAAGCCTTATGTGGTTTGTCAAAGCTCCAAGATACATGAACATCACTCCTTGTTACCATCTTCTTTGAATCAGAGGAGCATCTGCTACTAGCAAGATTGATGGGCCATTGTCTCTCTGAGCGCGTGCGTTGCAAAGGGAGATGGAGATGATATTGTCTTCTTTGATGTCCTCAATTGCAACACACTACATGCCTTCGATGAACAAGCATGCATTTCTCTCTCGTCCATTAAGCCCAGCGTCGCAAACATTTTCCTACCCTTTCAAGCATACGGCTAGCAGACAACTTCGCGGGCCTTTATTCTTCATTCAGTTCCCTAGGATCTAACTAAGTAATTATTCAAAGTAATTAATTAATTAAATTAAAAGAATAATTAATTGATTAATTATTTGGCAAGCTACAAATAGTAAAATGTCTTTCATTCGATGCTATTGAAATTATTGGAGATGTTTGGCATCACACGGAGTCGCGATTTTGGGACTCACCGCCAGTATTGACAGATTCATAATGATTGGACAATTCGGAGACCCGGACCCACCGGAGCAGACACTGATCTAACAATATTATGAAGAAACCCCACCAATCTCCACAGTTACTGTCATCCCACCATAGACTTCTGTTGTTACCTCCCCAAAGTTTACACAATGAGCACCTTCACCGTCGAGCCAAACAAGTATGCGGTAGCAATTCAAGCAGTTGTTGATCCCTGTAGTTCTCCTCCAGCCAACATTCTCAGTTACCCTCCTCCAAATAGTTGGATGTTGCTTCTCCTACCGGCCCCACACCAGACCTTCTCAGTCGGCCTCATGTAAAGGAAGGCACAACTACTTCAATCATGTAACGATCATGATGCAGTCTCTTCTTCGATCACATTGCCATGCTAGCTAAACCCCTACGACAACATCACTGTCATTCGTGACATCTGTGAGCACGATGAAGATTTGTTGCTCAATACAACCTCAGTTATAACGGCACGCTACAAGGAGCTAAACTAGAGAGAAATTAAAGAGTAAGATGATCAAATGGTTTGAGCCTCGTTCGAGTTTGAAGTCAAGCTCGATTTGGATTATAGTCCCACACAACTAGTTATTTGAATAAGTTATATGTATTACTGTGTGACATTGTTGTTATTATTGTCATGTTGTGTCAATATTATTAGGCATTGTTTACTAGAGATATTATAAATTTATTACTTTATCTCTTGTAAGGGTATCTTGGCAATTAATTCCAAGTAATGTAATCTTATTTAAAGGCTCCTTTGGCTAAGGAAATGAAATGCAAGAATTCATGAAAGCTCTCCCCTCTCTCTAGTTTATTATTCCCCTCTTCCCTCTAGGGTCAGGGTTGAGCAAGGATCGCCCCACTTCCTCTGCTTTTTTGTGTCCCTTTGAGTTACCTTGTCTCCACTATATCATTGACACCCCCCACATCTCTGGCTCCTCCAAAAGAATCACTTAATAATGTCACCACCACCAGAGATGAAATATTGATGCACTATGGGTATGCATGTAACGACAATCTTGTCGTGCTTCTAAGATGTAAAAATGTAGAAATTGTGACCGATCAATTTCATCTAGATATTTTCATCCAAATGGTCACAGAAACAATGAAGATCGTCTGAAGAAATAGTCAATGCAATTATTACTAATTGGAGGTGTCGATAGAGAAGGGGATGAGAGATGTCAAGAACTCGATTGTTCTGATACCATGATGAATGATACATAAGTGTATTATGTATGTTAGATCACAAACACACTTGGTATAAAAAGGAGGAATACACCAAAAATATAGAAAATCCATAATGGTATAAAAAAATAAAAATTATTGAATAAAAGTTATACATAAAAACAAAATTCAACATAACAAGTACGTCATAACCTGCGAATTGGCAGGCCAATCTTGAATGTACACACATACTTGCTAACACACCTTTAAAATTGGGCATAGATATTGATTATGATCATCTTGATACCCATGCGAGTCGTTCCCTTGGGAACCCGTTTCGATGGGACCGCTACCTCCGCTTTACCACTACATCAACATTCTCATATTCAACGACACTGGTCCACTGGGTTAGATTACCTGTGTCGAGAAGTACTTCTGCATTCACCATACCACACATGAACAAAAGGTCTTCGCGGACTTCATTGTCATGGAAGAGTTCACACCCCACTGGGTCTGTTAGTAGAATAGATCGATGATTGGAATAATGTGTGCCCTAAACCGGGCTTACATATATATATAGGCTAAAAAATAATAGATAAACAATAGATATATTTAACTCTCCCCCTCAAGTTGGGAATAGATATTAAGCATTCCCAACTTGTTTGTGTTGTCCTTGAAGTTATCGCTGCATAAACCCTTGGTGAAGACGTCCGCAAGCTGGTCGAATGAGTTCACAAAAGGGGTGCAAATATTTCCTTTGTCTAGGTGATCCTTGATGAAATGTCTATCAACCTCCACATGTTTGGTTCTATCATGTTGCACTGGATTGTGCGCGATACTGATGGCAGCTTTATTGTCACAGTAGATCATGATAGGGTTGTTCCCCTGAAGACCAATATCACGAAGAAGAGTCCTCAACCACAATCCTTCACAAACACCTTGTGTCATAGCCCTATACTCTGCCTCTGCACTTGACCGAGCTACCACATTCTGTTTTTTGCTCCTCCATGAAACGAGGTTGCCTCCCACAAAGGTGCAGTACCCCGTGGTTGATTTTCTATCGTCTTGGCTACCGGCCCAATCAGCATCTGTAAACACTTCAACTTCTAGTGATTGTCTGTTTTTGAAAAGGATCCCACGACCTGGTGCCTTTTTGAGATACCGCAGCACTCTAAAGACCGCCTGCTGATGACGAACGGAAGGAGAGCGCATATACCTACTTAGGACTCCCACAGCATACGTAATGTCAGGGCGAGTATGGGACAAGTATATGCGACGTCCAACCAAACGTTGGTATTTTGAGACATCCACTTTTTCTCCACTAGCAACTGCATCAATTTTGTGATTAGCCTCAATAGGTGTGTCCACGGGTGCACACCCAAGCATCCCATTTTCTTCAAGAAGATCCAGAGTATACTTTCTTTGGGAGATGAAAATCCCTTGTTGGGACCGCACCACTTCAATTCCCAAGAAATATTTCAATTTTCCCAGGTCTTTAACTTCAAATTCCTTGTTCAGTTGCTCCTTCAGGTAAGTGATCCCCTCCAAGTGGTCCCCGGTAATGATAATGTCGTCCACATACATAATAAGAATAGAGACCTGGGCACCTTAATAAAGAGTGTGTGGTCAGCATGACTTTGAGTGTATCCAAGTTGGAGCATGAACTTGTAAAAGCGTCCAAACCACGCTCTCGGGGACTGTTTCAAACCGTACAGGGATTTTATAACCCGGCACACCTTTCCCTTGGACCCCTTGATAACAGAGCCCGGTGGAATATCCATGTAAACTTCCTCCTCCAGATCGCCATTAAGAAAGGCATTCTTGATATCGAGTTGAAATAGTTCCCATCTACGGCTTGCAGCAACCGAAAAATGCGCGCGGATAGAGTTCATCTTCGCAACAGGAGCGAAGGTCTCCTGGTAGTCGATACCCTGAGCCTGGGTATATCCCTGAGCCACCAAACGAGCTTTGTACCGCTCCACTACACCATCTTGGTTTTGTTTAACTGTGTAGACCCAACGGGATCCAACCGTTCGCTTCCCTGGAAAAAGGCTCACCAGCTGCCACGTTTTATTCTTGTCCAAGGCACGCAGTTCCTCCTCCATTGCCGTTTTCCATTCAGGTATCTGAACAGCCTCCTGCCATGTCTTAGGGATAACAATAGATGAAAGAGAAGAAATAAAGGCTTGATGTGCCTGAGAAAGGTGATCATAACGAATGTAGTTGGCAATGGGGTGATTGGTGCTACCCTTCTTACCTATAAGACGGGCAAGAGGAATATGGAGGTCATCATCTGAATCTGGGCTGGAGACAGGCACCGGTACTGGCAAAACATCTTCAGTCTGCACTTGCTCAACAATCGTAGGACGACGAGAGTATGTGTATATTATCGGAGGAGCGGAGGTGGAAGGGACGGGAGCAGGTGGAGGAATAGGAGGAGTATCAACGATAGGAACGGGAGCAGGTGGAGGAATAGGATGGGGAGCAACAATAGGGAGCGGGGAGTCGATCAGCTCGTCACCAGTGCTAGTCATCTCCCCCTGACGAGGAGCAAAGTACGACTCCCCCTCACGAAAGGTGACATCGACAGTACAATAGTACCGACGTGTCGGAGGGTGATAACACCGATACCCTTTGGTGGTAGAAGAATAACCGACGAAAACACACCGAAGAGACCGCGCATCGAGTTTATCACGATGTGGGCTATGGACATGAACAAAACACACGGAGCAGAAGATACGAGGGGGAAGATGGAAGGTATGGACAATGTGCGCTTTTTCGAGACGAGATAGGGGCGTATTAAACGAGAGAGCACGAGACGGAAGACGGTTAATGAGATGCGCGGCTGTAAGAATAGCATCCCCCCAGTAGGATTTAGGGAGGTGCATAGAAAGAAGTAAACATCGGGCCACCTCCAGCAATTGCCTATTCTTTCGTTCGGCCACCCGATTTTCAGTGGAGGTGTGTACACACGTAGTTTGATGGATGATGTCATGGTCCGCAAGATAGGCCCCAAAGGCACCGCGATCATCATATTCTCCACCATTATCACTACGTAGCACGCGTATTTTACCTCCGAATTGTTGGACCACCATCTTATGAAATTTTTGAAAACACAAAAAAACATCACTTTTCTTTTTAAGCATATAAAGCCAAGTAGTGCGGGAGTAACAATCAATGAACGTTACAAACCATTTATAGCCAGCTAAAGAGAGAACACGGGATGGACCCCAAACATCAGAGTGGATAACATCAAATGAATACAGACTAGAAACAGACAAATGAGTAGAACGACGACGAACATGTTTAGACTGTTCACACGCATCACAAACAAAAGACTGAAGTAAATGATGAAAGACAGGAAACAATTTAGTAAGATATAAAGGAGAAGGGTGGCCAAGGCGCTGATGCCATCGTCGAAGATCATCAAGCGTCGGAGATCTGGTGGAAGAGAGTGCACTGGGAGAAGACGGGTTTAGCAAGTACAGACCGCCAACATTCCTACCACTGCCAAGTGTCCGCCTCGTAGCCAGATCCTGAAAAACACAAACATCAGGAAAGAATGTCACAGAACAGTGTAATGAGCTAGTCAAGTGACTAATAGAGAGTAAGTTGCGGGAAAAAGAAGGGACATGCAAAACAGAGGAAAGTGATAGGTCAGGAGAACATGGGACTGTCCCTTTGCCAGCAATGGCAGAGAGAGAGCCATTGGCAGCAATAACCTTATCACGACCAGAGAGGGGAGTGTAGGAGGTAAAACCTGAGGCAGAACCCGTCATGTGGTCGGTCGCACCTGAGTCGATGATCCACTCAGAAGGTGTGGAAGACACAGCATGAGCACTGGACAGACCTGAAGTGGCAACAGCAGCGTGAGAGGAAGCCGAAGGAGAGTCAGGGTGAGAGCGCAACATGCGGCGGAAGGCCTCTAACTCGGCCACAGACAAGCCACCAGAGGTGTCCTCCAGAACCTCAGTAGAGTGTGCAGAAGACTGAACACGGTCAGCAGAAAAACGACCACCTCCACGATATCCACTTCTACCACGAGTACCAGAACCTCGACCGGATGGGGCAAGGTGCGGATGCAGGCGAAAACAGGAGTCTTTGAGATGGCCTTTTTTCCCGCAGTGACTGCAAACAGGAGGGGGGCCGCGAGAAATCCCAGCGAGCGCAAAGTAATCAGTAGTAGGTCCAAGAGTGCGGCGACGGTTCTCATCACTGAGGAGCATGTTGAATGTCTCCCGAAGGGAGGGAAGAGGCTCGCGATGGAGAACATGCAGACGAACAGCATCAAACTCCATGTTAAGGCCCATAAGGAAGACGTGAACACGGAAGCGGTCTTTATCCTTATGAAGAGCCACTGCATCAGTCATACAGGCTGCTGTAAAGATATTAAAGAAATCCAACTCCTGATAAAGGCGTTCAAACTCAGAATAGTAGGCAGCAACGGGCATAGTTCCCTGTCTCAGGTCCAGAACACGGCGAGTGAGCTCATATACCTGCATCGAACTGCCTGCCTGGGAGTAAGTATCACGGGCTCTCGTCCAAATATCGTATGCGGAGTCCAACAACATATAACTCCGATACACCTGAGGAGACATCGAATGAAGAAGCCACGAGACGACCAAAGAATTGTCCGCATCCCATTTGCGCCACGAGGGATCGGAACGTGATGGCTCAACGAGAGTACCATCAAGAAGGCCATATAACTGGTGGCTGCGAATCGCATGTTGAGCCGCCCTAGACCATTCCAGGTAATTTGTGCCATCCAAGGCAACAGTAGTAATCTTCAATGACGGACCATGACTCCGAGGAGGATCACCCGAGTGGCTATGCAAGGTATCCGATTGGGTGGCCGAGGAACCGGGAAGAGCACCGGATTGAGAAGCAGGAGACAAAGTGGATTGAGCATCCATAGGGAAAACAATGATCTCAAGCGGAAAAAAGGACATCCTACGGGTGTGGGCTAGAGCTGAAAGCCGAAGAGAACACCCGAGGAGGAAAGGGAGGCATCTTCGGCAGCCTCCATGGAGGGCAAAACGCCCTCCGATCAAGCCCTAAAAAAGGGCGAGCGAAGCCTTCTTGCGCGTGGAGCGGGCGACTGCGGGCGAACGACCTGCGGGAGAGCGACGGGCGGGCGAGCGACCTGCGGGCGAGCGACGGGCGACAGGCAAGGCGACGGGCAGGCGAGCGACGGGCGGGCGAGCGACGGCGGGCGAGCGACGGACGGGCGAGCGACGGGCGAAGGGTGAGCGAGCGAACGAGCGGCGGCTTTTCCTGTGCTCTGATACCAAGTAGAATAGATCGATGATTGGAATAATGTGTGCCCTAAACCGGGCTTACATATATATATAGGCTAAAAAATAATAGATAAACAATAGATATATTTAACTCTGTTGGCTCTGCCAGTTCTCTTCAGGCCTCACCTGGGCGACTTTCACAAAAGTGCTTATTCAGTGCTAAAATCATTGCAACTCCTGCAACACTTATAAATACACATGAGGGGCCCGCCAAACAGGATGCATTTACTCCAATGTGGAGGAATTCATCAAACTTGTCATGCACGTACCAGGTCTAGTCCTCCACTTCAACCGACCATTACTTCGGTTAATTTGTGCACGGTCTTCAGCCTCATAAACGAGCTCCCTTTCTCACCCTCCATCCGTCCACCATCAATCAGACCATTACATTGCCTTACTCGTAGAATCTAAAAACAATGTGACCTCCATCGACCCTGATTCTCCCTCCAGTTAATCCAAGCTCCCTACTAATCATACTTTTCCTTGATCTTAAACCGCCACTACCTCTACTACATCCACCCATCATTCATCCACGCAATAACCAGCAAATTACCATTAACATCCTTTCCAACCAGAAGTATCATATCTTGATTAAGAGACTGCATGTAATCCTACTCTCCTACCCACAACTACCACATCAAGAAGTTTTGTGCCATTATAATAGGAGATTTGGAAGACAATGACATTGCCAATTTTGAGGCCCTCACAATCGAGGACACACACCTGACAAAAACCCGAGCACCTCAGTAAGGGACAACCCACAGGTGTACCACTAGTAGTGGCATGACAGAGACTCGATCTTGAAGACAAGGTTGATTTTCAGGAGGGATATATTTTTATGAACACGCGGCGATGACAACATATAGCTTTTTTATTTTTATGTCCGTTATGTACTATTTACTTGTATGAGTCCTCCCTATAAGAAGGGGACTTGACGGTCTTACACATCTTTTGATCACAAGAGTCTGGATCTCTCATTTAGAGAGGTACTTCATGGGGGAATTGTCATCTTGTTGTTATGCACGAGTATCCCTCATGATTTGTATCTTGATATTCCAGTTTTAAATAAATTCTCCCGAATTTACTTTATTATTTTCATGTTTGTAATAGGTTTTCCCACCTTACTTTTCCCACAACAAATAAATTCTCTTTACATCATTCCACATCACATAGAGATAAACAAAATTCACAAGTTGAACATGGTCATAAGACTAGAAATATAAAACTTTAAGAAGAGAAAACAGATTTACATTGAAAGAAGCACTCACAATTGTTAAGCTGAAGCACCATAAAAAATTTCAAAGAAAAATATGTAGAGTAAACTGGTAATCCTTAGCAAATAAAAATATATAATATGTAAAGTATGAGAGCTTACCTAAACCAATTCGCTCACCTATCTGGAGATCTTCCCATGGAATCTCCCATTCAGCAACACCATCCAGTAATGGTGTGAAACTTTCCTTCTCAGAACCGCTCGACAGGGGCAGATCATAATTGTTCACTTCTGAGGATTCCATAGGACTCGATATTAAAAAGAACATATCAACAAAAGAAGTTCAAATTGTGACACACTGTTTTGTTTCTCACCCTGTTTTGCCTCAGACTGTTCACCAGATGTTTTAGCATTACTTGTATCAGCCTCGTCTGTAGCATGACATCCCTGGCATGGAATTGTATGTTAAGTATGGCACTCTAAAATTGCAGTAACTTTAGTCCAATGTTGTTGATGGAAATTACCTTAAGCTGAGCTTTGTCGAAAATCAAATCTTTATTCTTCCTTAGGAAAGGTGAAGGTTTTCTAGCAATAGCAGTATTTGCAGATAAAGGTGGAGTATGTTCATCCTTGGCTGTCATTTCCACAACATTGTTTTCATGATCACTCTTGATATTCCAACAGCATAAAGAGCCTTCCTCTATGACCGAAAATATATAGGGTTGAGGGAGCTCACCTTCTTTTTTACTAAGAACTCCTTCCATGCTAATGTTATTTGTAAGGATCCGTTCTTCAACCATCTCATGCACAGTATTTAGATTTGAAAATAAATCCAAGGGTGGAGAAGCACCACTCTCTAACAGAACAGCATGAAGCTTCCTTGCGAATTCTGGATCTTTTGCAGCAGTAACAACATATTTTGAGACATCATTAACTTTCATCTGTTCAACAGGTGATATTGCTCCTGTAATTCCAAAATTGTCTCGTTGCACTGCACTTGCCATTTGAGCAACAGCATCAGTTTCCTTTTCACATTCTTCAGTTTCTCTATTTCCTTCAACTCGCATAAAATCATCACCTTCACTGAAGTGCTCTGATTTTTCTTGTAACTGTAAGCGAACAACAGTTCCTGAAACGGAATTATTAGAAGAACTTACTTCTAATACTTCACCTTTCATCTCTAACTGACAGCTAACCTTATCAAGGGCCAAGCAAAGATCTTTTACAGACTGTTCAACGGAATCAGCACAATGCAGTATGGTTCCAGAATTTTGAAGATGACTGCTGGGGACCTCAGCAGGAATTAATGTGCCAGGAGCTCCCATAAGATCAATGATATACTCACTGACAACCATAAAAAAGTCATAAGAGTGAAAATATTTTCCATCTAAAGTTAAACACAGAAAGCAATGCATTTTTCAGGGAATTGTAAAAGTAACTAAAGTAAAAAAAAATTTATGATAATATTGATTAGTAATTATGAAATGACAACCGGATTAGACCAAAACTGACCAGCCACATAGAAAATTGGTCCCCTAGTATGGCCTAGTTGAGCTACTTGATACAAAAGATCCATCCTAACGCAGAAAGAAATGAAAAAAAAAAATGTCGCGCTGGCTAAAAACAGCAAGCCGGTATGTTCAACCAAAGGGCTGCACACCACCAACAAAAAAACACTAGCACTTGCACTGTAGAGGCAAAATGAGATGAAGCATCAATATGAGGTATGATGATACAAATGGAGCGGATTCGGTCGAAGGAAAGTGTTTCGCGCGCGAGGGACGGAGGAGGTATGAGCCCGGGGAGTGCGTAGCGGGCCTAGCATCTATTTATCTTTCGCACTTTATTTAGTAGCATTTATTCAGTGTTGCACGGCCGATCAGCCTGTGTGGGTCTCTCCCTATACAAGGGAGAGATGTGAACTAATTTTGTATGTTTGGTTTTATTGGAATTGAATTCGAAATAAAGAGAACCGACCCAGCGGTATCTTCCCGTTTGCCCTATCTGACACTTTCTATCCAGTGCGCTTCTCTTTGCGTTCACCCTGCCCGACGTTGTCGCCTCGCACTCCATCGCCGGCCACTCCCTCCACTGCACCCCCCCTACTCGTTGTTATCAACTGGTCCACCTTCTTTGAGCGCCGCCCCTATCAGGCGTCGCGCCTTACGGTCCTCTGCCAACGTCGCGTCCCCGTCTATTTTCCCCGGTCATTTCTCCTGCCGCTAGGGGGCGCCCCCTGCAGATCTTGCCTTTGCTCGGTGTCTCGGCTCTTTCTGTCCGCCTTCCCAACGCATGCCCCTCACCCGCAGCATGGCGCATGACTCCGATTAGGCGGCCGCCACGGCCGCGCTCTCCGACCGCCTTGACCGGGTCGATACGGCTCTGTCGGTCCTCCAAGTTGTGTTCTGCGACATCCAAGCACTCCTCTCCACATGTCCCTCGTCTCTAGTTCCCCCACTGACCCTGTCGCTGGCCTCCACGGCATCGGTCAGCAGTCCCGGCGATCTTGCAATCAGCGCTCCGCCTCTGCCCGAGCTTGCCGTCGGTGCTCTCCGTCGTCTTGAACTGTCGGTCTTCAACGGGACCGATCCCCTGGGTTGGCTCACACGGTCCAAGCACTACTTTGATATCCAGAAAACTTCTGCGGCTCAAATGGTTCCCCTCGCCACGATTTACATGGAGGGCTCGGCCCTTCATTGGGTCTGTTGGCTCCGCCAATCATCGTCGGCTTTGTCCTGGCCGCTCCTCAAAGATGAGTAAATCTGCCTCTACGACAACTGCCATTCGGCAACCCATATGAGCGCTTGAGCAGCGCCCGCCATGCTGACTCCATGGACGCTTACATCGACGACTTCATCGAGGTGGCCACGCACGTCCCCGGCCTCTCGCCGGACCACTACTTGGGCACGTTCCTCGCCGGGTTACGGCCACACATCTATAATCGTCTTCAGGTCCAACTACCATGTCTCGCGCAATGGAGCAAGAGCGTTTTGTGGAGGATGGAGGCCGACTTTGCCACTATCGTCGTCGTCCGGTTCACACCACCTCTTCAATCCCCCTCCTGGCTTGTTGCTTCCCGGTCGTCGCCACGACTAAGTCGGACAACCACGGATACTGTTCCCGCCTCAGGCCTTCCCCCGCCACAGCCGCAGCTACCCCGGCCTCGCCCCCCCCCCCCCCATCGGATCACTCATCAGAAGTACCTCGACCTTCGGGGCAAAGGCCTCTATTTTCGTTGCAAGGGTCCATACTCGCCGACCCGCGAGTGTCCCAACAGGGATCTCTGGATGCTCTTAGGGGTCGAGGAAGAAGAGAATGTCATGGCCGACTTTGAGGCCCCCAAGCTCGATGACGACGGGCCCACTATAGCCAAGTCGGGCCCCACCTTCCAGCGCTTGGAGGTTTGGTGCTACTCGATGCGCGGCATCACCAACCCGTGCACCATGAAGTTGGCAGACACCTTGCAGTAGATGACAGTGGTGGTTATGATCGATAGTGGTGTCAGTCACAACTTCATCTCCAAGAACCTTGTCGAGGCGCTCCACCTTACGATGACTCCAGCACAAGGCTTCTATGTCTCCCTCAAAGATGGACGTCGTGGCCGCACTGCTGGCCGGTGCGTCGGTCTGCCATTAGCAAGGTTGTCCGCCCGCACGGCTTTCCCCGCTCCATTGACAGCGACCGCAACCCGATGTTCATGAGTACCTTCTGGAAGGAGTTGTTCCTCTTGCAGGGGACGAAGCTACAATTCAGCACGGCATATCACCCTCAGTATGACGGACGGGCAAAGTTCCTCAACCGCTGCATGGGTACCTACCTTCGCTGCTTCGCTACCGAGCAGCCCCGCTAGTGGACCCAGTGGGTAGCGTGGGCAGAACTGTGGTACAACACCTCCTACCAATCGGCGGTTCCAGACAGTGTATGGGTGGCCTCCCCCGACTATACCGGTCGGACTCGCCGAGGAATGTCAGGTTCAAGCGTTAGTCGAGGATTTGCAAGATCGGGATGAGGCCCTACGGCAACTGAAGCATCATCTCTGTCGCTCCCAGGAAAGAATGGACTAGCAGGCCAACCGACACCACCACGAGGTCGCCTCTCACTGGGCGAGCACGTCTTCGTCAAGCTGCGGCCACATCGCCAAAGTTACTTGACCGGTCGCCTCCACCCCAAGCTCTCTGAGCAGTATTTTGGCCCCTTCATGTCGTGGAGAAGATAGACGAGGTGGATTACCGCTTGCAGCTCCCGCCCGACAGTCGAATCCATTCGGTATTTCATGTGTCACAGTTGAAGCGGGCATTGTGAAACCACTCCCTCCAAGTCGCCCTGCTCGAAGACCTGGGTAGCGAAGTCACCCCATGCTACGAGCCCGAAGCTGTGTTGAGCAGCCGCACTGAGCAGGTTCAAGCCCAACCCGTAAGGCAGGTTCTCATTCAGTGGAAGGGACATGACAAGGACGAGGTGACATGGATCTTGGCGGAAGAAGTGAAGACTCAGTTCCCCGATTTTGACCTTGAGGACAAGTTCGTTGAGAACACCGGGGTAGTTGATACAAATAGAGTGGATCTGGTCGAAGGAAGGCGTTTTGCGCGCTTATACACTAGGCATGCGCGAGGGACAGAGGAGGCATGAGCCCGGGGAGTACGTGGCTGGCTTAGCATCTATTTATCTTTCGCATTTTATTTTGTAGCGTTTATTCTATGTTGTACGATCGATCGGCTTGTGTGGGTCTCTCCCTATATAAGGGAGAGACGTGAACGAATTTTGTATGTTTGGTTTTATTGGAATTGAATTCGGAATAGGGAGAACCGACCCAACGGTATCATCCTGTTTGCCCTAGCAGACACTTTCTATCCCGCGCTCTTCTCTTCACATTCGCCCAACCCGACGTCGCCGCCTGGGCATTCCATCGTCGACCTCTCCCTCCACTGCACCCCCCTACTCGCTGCTATCATATGACGAATGTAAAACTGAAATTATAAACTATGGAATCCTAGCCTAAGTATATTTGATGTAGCAATCTAGAGTACCACATAGAAATTTCAAATTGAAGCTATAAACTTCTGTGTAGCTGTCAGTTTGGGTGTATGATAGGTACATTAGATGTTCCACCAATCTATGATATCCAATAACACCATGGATAGTTTCCATGTCGGCCGTTCCTAATTTGTGGTTCGCTTTGATAGGTGTATCGACAGGTCTACACCCACTTCTATCATTTTGTTCAAAAAGATCAAGGACATAAATCCGTTTGGAAATGAAAATCCCGTATTTTGATATTGTTACTTTGATACCCAAAAAAAATCTAAGATTTTTGAGGTCTTTAACCTCATACTCAAGTTGTTATTTTAATGTTATTTGTTATTCAGTGTCATTAACATACCGATGAAGGTATAAATATACTATCACTACTCATCATTTGCCTATGTTTAGGCTCTCATTTTATACCTCTATGTTATATTTCATATCTTATTTGATGTAAATTTGTGTATACATTGCAAATGAATAAGAATATGACAGTGTCTCTGAAGGAAGAAATATTCAAGAGCATTAAAGAAACAACCTAAGATAGAAAGAAGATTGACACGATCGGATGGCGCGGGTTGGTCATGAAGTTGTGCCAAAGGCTCATGCAAAACCGAGATAGAGATACACGAGTCATGAACACTAGTTGGTCGAGAAGTCGTGTGGATCGACAAAGGCACAAGATATGGGTTGGTGGAATTTTTGTGAAACGGTTGGAATTGAAGAGTTGCGGCAGTTAAAGTGGCATGACCTTACAATTTGTGTCGTCGGGCCGTTTAGAGTAAAATTGAGTAGGATGCTACACATGAAGTAAATGAACATTTCTCTGAATAAAGAGAATTATTTGAATTTATCAAAGGCCAAAATTCTTCGTGCAAGAAAAAAGAGAGAAGGGAGGAGGAAGAAAACTATAAGAGATACTTCACTTTTACAAATATGTTCTTCTAGATCATTTTTCCATCCATGCTTCTTTGAAAGTGCGGATATGGATCGGAATATTACTTCACGGAATCAGAGAATAAAGAGTAAAAAAATATTTATGAGTTACACACATAAATCTTTCCAGCCAACAAAGTAGACAAAACCAACAACAACAACAACACTCAAGCCTTTATCCCACTATAGTGGGGTCGGCTTTATGGATCCTTTGTCACCATTGTGCCCTATCTTTTGTCATAATCTCACTAATGCCTAAGTACATCATGTCTTTCCTTATAGTTTCACTCCAAGTCTTTATTGGTCTACGCCTCCGTCGTTTAACATGCCTAGTGACGACTCTCGCAACGCCTAACAGGTGCCTCTAATGGTTTCCAAGGAGAAACCAAAAGCAAAAAAAAATGTAGATATAAGCTATAAAGACCATGCTCACAAAGGAGACATAAATTTGTATAAAGGTTCTCCAATGAATTTGGATAGTCCTTTCTCCCACGGACCATGTGGGATAGCACTTCTTGATACAAGGACAAGAAGATCATGTAACCTAATACAGAAAGGTGAGAGAGAAGGAGAAGTCATCACAAGAGAGAGTGATTTCTAGTTATGTCTCTAGAAAAGTGGATGGACACGGTTTACATTTTGAGAGCAAGTGAGAAGGAAGATTGAGAAGAGGATAAAAGGCAGAGTGCTCCACATTTATCAGATGGGAGAGTGCTCCATATACAGAGAGTGTTGTTCCCTTTAGTTCTTCTTTCTTGTCTTCTTTCTTCACTTCTTCTACTATTCTTGCAGCTTCTTCTTCTTGCTACATCACCAATTCTCACATTGATGTTTAAGTCATCAACCTTCTTTAATAGCTACCTCGGATTGGAGAGGGTTCAGGGTGAAGCCACTTATCTTCTTCTCGTCTCTATGTCCGAGTCCCAAAGAGATCAGGATGGAAGAAAGTAGCTTATGTTTTTATTCTGCTACAGCTATCTTCTGAGTCCCGACAAA
Source organism: Platanthera zijinensis (assembly GCA_039513925.1). Lineage (NCBI taxonomy): Eukaryota > Viridiplantae > Streptophyta > Magnoliopsida > Asparagales > Orchidaceae > Platanthera > Platanthera zijinensis. Next base: position 17,355,916 of record CM077098.1, read on the forward strand.
CCTTCAACTTGGTCAACGAACGATGAGTACTTGGTCAGTCGGCAATCGTTGAGCTTTAGTCCCCAATCGGCAAGTGCAGAACCTTCCTTCTATGGGCACGGGAGAAGACGTGGCTCGGTTGGTGATCTGCTACAATTTCGCTCAACGAACGGCGATCTCTGACTGATCTGGAAGCGTTGCAGCTGGGAATGAATGCTTGTGATGCGTTCAATGATCAGTGATCTGGTACTCGGTCGATGATCGAGTCCCCAATTGGCGAACGTCCGGTCGGCGATCTCTGGCTCCTTCAGGATGAGCTTGACACTTTCTTCACAACAACATTCTGGCATCTCCTCTTGAAAGGCATCCTTCGGGTTTCTTCTTTCTACTTCAAGGTTGTTTCCTCTGAGACAAGAACTACTAACTTATAAAGTATTCCTATCATCAATTAGATAAGGTTTTATACCATCAAATCAAAGGGATGTCTCCCAACAATCTATTGGATTTTCTCCACCTGTATTTGTTTCTCCCCCTATTTCTTATACTTCACCTCATGTATGTTCTGAAGAGTAAAGGGGAGGTCTTCAGTTCGCGCAAGCAGTCTATTGAAAGACTCCTGAAGTCTTCCTCCTTCCAAGATCTAAGTGTGTTTTTTGGCACAACTTTTAGTATTTGTAGTCAAAATGATAGATTTAAGGGGATTCCTATCAGAAAAATTATATATCCTGATTTTAGATTTCGATTATGCAAGAGTGTGCATGGGGAGTTGTGAAAGTTGAGGTTATATAATTAATACTAAGATAATCTTCATATCCAACAAGATCATGGTTCGCCAAGGTGTTAGCCCTTAATGGTGAACCTGTGACGGCCCAGGTCTGGCTCTAATCGGGACCACGCCCACCGAGGGAGACCCAACATCGTCTGGGCTGCAGTCCTAGCACCCGACCTGTCTCCATGCCCACAAGCAGGCTGTTGGAGGGCACGACCTCCCTTTGATGGGGAAAATTCAGTTAAGGGGGAGTACAGGGACTTCCCAGGAGGTCACCTATCCCGTAACTACCCTAGTCCAAATACGCTTAACTATGGAGTTTTTGCACCTCTCATCACCAATCGAGTGGCAGCTCAATTGATGATGAAAAATAGAAAAACTTCATAATTAAGTGTGCTCGGACGAGAGTGGTATTGGAACGGCTGACCTCGAGGAAATTCCTCGTGCTGCCCACTTAATTGGAGTTTCCTCATCAAAGAAGGTCTGCAGTTAGATACCAAACCTTAACAACCCGTCATTGGAGTTAGTGGTTGCAGCCAATCAGATCCGTGGAGATAGGTTAGGAGCACTTGTATGAAGACCTGTAGCGCACCTGCAGTAGGTAGGGACGTTACCTAAAAATTCTACAGACCAGTGACCCCAACCCATCTCCACAGATCTTATTGGTCGCAGCCGCTAACTCCAATGGTGGGTTGTTGAGTTTGGGTCTCTAACCGTAGGCCTCCCTTGATGAGGGAAACTCCAGTTAAGCAGGCAGCACGGGGAATACCCAGGAGGTCACCCATCCCAATACTATTCTCGACCGAGCACGCTTAATTATAGAGTTTTTCTACTTCTCATCACAAACGCTCAATTGGTGATGATAATTAAAAAAAAATCCATAGTTATGCGAGCTCGGCCTATAATAGTATTGGGATGGGTGACTTCCTGAGAAGTCTCTGTGTTGCCCACTTAACTAGAGTTTCCCTCATCAAAGGAATTATGCGGTTAGAGACCCAACCTCAACAACCCGCTATTTGAGTTAGCGGTTGCGGCCAATCAGATCAGTAGAGATGGGTTGGGGTCGCTGGTCTGCAAATCAGTAGTGCACCCGCAGTAGGTCGGGGCGTTACAGAACCAGCTTCTAATACCAATTGAAAGTGTGGAGATGGCTCTGAATATTACTTCATAAAATTGAGAGTGAAACTATCTTTATGAGTTACACATTTAAACCCTTTTAGATCATGGAGAAAAAGAGAGAACAAAAGAAGGAACATAAGAAGGAACTGTCGACCGGACCCCTGGCAGGTCAAAGACCCGCTTGGGAATCGGGGAACTAGGCGGCTTGACCGAAAAATCGGGAACCATGGTCGGTTCTCGATAACCGGGAGGTTCTTAGGATTGGCTACACCTAACTTTCTCTGTCTTAAATATTTTTAAAATCAAACCCGCTGCCAGGTTTCGAACCTAAACCCTCCAGGAGAATCCCTGAGACCCAGCCACGGCACCAACTACTCTAGTTGCATAACATTGAAATATATTTTATATAATATAATGGTATTAATATTAATTTATATATTCATATTATTCATATTAATTAATGTGATAAACTTACAAACTTATACAAATATATTCAGTTTTAAAATTTGATATTTCCAGAACTATAATTATATTATTTAGTTACATATACGCTCAATTTAATACTCATATTATATGTAATACGTCATGAACTTATGACTCATGGTATGTAGTATGTTATTATCTAACATCGCGATTAAAACCCGGTCTGATCGGCCCAACCGAATGGACCTTGAATCTTTGTTCCAACTGGTCCGTTCTCCGGTTCGATACTTAAAACTTACGTATTGACACAAATCACTTTCATAACACATCTTGGCATGAAAGAAAATTATATCTAAAATTGATGTATTTTTTACAATGTTGTGGATATCTTCTGACATAGTCGGACATGTCCGTCAACATAAAAGTTTCATGGACAAAACGTATTTCTGATATTTTTTACAACATATTATTTGGAATATATCATCTGATATATCCACAATCGGACGATATATCCGCAATCGAACGATATATTCATTAATATATCCGCTGATATATCCCAACGTTATATTGGCTGACTTATTTTCATTTTATTTTATTTTGAATCTATAGTCCAATAGACAATAAATCAAAATTGTTCCATTACTAGGAAAGACATGATGTACTTAGGCATTAGTGAGAGTATGACAAAAGAAAGGGCACAATGGCGACAAAGGATCCATATAGCCGACGTCACTATAGTGAGATAAAGGCTTGAGTGTTGTTGTTGTTGTAGTATTTATAGTCCCATAGACAATAAATCAAAAAATTTCCATTGCTAGGTTGTTGTGTCCTTCCTCTGATTTTTTCCCCTGCGTTCATCCATCATTGACAATGATTCTGCTTGGCCTTCAAATTTTAGACTAAAAATTTCTTATCTTCCATCGATGTTGTTGATTTCCTGGTTTCCTCTTTATGTTTAATATTGTTATTAATTGTGTAACATAAAATATTTATACTTGTTTGGTAGATTTAGAAGTTCAATAAATGTTAAATTATTAATACATTAATATGTATAAATTAAGAAAAATTATATTTATATCTAATTATGTATATAAATAATTAATTATTAAAACTCGGCATATAAAATATCTCTGATATATCTCCCAACATATTAAAACTGGTATGAAAAACCTAAACCAACATATCTCAGACATCTGACATCGTCAACCTTGATTTTTTATGTCTATTCTCCATATATTTCTCTAATAGCTCCATTGTCTGACTCCAAAATTAATACTCTTTAGTGCTTTTTCAGTACATGAAATGAAGGTCAATTTTCAATAAAACTCATAATATAATACCTGGAATCTAAAAAGAGGGAAAAGAAAAAAAAATTATAATAAACAGAATAGTAACTAACCAAACTCAACATAAATAAATAAAAAACAAGGGCAATATAATGTATATCAAAGCTGTATCAGTAGCAGGATAAATAGTAACAGCTGACAGGGTTGTACCTTTCATAATCAACTTTAATCAAATTTATGGCACCTTCATCAGTTCCAGTGTAATGACTCCCCTTAACCAACTTACATGGAAGATCAATCCGATCAGCTAGTACCTGGCAGCAAAAAAGTGAAAATTTCAGTTTTCAATATTCAATGCCTCCCACGGAACATTGTATATATCAGATGTCGACACGTTGTTTAATTGGTTCTTGATATGTCGGATGTTGAATGTCGGAGAGACGTCGGGTATATTTTATTGGATTTAGGCATCTTAGAAATAAAACTATATACTAAGTATACTTATATGTTCTAAAAGTAAATATTAGCAAAACTAGCAAACAAGGAATAAGTCATGTATATTGCATGATAAAGTTGAAGAGTATCCAAAACAAAAACTAGTAAGTAGTAACACTATACGACTACTAATAACAAGAATCTAAAACAAGTACAATAATATAAATTGCGATATATTTAATATTGTACAGTAATTTTATTTGGGTAATACTATGTTTTATAGTAAATAAAGAATATTTAAAAGTTAAATATCCTAGAAGAATAATAACTCTTCATGTGCTAAATAAAATGGCATTAAAAGCATAAAAATCATTAACTAACAATGTATTGAATGTTTTAGCATTTTGTATAATATTATTAGAGAATATAGGAAAAAGTAATGTAAAGGCCCAATAAGTTGGCTCATTTATTGTATTTCTGTTTAGTCTCACATCTTCTGTACAGTATGTTTTCTCTCTCCTCTCCTATATATTTGTACTCTTACTTGTATTTGATCAATTCAAGAAGTATATACAAGGTCTGGATCTTTTTCTACATGGTATCAGAGCGATACGGTCCGGCCTGTTTTTTTCTAACCGCCCGGTCCTCCTGTTAGCAGGGCGGCTTGTTCTCCTGCTTAACCGCGTTGTCCTGCGGTCTCCTCTCTTTCTAACCGCGGCTTCCCGCGCGGTTATGTTTTCTAGCCTCTTCTTTTGCTCTCTCGTGGCTTCCACCTCCCCTTCCCCTCCTCCCCCCTTTTATAAACCTCTCGATCAGGTGGGGCCCTCTCCCTCTAATCGTGTGGTATCTTCCCGGCTAATCCGCTTCCTGCCTCCTCACCGCGGGCTCTTTGCTACCCGCCTTCTCGCCCCTCTCCTCTCTTCTCGCGCAACTTCTTCTCTACGTCGCTGCGACTTCTCTTCTCGCTGTGGCTTCCCTATCCGCTGCGAGCACCGCATCTTGGTCGCGACATCTTTCCTTGTCGCCAGTGTGCTCATCGTGACTGTGCGGTCTTCTTTGCTTAGTTACTGCGGCTTCCTTACCCGCTGCGGCTTCCCTTCTCGCCACAGCTTCCCTACCCGCTGCGGTTTCACCAGCCGCTGCGGGCTTCTCGCGCGGACTTCTCTTTGTGCGAACAGAAAACAAGAGACCGAAAAATTGGAGCAACAAAATTTTTATTATCCAAAAAGATATCTATTACAAAGGTATGACCTCACTTTTATAGAATGGAGGAGAGAAGAGAGATTATAAATAAGCAATGTGGGACTAATAATTACATGAAAATAAAACTATACAAGTCGCACAAGCCGCACGGTTAGCCTAACCGCACGGCCATTACAATGTGGAGGACAGGCGGCCAATATCCCCAAGCCGCCATAGACAAGCCACCAGATCGCTCAGACCGCCAGACACCAGCAGCAACATCTCGGCACCAAGCCGCTGGGAGAAGCCTCCAGACCGCCAGACAAACCGCCAGATAAACCGCCAGACCGCCCGGTCTCCAAGCCGGCTACCAAACTGCTGGGACAAGCCGCCAGACCGCCAAACTGCCAGGTCTCAACTCGACAGACCGCCCGGTCTCAACACTCCCCCTCAAGCAGGAGCATAGATATCAATCATGTCCAGCTTGTCGCAAATGTGAAACAAAGAAGTGGACACCGGCTTGGTGAAGACATCTGTCAACTCGTTGTCAGAAGTGACGAACGGAGTACAAATCTGTTTCTTCAAAATCTCTTCTCGAATAAAGTGACAGTCGACCTCTATGTGTTTTGTTCTCTCATGAAAGACCGGATTTTTGGAAATGTATATAGCAGTCTTCTTGTCACAGAACATAGGAAGAGGATAGTTGTACACCTCTCTTAGGCCAAGCATGAGTGCCCGTAACCACTTTAACTCACATGTGGTTGATGTCATACTACGATATTCCTCTTTTGCACTAGACATGAAGACAACAGACTATTTCTTGCTCTTCCAGCTCATAAGATTTCCTCCAACGAATGTGCAAAAACCCGATGTTGACTTGCGGTCTCCTTTATCATCATCATAGCTCGAATCTGAGTACGCTTAAACCCTCAAGTGACCATTCTTCTGAAAAAGCAATCCTTTCCCTGGAGATGCTTTAACATACTCCAATATCCTCAGGGAAGACTGTAGATGGCACTCCCTAGGAGCTTGCATGAATTGGCTAACCTTGCCTACAGCATAGGAGATGTTGGGTCTGGTCACTGTAAGATAAATGAGTTTGCCCACCAGACGCCGGTACCTCGAAGAATCGGATAGAGGAGGCGAGTCATCTGTCCAAGTTTTGTCTTCCCCAATAGCCATGGGACATCTGGCAGGTTTAGAACCAGTCAACCCTGCCTCTTTTAGCAAATCAAGAGCATACTTCCGTTGGGAGAGAACTAAAGAGTTGGGTTTCCGAGAGATTTCAATCCCCAGAAAGTATTTGGGGAAGCACATATCCTTAGTGACCAGGTGTTGCCGGAGGTGTTTCTTTGTCAAAGCTACCCCAGCCTGGTCATCGCCAGTCAGAAGAATATCATTCACATATACAGCAAGAACCACCATACCAGAGGAGGTTTAGCGAATGAATAAGGAGTGATCTGCTGAACTTCTTGCAAAACCAATGGTCACAACAATACCGTTGAACTTGTCAAAGCAAGCCTGAGGGCTTTGCTTTAGGCCATAAATGGTCTTCTTCAGATGACATACTCGTATCTCCCCCTGAGCAACATACCCAGGAGGATGCTCCATGTATACGTCCTCCTGAAGATCACCATAGAGGAAGGCATTCTTGACATCCAGCTGGGAAATGATCAATCCCTGTTGAAAGCCACAGAGAGAAGAACCTGAATGGTGCTGAGACAAGCAACTGGAGAGAAGGTGTCGAAGTAATCAACCTCATTAGTCTGAGTGAAGCCTTTGGCGACTAAGCGGGCCTTGTATCGATCCACGCTGCCGTCCGGACGGAACTTCACAACGAATACCCATCGACAGCCAACCACATCAGTGCCCAAAGGGGGAGGAACAAGGGTCCATGTATCCCTTTAAGTGAGGGTAGCAATTTCCTCATCTATGGCGGTCTTCCAATGAGGAATAGTAAGAGCTTCCTGGTAGGTGCGGGGAGTGGCAGTGGCATAGATAGCCAAGGCAAACATCCTGCGAGAAGGAGTTAGACGATCATATGAAACAACAACAACTAGCGGGTGTTGAGCACACGTTCGCACCCCTTTGCGAAGAGCAATGGGAATATCCAGGTCGGCGAGTTCTTCAGTTTCCGGGGCATCCGTGGCGGAGAGAGCTGGCCCGGGAGTAGAGAGACGACCGCGGAGAAGAGGGAGATATCTCGGTAGGTGGACACGGTGGAGGAGATGGTGGAGAGGGAGGAGGTGGCGGAGTCTCGGTAGGTGTAGAGGGAACGGAAGGGGTGGTAGGAGGAGGAATATCAAGAGAGGAAGAGGAGTCGGGAGAGAAGTAGGATGCATTTTCAAAGAAAGTGACGTCCACAAAGACAAACTTCTTGCGGGTAACCGGGTCAAAGCAACAATAGCCTTTCTGAGTGGTAGGGTATCCCAGAAAGACACACTTGATGGACCGTGGTGAGAATTTGTCACGGGTGGCAGAAGGAGAGTGCACAAAGGCTGTGCACCCAAAGACATGGAGAGGGAGAGGAAACAGATCCTTCCCTGGATAGAGAATGGAGAAGGGTGTTTTGCCGCAGAGAACAGTGGAGGAAATGTGATTGATAAGATAGCAGGAGATGAGAAGAGCATAGCCCCAATAGGAGCGAGGAGCCTGCATTTGAGTCAGCAGAGTGCGCGCGACATCAAGGAGGTGACGGTTTTTGCGTTCGGCCACGCCATTTTGCTGTGAGGTATAAACACAGCTAGTTTGATGAATAATACCATGTTTCATACAGAAAGAGGAAAACTCATGACTAAGATATTCTTTTGCATTATCAGAGCGAAAGATTTTAATAGAGACATCAAATTGATTCTTAATCATATAATAAAAAGATGTCCATACATGAAATAATTCAGAGCGATCTCGTAAGGGATACACCCAAGCACAGCGGGAGAAATCGTCAATAAAAGTTACAAAATATGAACTACCCCGACCTATGGTGAGGGTAGGAGCGGGTCCCCTGACATCGGAGTGAACCAGATCAAACGATCGGGAAGATCCACGACCTTGCTTAGGTGAGAAGAAGGGGCGGTGATGCTTGCCAAGCTGACATGTGTCACAGTTGAGGGGAGGACTCTGCGGAGGAAGGTGAGGCATAAACTGACGAAGAAGTTGAGGAGGAGCGTAAGCAAGACGAAGGTGCCACTGGAGAAGATCAGTAAAGGAGGAAGCGGACAATGCGAAAACGTTGTTGAGAAAGTAGAGGCCGCCGCTCTCAGTCTCAGTAGTAATCATCCGTTGGGAGCCCGGATCCTGAAAAGAACAAGAGGTAGGAGTGAATGTGACAGAACACTGTAATTGCTTGCACAGAGAAGTGACAAATAGTAAATTGCAAGGGAATGTGGGCACGTAGAGGGTATCCTCCAAGCGAAGAGACGGAGTGACTTGAACCACTCCCGTCTCATTGACCGGTGAGGGAGAGTCATCAGCAATAAAGACAGGGGGCAACCGATCATGTTTTTCTAGGAGAGAAAAACATTGAGCATTGACAGTCATGTGATTGGTAGTACCAAAGTCGATCAGTCATTTACCTTGAGTAGCGACATGAGCACTACCTGAAAACGTGACCACCGAAAAGCGGACGACTTTGAAGAGGAGGTTGAAGCGTCACCCGTTGGACGAAGATGAGGATGTTTCTTCCAGCAGCGATCAACCGTATGGCCGGTGCGGCCGCAGTGAGAACAGAGAAAGCAGGCAGCACCGCGTTCGCCTGATTGATGGTTGCGGCCACCAGATCCAGTCCGCTGAGTGTAGTGAGCATAGTTGTCTGGTGGAGGAGGGGAGGATAACAGTGGACGTTGTAGATGAGAGGTAACAGCGGCTATGCGGGCAGCAGTTGCATCTAAGGTGGGAGACTCCGCCTCGCCAAGGATTTGTTGACGGATCATATCATATGACTCAGGAAGTCGCAGAAGGTAGCACACAACCAGCAGCTCCTGGAAGTGTTTGTGTTGCTCGGCCAGATCCGTAGAGAAGGGGCGATTCGGGAGAATTTCGGCTCCAAGAGCCTGAAATTGTTGATATGCAGCAGTAGGAGACATGGAGGGACAGGCAAAGAGGTCCGCATACAAAGTATAGATGCGAGACGTCTGAGCCCCCTTTGAGTAGAGAGCGGAAAGATGAAGTCATGCAGCCTTGACCGTCTCATCATGATGGATGACAGGTAGGCATTCATCAGAAAGACGGTTAGCCAGCCATGTACGGACAAGGGCATCGTTGGCATCCCAATCATCAAAAAGAGGAGAATCTTGCGGAGGAGGGTCATCGGTGAGATGATGACGTTTGTGGTGAGAGCGGAGAAGGAAGGTGAAGGAGACACTCCAATCCGGATAGTTGGGACCGACGAGTTTGGAAACGATGCCAAGGTTACCCGAAGGAGTGGGAGGAGTGGGAGGAGGAGCGGCAGCGGGAGTGGTGGAGGTAGAGATATCGGAGGTTGTCATAGAAGAGAGCAGAGTTAAGAACAAGTCGCACGGCTAAAGAGGAGGTCGCGGCGACTAACTAGCAGGAGCGGCTAGAAAAGGAAGCCGCGCAAAGGAGAACAGGTCACGGCGACTTAGGAACAGGTCGCAGCGACTAGAGAGCAGGAGCGGCGAGAAAGGAAGTTGTGTCAAGGAGAACAGGTCGCGGCGACTTAGGAACAGGTCGCGGCGACTAAAGAGCGAGAGCGGCTAGAAAGGAGGGGCAGAGAGGACGCCCACACAAGGGAAGAAAGAAAACGCGCGAGCAGGGAGCGACAAGAGAAGAAATAGGTCGCGAGAACAAGTCGCGAGAAGAGGAACAAGCCGCGCGGACAGGTCGCACGGACATAGAGGGCTCAAAAATCAGGACGAAAAGATCGAGTGCTCTAATACCATGTGCGAACAGAAAACAAGAGACCGAAAAATTGGAGCAACAAAACTTTTATTATCCAAAAAGAAATCTATTACAAAAGTATGACCTCCCTTTTATAGAATGGAGGAGAGAAGAAAGATTACAAATAAGCAATGTGGGACTAATAATTACATGAACATAAAACTATACAAGCCGCATAAGCCGCACAAGCAGCACAGTTAGCCTAACCGCACGGCCACTACAATGTGGAGGGCAGGCGACCAATATCACCAAGCCGTCATAGACAAGCCGCCAGATCGCTCAGACCGCCAGACACCAGCCAGCAACATCTCGGCACCAAGCCGCTGGGAGAAGCCTCCAGACCGCCAAACAAACCATCAGACAGCCCGGTCTCCAACCCGGCAACCAAACTGCTGGGACAAGCCTCCAGACCGCCAAAGCGTCCGGTCTCAACTCGCCAGACCGCCTGGTCTCAACACTCTTCACCGTTGTGGGCTCTCTACCCGCCCCGGGCTCCGAATCTTGGTCGCGGCCTCTTGCTGTTGGTGTGTTGACACCAAGACAGTGCGGCTTCTCCTGTTCTTTTGTCAAGGCGGCTGCTCTTGTATAACCGCTCCGGGTTTTGGGTTGTGGTCTTCCTCTAACCACTGTGGCTTGTTTCTATCCGTTGTGGGCTCTCTTCTATTTGTTGATCGTAGCTTTTCTTGTCGCTGGTGCATTGTCACCGTGACCGTTGAAGACTCTTTTTTACCGGGCGCGGTCTCTCTTCCTCGCCGCTTGGCCGCTTGGTGTCTGTTCGCTGCGGATTGTCATGTTCGTCGTGTTCTGGTCTGCTTGCCGCGCGGTTTGCGTTGCTGCTTCTGCTTGCTGATCGCTGCGGTTTCTCCTTGCCGCGCAGCTTGGTCGCAAGTCCTTGTCGCACGGTCTCTTCTTCTGCCGTTGCGGACAGTGTTGCCTTATTGTGCTTACCGGAGTTCAATTCTCGCCCGGCTCATCTCAAGAAATCTCTTCCAGGTGTTCATCTTCAGGAGTTCTTTTGTTAATCGTGTATCTTTGGCAAACAACATCGTGTCTCTTTTACTTCTCCCTGTACTAGGAGCGATGCTTCTTTTTCGCTTGTACATTCTAATATTTGGGGACCATATAAGATCCCTAGTGTTTTTGGCTATTGGTACTTTGTAATCTTTATTTATGATTACTCGCGGGTTATCTGGTTATACTTCCTTCATAATCGTACCGAACTTACATCGATTTTCCATACTTTTCTTACCGAGACTCGCACACAGTTTTCCACATGTGTTAAAATTATCCATACTGATAACGCTCGTGAGTATACAGGAAAAACCTTCTCCAATCTGTGCGCAGAGTTTGGTGTTATCCATCAGACTTCGTGTGCATATACCCCTCAACAAAATGGCATCGCAGAACGAAAAAATCGTCACCTTCTTGATGTTGCTCGTTCTCTTATGATTCAAATGCAGGTTCCCCCTCTCTATTGGAACTTTGTTGTCTCCATTGCATGTCATATTATCAATCGCATACCCTCGTCTATCCTCCACTTTGTGGCCCCCATGACTCTCTTATACCCATCCAAGAAACTCTTCTCTCTCACACCTCGTGCGTTTGGATGTACCTGGTATGACCATACTCTTGGCCCCTTGAATGACAAACTTGTCCCTCGTGCTACGAAGGCTATGTTTGTTGGATACTCTCGCACTCAAAAATGGTATGTTTGTTATTATCCTGTTACTGGTAAGGTGGTTGTCTCTGTCGATGTCTCTTTTCATGAGGACCATCCCTAGCACACCACTCCTACTGATCCTCTTCCTCTTCCTGCCCCTCCACCTTGGCCCATAATTCCAGTTACGTCTCCGCTTCCATCTCTTCTTCCCACACCTACTCCAGTTCCAGTTCCAGTTACATCTCCTCTTCCACCTCTTCTTCCCACACCTCCGCCGCTAGTCCCCTCCAAACCACCCGTCATCCGGGCTTACACTCGTCGTACTCCACGTTCTGATGCCCTACAGCAGCTTCCCTCAACCGGTGTGGTCTCGTGGCCTGTTGATTCGACATCAATCTCTACGGCTCATCCCTTGGCCAATTATGTATCTTTACATCGCCTCTTCCCGCCACTTCTTAAATTTTCCCTCTCTATCCTCTATTTTTACACCTAACTCTGTGCAGGAAGCACTCCAGCATCTGGGGTGGCGTGTTGTCATGAATGAGGAAATGACTGTTCTATGGGGCAATCATACTTGGGATCTTGTCTCTCTCCCTCCTAGTCACAGCTGTGTTGGTTGCAAGTGGATTTTTACAGTCAAGCAAATGACGGATGGAAAAATTGATCGCTTGAAAGCTCGGCTTGTGGCACGGGGGTTCACTCAACAATACGGCCTTGATTATGATTAGACTTTATCCCATGTCGCCAAGTTAAACTCGGTTCGGGTTCTGCTCTCCTTAGTTGTTCATCATCAGTGGCCCCTCCATCAGCTTGATATCAAAAATGTCTTCCTAAATGGAGACCTTACTGAAATTGTTTACATGCATCAACCGCCCGGGTTTTAGACCAAGGGGGAGTCTCGTGTATGTTTGCTTCGGAAATCTATTTATGGTCTCAAACAGTCTCCTCGGGCGTGGTTTAAGAAGTTCAGTAACGTTGTTCGTGAGGTTGGTTTCAAAAGAAGCCCGGTTGATTTCTCTCTCTTCACTCGTCATCAGTCAACTGGGACGGTTATACTTCTTGTTTATGTGGACGACATTTTGACTACTGGTGACGACTTCACAGGGATACAACATGTTAAGCAACACTTAAATTCTGAATTACAAATAAAAGATCTGGGAAATTTTCGGTACTTCCTTGGCCTTGAGGTAGCAAGACGACCTGATGGTCTTGTCTTATCTCAACGAAAGTATTGCATTGAACTTCTGCAAGATGCTGGACTCTCAGGTTGCAAACCTGCGGAAACCCCGATAGATGTCAACCACAAGTTGTGCTCAAGGATCTGAGTCTGACTCTCTACTTTCAAATCCAGAGTACTATCGACGTCTTGTGGGAAAACTAATATACCTAACGGTTACAAGACCCGATATCTCATTTGCAGTTGGAGTGGTCAGTCGATTTATGCACACTCCACGGATTTCTCATCTTCAGGCAGTCGAACGCATTCTCAAGTATCTTAAGACTACTCCTGGACAGGGAGTCGTGTATACGCCATCCTCGTCTCTTTCTCTTATTGCATACTCTGATGCGGATTATGCGGGTCTCTTGACGATCGACGGTCAACGACTGGCTTCTGTACATACTTTGGAGGAAATCTCATCACCTGGCATAGCAAAAAACAGTCTGTGGTTGCTCACTCATCTGTTGAGGCTGAATACCGTGCGATGGTGTCTGTTGTATCAGAACTCACATGACTTGAGAGTCTCCTTGGGGATCTGGGAGTTGAACTATCATCACCATCAGTTTTATTGTGCGACAATCAGGCTGCAATCCACATTGCAAGAAATCCTATGTTCCATGAGCGGACCAAACATATTGAAGTCTACTGCCACTTTGTTCGAGAAAAGGTTCAATTGAAGAAGTTGTAGCTAGAGCATGTTCCTGACTCTGATCAAGTTGCTGACATTTTCACCAAGGCATTATCACGAAAATTGTATCATCAATTCTTGTCCAAGTTTGGTGCCTACGACTTGTACGCTTCAGCTTGCGGGAGAGTGTTAGAGAATATAGGAAAAAGCAATGTAAAGGCCCAATAAGTTGGCCCATTTATTGTCTTTCTGTTTAGTCCCACAACTTTTGTATAGGATGCTCTCTCTCTTCTCTCCTATATATTTGTACTCTTACTTGTATTTGATCAATTCAAGAAGTATATACAAGCTCTGGATCCTTTTCTACAAATATAAACAAAAAAATGTATAGTATGGAATAATTGTACAAAACTGATTGTAAGAATAACGCCTAAAGAAAATGAAGCAATAAGTCTAAATGATTTAAGCATATATAATGCAATATATAGAAATAATCAAGCATGAATGCTACTAACATTGCCTAAATATAATAGCGAACAATGTTTTCAAAATTATTGTCGATCGATATATTGAAAAATGAATATCCTGGTTCACACTTTACTAAATGACAACCTATTTTATCAGGAAAACAAATGTTGCTTTGCAATCAAAACCTACATGCAATGCTTATACTAAAATTAAAATAGGATAAAACATATTGAGTATAATAGTTTGACTAGTGCCAAAGATTAATACACCAGCACAAATAAAATATTCAAACTAAGACAAATCACAATTCAAGCGAACCAACTCTCAGGATAATTTACTTGTTGAATGAAATAAATTGTAAAAACGTGAGCTTACTGAGAGGCACAGATGTAACTGGAACGTTTTTAGCATAAAACTATTTCCAAAATAGCCTCTTAATAATTGTGAGAGATGTTAATCCCTCAATTTTTTACATACCATAAATTTCCTATCGATATAACTGAAATTGACAAATCTGGAAATGTAGATGTCTGATGCATAAAAACCAACCATTCTACAACACAAAATTGCATATCTAATCTTTCTGTTATCAGAAATGCAACAACTTTGAAACTCAATGACAACAAAAGATCATCACTAGGAAATAAGAATATGAAGAACTAGATGTGAATAGAAGAAACTGCAGTAGCAGAAAACCTGTAGATTTTTTACTCATTAAATAAACAACAGCCTCTTGCAAAAAATGCAGGGTAAGGTTTGACTACATTTCACCCGTGTAGTGGGACCCTTCCCTGGACCCTCGTTGCGCGGGGATGCTTTGTGCACCGGGCCGTCTGGCGACTACCCAAGTAGAAAGCAGAAGATGAGAGACCAAGTCAATAGACCCGAATTTGACAACAGCAAAAAGAAAGTTGTTGTAGAGAAAATGCCTTTTCTAACAGTTGCAAAAGAAAAAAAAAAGAATCTGGTAGATTAAGAATAAAAATCAACACAATGCGCAAAAGACATCTGGTTGAAGTTGTCGGAGTTTGAAGAAGTGTCTTTATGAGAAGTTAAAACGGGGACAAATTAAAGCAAGAAAATTAAAGTACATCGGAAAAAGTGTGCAGAAGAAGTCACTCCAACAAAGAATGGTCAACTGAGAGACATCTTCAACAAGCGGAGGATTTAAATGTCGAGAACTTAAGAACATGTAATCAGCCAACTTGCAAGTGAATAATCCAATATGCAAGTGAATAATCCAATATGCCGGCAATTCTAGTTTTTTTAAAAAAGGTGATCTACTGTTATATAGGTCAGGGTAGGTAGCTATAACCAATGCCGACATTATCTACTAGAATCCCAGACCTTAGCTCATATCTTCTTCTCCTAAAGACTTTTTGGACATCAGGGAATCAGTGGGAATAAATTAGGGCCCAAACAAGTTTTACAAACCAAACAAAGATCTAAGAGTGAGAGAGAGATATAGAGATAGAGAGAGAGAAAACTAGGACTAGGTTTATAAGGCAAGAGACCTTGAGCTACAAATTCAACAATCTTCCTTCTTGTATCAAGTCCCACAAATCACCAAAAAAGATCTTCACTTTGTTTTTGGTAGCAAACACAAGGTCAGGTTACGCTGGGTCGTAATCCCTCCTCCAAACACTTAATTCAAGATAGAAATTTTCTACTACAATGGTTCTCCTCCCTCATATATATAGGGAGGCACTTGTATGATAAAAAGGAAACACATGATAAAAGAAAATACACGATAAAAGGAAATATAAGATAACGGAAATAATAATCCCAGATCCAATCTGGCGCATCCTCATGCCGCGCCCGGTCCCCGTGCACGCCTCGTGTAAACCCTTGTGTAGCGCTTGCCAAGGATGGGGTCTTCCGCACCGTATCATTTTCGTGCAGTAATTCCTTCAGCGCCTCTTCTTCTCCGCGGCGCTTCTCTTTGGCGGCCTTCTCCGTCTGGTTTTTTCGGGCGGCCCGGTGTCTCCAGCCGTTTTGTCCTCCATGGGAACTGTCGGAGACATCGTGCTCACATCCTCCAGTGTCCTCTTCGGCGGTTTGATCTAAGGGACACTCGTAGGATGCGGTTCCGTCTGATTTGAGCACTCCGTTTTTTTTCGTCTCTCTGTGATGGATGTTTCCTCTGACATCTCCTTGGCACCATACACAGGTGCCCTTCACGGTTCCTCTGCAGATCCTCATCGGAGCCACGGCCAGTCTGACTCGTTGAAGATAACTATTGTTGCCTTGGATGGCACGAATTATCTGGAATGATCCAGGGCCGCACAGCATGTTATTCACAGTCACCAGCTATACGGACACATTGATGGTACAACTGTTGAGCCACCACGTACTGATCCCTCTTGGAGAAATTTGGATGCAGACAATTCATTGGTTGTCTTGTGGTTACTTCACTTGATGTCCCCCCAGGTGTATCGCAGCTATATGTTGTTGGACTCGGCTTATGAAATTTGGAAACGGGCATGTGACACCTGGCAGGTAGTTCAACGCAAATTTATGAGCTCACACGCCGTGTTTTGGAGCTAAAGCAGGGAACCATGACCGTGTCTTCCTACTATTCTGAGTTCGAACGTTTGAATCAAGAGTTGGATTACTTCAACACATTTACTGTCGCTTGCAATGCCGATGCGCAGGCCCTACAGAAGGATAAAGATTGTTTCTGGGTTAATGTCTTCCTTATGGGGGCTCAACATGGAGTTTGACATCTTTTGCCTGCATATCCTCCATCGTGAGCCTCCTCCCTCTCTTCGGGAGGCCTTCAGTGTGCTCATTGGTGATGAGAATCGTCGTCGCCCTCTTGGTTCCTCTACTGATCACTCTGCGCTGGCTGGGACTTCTCGTGGACCTCCTCCTGTATGCAGTTACTGTGGGAAGAAAGACCATACCAAGGACGTATGTTTTTGTTTACATCCTCACCTGGCTCCAGTTGGTCGGGGTTCTACTGCTCGTGGGCGAGGAGGGCACCGTGGTGGTGGCCGCAAGACTGGTGATCACACTCAGTACTCTACGCACTCGACTGAGGTTTAGGAGGACACCTCTGGGGTCCAGTCCGCTATGGAATTAGAGGCTTTTCGTCGTATGTTGCGCGCCTAGACTGACCCTACACCGGCTGATTCTACTGTTGTGTTTGCTACTTCTGGTCTCTCCAATGCTCATGTTGTGTCTTCCTCCTCTTCCGAGTGGATCATCGACTCGGGTACCACAGATCACATGACTGACTCTGCCTCAGGTTTTACCTCTTATACTCCTCCTTCTGGTCATGATAAGGTAATTGTTGTTAATGATTTTCTCTCATCCATCGCTGGTAAAGGAACCGTTATTTGTTCTCTCGACCTCTCACTGTCCTCAGTAATGCATGTCCCTTCATTTTCCCGCAATCTTCTCTCCATTAGTCAATTGACTTCTGCTTTAAATTGCTCTGTAACCTTTTTCTCGGATGTTTGTGTGTTTCAGGATCTGGATACAAAGCAGACGCTTGACAGTGGTAGAAACGTTGGCGGGTTGTACTTGCTGAACCAGTCATTATCTCTCAGTGCTCTTTCTTCCACCAGATCTCTGACGTTACACGACATCTAGTGCTGGCATCAGCGTTTTGTCCACCCTTCGGCTTCATATCTTACTAAACTATTTTCTGCTTATAATTGTTTAATTAAATCATTTTCTTGTGACACTTGTGAACAATCCAAACATGTTCGCCAGAGTATCATTCACATGTCTTTTCCTAGTTCATGTCCGTTTGTTGTTATCCATTCTGATGTTTGGGGTCCCTCCCTGGTGTTATCTTTATCTGGCTATAAATAATTTGTTACCTTTATTGATTGTTATTCTCGTACTACTTGACTTTATTTATTAAAACGCAAATGTGATGTGTTTATTAGCTTTCAGTCCTTTCCTAAAATGGCGGTGCAACGGTTCAGCGGCACAATCTGAGTCTTTCGTAGTGAAAATGGTGGGGAATATGATGACCGAGGAGCGTTCGGTGCCTATCTTGTCAAACATGGTATTATTCATTAAACCACATGTGTCCACACTTCTAGTAAAAATTGTGTCGCTAAACGGAAAAATAGGCACTTACTGGAGGTTGCTCGGTGTTTGTTGCTTGTCATGCACCTTCCTAAGTCCTATTGGGGTGATGCGGTCCTCACAGCCACACACCTCTTACCTCGCCCCCCCACCCCATATTTAGTTACGTCTGCTTTGTCCATGTTCATACCACGCATCGTGATAAACTGGATGTGCGCTCTCACCGATGTGTATTCATTGGATACTCTTCTACCACCAAAGGGTACCGATGTTATCACCCTCCCACTCGTCGCTACAACTGTATTGTGGATGTTACCTTTCGTAAGGGGGAGTCGTTCTTTGGTCCTCATCAGGGGGAGACGGGTAGTAACGGCGACGAGACCATCATCTCTCCTCTCCCGATTGTTGTCACTCCTCATGTTCCCCTTACTCATGTTTCATTCACTGCCCCTGTACCTTAAACATCTACTCCTATATTATACACATACTCCCGCAGACCCCGAACTGTTGAGCAAGTATAGACAGTGGATGTTTCACCGGTGCCGGTGCCTGTCTCCTATCCAGATTCAAATGATGACATTCATGTTCCTCTTGCTCGTCTTAAAGGTAAAACGGGTGGCACTAAACATCTCATTGTCAACTACGTTTGTTGTACTCATCTCTCTCAGGCTCACAAAACTTTATCTCATCTCTTTCCTCTATTATGATTCCTAAGACCTGGCAGGAGGCTGTTCAGATACCTGAGTGGAAACATGCTATGGAAGAGGAAATGTGTGTCTTGGAATAAAATGGAACATGGCGGCTTGCTAGTCTTCCCCCTGGGAAGCGAACGGTTGGGTCACGTAGGATCTTCTCTGTTAAACAGAATAGAGATACGGTGGTGGAGCGGTACAAAACTCGTTTGGTCGCTAGAGGGTATACCCAGACACAAGGTATTGACTACCAAGAAACATTTGCCCCTGTTGCGAAGATGAATTCTATTCGGGTGATCCTCTCTTGCGCTGCTAGTCGTGGATGAGTGCTACAACAGCTCGACGTCAAAAACGTGTTCTTGCATGGTGAACTGGAAGAAGTCTACATGACTATCCCTCCAGGTTTTGTTAAAGAAGTGTTCAATGGAAAGGTCTATCGACTGTAGAAATCCTTATATGGCCTAAAGCAATCCCCGAGGGCTTGGTTTGGACGGTTTAATAAGACCATGCTTCAACTAGGATATGCTCAAGAACAAGCTAATCATACTCTCTTTATCAAGAGGAGAGGAGCGCAGGTATCAATTCTTATTGTATATGTGAATGACATCATCATTACTTGTGATGACTGAGCGGAGATCATTCACTTGAAAGAACAACTGGGCAAGAGAATTTGAAGTCAAGGATCTGGGAAAGTTGAAATACTTTTTGGGAATTAAAGTGGTGAGGTCTCGACGAGGGATCTTCATCTCTCAGAGAAAGTATACCCTTGATCTTCTGGATGAAACTGGAATGCTAGGGTGTGCACCCGTGAATACTCCAATTGAGGGTAATCACAAGATTGATGCGAATACTAGTGGGGACAAAGTGGATGCTTCAAGATATCAATGATTGGTTGGGAGGCTCATATATTTATCTCATACTCGCCCTGATATTACGTATGATATGGGTGTCCTAAGCAGGGTTCATGCACTGTCCCTCAATTCGCCATCAGCAGGCAACTTATCGGGTACTGCGATACCTCAAGAAGTCCCCAAGTCGTGGGATTCTGTTCTCTGCAAACCTACCTTTGGAGATTGAAGTGTTAACAAATCCTGATTGGGCCGGTAGTCAGGATGATAGAAAGTCCACTACCGGATATTGCTCGTTCGTGGGCTGCAACCTTGTATCATGGAAGAGCAAGAAGCAGAATGTTGTTACTCGCTCAAGTGCTGAAGCAGAATATAGGGCTATGGCGCAAGGAGTTTGCGAGGGATTGTGGTTGAAGACAATTCTTCAAGATATGGGTCTCCACGTGAACAAGTTAGTTACTATCTACTGCGACAACAAGACTGCCATCAGTATTGCACACAATTCGGTTCAACATTACAGGATGAAACATGTTGAAGTTTACAGATATTTCATCAAAGATCACACAAACAAGGGGAATATCTGCACTCCGTTTGTGAACTCATATGATCAGCTAGCCGAAATCTTCACTAAGGGGTTAATTAGTGACAACTTCATGAACAATTCTAACAAGTTGGGAATGATCGATATATATTCCCAACTTGAGGGAGAGAGTTGAATATACGCGTTAGACGCGGTTTTATTTTACGTTTCAGTCCTTTCTCATTTAAGTGTTCGTGTGATATGTCATGTGTGTTTGTAACCTATATATATATATATATGAATGTTTTGCCCGGTTTAGGGCATCCAACTAATTTAATTCTCCCGTTCTTGTGATCAGCTCAGTTGGGTATCAAGTCTCCGCTTAAGAGCTTGATAAAGGAGGTCTCGGATTCTATCCTGAGCCTCAACAACCTACCTGGGAATTTATTCCGCGTGATCTGGGTTCATGTACCCGACGAGGGTCCCACACGCGCCCTGGAGATTTGGTTCGGGAATGTTCTTAGCCATTCGACTGTAGTCGGCCACGATGATCTGTACTTAGTCCCCGAAGAGGGGCCCACACGTGGTTTCTAACAAAAAAAAATCAAGTGTACAACTTTTAATATTCCAAATAAAAATTATTCCAGAATTCACATGCCCGCATTTCAACATATGCTTTTCACATAGCAGTGGTGCTGACAACTTAGGCTTCATTTGGTAACCCGTTTAGCTTTTCCGTTTGGTCAAAACGCCACTACTCGGAGCTGTGTGTGTTTGGTTTTCCGCTTTCGTTTTCAAAAGCCTGGCGTTTCGCGATAACTCAAAACTCCGCGGGACGAAACCCAGCTAGCGAGCGTCGTTTTATCGCGTTGTGGAGGAGCAGCGATCTAGGGCGAGCGTCCGTTGTTTCTCCCGTCGCCGCTAGAGCGAGTCGATGCCGCCTCCTCTTCTCCGGCCGCATCCGGGTTCTGGATCGCTTCCCGTGCTACTCTCCGGCGGTGAAGGACTTGCGTGCTTTTTTCCTCGACGGCAAAGGCCTTCGACGGCGACGACAAAGGCCTTCGACGGCGACGGCAAAGGCTGCATCAGGGCGTCTTCTTTGTTTCTCCGACTGCATCCGGGTTGTTCTTCTCCGGGTGTGTGCCCCTCTCCGGGTGTGTGCCCCTTCATCTCCGGCAGCCTAGGGATTTCTTCGACACAGGCAATATCCTTTGTTACCTGTTGCATTGTGCAGAACTCCCCCAACCCATTTTGTGGCCAGATATCTCACCACTCCCCTCTCCCCCTCCTATTTTGTGCGCAGAGCTCCAGATTGTGTTCCCCCGATCTGCAGCAGAGTACACATCAGCAGGTATACCTTCCCCTCCCCTTCAAAAAATTTTTTGGTGATTTTTGCTGGATTGTTTCGGTTTAGGGTAAATGATAATGTGCAATGTGTGTGTACTTGTCAAGCAAGGATGTTGAATTTGTGTGTAATGTGTGTGTATGTGATGTGTGTGTGTGTTATATGTGTTGTGTGTGTGCAATGTATGTTGTGTGTGTATGTGTTGTGTGTGAGTGTGTTTATTTGTTGTGTGTGTGCTTCTGCTATGTATGTGTATGTGTTGACTTGTGTGCATGTGTATGTATGTGTGTATGTACATGTGTGGTGTGTGTGTTGTGTGTGTTTGTGCTATGTGTGTGCGTGTGTGATGTTTGTGTGTGTATGTACATGTGTTCCGTGTGTGTGCTATGTGTGCTGTGTGTGTGAGTGTGTGTGTGATGTGTGAGTGTGATGTGTGTGTGAGTGTGTGCTGTGTGTGAGTGTGTGTGTGCTGTGTGTGTGATGTGTGTGTGAGTGTGTGTGTGATGTGTGTGTGAGTTTGTATGTGATGTGTATGTGTTTGTGATGTGTGTGTGATGTGTGTGTGAGTGTGTATGTGATGTGTGTGTGTGAGTGCTGTGTGTGTGAGTGTGTGTGATGTGTGTGTGATGTTTGTGTGTGTATGTACATGTGTTCCGTGTGTGTGCTATGTGTGATGTGTGTGTGAGTGTGTGTGTGATGTGTGTGTGAGTTTGTATGTGATGTGTATGTGTTTGTGATGTGTGTGTGAGTGTGTATGTGATGTGTGTGTGTGTGAGTGTGCTGTGTGTGTGAGTGTGTGTGTGATGTGTGTGTGATGTTTGTGTGTGTATGTACATGTGTTCCGTGTGTGTGCTATGTGTGCTGTGTGTGTGAGTGTGTGTGTGATGTGTGTGTGAGTTTGTATGTGATGTGTATGTGTTTGTGATGTGTGTGTGAGTGTGTATGTGATGTGTGATGAGTGTGCTGTGTGTGTGAGTGTGTGTGTGATGTGTGTGTGATGTGTGTGTTTGTGTGTGTATGTACATGTGTTCCGTGTGTGTGCTATGTGTGCTGTGTGTGTGAGTGTGTGTGTGATGTGTGTGTGAGTTTGTATGTGATGTGTGTGTGTTTGTGATGTGTGTGTGAGTGTGTATGTGATGTGTGTGTGTGAGTGTGCTGTGTGTGTGAGTGTGTGTGTGATGTGTGTGTGATGTTTGTGTGTGTATGTACATGTGTTCCGTGTGTGTGCTATGTGTGTTGTGTGTGTGAGTGTGTGCTGTGATGTGTGTGTGAGTTTGTATGTGATGTGTGTGTGAGTGTGTGTGTGTGTGTGTTGTGTGTGTGTGCTGTGTGTGTGATGTATGTGTGAGTGTGTGTGTGTTGTGTGTGTGAGTTTGTGTGTGATGTGTGTGTGAGTTTGTATGTGATGTGTATGTGTTTGTGAGTGTGTGTGTGATGTGTACGCTTTAGGACTGTTTTTTTTAAAAAAAATTCCTATTTTTCAATACAGTTTATTTACTATGGGTAAACATAAGGAAGGTGGTGTTAGTGCCAATTGGGAGGCTAGCGATGTTTTGATTTTCTGTGACTTATGCTTAAAAGAAATTGAGTTGGGTAATCGTCCGACCACACACTTCAACAGAGAAGGGTGGGTTAGCCTGACAACGAATTTCTTAGCTCGCACGGGAAAGTCCTATGATCGAACTCAAATGAAAAACAAGTGGGATCAGCTGAAAAAAGACTGGAAGTTATGGCGTGACCTCAAGGGTCGTGAGACAGGTTTGGGATGGGATCCTATACGCAAAACTATTGCTGCTTCTGAGGATTGGTGGAAAGAGCGTCTCAAGTTAATTAGAGTAGTTCTTTTTATTCTTTTTATTAGAATACTTCTTTTTTTTCATTAATCTAACTCCGTTTTATTTTCATTTCAGGTTCATCCTACTGCACGGAAGTTTCAATTCGTTGGGATATCTCCTGAGTTAGAAGAAAAGCTCGATATGATGTTCAGCCAGGTCGTAGCTACTGGAGCTCTTGCTTGGGCTCCAAATTCTAGAAATTTTTTGCCTGAATCGATTGATGAGCATGACCTCTCTGCTGGGGCTGATTCGCAAGATGTGGATCAGTTACCGTCTCCTACAAAAGCGGGAAAGAAGATACCAGATAAGGGAAAACACAAGCAGACATACAAGAGAAGCAGGAGTTCGACGATGGAGCAGATAGCGGAAACATCTCGCATTATTGGGCGTTGCATGATGGAGCCTCCCCGCATCCAGATATCTTCGTCCTCGCACACCATCGCTGAAGCCATTACCGAGCTCGAAAGTATGGAGGAGGTCATGGAAGAAAACAACTATGCGTTATACGACTTCTGCACCGTTTTCTTGAAGGATAAGGGAAATCGGGAAACCTTTTTGAGTATTCGAAAGGATCGGCGACTCAAATGGCTGGAAACTCGATGTGCCGAGAAATGATCGATCTGCTAAAATGAATAGCTCTATGCATTATCTTCTTTGCTATTGTATTGAACTCGATGTGTTTTATGTTTATTGCATGATCGGAACTGCTATATTTTGCTACTTATAATGTTTAGTTGTTGACTAGTGTTATGCATTACTCCACTGATTAGCTATATTCTCCTATGTTTAATGTTTATTTCATGATGGAAATGCAATATTTTGTTACTTCCACTGATTAGCCATATTCTCCTATGTTTAATGTCTAATATTGCTCGATATTTACAATTAATGCAGATTAATATGTCTTCATCTGATCAAACTGACAGTTCTAATGAGGGGACTCAGCGACAAGTAGCTGATCGGATTTGTCGTAATAGAGCAATGAGTGCACAAGAATATTTAGCATCAATGACAGCCATATGTGCGGCTGGTTCTTCATCAAATGTTGCTTGCATGACATCAAGCCAAACGGGGTCTAGATGGCTTGGTGAACTTCTGGATGGACACCCTCATAGATTTTTCAGTTCATTTAGAATGTCGAAGCTCATATTTGAAGATTTGTTAACACTCCTCACACAACAATATGGGCTGCAAGGATTAAGGAGAACTTTACCCCGAGAAGTACTTGCAGTTACATTGCATATTTTAGGTCATAATGTTCCAATGCAAATTGCAGGCGAACGTTTCCAACACTCCACAGAAACTATAAGCAGGTTTTTCTCAAAGGGACTCGCTGCTATTAAGAGGTTATCTGCAGATGTCATTATGCCGGTAGATCATCTTTTCCGTGATATTCCCCCCCAAATTCTGAATGATTCTCGATACATGCCATTCTTTAAAGATTGTATCGGGGCTATCGATGGAACTCATGTTGATGCTCGTGTTACTGCTGATCAACAAGTTTCGTATATTGGCCGTCATGGGACAACGACACAAAATGTTATGGCGGTTTGTGATTTCAATATGTGTTTCACATTCGTACTTGCGGGTTGGGAAGATCTACTCATGGCAGCCGTATATTTCACCGTGCCCTTATGGATCCAAGTTACAGTTTTCCATATCCTCCACCAGGTGAGACTTGTATTTCTTAAGATTTCGGTAGTTTTAAATTAGTTTGTTTGACATAAATTAAATTTAAAACTTGTAGGCAAATATTATGTCGTTGATGCGGGATACCCTCTCCAACGTGGTTTCTTGAAACCATATTCAGGGACACGGTATCATTTGCCAGATTTCAGAAGGGGCAGCAGGCCTATACAAGGACGCTTAGAAATATTCAATCGAGCACACTCATCATTACGCAGTGTTATAGAAAGGTCATTCGGAGTTTGGAAAAAGAAATGGAAGATACTTAGGGATATGCCGCCTTATAGTTTGGCGAAGCAAAGGGACATTGTGATTGCGACAATGACCTTGCATAATTATATTCGCAGGCACCCATCCCGCTCAGACGACCACTTTCAGGCTTGTAATATTGACGAGCTTTTCATTTACCCAGCGGGACGTCAAAGAAGATCAGGGCAAAATGAAGAAAGCTCGGGTGGAGATCATGTTAGAGGAATTCGAGTTGGTGTTGAGGAGATGGCGGCGCTGCGTGACTCGATTGTCGAACAACTACATGGTCGTTGAACGTACTTTGAGTATCTTCGTATTCAGCATATGTCTTCCATGTTTTGGATATTTTGATATTTGCATGTACTTTGGATGTTTTTATGTATGTTCTCCTGCTGCATATCTCGACGTACATATATTTTCTGCAATTTATATAGATTGGAGCAAAAGAATATTTTTTTTTTTATAAAACGCCACCGCTGAATTGTCAAACGGTTCTCTGTTTCGAACAGCTCTGCAAACGCAGACTAGCCAAACAGAACTCAGTTTCCAGCATCAAGTTTCCAACAGCTCCCTTTACAAACCTGTCTTTACAACAGCTCCTTTTACAACCGCCACCGCTAAACCAAATGAAGCCTTAAGGTATGCCAAACCAAAACAAAATTCACTGTCATCTTCTACCAAACCTTTTAGAATTCCAAATACAATCATTTGTGATTACCGCAAGCTGGCATTTCAGTGTATGCTCACAGACTTGTGGTGCCGACGCCATTGGCAACATTGATTCAACCTTATGGATTTCTGGGAGAAAGTTAAGTGGATAAAAGTGATGCCAATGAGTTAAAGAATTGTCTTAAGCTATTGTGAGTGGATCGTAATTATAGTAGTGAGTTTTATTGAAGTGGTTTTCAAATAATGTTGTTTGAGTTTCTTATCAATTCTCATTGTTTGTTTGAATATTACTCACTCTTGAGCAGTCAAAATGTATTTGGAAAGGATTGAAAATAAAAGGTTGTTAACATTAAAATTAAAGGTCCCTCCCTTTTTCCCGAGAGATACTGTTACGATCATGCATGCCGACGACGCACCGAGAGTCTCCACTCGAAGGAAGGCGACGGCCCCTAGTCCACCATGATTGGAAGAGACCGCGGGAACCATCTTCATTTAAAGATTTCCGTTTGAATGTTATTTCAATTTTTGCTATGTGCACACCGAAACTCTAGCTATTTGCACCTTGCTGTTATAAGGGGTGTTGTATATCTCATTAGTGTTTTTATGCTTGAATGAATGTGTTTTAGGGCATTTCCCTATGTTCTTCGCATACCCCTTCCCTTCTTCCTCTTCACACCTCCATCGGCCCCCTCCCTTGTCAGGTTCTTCTAGTTTGTAATAATTTGATCAGACCTGCCACACCACCCGCCAAGTAAGTTGTCGGTGCCTTTCAGCTTGCCTTACGCCCAGTTCCTTCGCGGCCTAAATTGCGCACCGCGTGTCTTCGCGCTTTCGCGTATCCGTCGACTACAGCAGATGATCGCCCGCAAGGTTTCGTCAACTCCAGCATCGTCGTCCCTCTGCTTCTGCCGACTCCTGCATTGCCTGCCCTCTGCTTCCGCCCGACCGCTTCCTCACACGACGTTGTCGACCTCATGGCTCCCAACACTCGGTCCAACAGCGACCCCGCTCTGGATGCGCCCACTGAAACCCTTAGCCTCTGCATGGACACTCAAGATCAACTCCTCGCCTCCATGCACGCCTCGCTCCTCGCCCTCTACTCCAAGCATTGGACGTCGCCACCAGCTCCAGCTCGCCCACAGACGGGGGCTCCCTTCTCGGAGTCGCGCCGACAGAGCCACTGCCTGGCCGCTCCACCATCTACCGTCGGGCCACTCCGCTCTCTCCCTCGACATTCCATCCTTCGTCAACGTCGACCTAATGGGTTTGATTGATAGCCAAGGAAGAGCAATACCTTGACCTCAAATTCATGCCAGAACAGAACAAGGTGTCTACCATTCTGTTTGGTCTCGAGTCTCGACAGTTCCGCACTCCATTGGGCCAAATGGCTCAGCAAGACCAACCACCTCATTTATTGGCCCGAGCTTAAACGTGAGATGATTCGGCGGTAAAACACTCGTTTTTGTGGCTCTGCTATCTAGCGCCTTTGCGGTGTTCACCAAAAGACCGGCTTGGATGACAACATTGATGAGTTTGTAGCACAAGTCATCCATGTTCCCGGCCTTCGACCCGACCACTACCTTGGCTTCTTCCTGCAAGTCATACTTCTGCATATCTACTCCTGACTCCACACGCACCACCTTCGGACGGTCTTTGATGCCCTTGGCATGGCACGCTTGGTGGAGGTCAACCTCTCCCCTAGACCTCATGCTTCTCCAGCCGGCCAGCCCCCTCCACAGCCATTGTAGCAACCGCCCGCCCCGGCTCCACCACGCCCGCCTCATGGGGGACTCCGCACATGATGCCTTTTGGCCCTCGGCGCCTCTCGAACAATGATTACAATGAGCTCCGCAGCAAGGGCGTGTGTTTTCGGTGTCTCCAACCCTACTCCCCAACCATGAGTGCTATGTGAAGGAGTTCCATGCCATCATCTGCAATGTCAACCATGAGGTTACCATGGCTGACTTTGAGACCCTAGAGCTTTCAGGAAATGGTACCTCATTTGACCCTGCCATGACTGCGTTCCAGCGCCGAGATTTATCCTGTGTATCGGTAAACGGGAAATCTGGGCCGCAGAACATAGCGCTCTCAGGCACACTTCGTGATCACCCAATCATTGTCATGGTGGACAGTGGCGCGAGCCACAAGCTCATCTCTGAGTGACTGGTGTAGGCGTGCAGCATCTCCTACTTCCCTCTGTTCCATTCCCGAATTTTTTGGTCCGCCTTGGCGATGGGCGACGCCGACCGACTAAAAGTAATTGCCCTGTCGTGACTCTCTCTGTGGGGTCTTGTTCGGTGACCACAAACTTCTACGTGTTCAGCCTCGGTAGTATTGATGCCATTTTAGGGGTGGCTTGGCTCCGCACGTTTGCCAATGTGCACGTAAATTAGGCGACTATGACCATGCAATTCCTCCAAGGGGGTCGGCCATGTCGCCTCGATAGTGACTCTGCTCTCCGGTCTCCCTTTGCACAATCTAGCGGACCACTGATGTTGACTTCCCCACGGGCCTTTGGCCCCTCTTGGGACCGTCTGTTATGCCTCCCTCTCACACGACGAACCTTCTGGAGCTTCTCACCGCGTTCGCCGACATCTTCCAACCCCTAATAGAACTGTCATCAGCCAAGCCGACCAACCACGACGTTCCCCTCCAACCTAGAACCACAACAGTCTCAGCGCGGCCATACCATTATGGTCATGTGCAGCGGGATGAGATCAAGAGTCTGGTGCAGGAGATTTTGATGTGGGCCTCATTCGTCCGAGTACGAGCCCGATCTCTAGCCCGATCCTTCTGCTCTGGAAGAAGGATGGAAGTTGGCCCCATACTACCCAGCCCAGATACTTGATCGCCTCTAACACCTTCCGGTGGACCTTAGTTCGAAGGAGGTCCTTGTTGCTTTGCTTAACCGTCCAGAGTCCGAAGCCACATGACTTCACCAAGATAACTTCCGCCACCAGTTCGCGGACTACTGCCTTGAGGACAAGGCACATTTTCCATACGGCGGCATTGTTACAGGCATGCATGTTGGCAACGCACCGGGAAGATTCACACTCGAAGGAAGGCGACGGCCCCTATACCACCGGGATTGGAGGAGACCGCGGGAACCATCTTTATTTAAATATTTATGTTTGAAAGTTAATTCTATTTTTGCTATGTGCACACTGGAATTCTAGCTATTAACACATCACTGTTATAAAGAGTGTTGTATGTCTTATTAGGGTTTTCATGCTTCGATGAATATGTTTTAGGGTTGCTCACTAAATTCTTCTCATTCCCCTTCCCCTCCTTCCTCCTCTCACCTCCACCGGCCCGCTCCCTTGTCGGGTTCTTCTTCTAGATTGTATTAAATTTAGTATCCATGCATCCAAAAGTCACAAAAAAAAGTATTTCCCTCATTATCTTTTGCATTCTTTTATACAGATCTCAAGGTGTTTCATGAATCTCAAGTCATCAATGATTGTTAGTTCATCTTTTGAAACTAAAACACTCAAATGTTAGCATTGATTATCCTATGACGCAGTGTATTTGTTCAAGTTTCTAAACAGTTTCTACTTCTTACAGCTTGTCCAATCATTTCCCTTATGAAGCCATTGATTTGTCTTCTCCACCGAACACTATTGAGTATTATCGGCGACTACAATATATCAAATTGTTTTTTGTTGAATTGCGATGAAGACTAGAATTATCTCCCAATCTTCTTGAATATTTAATTTGCACTCCTTATGCTCCATCAGAATGTTCTTTCAAGCGCCACATCTATTCCTCCGACATGGCATTAGCATTGAAATGTCCAAGCATGGCTTGCACCATCCTCTTGTTAAATTTATAGTTAAACTATTTTTGTAACTAAGTTTAGAATGGTCCTCATATTTAACACACTCTCATCTCATTTTATTATTGTGATGTATCATTATTATTATAAAGAAAAAAAAATTGAGGGTGACTTTCATGTTCTCATAATTGAAACTCAACCCTTATTTTCTAAAGTTTGGCAAAAAAGAACACACTTACATTAATTTACTACCTAACAAGCACTTGAACACTCTTAAAGTCCATGTGTAGAAGCTCGATATTAGGGCTCATTCTATTTTTCTTCTTCTCTTTAGTCTCAAACCTATATGATTTTAGTGTAAACCCATGCTATAGAGGGAAGAGGTAATATGTTAGTGATAAAGAATATATAATAAACAAAAAACTTTTCTTTCCTGATTAAACATTGTATCACAGCCTACAAATCCTTAGAGTCGACAAAACAGCAATCTTAACCCCGTTCAAATCTCGCCTTGCAACATTCAAAAATCCCGCCTAATCTTGCCTAGCAACACTCGCAAGCCCTGCCTAATCTTGCCTAGCAGCACTCGTCTCGTCCAGCTTTTGCCTCGATAGCAAGCACCTGCAGGGCTCATCTTGCTTCCTCCATAGGCCTCGACAGAACTCGCTTAGAACGCAGCAAGTTCTCATTGTACCAGCAACTGCCACTCACTGCCAGACTCGTCTGCTATCGTGTAGCACATGAACATATCTCGCATTATCGGCAAGTCCCGCTAGTCCATCCCACGACAATTCTAACAAAAGAAGGCCTTGTGTCCCCCTTCTCACCAAACCACTCTACTATTTCCCGGGCATGGATTAATGTGTCCCGACCCATGTGTCAATCCATTCACTTAATGCATGAACATTTTTAATATATTGTGCCTCCTTTGTTCCTATGGTAATATTTTATATGTTGATGCTCGTTGTGTGTTTCCATGTCAAAACGTGAGCCCACCTTTATTAAAGCATGTCTTCATTTGTGCCTTCATCCGGCACTCACAATTCAAATAGCAATCTCGGCACCACCTCCAAGTTAACCAAGCTGAACTATGCATATTTGAGGGTTTCCTTCACATTCCTTGTGCATTCTCAGCGCAAAACAGTACCACCTTATTGCCTGGACAATTGGCATTATAACTCCCACCTATGCTAATTTAGATGTGAGTGGCATTCTGGTTCACACTTGATTAGGAAATAGCTTATCAGATATGTCTGCCGATCATCCAATTTCAATAAACAGCAAAGAACACTTAGGATCATTTGGCAGCTTTTCACTCAAAATGGCAAAAACATCTAAGACCTACACTCTCTATTCGTACCAATTTGAACATCCCTTAAGGTTGTGTATCAAGCAGTACAATCACTAAGGGATTGAACAAGATTCAGCATCCCTTTTTTTTGCTGATATCACCACTCGGCAAAGGCACTTTTGAAGAACTAACTTGTATGTTATTTCTAACATCTATCGGAATCGTATGAGAAGATCAACAAACAAATTCTAGGGGAGTTCACTATTCCAATATTATAAATTGTAGCTTGTTTCTTCATAGTATTTCATCTTCTGAGTCGGCCGGCCTCCGTAATTGCTCCTCCAGTAAGCTTTGCTCATGAGGGCGTACTGGAGAAAGTAAAGATCGTCACTGTATCTTTTCTCATTTTGGGAAAATTGATCATCAAGTTGATTGGTGCTTCATAAAACAACCTCATTGTCATCCTCAAACTCATGTTGGAGTCATTACTTTTCATAATTTATTGGCAAACCCCTCCACCTCAACTTCTGAAGTTGGATGTTGATTCTTCGATGTTGATATTGAAGCTTTTAGCATTGCATCAAAGAGCTTTGCAGCAGTTTCTTCAACACATTCCGCCTCAGGTAGCATAAATCTTGCATCGAAGGGTAAGTAACTTAATGAATCAGGTGCTACTAATGATATAATTGAAGACTTGACAGCCTTTAGGCCCTTTACCTGTATAGACATCGACAATCAGCTTCCGCCTATGGTTGCTAAAGATAGTTCTCTTGCTCCAGTTAATGGGGCAAGGGATGACATCCTCTGATCTCACTCAGGAGGATGCTTTTTTATTCCAAATTTTTCATATAGCCTTCTTTCAATCAGTGTTATTACAAAGAAATTAAATGTGTGTAGCTTATTTTTTGCATCCCGTTATTGCTTTCAGGATCTTTGTAAAAGGAAGAAAATTTCTACTAGGCCTGAGTTGGGTGGCTTATACTACTTGGATAAACCATTGCTTACTACTGCTAAAGTCTCATACATTCACTAACATCATCATCCTGGCCATCCAACTGCTCGCTCTTTCATCAGTTACTTCAATCTTTTTATAATAAGTCAGAACTAGAGTGTGAGGTCTGTCAACATGGAAAGCATTATCGCACTTCTTTTCCTTCTAAAAATGACATTAAGATTTCTACTTCCCTTGATCATGTACACATTAATATGTGGGATTCTAGCCATAAGAGGTCTACAGGTAAAAGAAGTTTGTATTTTGTCACATTTATCAATGACATTTATGAGTTCGACGTACCTGGGTATACATCTGAAGAATTGATTTGATTTATTCAATGTATTTCAGTCCATTTATTATGAAATGAAATTTCAATTCAAGACTTTAGTTTAAATTGTCCATATTGATAATACCAAAGAATATATCAATATTCTTTTCTCTTCTTTATGTACACTTAATGATTTTATCTATCAGAGAAGTTGTGTTCATACATCGCAACAAAATGATGTAGCTGAGAAAATGAATTGTCAACTCCTTGATGAAGTATGTACCTTGCAATATCAAATGAATATCATTACATAATATGAGGCCATGTCGTTCTTCTCTTGATTAAATCATATGGCATCTAATGTCCTCGAAAGAAATCACGCTTTTCTATTATTTATCTGACTGCTTCTTTGTTTCCACTTGCTCAGTGTGTATTTAGATGTATCATTTTGTACATGTAATCTCTCCAGACCAGGACAAATTGGTAGCTCATGCAAATGAATCTTTCAAACACAAAAAGTGTATTATTACATCAATCCACTCACCGAACATCTAGGTCTGCCAATCTAACATTTCTTATGCTCATCATTCTTCTCCATCTCCATCACCGAAACGTGTGATGATTACTCCATCTCCATCCTCATGCTCATCATTCATTCCTTAATGTCGCTCATCATTCATTCCTTAATGTCGCTCTTCATTCTTCTCCTTCTCGGTCTCCAATTAGTCATAACTTTCACAAATGTCCTCCTTTCCTAACATCATTCCTCCTACTTTGTTGTCCATTTCTCAGTTCTAAGGACAGCATCTCCTCATCCGAAGATTTTGATGTGACATTAGTTCGAAATGCTAACTTATTGCTCTTCAAAAGAGTGTCAGGAGGTGTACTCAGCATACATTGCTAATGTGGTTTCTTTATGGAACATGAGTACTTTCTTATGGTAAATTTGGCATAACCTTGTCAGCTAAAATTGTTCCTTCATCGTACCAAGAAGTACTAATCATCACACGTTTGAAGGCAATTGTGGATGAAGTATCTGCTCTTCTGGTACTCTGAGCCTTGCCAAAACACCTTCGGGTGGTGACATTGTTGGCTATCGCTAAGTCTTCGTCATTGAGTTCCTTACAAATGGACAATTGATAGGTACAAGGTCTGGCTTGTAGCCAAGGGTTACCAAAACATATGGAGTTGATTTTTTTTAATCTTCTCTTCGGTGACTTTGAAGGGGATCCTTGGAGCACCGGTTGAGGTATTGTCGTGTGACCTTGAGGTCACAGTTTCAAGTCCTGGAGGCAGTCACTTGCAAAAATGCAGGGTAAGGTTTTCCTACATTTCACCCTTGAAATGGGACCCTTCCCCGAACTCTCACTGTGTGAGGATGTTGTTATGGCACCAGTCGCGGAAGAGGAACCGGACCCGCATTAGGGGCAAGTTTATCATTGCCGCAGCACCGGGACAGGGATGAGGGCATGAAGTCGTACACCTTCTATGTTTATTATATTTTTCTGCGTATTTTTAATCCCACTATCTAATCCCAAGTGGGCGGCCCGCAACTTAATATTTGTATTTCACTTTATAACCTCTAGAGAGGTATGGATCGGGTAACAAGAAGTAAATTCCAGAATTTCTCCTTTCTCATCTCTCTATCTCTATCTCCTGAACTCCCCTCTCCCCACCCTAATTTTCCGAGCCGCACCTCAGAAGGCGCGATTCCGCCATTCCGCAAGCCATCACCGGACCACCGAAACTGGAAGGGCTTCCTCCTCCACGCCGCCGCACCCGCTCTCAAGTCGGAGCCCATAGCATATTGGTATCAGAGCCACCCCCTGCCGCAAACCCTAGCATCGTCGGACCAGATCTACCCGCCGCCGCGCCGAACAGTGTCACGCTTCTTCCACTGCCACCGCCTCCGTCGATGGTCGATCGGGATCTATTCCAGCAAATCCTGGACTGCCTCGATCGCATGAACTCCCGCCTCGGCGAAGTCGATAGTCGCACGGCGCACCTCACCGCTGGACTGGCCCCCGACCGACCACCGAGCCAACATTCTGTGTCGGACCAGCCCTTCCCCGAAAGCTTCTCCGGCCACCGTCACGAAGGTGGCACCTTTCTACGGTACATCAAGTTTGATTTTCTGGTCTTTGATGGCCGCGAGGACCCCCTCTCCTGGCTCACCAAATGCGAGCTTTTCTTTGCCAAACAACGCACCGCCGGAGAAGATCACCTGGGCCTGCCTCCTTCCACCTCAACGGGGCCGCCCAACTGTGGTTCTCCCAGCTACAGCGCGAACGCTCATATCTACAATGGGACGAATTCAAGACGGCATGTATGCTTCGCTTCGGACCTTCGATCCGCAGTAATTCCCTCGGGGATCTCATCACCCTTCGCCAAACGGATGCCCTAGAGGACTACCTTGACCGCTTGCAGCTTCTACTTGCTCGGGAGACCACGGTCCGCCTAGGTCAGCAAGTATCTATCTTCACGGTCGGCTTACACAAGCACCTCCGCCTCGACGTTGAGTTCCAAGACCCTCCCGACCTCACTACTGCAATGAACCTCGCCCGGACATGCGAGCGACGCATACTCTTTGACCACCAATATGTGCCCCACGGGGACCACGGACTGTACCTCCAGGGGACTCTTCCACCACAGCTGGCTCATTAATTCACCAAGTCCGTGGAATCACCTAAACCATCCTTTTGGCGGCGTCTCTCCCATGCGGAGATGACTGAACGTCGCGCCAAGGGACTTTGCTTCAATTGCGACGAACTCTTTGGGCCCGGCCACCGTTGCAAGCGACACTTTTGGATTGAGGTGGACGACCCCTCCGATGACAACAGCGAGGAACCGGATTCGGAGGCACCAGAAATTTCTGCCCATGCCATTGTCGGCCCACAGGGGGGGTCATATGTTGCAGCTTCCGATCACAGTGGCGGGCACCACCCTAGTCGCCTTGTTGGACTTTGGGAGTACGCACAATTTCATCCGCCACAAGACCGCAACCACTCTTCAACTGCCGATCTCCTCCCGCCACCAGTTTTAGGTCTCAGTGGCCAACGACCATAGCATGACATGCCCCGGCCTTTGTCGTTGCGTGTCCTTGAAGATCCACAACCGGCCCTTCGAAATTGATCTCTTGGTCATTGATCTCGGCGGTTTTGACATTGTCTTGGGGTTGCGTTGGCTGCGCATATTAGGCCCCGTGACTTGGGACTTCAACAACCTTACCATGCAGTAGTACCAGGATTCGAAAAAGGTGCAGTGGCAATGCATTTTCCCACCTTCAAACCGCGGGCTTTCCTCATGCAAGGCTCGGGAGTTTCGACCCAGCCCCGACCCCCGGACCTCCAACAACTGTTGCAGGAGTTTGGGGACGCCTTCACCATTCCCGAGACCTTGCCGCCACACCGTGCGCAGGATCACCGCATCTGTCTATTGTCGGGAGTCCCGCCAATGGTGGTACAACCCTATCGCTACCCATATCTTCAAAAGGATGAAATTGTGCGTCAATGCTCCGCTATGCTACAAAGGGGGCTGATTCAACATACTCTATCTCCATTCTTCTCGCCGGCCCTGCTAGTCCACAAGAAGGACAATACATGGAGATTATGCGTGGATTACCGTGAACTCAATGCCAAGACCGTCAAAGATAAATTTCTCATCCCTGTCATCGAGGAACTCGACGAATTGCACGGTGCACGCTTCTTCTCAAATCTCGACTTATATTCTGGATATCATCAGGTTCGCATGGCGGCCGCAGATGTGGAAAAGACCGTCTTCCAGACACACCATGGACACTTTGAGTTCCTGGTCATGCTGTTTAGCTTGACCAACGCGCCATCCATCTTCCAATCACTGATGAACGAGGTATTCCAGTCCGTCCTAAGAAAATTTGTACTTGTATTTTTTGACGACATTTTCATTTATAGCAAGTCCTGGTCCGAGCATCTCTGTCATGTTCGTGAAGTGCTCACCTTGCTCCGCCTCCACCGCCTGACTCTCGAGGAGTCAAGTGTTTTTTTGGGCGGACTAGAGTCACCTACCTCGGTCACGTGGTTCATGAGCATGGGGTGTCGGCCGACCCGAAGAAACTACAAGGCATCGTTGCATGGCTGGTATCTCGGTCGCACCGCGACCTCCGTGCATTCTTGGGGCTCACCAGATACTACAGACGCTTCATTCATAGCTACAACTCGATCGCGGAACCCCTCCTAGCCCTCCGCCACCGCACGGCCTTTGAGTGGGGGGGCGTTGCGCAGCGCGCATTTGAGACACTCCAAGCAGCATTGGTCTCTGCGCCGGTCTTGAAGCTTCCGGATTTCAACGAGCCCTTCTACATTGAATGTGACGCCTCCGCTCTCGGATGCAGCGCAGTTATCCAACAACATGGGCATCCACTCGCTTATTTCAGTCGCCATACCGCGCTCCACAATCAGAAATTGCCGTCCTACAAGTTGGAACTCATCGGCTTGGTGAAAGTCGTTCAACACTGGAGGCCATATCTTTGGGGCAGCTCTTTCATCGTTTGCACGGACCACTATAGTTTGAAATATCTTTTAGATCAACGCTTGACAATTGTTCCATGGCAACGGTGGGTGAGCAAATTACTGGGATTTGACTTCACGGTATAGTACAAGGTCGGTACCCTCAACAGGGCCGCGGACGCCCTCTCTCGTCGGCATTTTGATGACGCCTCCAGTATATGCACGTTCTCTTAGCCAGTGGCCTCACTCTTGGATCTCATCTAAGACGACATCCGTAACTCCCCGTCCCTCATCGAATTATTCAGAAGGGAGTAGAGGGCTTTTTACCGCCCACATGGACAGCTCACGACAGCCTCATTTTCTTTTGGGACCGGATCTACTTGCCGCCAACATCGGCCCATATTTCATCCATTTTGGTCGATACTCACAACAAGGCCCATGAAGGGATCCACAAAACTCTTCACCGCATCCATGCCGAGTTTTATTAGAAGGGCTTACGTCGTCACGTCCAGGATTTTATCGCACAATGCATCACATGTCAACAACAAAAATTGACCAACTTGTTACCGGCCGAACTCCTGCAACTGTTATCGGTTCCCACCCAAATTTGGGTCGATATCTCTATGGATTTTATGGAGGGACTGCCGCGTAGCAAAGGCAAGTTCGTGTTGATGGTGGTCGTGGACAGATTCTCCAAAGGGGCGCACTTTCTTCCGCTGGCTCGCCCACTCGTCGCGGAACGGATGGACCAACTATTCTTTGATGACGTATTCCGCCTACATGGACTACCGGAGAGTATTGTCTAGGAACGTGACAAGGTTTTTACAAGTCGTTTCTAGAAGGAACTCTTTACCTTGAGCGGGACAAAGTTAGCCTTTTCGTCCGCATATCATCCCCAATCGGACAGTCAGACGGAGGTCGTCAACCGCACTGTCGAGATGTACCTTCGTTGCATAACGGGTGAGCACCCCAAGGATTGGGTCAAGTGGCTTCCATGGATTGAGCACTGTTATAACACCATGTATCATTTGGCCCTACTATGCCGTTCCGGCTCATCTACGGCCGCGAACTGCCCAAGCTTCTCACCTACGGGCATGGTCTCGCCACACTAGCCCCAGTGGACCAACAACTCCTAGATCGGGACCGACTGCGCGCCACGGCCCGTGATCATCTACTCCACGCTCAACACCGCATGGAGACGGCGTACAACCGGGGACATCGGGACGTCTCCTATGCGGTTGGGGAGTGGGTGTGGCTCAAGCGTCGCCCCTACCGCCAAGCGACGCTCCATCGTATCAACTCCTCCATCAAGATGGGCCAGCGGTTCTACGGACCTTTTCTGATCGACTGACACATTGGCGAGGTCGCCTACCGGCTCTGACTGCCACCGGAGGCACGCATCCATGACGTGTTCCACTTCTCCCAGGCAAGCCACCCACTACACAAATCGTGGACATTCCAGCTCAGCTTGAGGACAAGCTGTCTTCTGACGAGGAAGATGTTACGGCACCAGTCGCGGAAGAGGAACCAGACCCGCATTGGGGGCAAATCTATCGCCGCCGCAGCACCAGTACAGGGACGAGGGCATGAAGTCGCACACCTTAAATGTTTATTATATTTTTCTGCGTATTTTTAATCCCACTGTCT
The DNA here is from genome assembly GCA_039513925.1 of Platanthera zijinensis. Lineage (NCBI taxonomy): Eukaryota > Viridiplantae > Streptophyta > Magnoliopsida > Asparagales > Orchidaceae > Platanthera > Platanthera zijinensis. The sequence continues at coordinate 17,394,327 of CM077098.1, forward strand.
AAGCCCAAGTGGGGGCCCGCAACTTAATATTTGTATTTCACTTTATAACCTATAGAGAGGTATGAACCGGGTAACAAGAAGTAAATTTTAGAATTTATCCTTTCTCATCTCTCTCTCTATCTCCCGAACTCCCCTCTCCTCATCCTAATTGTTGATGTTAGTGACCGGGCGGTCTGGCGGCCTGTCTTGGCGGATTGAAGGCCGCGCGGTATAGCGGTTTGTCTCTGGCGGCTTGGAGACCGAGCGGCCTAGCGGTCTCCCCAGGCGGCTTCTCTCTCTCTCTGGTGGTAGCCGAGCGGTTAGCCCTTCTCATCTAACCGCGCGGCTTGTGCGGTTTGTTTTGTGTATAGGCCGTTTGTCCTGTAAATTTTTAGTCTCACATCTCTTATTTATATTCTCTCTTCTCTCCTCCATTGTATAAAAGGGAGGTCATACCTTTGTAATAGATACCTTTTTCAGATAATAAAATTTCTGTTAAACCTCTCCGGTTTGTTTTTTGTTCATTTCTTACATAATATCAGAGGACTCGATTTCTCCTCCTGATTCTGGGTGCCTTCTCTGACCGCCGCGACCTGTCCGCGCGGCTTGCTTCTTCTTTTCGCGACCTGTCCTCGCGGTCTGTCTCTTCGGCCTGCTTGCGTCCTGTTCGCGCGGCCTCTTCCTCTCCGTGTCGTTGCCCTTAGTGTGCACGACCTCCTTATTTCCCCTTTCTTCGCGCCGCGACCTGTCCTTAGTCGTCGCGCCCTCTTCTCTAGTCGTCGCGACCTGTCTCCGCGACCTGTTGTCGTGTTTGCCTTCCCGCGGACCTTTCTCTGTTCGCGCGGTCTTCTCCTTTCTCAGTTCGCGCGGGTTGCTTTCTAGCCGCACGAATTCTTTCCCTCTGCTTGGTTCTGCGGCTTGGTCGTGATTTTTCTGACCGCTGGTGTCTTTCATCGTGACCGTTGCAGCTCTTTTTTCTTCTAACCGCTGTGATTTCTCGCACACGGTTTTCTTGCCTAACCGCCCGGTTTCGTTCCTAATCGCGAGGCTTCCTGTTGTTTTCTCCTATGGCTCTCTCTGATGCTTCTACTGCCACCACTCCTGTCACCAATCCGTCTCCGCCTCTTCCTCCTACTCCTTCTGGTAACCTTGGCACCGTTTCCAAACTTGTCGGCTCCAACTACCCGGATTGGAGCGTCTCCTTCACCTTTCTCCTTCGCTCACAACGCAAACGCCATCATCTCGTTGATGACCCTCCGCCCACCACTTCACCTCTCTTTGATGACTGGGATGCGAGTGACGCACTTGTGCGTATTTGGCTCGCTAACAGCCTCTCTGATGAATGCCTCCCCGTTATCCGTCATGATGAGACAGTCAAGGCCGCTTGGCTTCATCTTGCCGCTCTGTACTCAAAGGGGGCTCAGACGTCTCGCATCTATACATTGTATGCGGACCTCTTTGCATGTCCTACTTTATCCCCTGCTGCTGTCTACCAACAGGTTCAGGCTCTTGGGGCTGAGATTCTTCAGAATCGCCCCTTTTCTGCGGATTTGGCTCAACAACACAAGCATTTCAAGGAGCTTCTGGTTGTGTGTTATCTGCTCTGGCTTCCTCATAATTATGATATGATCCGTCAGCAAATTCTGGGTGAGGCGGAATCCCCTACCCTAGATGTCATTGTTGTCTGCATCGCTGCTGTCACCTCCCTTCTTCAGCGCCCCCTTCTGCCCGCTCCCTCTCCACCGGACAACTATGCTCACCAAACTCAGCGGAGTGGCTCTGGTAGCCGCAGTCACCCGTCTGGCGGACGTACTCCTTCCCGCTACCTCTGCTCTCACTGTGGTCGCACCGGCCACACTATGGAACGTTATTGGACGAAGCATCCCCATCTTCGCCCCTCCGGTGACTCTTCCGCCTCCTCTTCCAAGCCGTCTGCCTCCGTGGTTACATCATCAAGTAGTGCCCACGTGGTGACTCAAGGTAAATGGCTTATCGACTCTGGTGCAATTAATCACATGACGGGCAATCCTCATTGCTTCTCTCTCCTCGAACAGCATGATCGGTTGCCTCCTGTCCTCGTTGCAGACGGTTCTCCCTCCCCGGTTCATGGGTCGGGAGTCGTTCATGTTACTCTGTCTCTTCGCCTAGCGGACACTATTTATGTGCCCAAGTTTTCGTGCAATTTATTGTCGGTTACTTCTTTATGCAAGCAGCTTCAGTGCTCTGTGACGTTTACTCCTACTTCTTGTTCTTTTCAGGATCCGAGCTCCCACCGGACGATTGCTACTGGGACTGAGAGTGGCGGCCTCTACTTCCTCGACAACGTGTCCGCCTTATCCGTCTTCTCCTCCTCTTGTACGGATCTTCTCCAGTGGAATCTCCGCCTCAGTCATCCTCCTCCACGGCTGCTACATCAGCTTCTGCCCCACCACCCTCCTTCTAGTACTCCTCTCAACTGCGACGCTTGTCAGCTTGGCAAGCATCACCGTTCCTCCTTCCCGCCGAAGCAAGGTCGGGGCTCTACCCGTCCGTTTGATCTAGTTCACTCCGATGTCTGGGGACCTGCTCCTACCCTCACCATTGGTCAGGGTAGTTCTTATTTTGTAACCTTTATTGATGATTTTTCTAGATGTACTTGGGTGTATCTCTTACGAGATCGCTCTGAACTTTTGGATGTATGGATCTCCTTTTATCAGTTAATTAAAACTCAGTTTAATGTTTGTATTAAAACTTTTCGCTCCGACAATGCAAAAGAATATTTGAGTTATGCGTTCACCTCTTTCTGTGTGCAGCATGGCATTATTCATCAGACAAGCTGTGTTAATACCTCCCAACAAAATGGGGTGGCGGAACGCAAAAACCGTCATCTCCTCGATGTCGCTCGTACTTTAATGACCCAGATGCATGTTCCTCGCTCCTATTGGGGCTATGTTGTTCTCCTTGCCTGTTACTTCATCAATCGCATTACATCCACTGTTCTCCACGGGAAAACCTCATTCTCCATTCTGTATCCGGGCAAGTAGCCTTTCCCTCTCCCTCTCCGAATCTTTGCGTGCACTGCCTTCGTGTATGCCCCATCTGCCACCCGGGATAAGCTCTCCCCTCGCTTCACCAAATGTGTCTTTCTGGGGTACTCTCCTACTCAGAAAGGTTACTGTTGATTTAACCCCATTCTTCGTAAGCAGTTCGTCTCTGCTGACGTCACCTTCTTCGAGAATGCCTCCTACTTCTCGGATGACCCCTCTACTTCTCTCCCCCCAGCTTCTGATACTCCTGATGTTCTCTTCGTCCCCTCGTCTCCTACTGCGATCTCCACCCCCACTCCGTCTCTGTCCGCTCCTCTCCCTCCGCCTCTCTCTCCCTCCCCTCCGCCACCATCTCCCTCATCTCCGTCGTCGTCGCTCTCTACTCCCGGGCCAGCTCTCTCTGCCACGGATGCTCCGGATGCCGAGGGACCCGCCGACCTGGATTTTCCGATAGCTCTTCGCAAAGGGGTGCGGACGTGTACTCTACACCCCCTTACTGTTGTTGTTTCATATGATCGCCTTACCTCTTCTCGCAGGGCCTTTGCACTGGCTATCTCAGCCACTGCCACTCCCTGTTCCTACCAGGAGGCCCTTGATATCCCTCATTGGAAGATGGCCATGGATGAGGAAATGGCAACCCTCACTGAGCGGGGTACCTGGACTATTGTTCCTCCTCCCTTCGGTACTGATGTGGTTGGCTGTCGTTGTGTCTTTGTGGTCAAATTTGGCCCAGACGGCACTGTCGATCGTTATAAGGCTCGTCTTGTTGCTAAGGGCTTTACTCAGACATATGGGGTTGATTACTTTGACACCTCTCTCGTGGCTCGTCTCAGTACTATCTGAATCCTTCTCTCTGTGGCTGTCAATAGAGATTGGCAGATTTCTCAGCTGGATGTCAAGAATGCCTTCCTTTATGGTGATCTTCAGGAGCCCGTCTACATGGAGCAACCTCCTGGGTATGTTGCTCAGGGGGAGACACGGGTATGCCGGCTGAAGAAGGCAATCTATGGCCTCAAGCAGAGCCCTCGAGCTTGGTTTGACAAGTTCAGCGGCATCGTGGCGGTCGTTGGGTTTACGCGAATTTCTGCCGATCACTCGTTATTCATTCGCAAAACCTCCTCGGGTCTGATGGTTCTTGCTGTGTACATTGATGATATTCTTCTCACTGGCGATGATCAGGAAGGGGTTACCTTGACAAAGCGGCATCTTCGTCAACATCTGGTCACGAAAGATATGGGCTCTCCGAAGTACTTTCTGGGGATTGAAATCTCTCGAAATCCCAACTCCTTAGTCCTCTCCCAACGTAAGTATGCTCTTGATCTATTAAAAGAGGCAGGATTGACTGGAGCAAAACCTGCCTGATGCCCCATGGCAACTGGAGAAGACAAAACCTGGACAGATGATTCGCCTCCTCTTTCAGATGTTACGTGGTATAGGCGTCTGGTTGGTAAGCTCATATATCTCACAGTGACCAGGCCCGACATTTCCTATGTTGTGGGCAAGGTGAGTCAATTCATGCAAGCGCCTAGGGAGTGTCATCTACAGTCCGTCTTGCGGATCTTAGAGTATGTCAAAGCAGCACCTGGGAAAGGATTACTCTTTCAGAAAAATGGTCATCTGAGGGTTGAAGCATACTCAGATGCGAGTTACGCTGATGACAAAGGGAATCGCAAGTCAATCTCCGATTTTTGCACCTTTGTTGGGGGAAATCTGGTGAGCTGGAAGAGCAAGAAGCAGTCTGTTGTTTCCAGATCCAGTGCAGAAGCAGAGTATCGAAGTATGGCATCGACCACTTGTGAGTTAAAGTGGTTATGAGCGCTCATGATGGATTTAGGAGAGGTCTACACCCATCCTCTATCTATGTTCTGTGATAACAAGGTTGTCATATACATCTCCAAAAATCCGGTATTTCATGAAAGAACGAAGCACATTGAGGTCGACTGTCATTTCATTCGTGAGGAGATTTTGAAGGAACAAATTTGCACTCCCTTCGTCACTTCTGATAAAGAGTTGGCTGACATCTTCACCAAGCCAGTGTCTGTCTTGTTTCTTCATATTTGTGACAAACTGGGCATGATCGATATATATGCTCCAGCTTGAGGGGGAGTGTTGATGTTAGTGACCGGGCGGTCTGGCGGCCTGTCTTGGCGGATTGAAGGCCGCGCGGTATAGCGGTTTGTCTCTGGCGGCTTGGAGACCGAGCGGCCTAGCGGTCTCCCCTGGCTGCTTCTCTCTCTCTGGTGGTAGCCGAGCGGTTAGCCCTTCTCATCTAACTGCGCGGCTTGTGCGGTTTGTTTTGTGTATAGGCCGCTTGTCCTGTAAATTTTTAGTCCCACATCTCTTATTTGTATTCTCTCTTCTCTCCTCCATTCTATAAAAGGGAGGTCATACCTTTGTAATAAATACCTTTTTCAGATAATAAAATTTTTGTTAAACCTCTCCGGTTTGTTTTTTGTTCGTTTCTTACACTAATTTCCAGAGCCGCACCAGGAGGTGCGATTCCGCCGTTTCGCAAGCCACCACCGAACCACCGAAACTGGAGGGGCTTCCTCCTCCACGCCGCCACACCCGCTCTCAAGTCGGAGCCCGTAACAGATGCTTTGTGCGCCAGGTTGCCTTTTCTCTTCGGTGGCTCGAATAATTATATACTGATCTTATTTATTGTCGTTATCAATAAGAAATTGCCAATTTTCAGCTTCATGTCAAAATGTCTTCTTGTATGGGAATCTCAAGAACAGTGTATATGCAGCAATCTCTTGTGTACGTTGTTGAGGGGTAGAATAAAGTGCGCAAAAATAAAAAAATAATTTATGGACTTAACCAGAGCCCCAAAGTTTGGTTTGAAAAATTCAATTAGATTATTAACACAATTAATCTCCATCAAAGTAATGCAGACCATTTTATGTTTGTGAAAATGGAACTGGACTTCCTGTTCTCGCAGTATATGTTAATAATATCCTTCTTACGGGTGATGATGTGTTTTGTATAGAAGACACCAAAGTGTATCTAAGAAAATACTTTGGGCCAAAAGCGAGGGGTTACCTTTGATACCTTATTGGTAACAAGATTGTCATAAGCAATAAAGAGATTGTATTATCACAAAAAAATATGTAATGGATCTCCTTAAGGAAGCATGCTTACGAGAAACAAAACCTACTCTCTTATGCCTATGCTAATCAACAGTTTATGAGATGAAACATTGCTATGAAGCCAAGATATTATGTGATATAAATGTCATTTTAACAAGGCTTGGCATCTAATCGGTTGTAGGGTACGTCAGTCAATTATGCACACTACTAGAGAATATTATCTTAAAGCGGCTATGAAGATTTTATTACATCAAGGGCTCTCGTGGCAAAGGTATGTTGTTCAATGAAAATAGTCATTATGTATCAAAAAATACTTTGATGTTAATTAGAATGATGACAAGACTGGTAGAAGATTCACCTCTGGTTACTGCACCTATTCTTATAGGAAAAACAACAAGTGAAAATATGAGAAGAAAAGAGAACAAGAGGTAAATAACCGCAAATTTTATTGCTCCAAAAAAGTAAGTAATACATAGGTATGCCCCCTTATTTATAGAAAACGGGGAACATGAAAGAATACAACACACGATGTGGGACTAAATACAAGTCGAGCGGACTGAGCGGTTTGACATACCCAAACCGCTCACTATACAAGCCATAATATTACAACCTCCGGACACAGAAGAAAGACCGCCAGACAAGCCGCTAAGCCACACCTGAGGATAGCCAACAACCCGCAGTGCGGCTAACCATTATGCTGAAGCTGTGGCAAGACATCTGACCGAGTACCGCGGGATGTCATCAGACCGCTGAGAGGATAAGCCTTGGACCAGAGCTTCACAACTTCACCAGACCGATGCGGCTTGTCTCCTAACCGCTGAGGCGCACACTGGACCGAACACTGCGGCTTCTACTAAAAACATCATCCAGACAGTCCGCTGAGGACATCCACTAGAAGACCGGCAGGACAGGACGCTGCGGCTAGTTCGGCTAACCGCCCGAACTGATTCCCAACATACTGAATCATCTCAGCAGCCCGCTGAGACTACCTGCTAGAAGACTGGCTGGACAGGCCGCGGCGGCTAGTTCGGCTAACCGCCCGAACTGAATTCCAACACTCCCCCTCAAGCTGGAGCATATATATCAACCATGCACAGCTTGCCACAAACCTCTGTGAACGAAGTAACCGGTTTCGTGAAGTAATCTGCGAGCTCTTTATCAGAAGTAACGAAAGGAGTGCATATCTGATTTTTCAGAATCTCTTCTCTAATAAAGTGGCAATCAACCTCGATATGCTTCGTTCTCTCATAAAAGACCGGATTCTTCGAAATGTATATAGCTGTTTTATTGCCACAGAACATTGGTAGGGGGTGATCATAAAACTCTCTCAGATCCAGTAAGAGAGTTCGAAGCCACTTCAGCTCACAAGCAGTCAAAGTCATGCTTCTATATTCGGCTTCTGCACTCGATCTGGCAACCACAGTCTGCTTCTTGCTCTTCCAACTGACTAGATTTCCTCCAACAAAAGTGCAAAAACCTGATGTTGACTTTCTGTCGCCCTTATCATCTGCGTAGCTCGCGTCAGAATAAGCCTCTACTTTTAAATGTCCCCTCTTCAGGAACAAAAGCCCTATACCTGGTGCACCTTTCACGTATTCAAGAACCTTCAGAGCTGACTGCATATGACACTCCCTAGGAGTTTGCATAAACTGACTTACTTTTCCCACTGCATAGCAGATGTCTGGTCTAGTAACTGTCAGAAAGATAAGTTTACCAATCAGACGTCTGTACCTCGTGATATCTTCAAGCAGAGGAGAAGACTCACTCCAACATTTATCATCTCCAACAGCCACAGGAGATCAGACAGGTTTAGTTCCAAGAAAACTTGTCTCTTGTAAAAGATCCAGAGCATACTTCCTCTGTGAAAGAATAATAGAACCAGGTTTCCGAGATATCTCAATCCCCAGAAAGTACTTAGGAGACCTCATATCATTCGTAACAAAATGCCGGAGCAGATGCTTCGTTGTCATATCAACACCTTTCCTATCATTCTCAGTAAGAAGTATATCATCCACATACACCGCAAGAATAACCATCCCAGACGAGGTTTTCCGAATAAATAAAGAGTGATCTGCAGCACTCCGAACAAACCCAACAACAGAAATAACTTCATTAAACTTTTCAAACCAGACTCTCGGACTCTGTTTAAGACCATAGATGGCTTTCTTCAACTTACACACCTGAGACTCCCCCTGAGCAACATACCCAGAAGGTTGCTCCATATAAACTGTCTCATGCAAATCTCCATAAAGAAATGCATTCTTGACATCTAACTGAGACATGTCTCAATCTTTGTTCACAGCCACTGAAAAAAGAACGCGGATCGTAGTAATCTTGGCAACAGGGGAGAACGTATCAAAGAAATCCACACCATAAGTCTGCGTAAATCCTTTGACTACTAGACGGGCTTTGTAACGATCAACAGTACCATCAGGAAGGTACTTGATTACAAAGACACAACGACAGCCAACCACATCAGCACCAGGTGGAGTAGGCACAAGAGACCAAGTACCTCGTTCAGTCAGAGTGTGCATCTCCTCATCCATAGCAGCTTTCCAATGTGGAATAATCAGAGCATCATGATAAGATGCTAGAAGAACATTGGCCGAGAGGGCAAAAGCAAAACTCTGCGCCCGAGGAGACAAGCTGGTGTAAGACACCACACCAGCAAGAGGATGCTGAGTGCATGAGCGAACACCTTTCCTGAGAGCAATTGGAAGATCAAGGTCAGCCTTGTCTACTTGTGTAGATCCATCTAAAGGAGAAGCCGGCAAACCAGGAACTATGGGCAGCGGCTCAACAGTGGAAGCAGGAAGAGCAGGAGAGTCACAAGACGAAGAAGAAAGAATAGTAGGCTCAGGACAAGGTGCAGAAATAATAGGAGAGGGAACGGAATCTTCAGAAGAAGGAAGAATGGAGGAGGACGGAGAAAAATATGGAACAGTCTCAAAGAAAGTGACATCAGCAGAAACATACTGTCGGCGGAGAACAGGATCATAACACCGATATCCTTTATGAGTCGGACAATAGCCCAGAAAGATACATTTAGTCGAGCGATGGGACAATTTGTCACGAGTAGAAGAAGGAGAATGAACAAAGACAGTGCATCCAAAGACCCGAGGAGGCAAAGGAAAAGGGTTCGCATCAGGATGCAAGATAGAATAGGAAGTCTTCCCACCGACAATAGAGGAGGGAACACGATTAATAAGAAAGCAAGAGAGAAGGACCGCATGCCCCCAATAAGACTTGGGAACATGCATCTGAGTAAGAAGGCTCCGAGCCACGTCAAGCAGATGATGATTCTTCCGTTCAGCAACACCATTTTGTTGCGACGTATAATGACAAGTGGTTTGATGAACAATACCATGATCAATACAAAACGACGTAAACTGACGACGAAGGTACTCCTTAGCATTATCAGACCGAAGGATTTTAATATAAGTTGCAAACTGTGTATGAATTTCATTATAAAAAGCAGTGAAAATAGAATAAAGTTCAGAACGTTCACGCAGCAAATATAGTCATGTACAGCGGGAAAAATCATCAATAAACGTCACAAAATATAAGCTACCCCTACCAACAGTTTGAGTAGGTGCAGGACCCCATATATCAGAATGAACAATATCAAACGGACGAGAAGAACTACGTCCTTTGCTGGCAGGAAAAGCAGAACGATGATGCTTCACAATGAAGAGAAGAATCGCCCCGAGGTAAATCAGGCAGTAGCTGATAGAGGATCCGAGGAGAAGGATGTCCAAGGAGAAGATGTCACTGAAGGAGAGAAGAGGAGGCAGAGAAAGCAGAAGAAGTATCAAGATAGAACAAGTCGCCGCTTTCAGTCCTAGTAGCTATCATCTCCTTGGACTGAGGAACCTGAAAGGCACAAGTAGAAGCAGTAAAAATCGCTTCACAGCCAAACTGCTTACAAATAGCAGTAACAGAAAGAAGATTGCAGGGAAAGTTTGGAACATAGAGAGTGTCCCGAAGCAGAAGAGAAGAAGTAACATTCACAGTGCCAGACCCGTGAACCGGGGACGGTGAACCATCAGCAATAAGAACAGGAGGTAAGTGGTTACTCGGTGTAAGAGAGGAAAAAAGCTGAGAATTCTCGGTCATATGAGTGGTAGAACCAGAGTCAATAAACCACCTACCCGTGGTAGCTAACTGAGCAGCACCCGAAGTGGCAAGAGATGCAGCAGACTCCTTGGCAAAATCAGCAGAAGCAGGACGAAGATGAGGGTGTTTGACTCAACAACGATTAATCAGGTGGCCAATCTTGCCACAATGAGAATAGAGATATTTTGAGTAACCACGGCCGCCAGTGTGTCCACCTCGACCACCAGAATGATCATGACGGGCAGAATGAGCAACAAGATCAGGAGAGGGAGAAGGAAGCAAAGGGCGTTGAAGGAGGGTAATAACAGCGGAAATCCGAGCAGCAGTGGCATCAAGAGTCGGAGTGTCCGCTTCCCCGAGAATCTGTTGGCGAATCAAGTCATAGGAGTCAGGAAGACGAAGTAGCAAACCATCAGGAGCTCCTGAAAATATTTTTGTTGCTCAGCAAGATCAGGAGAAAAGGGACGATATTGAAGAAGCTCAGCCCCAAGACCCTGCACCTCCTGATAAGTTGCAGCAGGGGTCATAACAGGACGAGCAAATAGGTCAGCATACAGAGTGTAGATACGCGAAGTCTGACCCCTTTAGAATATAAAGCAGCCAAATGAGTCCACGAGGCTTTGACTGTCAGATCATGTCGAATGACAGGAAGACACTCATCAGACAAACTGTTGGCCAACCAAGTACGGACCAAGGCATCAGAAGCGTCACAATCATCACACGCAGCAGAGCCACAGGAGGAGGGTCATCAGTCAAGTGTGAGTGCTTACGTTGAGAACGTAAAAGGAAGACAAAAGACACACTCCAGTCAGGATAATTCGGGCATGTAAGCTTAGACAACGTACCCAAATTACCCGAAGAAGAAACAGAGGGAGAAGAATGAGGGAAAGGAGTAGGGAAAGTTGCAGAAGACGACGGAGAATACATGAAGAAAGCAAGCAAGCCGCACGGACAAAGCAGAAACCGCAACAGAAAACCAGAGAAGAAGTCGGGCGAACAGAAAGAGAAGCCCCCCGGTCTCGGTGATCACACACCAGCAGCAAGGGAAATGCTACGACCTAAGGGCAGAGAAGTCGCACAAAAGAAAGAAGAGCACGAGATCGCGCGAATAAGGGGAAACCGCACGACCAGGTAGAAAGAACGGGAGGGAAGAAGTCAGACAAAACCGGAAGAAGGGAGGGACAGAAAAGACACAACCCGCGCGGTTTCAAAAAACAAACCGCTACAAGGCAAAACAATGTTGGAGCAAAAGGACCGGTTTTCCTCTGATACCAAGTGAAAATATGAGAAGAAAAGCGAACAAGAGATAAATAACCGCAAATTTTATTGCTCCAAAAAAGTAAGTAATATATAGGTATTCCCCCTTATTTATAGAAAACGGAGGAGATGAGAGAATACAACACACGATATGGGACTAAATACAAAACGAGCAGACTGAGCGGTTTGACATACCCAAACCGCTCACTATACAAGCCATAATATTACAACCTCCGGACACAGGAGAAAGACCGCCAAACAAGCCGCTAAGCCGCACCTGCGGATAGCCAACAACTCGCAGTGGGGCTAACCATTATGCTGAAGTTGTGGCAAGACATCTGACCGTGTACCGCAGGATGTCATCAGACCGCTGAGAGGATAAGCCTTGGACCAGAGCTTCACAACTTCACCAGACCGCTGCGGCTTGTCTCCTAACCGCTGAGGCGCACACTGGACCGAACACTGCGGCTTCTACTAAAAACATCATCCAAACAGTCCGATGAAGACATCCACTAGAAGACCGGCAGGACAGGCCGCTGCGGCTAGTTCGGCTAACCGCCCGAACTAATTTCCAACATACTGAATCATCTCAGCAGCCCGTTGAGGCTACCTGCTAGAAGACTGGCTGGACAGGCCGCGGCGGCTAGTTCGGCTAACCGCCCGAACTGATTTCCAACACAACACACATTTGTCTACGTATTATGACAACAAGGCAGTTGTTTGTATATCCAATTATCTTATGTTGCACGAAAGAGCAAAGCAAATAGAAGCTAAACTATCATTTCATCAGACAAGTTATCAATGGACGCATATGCACTCTGTTAGAACTAACTCATATATTCATCAAACTTCTTCCTTTATTCTTTTATGATAGATGTACCAAATTGGGTAAGACTGGCATATATATTCTAGCTTGGAGGCAGGGATGTTAAAGCTCTCATGTGTAAAAGCCAATTATGAGGGCATGTTCTGTTTCTTTCTTCTATTTAGTCACACACAAGTACACAACCTACAGGGCATTATTGTACACTCCTCCATAGTATATATAGAAACAGTTTATGAAGACCAATGTAATGGCCCGCTTCTATGGCCCATTAGGAGCACATTGTGGTTTGGAGTTAAGTTATCATTCCTCCAAATATAAATATGTGTAAATGTATTTACATTTAATTTAGTGAAGTAATAAAATTACTACGTCTTGTTTTTCAATATTTCACATGGTATCATAAAAATACAATTTCTAGAGTGTGCACTCGACAATTGAGCCCTTGCGCTCATCAATTGAGCTCCCGCTTACACTCGCAGTAAAATCGCACCCTGCTTAATTTATTAGCTCACTGCATAAGCTCGTCCAAAAAGATCGATTCATGAACTCATTGCTTGAGCTCATTGTCCACCAAATCACCTATTCACTGCTTGAACTCACAGCTCGCAAACCCGTGTCACCAAACTCTCATGCTCGCAGAACTCGCTTGCTCGCTAAACACACTTGCTTGTCAAACTCACAGCTCGCAATCTTCTCGGGTGTCCCCCCTCCCCCTTATTTATAGACGCAGCAGGACCTCTATGGTTGGTTACACTCGCACCCAATGAAGCAATTTGCGCTTATAACTCACAGATCGATGATCTCGCTAGCTCTCAGCTCGCTAATCTTGCTTGCTCACTTGCATCGTCAACTTTTGAATTGAGCCACTGAATTGATCCCCTGCTTCGCACTTTGTGAAAGAGCTTGCCATAGGCTTGAGATTGCACCCGATCAAGGCTCGCCACTGGCCTGAGCTCGCTCATGTCCACCGACAGCTTGTACTCACACAATGTCTCTTACCAGTTGCGCTCGCTGCCACTCCTCTAGCCTACTCTTGTTGGGTCTTACTTGAGCTCGCAAATTAGAACTCGCCTTCTCCATTATGGTCATTAAACTCGGTTCTTGCATATATTTATAAGATGGGAATGAATGTTTCTTCAACCTCGTCAACCATTCTACTCACCCTTGATCCAACTCCTATCTATGAAGTTCAAGACAGGCTGAAAAATCACCTTATCTCAATTTTTTCATGAACGAACCAAGCATATTGTAATAAATTATCATTTTATCGGATAAAAAGTTCAAGTCCGCAAAATTGATCATCGACATGTTCCGACTGCTGATCAAATCTCCAATGTCCTCACAAAGGTCTTACCTAGCCCACTCTATCGTTAGTTCGTCTCCAAGCATGGAGAATACAATCTTTATGCTCCTGATTGCGGGGAGTATAGCAAAAGAGTTTATGAAGCTCAATGTAAAGGCCCGTTTCTATGGCACATTGGGAGCATCTTGAATATCTTAGTCCGACATTGTGGTTTGGAGTAGTAATCACTCCTCTGAATTATAAATATGTGTATATGTATTTGTATTTAATTTAGTGCAATACTAAAACTATTATGCCTTGTTTCTTGATATTTCACACTATATATAAAGGGGAGATGTAATCATATATACAACAACATTCAAGCCTTTATCCCACTATAGTGGGATCGGCTATATGGATCCTTTGTCGCCATTGTGCCCTATCTTTTGTCATAATCTCACTAATGCATAAGTACATCATATATAATAAAGAAAAATTGTTCTTCCCTGATTTCAGAAGGGAGATCAAAACACCTGAGCCAAAATGAATTAGACTCCAATTACAGTGAGGTCCCTTCATGACAAAAGGTCAAACTGTAAACTGGACCAAGTATCCATGCAATTTAATTAAATAAGAGGTCGCCAGTCATGCTGTATCATGCAGCAAGGTATGGCACGTACATTGGACAACAAATTCCAGACTTCAAATAGAGCTTAAGTACTATGTTCACTTGGAAGCCAAGCTTCGGTTAGAAAATATATGAAAATAGTATGGAAGTTCTTTAAGAATGATCTGATGGAGAAATTTGGACTCACTTTACAAATAAAAAATGATATCTAAAAGAAAAAACTGAAATAAGCATGCTCAAATATCTAAATCACCAAGTTAGATTAACCATTTATATCCCTTTGGAATTAATAGAAGAAAATCTGATTCAGTGTATAGACATTTAGAATAAAGATGTAAGGTGTTACCTTAAAAAGGAAGGCCCTGTGGCGTGACAATCCAACTTCCAGTAAACCAAGAGGAAGAACCACAGTATTCAGAGATTTACGCAGTTCATTTCTCCTAACTGTCCACCTTCTATGCATATCCTCAGCATCATCAACAGGCCCACCCATATTTTCAGTAACAAGATGTGCAATCTTTTGGATCAAACCACTAGCAATTGGTCCAGTTTCTATTGCTTTGCATTCTGAAGCAATGAGTAAAGCTTTCCTTTCCAATTGTTGCAACCCACTATCCACTGTTCGGTTTAGTAAAACCACGTCATATCCTACTGTCTCTGAGACTGATGTTGCTAGAAGGTCCACCAGAGAAGGCATCTTCCGATCATTGTTAGAGATGATATCATGGACATCATAAAACCCATCCATAAGCTTCTCATCATAATTCACAACATTGTAACTCTGCAAAACAGCATAAATTATCTAGCAAACAACCCAAACATAACGTAGCAGTATTAAAATATGTTGACAAAAAGCACAAGAAGATAAACAAATTCATCATCTTCATCAATAGCCTTAACCCATCTACTTGTGGTGCCTTTACAAATCATCCTTATGATCAGTCCATGTCAGTTGGTAACCGAGGTCTTAATCTCATTATACTAATCATCTTGCACAATTTTCATCTATGGTATCCTATGTCTACAAATTATACTACATAATCCTTCAAGACTAATCTAAACAGTCATCTAATTGGTGCATTTTCTAACTGTCATTGTGCATGCCCAAACCACCCAAGTCTATTCTCTATTATACAATTTAAATATATGTCAATCTCACTATTTCTCTAAAACAAGCATTTCTTAATTTATCTTCTCTAGTTTTGCAACACATCCATCTTAATCCTTCAAGACTAACTCGCAGAGGTTATGTCATTATTTATATCCTTCTGAAAATTTAATTTAAAGAATATCACACTTGGGTATTATTAGAAGAAAATGTGTAAAGGTCCAAAGCAAGGCCCATCTATGCCCCTCTTCCTCCTTATGCTTCAGTCTCACATCTTAGAATGAGATTATTCTCCCTCTCTCTTCCTATATTAATGTACAAATTCATGTATGTAAACAATTTTTTGGAGATATAATAAAATTATATTTTATTTCACTCAATTTTTCGTATTATTCTACAAGGTATCAGAGCGAAACAATCGGTCCTAACTGTGCTTTGGCCTGTCCTGCTCCCTGCTCTGAGCAGTTAGATTTCTCTGACCGCACGTTTGCCCGCAAGTTTGTTCCTTTTTCTCTGGCTTCTCTGTCCCACCCCCCTCCTCCCACTCTTTTTATACAACTTATTTGGGGTCCACTGGGATCCTGC
The DNA here is from genome assembly GCA_039513925.1 of Platanthera zijinensis. NCBI lineage: Eukaryota > Viridiplantae > Streptophyta > Magnoliopsida > Asparagales > Orchidaceae > Platanthera > Platanthera zijinensis. The sequence continues at coordinate 17,410,223 of CM077098.1, forward strand.
TTATCCCACCCAAATCACCTACCGCCCACCCTTGCCGCACCAAACCGTTTCTCCCTCGACCACTGCTTCCAGCCGCACCTTGCTTCTATCCGCAGCTCACCGTTGTCGACAATCCTTGCATCAAGTCACTGCCTCCTTACCTCAAGTCACTACAGCTGCTGTAGATCGGTCCTAATTGTGCTTTGGCCTGTCCTGCTCCCTGCTCTGAGCAGTTAGATTTCTCTGACCGCACGTTTGCCCGCAAGTTTGTTCCTTTTTCTCTGGCTTCTCTGTCCCCCCCCCCCTCCTCCCACTCTTTTTATACAACTTATTTGGGGTCCACTGGGATCCTGCTTATCCCACCAAAATCACCAAGCCGCCCACCCTTGCCGCACCAAACCGTTGCTCCCTCGACCACTGCTTCCAGCCGCACCTTGCTTCTATCTGCAGCTCACCGTTGTCGACAATCCTTGCATCAAGTCATTTCCTCCTTACCTCAAGTCACTACAGTTGCTGCCTCCCTGCCGCAAATCCTTGTCGCAGTTTTCTAATCGTAGCTTGTCGTTGCCGCAGCAAGCCGGTGTTTCCTTGTCGCAGCTAACCGCAATTTCCTAATAGCCGATTTTAGTCGCAACTAGTCGTTGCCTCCTTCCCGCAGATTCAAGTCCCTGCTTCCTCGTCGTTGCTTTCTTGTCGCCACTAATCACATCTCTTGTGCAGCTTTTGCCCCAGCTCCTGTCGCAGTCCCTTGAATCTGCTTGCCTAGCTCTGCCTCGCCCCTGTTCCTAGTCGATGTTGCTTTGTCTAGCCGTTGCTGCTTCTTCCTGCCTCGCCTAACGTTGTTGTTGCTGCTTCCTGCCTCGCTGCTTTGTCTAGCAATTCCTGAGTGCAGTTTGATTGCTCTTGTTATTTCTCTTGTTCTCCTAGCCGTCTGAAACAAGAGAATTCATGGCGTCGACTGATGCTCTGTCCCTTCCTGCTCGTGTTGTGACTCCTCTTGAAGTTCGTGATGAGCTTCAGATCACCACTATTTTGCTAGGTGGGAAAAAGAATTTTGTTGAGTGGGTACACTCTGTTCGTCGTGTTCTTCAGACCAAGGGGCTTTTTGCATCATCTAACTAAGGACACCCTTTTTGCACCCATCGATGACTGGCTATGCAATGATGATCATGTTCAGACATGGCTCCTCAACTCCCTAGATGGAGAACCTTATCGTAAGTACATGTATCATGAGACGGCCAAAGCTATGTGGGAGGAACTGCATTCTCTCTATTTTGGCAAGGATAGCCTTCAACATCTGTTTGACATCATTACGGACCTTTAATCTCTCGACTCAGGAGATGCTGGCGACTTAACCTGCTTTGTTGCGCGGTCCAAAACCTTAGTTGAGACATGGATTCAGCATCAACCTCCTACTATTGATCTAGCTGCGCAGCGTGCTCAAGAAGAGGTTGTTGGTATTGCGGGCTCGTGTTCCGCCTCATCTCCACAGTGTTCGGGCATAGATACTCTCCTCCTCCATTATTCCCTCTCTCTCTCTTATGTTTGCTCAATGTTGTTCAAGGTGACGCTACCCCCAGATGCTCCCAGACCTCCCTCTCCGACCCTCCTCCAGCACTCATTTGTCTCTCACCCCCCTCCATCTACTCGAGGAGGTCACTCCGGCTATCGAGGGAGAGGTTGCAACGGCTAGCCTAGATTCAAGTTTACTAACTGTGGAAGGGATTGACATCTTGAGGAAACTTATTATCGTAAACATGGTCAGTCTTCTCCGCCTAATGTCTTTGTTGTTGCTAACACATCTTCTGTTGCTCGCGCCGATATTGACGTTGTGTGCCCCCAGCTCCAGCATCTCCAGGGGTTACTCAATCGTCTGTTTAACTCTGTTGTCTCTATCTCCAATGAAGGTATCTCTTATCACACCCATACTCCACATTTGATTGTGGACTCTGGTGCCACCCACCATATCACTTCATAGAAACCACCTCAGTACTTGGCATCTTCGCATCCCAAGTTTATCACAATGGTCAATGGTGACACCGCTTCTGTCTTCGGCTCTGCTAATATGCCTTTCAGCCACTCTATCTCTCTTCGCTCGGTACTTCATGTTCTGGGATCTCCTTTCAATCTTCTTTATGTTAGTCGTCATACTGAAGATCTTGGTTGCTCTGTGAACTTCACGGCTTCTTCTTTTGTGGAGCAGGATCGACAAACGCAGAATATCATTGGTAAAGGACGACTGTGCAACAGGCTCTACCTTCTGGACATTTCTCCAACCATTCTCTCATCGATCACCTTATGGATTGGAACAGGCATCTTGGGCATGCTCCTCTACCAATTCTCAAGAAGGCTCTTCATGATTTACCTCTTCCTGTCTTTACCTGCGAATCATGTATATTTAGCAAACAACGACATTTTTCATTTCCTCCTCATTGTACAGAAAGTGATGCTCCTTTTGATTTAGTGCATTTTGATGTTTGGGCCCCGTATAAAATTGCTAGTATTTCTGGTTATCGTTATTTCATAACTTTTATTGATGATTATTCTTGTACGACGTGGTTATATTTACTTAGTGATCGATCGAATCTAACTCGTGTGTTTCGGGCATTTATTAATGAGACTCGTACTCAATTTTTTCAAACAATTAAAACTATATGTACAGACAATGCTCCCGAATTCACCAGTCATGTGTTTGATGATTTTTGTACTGAGTTTAGGATCATCCATCATATCTCTTGTACTTATACCCCCCCCCCAACAGAATGGTGTGGCTGAGCACAAAAATAGACATCCTCTTGATGTTGCGCGCTCTCTTATGTTGGAAATGCAGGTTCCCAAGGTCTATTGGCATTTTGCAGTATCTACGGCTTGTTATCTCATCAATCGTCTGCTCTCCTCCAATCTCAAACTATGTCACTCTATTTAGTCTTCTCTTTCCCTCCACACCGCTTTTCTCCATCACACCCCGGGAATTGGTTGTACCTGTTATGTCCATAATTTTGCTCCTTCCACTGATAATTTTGCTCCTTGGGCTACCAAATATATGTTCGTTGGTTACTCTCGTAGTCAGAAAGGATATGTATGCTACACGCCCACTGATCGCAAGGTTGTGTGCTCCAGATGGGACCGTTGACCATCTCAAGGCTCATCTTGCGGCTCATGGATTTACTCAGCAACAAGGTCTTGATTACGATGAGACATTCTCTCCCGTTACAAAGTTGAACATCGTTCGTGTCCTAATTTCCTTGGTTGTGCATCGTTAGTGGCCATTACATCAACTCGACATCAAGAATGTCTTTCTCAATAGCAACCTTCAAGAAACTGTCTACATGCACCACCCTCCCAAGTTTGAGACCACGGGGGAGTCACTTGTCTGTCATAGACTCAAACAGTCTCTGCGGGCATGGTTTGACAAGTTTAGAAAGGTTGTCTGTGATGTTGGATTAACTCGGAGTTTGGCAGATTTTTCTCTCTTTATTCGTCATCAAACAACAGACACGATGATTCTCATAGTTTATGTCGATGACATTCTAATTGCAGGAGATGATTCCAAAAGAATACAAATGATCAAGCAGCACTTGAATTCAGTTTTTCAAACTAAATATTTGGGAAATCTTCGGTACTTTCTTGGCGAGGTTGCAAGACTTCATAATGGTCATGTTCTATCTCAACGGAAGTACTGTCTTGATCTTCTACATGACACTGGCTATTCTGGATGCAAGCCTACTGATACTCCTATGGATGTCAATCACAATCTCTATACACATTCCTCTGACACCGACCTACTTCTTCCAAATCCAGAGTATTATTGATGTCTCATAGGAAAGTTGATTTATATTACTTCTACAAGACCAGATATCTCATTTGTTGTTGGAGTTGTCAGTCGATTCATGCATTTTCCACAGACGTCTCACTTTTAGGCTGTCGAGCGCATCCTAAGATATTTGAAGTCTGCCTTTAGACAAAGGATAGTATACAAACCCTCTTCCTCTTCTACCTTGTTATTAATTGCTTATTTTGATGTTGATTATACTGAATCCTTGGATGATCGACGTTCCACAAGAGGATTTTGTACTTACTTCGGAGGGCACCTTATTACCTAGTGTAGCAAGAAACAATCTGTGGTTGCTCGCTCTTCGGCCGAAGCCGAGTATCGCTCAATGGCATCTGTAGTATTTGAGCTTACGTAGTTAGAAAGTCTCCTAGATGATTTGGGGGTCAAGCTTTCCTCACATGCTACCTCATTTTGCGACAGTCAAGAGGCTATACACATAGCTAAGAATTATGTTTTTCATGAGCAGACCAAACACATTGAAGTAGACTGTCACTTCATTCGGGAAAAAGTTCAAATGAAGAAGTTAGAATTGAAACATGTTTCGGTTGCTGATCAAGTTGCTGATATTCTCAATAAGGAGTAAGGTCTTACCACGTGTATTATATTTTCAGTTCTTATCCAAGCTGGGTGCTTATGATTTGTATGCTCCAGCTTGCGGGGGAGTGTTAGAAGAAAAATGTGTAAAGGCCCAAAGCAAGACCCTTCTAGGGCCCTCTTCCTCCTTATGCTTTAGTCCCACATCTTAGATTGAAATTGTTCTCCCTCTTTCTCTTCCTAAATTCATGTATGTAAACAATTTTTTGGAGATATAATAACATTATATTTTGTTTCTCTCAATTTTTGGTATTATTCTACAGGTATAATTAAATTTCTAATATATAAATTGATAAGTATTAATATCAATCTAATAAAAATTACCGATCATGTATCCATCTTTGTTGTGCTAATTTGAAACTCTCTATCTTCTAAAGAATATCTTAATTGTTCTAATTTGTCACTTGCCTAATATATGTTGCCGATTAGAACTATCATAAGTGAAAAACATACACTAAGGCACCTCACTTTAAATATATTTTTAAGTATTTTAATAACTACATCAAAAAGATTTCAACTCAATGCTGATATTTGATGCGAACGTAATGAGAAATCACTCCTCATATACCTATAATACAAGTTAGTACTCAATCATAAATATCTTTTAATAACTTTAACATATCATCGACATATTTTTCATCCTAAATGTGCATAAAATAAGATCTCATGGTATTAGATCATACGTCTTTCAAGATATATAGAACATTAAAAAATCATATTTCTTAATATAACAAATTTCCAAGGATTATTTTGTTTTCCCCTTTTGTGGTTCTATGGAGAAAATATTGCTTTAATGATGTATGAACTACCTCTTAAATTTTAAAATATGATATATATGGTTTTATAATGTGTCATCAAAATTTGGATGTTCATAAAAACATTATAAAGAAAATATATTTTTATATCATTCAATTATTTAAATTTTAATCTGTGTTTAATTTATCTTATTTGCAGTATATTTGTAAGTGATTTGAGTGTCTAATAAATAAATGTATGATTTTTAATATTGCATTGTAGTTATGAGTATATAGATGTCATATTGAAAACGGGGTACCAATAGTCCTGTAAGGGTCCCATGTCAACAGCCACCCAAAGATCTTACGAGTAGTGTATACAACAACAATAACACTCAAGCTTGTATCCACTATAGTGGGGTCGGCTATATGGATCATTTGTCGCCATTGTGCCTTATCTTTAATCATAATCTCACTAATGCCTAATTACATCATGTCTTTCCTTATAGCTTCAATCAAAGTCATTATTGGTCTACCCCTCCCCTATTTAACACGCCAAGTGACTAAACTCTCACAATGCCTAATAGGTGCCTCTAATGGTCTCCGTGTACGTGTCCAAACCATCTTAGTCGAGCTTCTCACATCTTCTCTGCAATTGGTGCCAATCCTGTCTTATCACTGATACATTCATTACTAATTTTATCCAGTCTCGTGTGTCCACACATCCACCTAAGCATTCTCATCTCTGCAACTCCCATTTTTTGCTCATGTACAATTCACTACCCAACATTCAAAACCATTGAGCATCGTTGGTCTAATTGCACAAAAATTTGTAGTGTATATGGCACAAAAATTTGTAGTGTATATGGCACAAAAATCAGTCGTGCACAAGTATTGTATGTTTACGTACACATTTGCACCGCAAAATCAGTCACACATTGGCTCCATCACTTTGGGGGAGAGTGGAGCATATACAAATTTATTGTTTGCCACCCATTGGCAGGCAGAGCCCATTCGTTGGACGGGCAAAGCCGATTCGAACCAAGAGAAGACAAGCATGGTTGTAGCCCGTTAGTGTGTGTCTGTTGTTGGACTGACTTGCACGCGTGTGTGTGTGGGTGTTGTTGAACGGGCTTGCATGTGTGTGTATGTGTTGTTGGACTGGCTTGCATGTGTGTATGTGTGTGTGTTGTTGGACTGGCTTGCAGGTGTGTGTGTGTGTGTGTTGTTGGACTGGCTTGCACGTGTGTATGTGTGTGTGTGGTTGGACTGGCTTGCAGGTGTGTGTGTGTGTGTGTGTGTTGTTGGACTGGCTTGCAGGTGTGTGTGTGTGTGTGTGCGTGTTGTTAGACTGGCTTGCAGGTGTGTGTGTGTGTGTTGTTGGACTGTCTTGCAGGTGTGTGTGTGTGTGTGTGTGTTGTTGGACTGGCTTGCAGGTGTGTGTGTGTGTGTTGTTAGACTGGCTTGCAGGTGTGTGTGTGTGTGGTTGGACTGGCTTGCAGGTGTGTGTGTGTGTGGTTGGACTGGCTTGCAGGTGTGTGTGTGTGTGTGTGTGTGTTGTTGGACTGGCTTGCAGGTGTGTGTGTGTGTGTGTTATTGGACTGGCTTGCAGTTGTGTGTGTTTGTGTGTCTGTGTGTCTGTGTGTCTGTGTGTTGTTGGACTGCCTTGCAGGTGTGTGTGTGTGTGTGTGTGTGTGTGTGTGTGTGTGTGTGTGTGTATGGTTGGACTTGCTTACAGGTGTGTGTGTGTTGTTGTTGGATTGGCTTGCCGGTGTGTCTGTGTGTGTGTGTTGTTGGACTGGCTTGTAGGTGTGTGTGTGATGTTGGACTGGT